>CM060961.1:143970537-144570537 GCA_030765045.1 Tenodera sinensis | reverse complement strand
ATAGATTCTGAGCTGGTGTTGAGGGTCGATGAGTCGCTAGAGCTGCTGCTGATGTTATGGTTGTGGGACCGGGTAGTGCGCGTTGTTTGTCTTTGTGTGTTTGTATGTCCGGACGTGGTGGCGGTTTCGGTGTCGGGTTCGGGAGGGGGTTTGGTGGGGAGTGGCGGTGGCCCTTGGTATTTGGGCATGGCGCCAGGTAAGTTGTTAGGCGAGGTGGGAGTAGCTGCTGAAAAGCGCGGTTTGTTGCTCTTAACTTTTAAAAAGCCGCCGTAAGTGTAGTTCCAAAGAACTACAGAACTTTACAGTCCTTTTGGCAAGGTCTTGGACCCAAAGAGCGTAAAACCTGGCTACGAGAAAGGTGGTTAGGGAATTCAGGTTGGGTAGGCTGAGTGGATAAGAGAGCAGGGCCGGTGAAGATCTCGAAGGTCTCGATGATCTCCGCAAGGGCTGTAAGAGATAAGGTAGTGTGATACTTGCTCAAGATGGTGCCGGAGATGATGCTGTTGTGTGCCGTGCTGCGCTGGCCGAGAGCGGAGAGATGTTGTCTCGCCGGCTGGTCTGCGCTGACTGGTCTGGCCGAGAGGTCCTGCCGGCTGCTGCTGCCCGAAGAGAGACGGAGAGAGACGACTTGTTGCTTCTTCGCTGGAGCCACGCTGAAGAGTCTCTGATGACCCGGTCTTGAATCTCTTCCACTTCCTTTTTTAGTTTTGCAAGGGATCTTGCCTTCTGCTCTTCCTCCAGTATGCGTGCTTCGTGTTCTATCTCGTCCACCAATGTGGGTGGGGAGGGCTGGATCTGTGCTGCTGCGGCTGTGGTGGTGGAGTCTATAAGTATAGGCGCTGGCGCGCCGCTATCTCATTCATCATTCATCATTCGGCAACGAATGAGCTCGCATCGTCGTCGCCCCGACTCTACTCGACTGGACCACTGGGAGAACGGAAGAGCCATCTGCGTGACCTCTCACCAGGGAGCAGCCTTGTTGCACCGCGCCTACTCACAAAAGAGCACTTGCCAGGCGGGCGCCTACAGTCGTCGGGAGTGTCCTATAAGAGGTCTGGCAAGCAGATTTTAGGGCACTCCAAGCTGAAGGAGAAGAAGACACCACCGAGGCAGCTTTCCCGGAGCTGCCCCAACCCGGGACAGGCAGTGGGCGTTGGCCCTCTACTCGCCAGTCTCCTGGAAGAAGCTCGTAGAGCCCTTCCATCTACCAGCCAGGCCGGAGGAGACTTGACTAACTGTAACAGACTGACGCTACCGCAGCCCCACAAGGTTGTAGCCAAGGGTCCGGACTCAGGTCTGGACCCGGGGTTCGTTGGAACCCCAATAGGCGCGCCGAAAGGCGTCTGGCCCTCTGTGGGGAGCCGAATGGCACCTGCACCGACCAAGACTGACCTTCCCAGTACGAGCAATCAGGTAAGACCTGACATAGTTTCATCTCCCTCGACATCCTCAAACTCGAACCCCTCACCCGGTCCCCGAGTGAGTATCGCCAAGGCGAAAGCCAAGGCACTCACTAGGGCCAAGACTAGGCCGAAGGTTAAGAAGGCCGTAGGCCTTGTTAATCAAGGGACAGCAGTCCCAATCACACCACCAGCTCCCGTTACCCCTACTCCTGAACAGCCGGACGATGATGGCTTTGTAGTAGTACAGAGTCGCAGGAAAAGGTCCTCTGGTTCAAATCCAGACGGACCCGCTCCTTCACAGGAACCTGCAGCGTCCACCCAGCACCAAGCCACACAAAAGGCGGAGAAAATCCCGCCTATTGTGTCTGACCCCTTCCCGAATCACGTCAAAGTGATGAAGGACCTAAGGGGAAAGCTAAGGGCGGAATTTCAGGCAACGCGGCATCCAGGGCGCGTTGTTATTAGAACCACCACCTCTGGGGACCATGCGGCCACAAAGGAGGTGCTAAAGGCGTGTGGAATTAAATTCCACACGTACTCGCTCCAGCGACCCCACGTGGTTCGCAGGGTCATCAGGGGTCTTGATTCTGAGACAGACCCCCAGGATATCCGTGCCGGCCTGATGGACGAACACGGAATCGAACCGCGGTCCGTGGTGCAACTCACCACAACTAAGGTGAAGGAGGGGAAACCTACCAAGGTGCCCCTACCACTATTCCTAGTGGCCATCTTAAAACAAGGGGAGGGAACCCCTAAGATTGACCAGGTGACTTGCCTATACCATACGCGAGTCACGATTGAGCCTTATCACGGCAGGGAGAGGCCGGCCCAGTGCTACAAGTGCCTGGGCTTTCAATACTCCAGTTTTGCCTGTGAGAGGGCTCTAAAGTGTCTCCGTTGTGCATGCGAGCACTTGGTAAAGGAGTGCCCGGTACCAATGGAAAATAAGAGGTGCGCTAACTGCGATGGTTGCCACATAGGCATCTATCGCGGGTGCCCTAAGCGACTTGCTATAATGCAAGGAAAACAGGGCAAGGCTGACGCTGAGGTCAGGCGGGGGGTCTCTTTCGCCGCGGCGCTGGCGAGACACGAAAGTGCTCTCGCACAGGCCGAGACCGCGGAAGCGACCCCTACAAGCCGGGTCGCCGCCACAGTAGCTGAGCCGGTCCCAGATAGCGCCACACCTACGGTTGCGAGTAGCGAGACTGCTCCAACTACCAGCAGTGCTCCAAAGGAGCAACGTCCCCAAAAGAAGGGGAAGAAGAAGTCAGTGGGTAAAACCACACAAAAATCTGCTGAGGGGCAGAATCAGAACAAAAAGGCTGAGAAGCTCCCCCCTCCACCAGCACCAAAAGCTCCAGCTGTCTCAGCCAACCAGCAACCAGTTGAGCCCGCCAGTGCTGGCCCAGCCACTTCTGAGGCACCAGTGCCTCACATCTCGCAACTATCCGTAGGTGACGCATTTGCATCTGAGGACATGGCTGAGTTTATACAGTTGGCGACCTGGTTCGCAGACTTGGTTCAGCGTTCCCTCCCAATCCTACGACGCTGCAGGGACACAATCAATAACCCCGGGATTTCCGCTGTGCAGAAGCATCTCACGGTGCTTCAAACGGCTAAGGACCTCTATTCCCACTCCACGAGCTCGTAATGGCGCATAGAACTGTGCGTTCATTTCGAGCTGCGTTCTGGAACGCAAATGGAGTTGGAGACCAGAGACCTGGCCTGTTAGAGTTCGTAGACAGTCACGGGATCCTGATGGTCTGTGAAACGCACTTGCACGCTGGTGTACAGTTTACCCTGCCAAGTTACGCCGCTCATCGGTCTGATCGGGTCGGCCGACAGGGCGGTGGTACTGCCATATTCATAAAGAACCATCTTACCCATACTCCCGTTACCATTCCTCCGCTACAACACCTGGAAGCAACCGCCATAAGGCTATCCTTGGGCGGGAACGACCTGGTGCTTGTGGCGGTATATGACCCGCCGGATCGCCGTTTCCATGAAGCGGACATTACGGCTCTCCTGAACCTACACCACAGGGTTTGCATTGCAGGCGACTTCAACGCAAAACATCCAAGCTGGCACAGCCGCACCCAGAACGTGAAGGGCCGGGGATTGTACCGTCTCATTAGCGGGAACCCCGCCCTTCACGCGCACGGGCCGAGAGGTCCAACTCACTACCCGGCACGCGGCACTGCCGACATCATCGATTTCGTAATCACCAAAAACATTCCATTTCACTTGGACCTCTCTGTGATTAACGCTCTGGATTCCGATCACAACCCTGTTGTGATCGACTCAGACGTTAATCTCACTGCGCTGGGAGTGCCGGACTGGGTGGAAGAAGTCGACTGGGACGCGGCCGTCCTTGCCCTTGAAAACTCCGTGGAGGCAAATCCTCGAATAGACTCACTTGAGGCTCTCGAGGAGGCAGCCGCGGGGTTTGCAACCTCAGTCCTAAATGCGGTGCGTGTTCACACACACCGCATTCCTACCGAAGCACCAAACCCGACATCTATCCCTGTACCACTTAAACGCCTCATACAAGCAAAGAATGCTGTCAGACGGCTATGGCAGAGATTCCGACATCCTAGGATAGGAGTAATACACCAGAGGTTCAAATCCCTGGTGAGACGACTCCTAAGAAAACATAGGCAAGCAGCTTGGGATAACACGTTGCGTCACGTCAACCTCCAGGAGAGGAAACCGTGGCGCATCGTCCGAGGCTTGCGGAAAGACAAATCTGTACACCAGCACCCTGTGCATAGCCCTCGGGGAAGACTTGTCTTTGAACCGAGGGAAAAAGCAGAGGCGCTAGCAGACTATCTGGAAACTCAATTCCAGCCCAGGGAAGATCCACAGAACGATGACCATACTGACCTCGTGGAACAGGCGGTAGAAGACTTCTTAGAAGTCGGACCCGCGGGCCACGAGGAGTTTCACATCCCGATAGTTACCCCTCGCGAGGTAACTAACACTATCAAATCACTAAAAGCCCGAAAATCCCCTGGACAGGACCGTGTAACAGCGGAAATGCTCCAACACCTTCCCCATAGAGCCGTGATGCACTTGACCCGGATTTACAACGCATGCCTCAGCATGCGTCATTTTCCAGCTGTCTGGAAACAGGCGCGTGTGGTATGCGTTTTGAAGCCGGGCAAAAATCCGGTCTTTCCATCTAGTTACCGCTCCATCAGCCTCCTACCAGTTATCTCGAAAGTATTCGAGAAACTGTTCCTGTACCGCCTTGGACCCCTATTGGAGGAAAAAGGCCTCCTTCCTGAACATCAGTTTGGTTTTCGTTCTGGCCACTCCACGACTGAGCAACTACTGCGTGTAGCCGAAAAAGCTTCCCTGGCTTACCAGGATAGGGCTAAAACGGTGGCAGTGTTGCTTGACGTGGAAAAGGCATTTTCTACCACCTGGCATGAGGGGCTTGTCTACAAGCTCATACAGCACGAAATCCCCCCTCCATACATTTACTTGGTGGCTAGTTTCCTACAGGAACGTAGCTTCCGGGTGAAGGTGGAGGGATCATTTTCTAGAGAGAGGCCCATTGGCGCAGGAGTCCCCGAGGGTACTGTACTGTCACCGGCGCTCTTTGCAGCTTACATGGCCGATCTCCCCACGCACCCAAACACACTCATCTGTCAGTATGCGGACGATCTTATGATCTTCACTACTAACAAGAATCCGCGCTACAGTTTCCAACAAGTACAAGCCCATCTCCGCGCCATCAGTAGATGGTGCGAGAACTGGCGTATGTCGATAAACCCGGAGAAAAGCTCTGCGATTCTCCTGGCGAATACGATAGCCAACCGGCTCCCGCGAGACCTCGAGCTTCGGCGCCGTCGGATCCCCTGGGTCACTACGGCGAAGTATCTCGGAGTCACGCTGGACCGTCGGCTGACGTATAGACATCACGTCAGGGGCAAAGTACTGCAAGGCCATGCTGCTCTCCGGCAGCTATACCCCATATTCAGATCCCAAACCATGCCCTTACGCCTGAAGCTCCAGTTGTATCGAGCGATCATCCCGCCTCTGGTCCTGTACGGATGCGAGATCTGGGGAGTGGTGGCAAAGTCCACCTTCATCAGACTCCAGACGCTGCAGAACCGGGCATTAAGGATGATCTATGATACCGACTGGAGATTTCCTGCCCATATCCTACATGAACACTCCGGTATCCCGTACATTGTCGACGTGATTAAGACCCGCGCTCGCACAATGTACAACAAACTCCAGAACCACCCTAACCCTCTGGTAAATACTCTGGGTCAATACGACCAGAGAGAGCCACGCCGACTACCATCAAAGAGATTACCAAAGGACATCCTAAGCCCGGCGGTTTAACTCTGAAAATGGGAAAGGCGAAAGTACAATCTGTATTCAAAACAGAGAAAACACCTGTTTCAGTTCACCTCTCAGTGAGTGACTGACGGCCAGAACCCTGGAGGGATTAGCGCGTCACCTGACGGGTCGGCAACGGCCAATCAGAAACCGCGCAGAGCCCGCTCGCGGACCAATCCCTTCTAACCACCCCTCCTGCCCCTATAAAAACCCCTCGTTTCCATGGACCTTCAAGTCTCATGCGACTTGTCTTCGCAGACACACGCGACCGCGAATCTGCCCTGAGCACGGGACTGCCCTTGTTAGGGCGGTGCCTGCGCGCAGAGCCAAGCCGAGCGGAACGCCAGATACCCTGCCGCCGCTGCTGTGCCTACGGTCATGACAGCACCCGCTGCGCCGCCACTCCACGGTGCCACTACTGTGGCGCCCCGAACCTCACGAGCGCTTGCACAGCGCATGACCTACGCCACCGACGCCGGTACTGCGCCTCCTGTGGTGGCTTCGGGCACTATACGGGACAGGCACAGTGCCCTTTGTATCCCCGGCGCGGGCATACACGCACTCCTGCACCTACCAGCGCAGATCCATGGCCCTACTCACGAACGGCTCCTTATGCTTCAGAAGCGTCACCACCAGTCGTCGCTGACGCATCGCCTCAACACATGCAGAACGTAGCAGCCCCAGCACCAGACGTCGCAGATAGCTTCTTGCGAGACGCCGTTCAGGACCTCCACTCAGAGGTCCTGAATATTGGATCACGCTTGGAGGCTATCACCGAAAGTAATGCCACGGAGACAGGCTCCAACCTCGCCGAGCTGCTACAACGTCACGACCACACCATTAATAGCACCCTGTCATCGATCGAGAAGCATCTTGCAGAGTTCATCCAGATTTTCACTTCCACCTACGAAGACTTCATCACCAGACTCCGAGAACACGCTGAAACCATACAACACAACACCCAGGCCACCAACGACGCAGTCCCGGAACTACAACAACAGCTTCGCAGCATTGACACAACTGTCCAGGACATTCTCCCTCAGCTTCAACTCTCCAGCAACGACGCTCAGCGACGATTGCACTCTCTCCACTCATCTATTACTTCGCTCCACAAACAACAGGAAGCGACACACGCCAGTCTCACTACATTGCTGGCCAACCCTCCTAGCCTACAGACGCTACCCTCAGTGTCTCAGATCTCCAGGGAACTAAGGGAAGCAGCAGAACAAGCACCACTGCGCCTTGCCATGGCTCGCAACAGACGGCAGAACCAACATTAAACAGATGATTAAAAATTATTAAAATTACTCTCAAGTCCCTCCCCTATCTTCACCCTTAACCCCACGGTCATGGTCAGTGCCTCGTGTAATGGCCATGCCCTGGACCTTACCTTTTCCCGCTCCCGCTATGTGCGGCAGCTTGCATCTTAACCTTTACTAACGGAGGTGCTGACGCAGTACTCCAACATCCCTTCCTCTGAATCATTCCAACTTATCACCCATGAACACAAAAAAAAAAAAAAAAATCTTTTCCCAGTGTAACAAACATCCCCGTAGTAACACCATCGAAACCATCGCGCAGGTTAAGCCGTATAACGGCTAGGTACTGCGGACATGACACACTCGAACGGGGCAAATAAAATTGCACCCGCTCGACTCGAACTGCCTCTGGAGCCTCTGGAGCCGCTATCTCCCAGTCTGCTGCTGGCACTCGGCCCGGCAACATGTGGTGCCGCTGCTGCCATTCTTTCACTGCCTTGCGCGCGGGGGAACGCCAGGCGCACCCCACGCTATACTTGTCGCTAAGGATATCACAAACACTTTCACTGTAACTATCCATAAACTAAGCACCGGTTAAATAATATACACAGGAAACACGAAAATTATGTACACTGTTCACTCATTTGCGCGATAGTCAAACATTTTAAAGCTTTGAGATTCCGTTCTCTTTGCACACTTAACATAAAATCTGATGTGTTGCACTCACATGCCTTTCTGTTCTCCTGTAGTAGCCACTCTTACAAGCTCCTATGCCTCTATCTTCTTCGTGTTGAATTAAACATTTATACATATTATTTTATTGCTTATTTCCTTGTAGGTTCAAGGGGAATATTAGAATACAGTAGGCTTTGTGCGATAGTGAAATGTTTTAAAGCTTTGAGATTCCGTGGTCTTTGCAAACTTAACAAATAAAAACAATGAACAACGATGCTCCATTTCACGAAAGTTGCTTTCTGAAAGTCACACACATAACAAGGAATATCTCCGAAATGGTACACCTTACAAGAAAATTCATTTGGACATAAATTGTGTATTCTAGCAAAGTCTACATGTTTTGCATAGTATGGCTTTGTCTATCTCTAACGGTGAAGAGCAGAACTAGTGGTAAAATTAAGATGGCACCTACACAGTTTAGCACAGGTAAGGAAACCTCGTGAAGGTGTTCCAACCTGTGAGTAGAAAAAGGTGGATTTTAAAGAAGGAAAATGTTTAGAAAACAAAACCAAAATGAAAAGCAAATGCCAACGGCACGTGGTGTTCCCAAGCGGTCACCCATCCAAGTACTGACCACGCCCAATGCTGCTTAACTTCGGTGATCGGACGAGAACCGGTGTATTCAGCATGGTATGGCCGTTGGCGAGAGATCTTGCGTTCTAAAGGCTACATCATATGTATGCGTTTCTTCTCTATTTTTCTATACTTTGTGCAAAGCTTTGTTACCCAACCTCTTTATCTAATTGATTATTAAACATGGGAAACTGACACACAGACACACAAATGGCAACACACTACGCTACACTACACTACGCAACCTCAACGACAACACAAAACAACACGTATGCGCACACAAGCCGAAGGAAATCCAAACACCACAAATAAAAACCACTAGGCTGAAGAGCGGTTTCCCTAAACAGCCCGGGCATCTTGTAAACATGCCCAAATTAACACTTTTCATTTCATTTGGATCCATAGCGACATTCACTTGGCCTTGGAAATCTATGGCCTGCTCTATATACCATGACACAAACGAACAACCAGCACTAATATCACAAAGATGTTCTAGCATCGAAACTTATAACAAAAATCTAATGAGTTGCACTCACATGACTTTCTCTACAATTGTACTAACCATTCTTACAAACTCTTATTCCTATATCTTCTTCTTCTTCTTCTTCTTCTTCTTCTTCTTCTTCTTCTTCTTCTTCTTCGTCTTCTTCTTCTTCTTCTTCTTCTTCTTCTTCTCCTTCTTCTTCTCCTCCTCCTCTTTCTTCTTCATCGTCTTCTTCTCCCCCTCCTTCTTTTTCTTCTGCTTCTTCTTCCTCTTCTTCTTCTGGTTCTTCTTCTTAATCTTCTTTTTCTTCTTGTTAATTAAAATAATCATTTGTACAAATTATCTTATTGCTTATTTCCTTTTAGGTGCAAAGGGAATATGCTTTGTGCGATAGTCAAACATTTTAAAGCTTTGAGATTCCGTTCTCTTTGCACACTTAACATAAAATCTGATGTGTTGCACTCACATGCCTTTCTGTTCTCCTGTAGTAGCCACTCTTACAAGCTCCTATGCCTCTATCTTCTTCGTGTTGAATTAAACATTTACACATATTATTTTACTGCTTATTTCCTTGTAGGTTCAAGGGGAATATTAGAATACAGTAGGCTTTGTGCGATAGTGAAATGTTTTAAAGCTTTGAGATTCCGTGGTCTTTGCAAACCTAACATATAAAAACAATGAACAACGATGCTCCATTTCACGAAAGTTGCTTTCTGAAAGTCACACACATAACAAGGAATATCTCCGAAATGGTACACCTTACAAGAAAATTCATTTGGACATAAATTGTGTATTCTAGCAAAGTCTACATGTTTTGCAGTGTTCCCAAGCGGTCACCCATCCAAGTACTGACCACGCCCAATGCTGCTTAACTTCGGTGATCGGACGAGAACCGGTGTATTCAGCATGGTATGGCCGCTGGCGAGAGGTCTTGCGTTCTAAAGGCTACATCATATGTATGCGTTTCTTCTCTATTTTTCTATACTTTGTGCAAAGCTTTGTTACCCAACCTCTTTATCTAATTGATTATTCAACATGGGAAACTGACACACAGACACACAAATGGCAACACACTACGCTACACTACACTACGCAACCTCAACGACAACACAAAACAACACGTATGCGCACGCAAGCCGAAGGAAATCCAAACACCACTAATAAAAAATAACACACTGGGCTGAAGAGGGGTTTCCCTAAACAGCCCGGGCATCTTGTAAACATGCCCAAATTAACACTTTTCATTTCATTTGGATCCATAGCGACATTCACTTGGCCTAGGAAATCTATGGCCTGCTCTATATACCATGACACAAACGAACAACCAGCACTAATGTCACAAAGATGTTCTAGCATCGAACCTTATAACAAAAATCTAATGAGTTGCACTCACATGACTTTCTCTACAATTGTACTAACCATTCTTACAAACTCTTATTCCTATATCTTCTTCTTGTTCTTCTTCTTCTTCTTCTTCTTCTTCTTCTTCTTCTTCTTCTTCTTCTTCTTCTCCTCCTCCTCCGCCTCCTCCTCCTCCTCTTTCTTCTTCATCGTCTTCTTCTCCCCCTCCTTCTTCTTCTTCTGCTTCTTCTTCCTCTTCTTCTTCTGGTTCTTCTTCTTAATCTTCTTTTTCTTCTTGTTAATTAAAATAACCATTTGTATAAATTATCTTATTGCTTATTTCCTTTTAGGTGCAAAGGGAATATGCTTTGTGCGATAGTCAAACATTTTAAAGCTTTGAGATTCCGTTCTCTTTGCACACTTAACATAAAATCTGATGTGTTGCACTCACATGCCTTTCTGTTCTCCTGTAGTAGCCACTCTTACAAGCTCCTATGCCTCTATCTTCTTCGTGTTGAATTAAACATTTACACATATTATTTTACTGCTTATTTCCTTGTAGGTTCAAGGGGAATATTTGAATACAGTAGGCTTTGTGCGATAGTGAAATGTTTTAAAGCTTTGAGATTCCGTGGTCTTTGCAAACCTAACATATAAAAACAATGAACAACGATGCTCCATTTCACGAAAGTTGCTTTCTGAAAGTCACACACATAACAAGGAATATCTCCGAAATGGTACACCTTACAAGAAAATTCATTTGGACATAAATTGTGTATTCTAGCAAAGTCTACATGTTTTGCAGTGTTCCCAAGCGGTCACCCATCCAAGTACTGACCACGCCCAATGCTGCTTAACTTCGGTGATCGGACGAGAACCGGTGTATTCAGCATGGTATGGCCGCTGGCGAGAGGTCTTGCGTTCTAAAGGCTACATCATATGTATGCGTTTCTTCTCTATTTTTCTATACTTTGTGCAAAGCTTTGTTACCCAACCTCTTTATCTAATTGATTATTCAACATGGGAAACTGACACACAGACACACAAATGGCAACACACTACGCTACACTACACTACGCAACCTCAACGACAACACAAAACAACACGTATGCGCACGCAAGCCGAAGGAAATCCAAACACCACTAATAAAAAATAACACACTGGGCTGAAGAGGGGTTTCCCTAAACAGCCCGGGCATCTTGTAAACATGCCCAAATTAACACTTTTCATTTCATTTGGATCCATAGCGACATTCACTTGGCCTAGGAAATCTATGGCCTGCTCTATATACCATGACACAAACGAACAACCAGCACTAATGTCACAAAGATGTTCTAGCATCGAACCTTATAACAAAAATCTAATGAGTTGCACTCACATGACTTTCTCTACAATTGTACTAACCATTCTTACAAACTCTTATTCCTATATCTTCTTCTTGTTCTTCTTCTTCTTCTTCTTCTTCTTCTTCTTCTTCTTCTTCTTCTTCTTCTTCTTCTTCTTCTTCTTCTTCTTCTTCTTCTTCTTCTCCTCCTCCTCCGCCTCCTCCTCCTCCTCTTTCTTCTTCATCGTCTTCTTCTCCCCCTCCTTCTTCTTCTTCTGCTTCTTCTTCCTCTTCTTCTTCTGGTTCTTCTTCTTAATCTTCTTTTTCTTCTTGTTAATTAAAATAATCATTTGTATAAATTATCTTATTGCTTATTTCCTTTTAGGTGCAAAGGGAATATGCTTTGTGCGATAGTCAAACATTTTAAAGCTTTGAGATTCCGTTCTCTTTGCACACTTAACATAAAATCTGATGTGTTGCACTCACATGCCTTTCTGTTCTCCTGTAGTAGCCACTCTTACAAGCTCCTATGCCTCTATCTTCTTCGTGTTGAATTAAACATTTACACATATTATTTTATTGCT
Source organism: Tenodera sinensis (assembly GCA_030765045.1). Taxonomy (NCBI): domain Eukaryota; kingdom Metazoa; phylum Arthropoda; class Insecta; order Mantodea; family Mantidae; genus Tenodera; species Tenodera sinensis. The sequence continues at coordinate 144,558,481 of CM060961.1, read as the reverse complement.
TATTTCCTTGTAGGTTCAAGGGGAATATTTGAATACAGTAGGCTTTGTGCGATAGTGAAATGTTTTAAAGCTTTGAGATTCCGTGGTCTTTGCAAACTTAACAAATAAAAACAATGAACAACGATGCTCCATTTCACGAAAGTTGCTTTCTGAAAGTCACACACATAACAAGGAATATCTCCGAAATGGTACACCTTACAAGAAAATTCATTTGGACATAAATTGTGTATTCTAGCAAAGTCTACATGTTTTGCATAGTATGGCTTTGTCTATCTCTAACGGTGAAGAGCAGAACTAGTGGTAAAATTAAGATGGCACCTACACAGTTTAGCACAGGTAAGGAAACCTCGTGAAGGTGTTCCAACCTGTGAGTAGAAAAAGGTGGATTTTAAAGAAGGAAAATGTTTAGAAAACAAAACCAAAATGAAAAGCAAATGCCAACGGCACGTTGTGTTCCCAGGCGGTCACCCATCCAAGTACTGACCACGCCCAATGCTGCTTAACTTCGGTGATCGGACGAGAACCGGTGTATTCAGCATGGTATGGCCGCTGGCGAGAGATCTTGAGGCTCCAGAGGCTCCAGAGGCAGTTCGAGTCGAGTGGGGAAGCTTATTCCCCCACCCGAAGTGTCTTTACCGCAGTACCTAGCCGTTATACGGCTTTACCTGCGCGATAGTATGGTGTTTTGGTCTACAGGGATTTAAACTCTGGGAATGTTTGGGATCAGGGGTATTTTAGGGACAAGATGGATGATGGTAGGGATTGGTCCATGAACGGGCACTGCCCATACATGCTGATTGGCTGGTTAGTCAATCAGGTGACGCGCTAATCTCCTCCTGGTTCTGGCCGTCAGTCACACGCTGAGAGGTGATCTGAGTTAGGCGATTTACTCTGTTTTAAGTACAGGTATTCATTTTGCCTTTCCCATCTGCGAAAATTAGTCCGTTGGACTTAAAATGTCCTTCGGCAATTTTTTAGATGGTAGTCGGCGAGGCTCTCTCTGGTCATATTGTCCCAGAGTATTCACCAGTGGATTAGGGTGGTTCTGGAGTTTGTTGTACATTGTGCGAGCGCGGGTTTTAATCACGTCGACAATGTACGGGATGCCGGAATGTTCGTGAAGGATTTGGGCAGGAAATCTCCAACCAGTGTCGTAGATCATCCTTAATGCCCGGTTCTGCAACGTCTGGAGTCTGATGAAGGTGGACTTTGCCACCACTCCCCAGATCTCGCATCCGTACAGGACCAGAGGCGGGATGATCGCACGATACAGTTGGAGTTTCAGGCGAATGGGCATGGTTTTGGAGCTGAGGATAGGATACAACTGCCGTAGGGCTGCGTGACCTTGTAGTACTTTGCCCCTGACGTGATGCCTATACGTTAGCCGCCGGTCCAACGTGACCCCGAGATACTTCGCCGTAGTGACCCAAGGGATCCGACGGCGCCGAAGCACGAGGTCCTGCGGGAGCCGGTTTGCCAGCGTGTTGGCCAGGAGAATCGCAGAGCTTTTCTCCGGGTTGATAGACATGCGCCAGTTCTCGCACCATCTACTGATGGCACAGAGGTGGGCTTGTACTTGACGGTAGCTGTAGCGCGGGTTCTTGTTAGCTGCGAAGATCATGAGATCGTCCGCATACTGACAGATGTGAGTGTTGGGGTGCGTGGGGAGATCGGCCATGTAAGCAATAAAGAGTGCCGGTGACGGTACACTGCCCTCGGGGACTCCTGCGCCAATGGGCCTTTCTCGGGAAAATGAACCCTCCACCTTCACCCGGAAGCTACGTTCCTGTAGGAAACTAGCCACCAAGTAAATATATGGAGGGGGAATTTCGTGCTGTATGAGTTTGTAGATAAGCCCTTCGTGCCAGGTGGTAGAGAACGCCTTTTCCACGTCAAGCAACACTGCCACCGTTTTGGCCCTTTCCTGGTAAGCCAGGGAGGCCTTTTCGGTTACTCGCAGTAGTTGCTCGGTTGTGGAATGGTCAGAACGAAAACCAAACTGATGTTCCGGTAGGAGGCCTTTTTCCTCTAAAAGAGGTCGAAGACGGGTCAGGAACAGTTTCTCGAAAACTTTCGATATAACTGGTAGGAGGCTGATGGAACGGTAGCTTGAAGGAAAGATCGGATTCTTGCCCGGCTTCAACACGCATACCACACGCGCCCTCTTCCAGTCTTCTGGAAAATGGCGCATGCTTAGGCACGCGTTGTAGATCCGAGTCAAGTGCATCACGGCTCTAAAGGGAAGGTGCTGGAGCATTTCCGCTGTTACCCGGTCCTGCCCAGGGGCTTTTCTAGGTTTTAGGTGATGGATGGTGTTATTTACCTCGCGAGGGGTAACTATCGGGATGTGGAAATCCTCGTGGCCCGCAGGTCCAACTTCTAAGAAGTCTTCTACTGCTTGCTCCACGAGGTCAGTATGATCGTCGTTCTGAGGGTCGACTCTAGGCTGGAATTGAGTTTCCAAATAGTCTGCTAGCGCCTCTGCTTTTTCCCTCGGTTCAAAGACAAGCCTTCCCCGAGGGCTATGCACAGGGTGCTGGTGTACAGTTTTATCTTTCCTCAAGCCTCGGACGATGCGCCATGGTTTCCTCTCCTGGAGGTTTACATGTCGCAACGTGTTTTCCCAAGCTGCTTGCCTATGCTTTCTTAGGAGTCGTCTTACCAGGGATTTGAACCTCTGGTGTATTACTCCTATCCTAGGGTGACGGAATCTCTGCCATAGCCTTCTAACAGCGTTTTTCGCTTGAATGAGGCGTTTCAGTGGAACAGGGATAGCTGTAGGGTTTGGTGCGTCGGTAGGAATGCGGTGCGTATGAGCACGCACCGTATTTAGGACAGAGGTTGAGAACCCCGTGGCTGCCTCCTCGAGAGCCTCTATCGAGTCTATTCGAGGACATGCTTCCACGGAGTTGTGGAGGGCTAGGACGGCTGCATCCCAGTCGACTTCCTCAACCCAATCAGGCACTCCCAGCGCAGTTAGATTAACGTCTGAGTCGACCACAACAGGGTTGTGATCAGAATCCAGAGCGTTAATCACCGAGAGATCCAGGTGAAATGGAATGTTCTTTGTGACAATGAAGTCTATGACATCCGCGGCGCCGCGTGCCGGGTAGTATGTTGGACCTCTCGGCCCGTGTGCATGCAGGGCGGGGTTCCCGCTAATGAGACGGTACAATCCCCGACCCTTCACGTTCTGGGTGCGGCTGTGCCAGCTTGGGTGTTTGGCGTTGAAGTCGCCTGCGATACAGACTCTTTGGTGTAGGTTTAGGAGTGCCGTGATGTCCGCTTCATAGAAGCGCCCATCCGGAGGATCATATACTACTACAAGTACCACGTCGCATCCGCCTAAGGAAAGTCTTATGGCGGTTGCCTCTAGGTGTTGTAGTGGAGGAATGGTAACGGGAATATGTGTGAGATGGTTCTTTATGAAAATGGCAGTACCACCGCCCTGTCGGCCGACCCGATCAGACCGATGGGCGACGTAACTTGGCAGACTGAACTGTACACCGGCGTGCAAGTGTGTTTCACAGACCATAAGGATATCAATCCCATGGCTGTCCACAAACTCTAACAGGCCAGGTCTCTGCTCTCTAACTCCATTTGCGTTCCAGAACGCAGCTCTAAATGAACGCACATTTCTATGCGCCATTTAAGAGCTTATGGAATTAGCGTAGAGTTCCTTGGCCGTTTGAAGCACTACGAGGTGCTTCTTCACAGCCGAAAGTTCAGGGTTGAGGATTTGCTCTCTGCAGCGCCGTAGTATGGGGAGGGAACGTTGTACGAGGTCCGCAAACTAAGTTGCCAGTTCAATAAACTCCGCCATGTCCTCTGAGCCAAAGGCCTCTCCCAAGACCTGTGACTGAGTGATTCAGATTCAGATTATTTTATTAAAAGAATTTTGTCTGGTGCTGGTACATGGGGCCCAGCGTACAGACTTAATTTATCATTGGATTACAATTTTTTTGATATTTACAACAAATATACATTGGGTTTTAAGAAAACCCATACAGTGACCCTCTTTTGGGCCACCGAGAACAGTTCTCTTGTGTATAGTTCTTGGGTATGTGTTTATATTTTGTTTTTGTCTTTTTTCGCTTTTTTCTTGCTATATACATATTTTTTTACACACATGCATTCTCTCATTCACTCTGGCATATCATGTGATATGCCCTCATGCACGCACGCACACACACATACATACACGCACGCGCACTGGGCACTTCAAGTGAGCGTCCCGCTCGCACATGTTTGCTGGGCACACGTAACTATGCGTCCCAGCATTATAACAAAGAACTATATACACACGTTAACTATATACACTATATATACACTATGTACACTCCGCGGTTATCCTGGGCGGGGCAGGGTGCAGCTCCTGACCTGTTCACTGGGGTGCAGGCCTCTGAGGTAGCGTGTGTGCGGCCTAGGGCCGTGTTTGCGTGGACGCGCATCAGTCGGTGAGTGACTGAGTGATTAGATTCAGATTATTTTATTAAAAGAATTTTGTCTGGTGCTGGTACATGGGGCCCAGCGTACAGACTTAATTTATCATTGGATTACAATTTTTTTGATATTTACAACAAATATGCATTGGGTTTTAAGAAAACCCATACAGTGACCCTCTTTTGGGCCACCGAGAACAGTTCTCTTGTGTATAGTTCTTGGGTATGTGTTTATATTTTGTTTTTGTCTTTTTTCGCTTTTTTCTTGCTATATACATATTTTTTTACACACATGCATTCTCTCATTCACTCTGGCATATCATGTGATATGCCCTCATGCACGCACACACATATACATACACGCACGCACACTGGGCACTTCAAGTGAGCGTCCCGCTCGCACATGTTTGCTGGGCACACGTAACTATGCGTCCCAGCATTATAACAAAGGACTATATACACACGTTAACTATATACACTATATATACACTATGTACACTCCGCGGTTATCCTGGGCGGGGCAGGGTACAGCTCCTGACCTGTTCCCTGGGGTGCAGGCCTCTAAGGTAGCGTGTGTGCGGCCTAGGGCCGTGTTTGCGTGGACGCGCATCAGTCGGTGAGCCGAGTGACGTTTAAAACATTTTAATACGAGCATGCTTCCGATGCTTCGGCTCACCTTTGCCGATATTGGCAATGACATAATTGTCGTGGTTTCTGATGCGCGCCCACGCGGCAGTGGCTCTTTTTGTAATTGCCTCGGGTATGGATGGGGTCTGGGTTTCTTGGTGAAGGGTTTGATTAGTGGTTAGGATGGGAGCAGAGAGGATTTTTCGGAGGGAGAGGTTTTGGAGGGTTTGGATGGTCTTCAGGGCGGTTTTTGAGGCATTTGCCCAGGCCACACACGCGTATAGAACTACCGATAAAATAAAAGCTTTATATAGGACGAGTTTGGACTTCAGTTGCAGCTGTTTGCTGCGGAAGATGGGGGCGCATAACTTTAGCCGCTGTCTGCCTTTGTTGGCGCTATTTTTTATGTGGGTGGACCAGCACATTGTGCGGTCCAAGGTAACCCCTAAGTATTTAACTTGCCGACGGCAATGCAATACCTGACCACCGACCGTTAGGTCCATTGCCAAAGTGTGATGCCGCTTAGAGAAATGAATCAGCTGGCATTTGTTGGGATTAATTTTGATTTTCCAGTCATGTTGCCATGAAAGGAAGTTGTTAACATAACGTTGCATTTCTGCAAGGCCAAAACGGGGATTTCTATGGTGGTTGTATATTGCAGTGTCGTCGGCGTACATGGCGACCTTACATCTGGCGTCCACTGGGAAATCATTGGTGAATAATATGTACAAAAAAGGGGACATAATTGCCCCTTGTGGGACGCCAGCCCGCATCACTCTCTCCCGTGAGGAGGAGCGGCCCACTTGGACGTAAAACTGCCGTTTTTCTAAAAAATTGTGCAGCAAATATAGATAATTTTGAAGAGCCGGGAATTGTGGTGCAGTTTGTAAATAAGGCCATTGTGCCAGCACCGGTCGAATGCGGCTTCTACGTCCAGAAATAGCGCCAACGTTGAAGCCCCATTGTTAAATTGCTCTGTTACGTCATCAGTTAGTCTGAGAAGCTGTAAATCAGTAGAATGTCCTTTTCGAAAACCAAACTGTGAATTTGATAGTTCATGAGATTCCGAAACTTGTTTTTGGAGTCGAAAAAGTATAAGTTTTTCGAGCAATTTACCAATAGTAGACAAAAGACTAATGGGGCGGTAGTTTTGCGGTTGCCTGGTGCTTTTCCCTTGCTTTGGGAAAAGCATTATCTTGGCTCGTTTCCAGGTAGAGGGGAAATAGCCTTGCTGCAGACAGGCGTTAAAATTTTAGTCAGTTGCACCAGGGCTTTTCTCGGGAGATGCTTAAGTTCCTCATTAGTCACTTTGTCTGGGCCGGCAGCTTTCCCATTAGGTAATTTCCTAATGAGCTTGTAAACTTCCTGTGGTGTTATGATGGGTAGTTGTTGCTCTTGCTTCTGCGCCACCCAGGTTTGTACCCATGTCTGTACCTCCCGTTCTATATCTCGGTTGGTAACTGGGTTTTCGCTGAATCTATCTTCAAGACAGTCAGCGAAGACCTCGGCTTTCTCCTCTTCGGAGAAGTGCAGGCCGCCATGAGTGTGCAGCGCCTCAGTTGCGGAGTTGACGTTCGTGGAGACTTTAAATGCCTTTAATAATTTCCACAAGGAAGAGTCCGAATGGGTGGTACTCAGCATTTTGTTTTCCCACTGTTCAGTTTTGTTAATTTTAATTTGATGCCGAATGATGTTGCGTAGCCATTTTGCTAGCACTTTATATTCAGGCTGACGGGTGTACCGCCACAGTCTTGTCAAGCGTCGTCTCCGCGCAATGAGTTGCTCTACCTCGGGGTACGTGCAAAAACCGGGTGGTCTTGTGGTGTAAGTGGTAGCGCTTCTCTTGGCCGTGTGTAGCGAGGCAGTGAAGTTTTCAATGGCGACATCTATGTCTGCCTCGCTATAGTATGACAGCCTGGGTTGCGCCATTCCGTGCATTTCCATGGTGAACTTATTCCAGTCGGTCTCAGCCCTCCTTCGAGGCCCAGAGGCACCGGCCGGAATGCCACCCTGTATATCGAAATGCACGGGAAGGTGGTCAGAGTCCAGGCTGTGATACACTGTAAAGTTAATTAAAGGTGTCGCATTTTTTGTTAGTACGAAGTCCAAAATTTCGGGGTCAAAGTGCCCCGATCTGTGCCAAAATGTGGGATCTGGGGGAAGGTGTACCTCTAAGTCGTCATTATCTGTTATAAGTTCAACCAGGAGATTTCCAGCCGCGTTTGCCCGGCGTGAAAACCACCAGGGGTGCCGAGCGTTGAAATCTCCTGCAATTATAACGTGCTCCTCTAAAGCGAGGATTTGTTCGAGGTCATGTATGAAATTTAAGGAGTTGGGGGGCCGATAGAGCGCTACCAGCATCACCGTTTGATTATTTACACGGGTTTTAAGTGCTGTGCACTCTAACGCTGCCATTGCAGGTAGCGTAACAGAAGCATGAGCAACAGTGTTTCTGAGCAAAATAGCAGTCCCTCCCCCCTGTCTGCCAGTTCTGTCATTCCGAAAGATTTGGTACCCCTGGAGCTTAAAAGTATGCTCGTGCTGTAATTTTGTTTCGCAAATGAATGCGACATCAATTTTGTTACGCCGCAGGTAGTTTTCAAGTTCGTGTTGCTTCCTGTGGATGCCATCTGCATTCCACAGGAGTGCGCGAGTTAAAGTTATGCCTCCCCTTGAAGTTGCCATTTACTCGAAGAGAGTGGTTACCAAGCATATGATGGCTTCTAGCTTCTCCATGGTATCGTTGCAGCTTTTTAATCTTGCGATTATGGGCCGCAACTTTGGTAGTAGAACTGGGAGGTTTAAATCCTTGAAGAGGCTGAAAATTTCTTTCAAACCTCCCAGGTCACTGGTGGGTGCCTCTGAGGGCTGGGGTTGTGGAGGGGGACCATTTGGTGGTTGCTCGGGAGCATTTTGCCCTCCGGCGGCTCCTGCAAAAGAGGTGCCGTTTTGGACCAGGGCCGGGTGGCGGATGGGGCGTGGCCCTGGTTGAGTACCAGGAGAGTTCCTGGCAGCGGCGGCCAGTTGACGGCGGTGGCGTTCCATCTTAAATGTCTCGCACCCCCTGTAGCTGGCAGGATGCGCTTCCCCACAGTTCGCACAGTGGGGTACAGCGTCCTCCTTGGCCTTCTTCGGGCAGTTAGCTAGGCGGTGGAGGCCACCGCAAAGAACACACCGGGAGGTCATGTGACAATTTTTGAAGGTGTGGCCTAATTGTTGGCAGTTAAAACACTGCGTGATGTTTTGGAAGGTTTTTAAGACCTCCACGGTGACCATCATATGGCACACTTCTCTTTCCTGTATGAGCTTCTGATTATCGGTAGTTCTATTTACGCTTACCTGGTAATTCGAAAGAGGCCTACCGCGGGACACCATTTGTCGCACCTGAACGCCGGTGTATCCCTTCTGCTCCAGGTCCTCCTTTATGTAATCCACCTGCAGATCTGCAGGCAGGCGTTTGATCACGAAACGCAGGGGCTGGTCGCTTCTGGGTGTAAAGCTGTAGCATTCGACACCGGCGTTCGTCAGGAGCTGCATTGTAGGGACGGCGTCTTGTTTCCTCTGAAGGAAGAGTTTCAGGCAATCCCTTGTTGTTTGTATTTTGTATGAGCCATTGTTGAGTTTATTTCTTAGTAGTTGTAGTACCTTTACTGCCTGCTTTGTGTCCGGTATGATAATCCTGGGTGGCTTTTGATTTTCTTCTGTAGAGGTCGTCGGGGGTGTAGTTGTGGCTGTTGAGGTGGAGGGGACTGGCTTAGGGGGGAGAGAAGAGGGGCGGGGTTTTGTTGGGGTCTTCTGGTGTGGTGGGATCTTTGGTTTGTGGAACTGTGTGATGGGATTCTGTTTGGGTGGGGGAAGTGCTGGGAAGTCCGACTCCTCGCGTTCTGCTACCTCCAGTGGTGTGAACGAGTTGCGTAGAGCGAGGGGGTGGGGCGGTGTGGATTGTCGTGACTGCCTCTTGTTATTAGAAGACTGGGGGCGTTCGCCATCAGAGTCGCTGCCGCTGTCTCTTGTTCTTTTCTTCTTGGGTGCCGCTATCTTCCACCCCTCGCTCTGTTTCACCAGTTCGCGCTTCTTTATGGCGTACTCCTTGTAGCAGTACGCGAGGTCCTGAGAGAATTTGCCAAAGTTCATGGAGTCTGCGTCCAGATTTGATAGTATTCCGGTATAGTAGGCTATTTCTGCTTGCATCTCTTCCACTTCCTTTTTTAGTTTTGCAAGGGATCTTGCCTTCTGCTCTTCCTCCAGTATGCGTGTTTCGTGTTCCATCTCGTCCGCCAATGTGGGTGGGGAGGGCTGGATCTGTGCTGGTGCGGCTGTGGTGGTGTCTATAAATATAGGCGCTGGCGCGCGGCTGTCGGCCAGTTTGCCGCTGGTGCTCGGCTCGGCAACATGTTTTGCCGCTGCTGCCATTCTTTCACTGTCTTGCGCGCGGGGGAACGCCAGGCGCACCCCACGCTATACCTGTCACTAAGGATAGCACAAACACTTTCACTGTCACTAACCATAAATTAAGTACTGGTTAGATAATATACACAGGAAAACACGAAGATTATATACACTGTTTAGTCATATGTACAACACTGTTTAGACTTCACTTGAAAGAATTGATATGTACACTCCATAAAATAGTTACACAAAATAAACCACTATATACACGTCTGTACACTACACTTTCAATCCTCCCGGGAATATCTTCGCGCCACAGCCACTTGATATTTATATGTCTTTCCCGCCAAAATTATGACAGTTGACAATGATCCCGCCAAACCATTTCTCGCGCGCACCAACAAACGATCCTCTTCTCACAACGGCTGCGTGACTACTCTGACTTGACTGAGTGTTAGTTAGTTAGTTATTTATTGTAAAAGTATTGGCCTGGTGCCGGTACATTGGGCCCGGCTTACAGGCTATATTTACATTGATTTACAGTTGACTTTGTTCATATTTACAGTTTTCGGTGTCTACAAAAAACCCATACGGTGACCATCTGTAGGTCACCGAGAATAGTTTTCTTTTGTCTTTTGTCTGTTTCGTCTTTGGGTTATATATACATATATACATATGTACAAATTATATACAGACACATACACGCACGCATTCACCCACACACACACTCGTACACACATACACACATCTTCACTGGGCACACCAGAAATATGCGTCCCAGCGCACTACACTATTTACACTATATACACTGTCCCGCGGTGGCAGCTCCTGAATATTTTCCGAGGCGAGGGCCTCTGCCGGAACATGTATGTGGCTTAGGGACGAGGTTGCGTGGACGCGCATTAGTCGGCGAGCCGAGCCGCTTCTAGAACATTTTTATCCTAGTATGTTTGCGGTGCTTCGGCTCGCCTTTGCCAATGTTAGCGATCACGTCATTTTCGTGGTTCCTAATGCGCGTCCATGCCGCCATTGCTCTTTTGTCTATTGCCTCCGGGATGAACGGGATATGAGTTTCGAGGTGAAGAGTTTGGGTGGTGGTGAGGAGTGGAGCAGAGAGGATTTTTCTGAGGGAGAGGTTTTGGAGGGTTTGGAGTTGTTTGAGGGCAGTTTTGGAGGCATTAGCCCAGGCCACACATGCATACAGGACCACCGAGAGAATAAATGACCTATATAGTATAAGTTTTGACTTTAGTCGCAACTGTTTACTACGGAAGATGGGGGCGCACAGCTTTAGCCGCTGTCTGCCTTTATTGGCGCTATTTTTTATGTGGGTGGACCAACACATAGTGCGGTCAAAGGTGACACCTAAGTATTTAACTTGCTGACGGCAGTGCAATATTTGACCATCGACCGTTAGGTCTGTTGCCAAAGTGTGACGCCGCTTAGAAAAATGAATCAGCTGGCATTTGTCGGGATTAATTTTGATTTTCCAGTCATGTTGCCATGAGAGGAAGTTGTTCACATAACGTTGCATTTCTGCAAGGCCGAAACGTGGATTTCTATGGTGGTTGTATATTGCAGTGTCGTCAGCATACATGGCGACGTTGCATCTGGCGTCCACTGGGAAATCATTGGTGAACAATATATACAGAAAAGGGGACATTATTGCCCCTTGTGGGACGCCAGCCCGCATCACTCGCTCCCGTGAGGAGGAGCGGCCCACTTGGAAGTAAAACTGCCGATTTTCTAGAAAATTGTGCAGCAAGTATAGATAATTTTGAAGAGCCGGGAAATTGTGGTGCAGTTTATAAATAAGGCCATTGTGCCAGCACCGGTCAAATGCAGCTTCTACGTCCAGAAATAGCGCCAACGTTGAAGCCCCATTGTTAAATTGCTCTGTTACGTCATCAGTTAGTCTGAGGAGCTGTAGTTCAGTGGAATGTCCTTTTCTAAAGCCAAACTGTGAATTTGAGAGTTCATGTGTTGCGGAGACTTGTTTTTGAAGTCGAGAAAGGATACATTTTTCCAGCAGTTTACCAATAGTAGACAAAAGACTAATGGGACGGTAGTTTTGCGGTTGTCTGGTGCTTTTCCCTTGCTTTGGGAGCATGATAACCTTAGCTCGTTTCCAAGTAGAGGGGAAATAGCCTTGCTGCAAACAGGCGTTAAATATCTTTGTTAGTTGCACCAGAGCTTTTCTCGGGAGATGCTTAAGTTCCTCATTAGTCACTTTGTCTGGACCGGCAGCTTTCCCATTAGGCAATTTCCTAATGAGCTTGTAAATTTCCTGCGGTGTTATGGTGGGTAGTTGTTGCTCTTGCTTCTGCGCCACCCAGGTTTGTACCCATGTCTGGACCTCCCGTTCTATTTCACAGTTGGTCACTGGGTTTTCGGTGAATCTGTCTTGGAGACAGTCAGCGAAGACCTCGGCTTTCTCCTCTGCGGAGAAGTGCAAGCCGCTTAGAGTGTGCAGCGCCTCAGTTGCGGAGTTGACGCTGGTGGAAACTTTGAAAGCCTTGAGTAATTTCCACAAAGAAGAGTCCGAATGTGTGGTACTCAGCATTTTGTTTTCCCATTGTTCAGTTTTATTGATTTTAATTTGTTGCCGAATGATGTTGCGTAGCCATTTTGCTAGCACTTTATATTCAGGCTGACGGGTGTATCGCCACAGTTTTGTCAAGCGTCGTCTCCGCGCAATGAGTTGCTCTACCTCGGGGTACGTGCAAAAACCGAGTGGTCTTGTGGTGTATGTGGTAGCATTTCTCTTGGCTGTGTGTAGCGAGGCAGTAAAGTTTTCAATGGCGACATCTATGTCTGCCTCGCTATAGTATGACAGTCTGGGTTGCGCCATCCCGTGCATTTCAGTGGTGAATTTATTCCAGTCCGTCTCAGCTCTACTTTGAGGGCCAGAGGCACTGGCTGAAATGCCACCCTGTATGTCGAAATGCACAGGAAGATGGTCGGAGTCCAGGCTGTGATAAACAGTAAAGTTATTTAACAGTGTCGCATTTTTTGTTAGTACGATGTCCAAAATCTCAGCGTCAAAGTGCCCTGATCGATGCCAAAAAGTGGGTTCTGGGGGAAGATGTACCTCAATGTCATCATTATCAGTTATAAATTCAACCAGGAGATTTCCCGCCGCGTTTGCCAGGCGTGAAAACCACCAGGGGTGCCGGGCATTGAAATCTCCTGCAATTATAACGTGCTCCTCTAAAGCGAGGATCTGCTCGAGGTCTTGTGTAAAGTCTGGGGAGTTAGGGGGCCGATAAAGTGCTACCAGCATAACCGTTTTACTATTTACACGTGTTTTAAGTGCTGTGCACTCTAACGCTGCCATTATAGGCAACGTAACAGAAGCATGAGCAATAGTATTTCTAAGCAAAATAGCAGTCCCTCCCCCTTGTCTGCCAATTCTGTCGTTCCGAAAGATTTGATACCCCTGGAGCTTAAAAGTGTGCTCGTGCTTTAATTTTGTTTCGTAGATGAATGCGACGTCAATTTTGTTACGCCGTAGGTAGTTTTCAAGTTCGTGTTGCTTCCTGTGGATGCCATCTGCATTCCACAGTAGTGCGCGAGTTAAAGTTGTGCCTCCCCTTACGTGGGCCATTTATTCTAAAAGGGCTGAGAGGAGACATATGATGGTCTCTATTTTCTCCCAAGTGTTGCTGCAGCTTTTGAATTTGGCCAGGAAAGGCTGCGCCTTCATCAATAATGATGGTAAATTTAGGTCTCTGAACATGTTTAATATATCTTTTATCCCACTCAGGTCACCCGTGGGCGCCTGTTGGGGTAGTGGAGGGGGACCATTCTGTGGTGGCACTGGTGCGTTTTGCCCTCCGGTAGTTCCCGCATAGGAGATACCTGTTTGAACCAGGGCCGGGTGTATGATGGGTTTTGGCCCTGGCTGAGCACTGGGAGAGCTCCTGGCTATGGATGCCAGTTGACGGCGGTGACGTTCGTTGCGAAACTTCTCGCACCCCCTGTAGCTGACTGAGTGCTTGTTGTGTGGGTCCTACTTATAGAGCCAGTCTTTGATGACGGGCCTGCGCTGATTGGCTGCTGCAGGTGGTGGGGGAAGTTGGGTAACACTTTTGTTACCTGCCTCCACCATGGCTGGGATTTGATTAGGGATATTGAGTACAGAGTGTAGTTATATAAGCGTTGTTATATAGTGTTTTGTTTTTTTATTCCAGGGCGTACCCTCGTCCTGTCCACTTCACTTGGAGCTGATGGTGCTTGAGCAGCGAGTTCTTGGTCTTCCCGCCAGGGGGCATTAGGAGCGCGACTGCGACTGCGGCGACCGTGGTGGAGCTTCCAGACACTATTTGATCTTCAAGCGACGGCCTTTTCAGGCAAAGCTCTATCTCTGCGTATACACTGCAAGAGGCTTGACAGCAAGTCGTAGTGTATCGCACAGCTTCCTTCCTGCTTCTTCTTCTTCGACACCGTTCAGGTAGCGGGTTGCCGAACAAGGCTTAGCCATCTACCCTCGGGTAGATAAGGCGCATCTTGCAAAAGGTGTCCGGCCCTCTGTTCGGCACGCTGCTCAGCCCCTGCTACCTGCAGGTGAGTTCACGCGAGGTGTGTCAGTGTAATACTGCACCCCAGGGTGCAGTATCGTACCTGTCGCTATGTCTTCTCTTCCCTCTTCTCCCGGCAAGTCCCGAAAGGGGCCTGCCAGCCTTCCTTCTTCCCCCGGCAAGTCCCGAAACGGGCCTGCCAACCAGCCTGCAACAGCCGTTGCCAGCACCTCCACTGGTGCCATACCTAAGGCCTCGTCCACCGAGGCAAGAAAGCGCTCTGCCAAGCAACGCACACGCGGAAAAGGCAAGTGCATGAAACTAGACGCCACCAAGCGTAACCAAACCAATCAGGGCCTCCCACGCGGCGAATTTCCCCGTGTAGGCCAAATTTCGGAGTCCGACTCCGAATCTGACAGTGCCAGTGTCCGCACTGAAAATTCATATCACAGCGGGAGAACCTCAGTGTACTCCTGCAGATCCTCCCTCGCCATAGACGAGGCAACCAGCTCCTCTGCTCTCTCCTCTGCCGAGGAAGAGAACCCCGACCCAGAGAATGGATTCCGTGAGGTAGTCTCACGCCGTTCCAAGCATCTAGCCGCCTTGACCGCACTGGCTCAAGAACGGCTACGCAACCCACCCCAACCATCCCAAACAACCAAATCCACGAAGTGCCATGTTCCACCGATCATCGTGGACGACTTCAAAGGGTCGGTAGGCTTTTTAAAGCTGATAATGCCGACACTTGCGAAGGAGTGTACGGTGCGGCGGAACAAAAGCCGCTTCATCTTCCAGGCCAAATCGGCCAATGACCACTCCCTCATCCTCCGTTACCTTAAGGAGAGAGATATTCCCCATTTCACCTTCGGGCTGGATAGGGCACGCGACATCCACAGGGTCATCCGCGGTCTTCCCGTGGATACACCCGTGGATGATATAGTGGCAGACCTCAACCGCCAGGGTATCACCCCCAGATTGGTCAAGCAGCTGACCAAGGCCGCTCCAGATGGGCAAGCACCCAGAATCCCCCTCCCCCTATTTTTAGTAGTGGTGGAGCGAGCCAACGACCCGGAGGCCAAGATTGATGGTGTAACAGCCATCTGTTACCTCCGAGTACACATCGAGCCATCCAAAGGCTCTGGCGGACCCCCCCAGTGTCATAGGTGCCTAGGGTTCAACCACTCTAGCCACTTTTGCCATCGCCGCCTGCGCTGCCTCAGGTGCGGCGAGGAACATCTTAAGGAGGTCTGCCCGAAAACCAGGGAGGACGACCCCAAGTGCGCTAACTGTTCCGGCGCACATGTAGCATGTTATGGTGGCTGCCCAACACGGAAGGCCATCATAGCTGCTAGGAGACCACCCCAAGTGGTCCAACCTCCAGTGGCGAACAGCCATCCCCAGTCTGGCCCTGCTCCGGCAAGACCAGCAGAGGGTTTATAGTTCGCTGCAGTGACCAAAGCAGGCCGGGGTAACAATCCCAAGTCGCGTGCACACACACAACACTCCCAAGCACAAACACAAGCTCCAGCACCCCCTACGGCCCCCCGTCCAAAAAGGGAGAGTAGGCGCCGTCACCCTCGCAGGCCGCCTGCCGCCCCTGAAGCTCAGAGCGAGCGTGGGAACCCTACGCCCGCCCGTCAGCTGGGGGAGGTTGCGGCCGAAGAGATACCGACGCCGACCAACCCATCTATCATTTCAACTCCTCAACAAACCCCCACCCCTCCTACACCTCAGTTTTCAGATATGATGGCGTGGTTGCAGCAGTTGCTGCAAAACCATGGCCAGAAGCTCTGCGAACTGATGGTACGTTTCCTTTCCGCCACCGACCAAGCCGGCAAAATGGCTATAGCCATGGAGGGGCTTGCACTCCTTACCACCTTTATCAGCGCGACCCGAAATGGCGAATCGAACTAGGGTAAATACCTCGTTCAGGTTCGCGTTTTGGAACGCGTGTGGTTTGGCTGGTCAGGAGAACGAGCTCCACCACTTTGCTGGCGAGCATGCACTTGATCTTATCTTGGTATCAGAAACGCATCTCCACCAAAACCTCACATCCCGACTCCAGGGCTACCACTGTCTCCGATCGGACCGCGTCGGCCGCCGTGGGGGCGGCACAGCGATCTTCGTGAAGAGAAGTGTGGTCCACAAACCCGTCCAGCTCCCTCCACTTCAAACCCTTGAGGCCACGGCTACTTGTATCCACCTCGGCGGTATTGAGGTCTTGATGGTGTCTGCATATCACCCACCCCAGAGGCAGTTCGTTGTAAACGACTACCTCTCCATCCTTGCCCTACATCCTCATGTCATTCTGGCCGGGGACCTAAATGCCAAGCATCCGCGTTGGCATTGCGGCCCCCGCGCGGACAGAAGAGGCAATGACATAGTCCACATGGTCGACGCGGACCCTCAACTTAGAGTCGAGGGCCCCTGGCAACCCACCCATTATCCGCGAGGTCCAGGACGGCCATCCGTCATAGACTTCGCGGTCATCAAACATTTCCCATATCACGTGTCACTCACATCCATCAACGCACTTCATTCCGATCATAATCCAGTGCTGGCTACTGCCAACACCCGGGTTGCCAGCCAAGGGGTCCCATATCAACACCGAAACGTCGACTGGGACTGTGTCAAGAGTTGCCTAAATGGCTCCATCCCTCCCAACCCCAACATCACCGACATCCCAACCCTTGAGGCGGCGGTCTCTTCCTTCACTTCTGTGGTGAAGCGAACAGTCCACAACCTCACCGTCCACACCCCAGCTCCTCTCCACCCAGACGTCCTACCCCTAGAGCTCCTTCTACTCATCCGCCGCTCCTGGGCGGCTCGCAGACTCTGTCAGAGGCACCGCACACGCCATAACCTAGCGCTTCTAAGGCGTCTACGCCACGAGGTGCGTCTCCAACTGCGCGAGCACAGAGTGCGCGCGTGGGAGGACACGATGTCTCGTTTGAACCTAGGTGACGGCAACGTGTGGCGGATTGCCAAACGACTGAGAAACCGAGGTGGATCGCACACCTCCCCAATCCATGGCACCCAAGGCCTGGCCTATGAACCCCAAGCCAAAGCAAATGCGTTTGCTGAATACCTGGAGAGGACCATGCGGCCGAGAGATAACCCGCAGGACCTAGACTTCTCCGACCGTGTTCGTGGGGAGGTACGTCGATACCTTCGACGCCCTCTTGACGACGCGGATCGGCTTCCTATCGTCAAACCCAGTGAAGTCCAGGGCGTACTCCAACGTCTCGACCGCAAAAAGGCCGCGGGGCCTGACGGGATAACACCTGACATGCTCCGCCACCTTCCCTTCAAGGCCGTGCTCTACCTGACTAAGGTCTTCAATATGTGCCTCGCCCTCAGCCACTTCCCACGTGAGTGGAGAGAGGCCCGGGTGATTTGCATATTGAAGCCAGGGAAAGACCCGGTCCATCCCGCCAACTACCGATCCATTAGCCTCCTACCCGTATTCTCGAAGGTATTCGATAGAGTAATACTAGCCCGCTTGTCCCCTATCTTAGGGGACATTCAAGCCATGCCACCCCATCAGTTTGGGTTCCGGCCTGGCCACTCAACGCCCCAGCAGCTGCTGCGGGTGGTGGAGGCTGCCGCCCTGGGATACCAGGACAAGGCCTATACCGCCGCGGTACCTCTGGACGTTGAGAAGGCCTTCTCTACGACCTGACATGCCGGTCTCCACCGAAAGCTCATCCAACTGGAGCTACCCACACGCCTTATACACCTATTACATTCCTACCTTAGACACAGATCCTTTGTGGTCTCAGTGGCCGGGAATAAATCCACACGCAGGCCAATCCGAGGCGGAGTCCCCGAAGGTTCTGTTTTATCACCCACGCTCTTCAGCGTCTACATGGCCGACCTACCTACAGAGCCGAACGTCAACATAGCTCAATATGCTGACGACGTGTTGCTCTACACAACAAACAAACATCCTAACAGAACCTTCCTCCCAATACAGCGACACCTCCGCCTTATCCAAGAATGGTGCAGGCGTTGGCGATTGTCCATTAACCCGGAGAAAAGCCGCGCCATACTTTTTACTAAGCGCCGATTCCCCGCCAATCTCCCCACATTCACCTATCTGCGAAGAAGGATTGAATGGGTAAACTCTATCTCCTACCTGGGAGTGAAGCTCGATAAGGGCCTTACTTTTCGGGAACACATCAACGACTTGTCGGCGCGGGCCGGTGGGGCAACTACCTCTCTGTACCCCATGCTGCGGTCGGGGATGCCAGTTCCCCTAAAGCTACGCCTTTTTCGGGCACTCATAATCCCACTCCTCCTATACGCCTGCGAAATCTGGGGCATGGCCGCAGATTCCCATCTCCTGCGTCTGCAGCGTATACAGAATAGAGGACTTCGGATAATCTATTCTGTATGCCGCGGATTCCCTTCGAGACTACTGCACGAAGCCTCGTCTCTTCCGTATGTGGAGGACGAAATTAGGCGCCGGGCAACAAAATTTTACGACCAAATTCCTCAACATAGGAGTGCCCTGATTAGGTCTCTTGGGGACTATAACCCCACTGAACGCACGCGTGTGGGACACCGGGTTCCCCGCATGGCTTGCGGGCATCCCCGGTAACGAAGGAGACATCCCTTCAACAGCGAAAGCTGAATACATCACAGTCCTCCAAGATAAGCTTGGATTCTAAATTCAAAATTAAAATAAACCTCCATATTTGGACCTTTACACCAGCAGTGCCCAACGGAAGTTGCACACTGATTAAGCAGCCGCTGAGGAGCAAAATCTTGCTGCCTCCTTAAACCTACTACCTCAAACTTCACCCGCCACCCTGCAAAATCCTACATCCCGTCATAAAGTGGTTAAGCCCTAAAAGGGCAGGTACACGTATGACACACCTCGGGCTGATCTCAGCCTGCCAGATAGCGTCGTCGTCGTCGTGTTTTGTTTAGTGTGTCCGTGTACACCTGGACGTATATTTTGAGTGAAGTGCAATAACTAATATGTGAATGAGTATCAATAATACTCCGTCCCCTGTGTAAATAATTCTACGTATAATTATAGTGTAAATATAGTGTGTAAGTGACAGTGTAAAAAGCGCGCGAAATATAGTGTACCCACGCTAAGTGGAGGCTCCCAGAAGCACTTGCGACTGGGAGCGGGAACAAGAAGGGGATGGAGAATGCCCCTGATCCGCCGGCCGCCGAGAGCGGAGCCAGGCAAGTGATGCCATCCAGCGCAGCAGCCGTGACTGCCACTGCACTCGCCCCGCCCACTACAGCCCCACTGACTACAGCTCCCAACGGCCAACGAACCACGGACCAACCAACCAAGAAGACGCCGATGACAGAGGAAGAGCGTAAGGCAATGGAAATAGAGAAACTTCAGAAAGAAGTAGATGAACTAAAGGGAGAGATCATCTACTACCAGAATGTGCTGGCAAATATGGATGGGGAATCCCAACAATTTTCAAAATTCGCACAGGACCTCGGGTTCTGCTACAAAGAGCATGCCCTCAAGAAGCGGCGATTAGTCATCCTCAGCGAGGGGTGGCAACAAGTGCCTGCAAGAAATAAGAGGAATAGAGGAAGCGGCCGGGAAAGCGATTCAGACAGTGAACGTCCCAACCAGCTGCGCCCCAAGCGCGTCTCAAAACAAAAAACGCCGCCATATCCCCTCACCACGAGAAACACCTACGCGCCGCTGAGGGTACAATTTGATGCAGAATCCGACGACGAGACGTCAGAGGATCCACCACCACAACCCGCAATAGCCTCCACCTCTAGAGACCCCTTCCCCAAGCTACCCCCTACCAAAGCCCCCATTCAAACACAGACACAGAAGAAACACACCACCCAGCCCACCATTCCCACCCCCACTCCCGCCCCAAGCACATCCAACAACGCAGCAAAAGCATCAGACAACCAGAAACCACCAAGAATAATAATCCCTGACGTCCAACAGACGGTAAAGGTCCTCCGCATCCTGCGTGGCTCCCTTCCTGCCGGCACATATAAATTGCAGACGACGAGGGACTGTCTTAAGCTCTTCCTTCAACGGAAGCAGGACGCGAACCCGACAATGCAGCTCCTGAAGGACGCCGGAGTAGAAAACTACAGTTTTACTCCACGTGGGGATCAACCTCTTCGCTACGTAATCAAACGTCTTCCAGCTGACTTAGAGGAAGATTACGTGAAAGAGGACCTGGTCCTAAAAGGCTACACCGGCGTCCAGGTACGACAGATGACTTCACGTGGCAGGCCTCTGCCAAATTTTCAGGTAAGTCTTGACAGGACCACCGAAAACCAAAAACTTCTACAGGAACGAGAGGTGTGCCATATGATGGTCACCGTGGAGGTCCTAAAAACAAACCAAAACATAACGCAATGTTACAACTGCCAGCAGTTGGGGCACACTTTTAGGAAGTGCAATATGACCTCCCGGTGTGTCCTTTGCGGTGACCTCCACCGCCTGGCTGATTGCCCGAAAAAGGCCAAACAGGGCGTTGTACCCCACTGTGCTAATTGTGGGGAAACGCATCCTGCCAGCTACAGGGGGTGCGAGACGTTTCGCAACGAACGTCACCGCCGTCAACTGGCATCCATAGCCAGGAGCTCTCCCAGTGCTCAGCCAGGGCCAAAACCCATCATACACCCGGCCCTGGTTCAAACAGGTATTTCCTATGCGGGAACTACCGGAGGGCAAAATGCACCAGTGCCACCACAGAATGGTCCCCCTCCACTACCCCAACAGGCGCCCACGGGTGACCTGAGTGGGATAAAAGATATATTAAACATGTTCAGAGACCTAAATTTACCATCATTATTGATGAAGGCGCAGCCTTTCCTGGCCAAATTCAAAAGCTGCAGCAGCACTTGGGAAAAAATAGAGACCATCATATGTCTCCTCTCAGCCCTTTTAGAATAAATGGCCCACGTAAGGGGAGGCACAACTTTAACGCGCGCACTACTGTGGAATGCAGATGGCATCCACAGGAAGCAACACGAACTTGAAAACTACCTACGGCGTAACAAAATTGACGTCGCATTCATCTGCGAAACAAAATTAAAGCACGAGCACACTTTTAAGCTCCAGGGGTATCAAATCTTTCGGAACGACAGAATTGGCAGACAAGGGGGAGGGACTGCTATTTTGCTTAGAAATACTATTGCTCATGCTTCTGTTACGTTGCCTGTAATGGCAGCGTTAGAGTGCACAGCACTTAAAACACGTGTAAATAGTAAAGCGGTTATGCTGGTAGCACTTTATCGGCCCCCTAACTCCCCAGACTTTACACAAGACCTCGAGCAGATCCTCGCTTTAGAGGAGCACGTTATAATTGCAGGAGATTTCAATGCCCGGCACCCCTGGTGGTTTTCACGCCTGGCAAACGCGGCGGGAAATCTCCTGGTTGAATTTATAACTGATAATGATGACATTGAGGTACATCTTCCCCCAGAACCCACTTTTTGGCATCGATCAGGGCACTTTGACGCTGAGATTTTGGACATCGTACTAACAAAAAATGCGACACTGTTAAATAACTTTACTGTTTATCACAGCCTGGACTCCGACCATCTTCCTGTGCATTTTGACATACAGGGTGGCATTTCAGCCGGTGCCTCTGGCCCTCAAATTAGAGCTGAAACCGACTGGAATAAGTTCACCATGGAAATGCACGGGATGGCGCAACCCAGACTGTCATACTATAGCGAGGCAGACATAGATGTCGCCATTGAAAACTTTACTGCCTCGCTACGCACAGCCAAGAGAAATGCTACCACATACACCACAAGACCACCCGGTTTTTGCACGTACCCCGAGGTAGAGCAACTCATTGCGCGGAGACGACGCTTGACAAAACTGTGGCGATACACCCGTCAGCCTGAATATAAAGTGCTAGCAAAATGGCTACGCAACATCATTCGGCAACAAATTAAAATCAATAAAACTGAACAATGGGAAAACAAAATGCTGAGTACCACACATTCGGACTCTTCTTTGTGGAAATTACTCAAGGCTTTCAAAGTTTCCACGAGCGTCAACTCCGCAACTGAGGCGCTGCACACTCAAAGCGGCTTGCACTTCTCCGCAGAGGAGAAAGCTGAGGTCTTCGCTGACTGTCTCCAAGACAGATTCACCGAAAACCCAGTGACCAACTGTGAAATAGAACGGGAGGTCCAGACATGGGTACAAACCTGGGTGGCGCAGAAGCAAGAGCAACAACTACCCACCATAACACCGCAGGAAATTTACAAGCTCATTAGGAAATTGCCTAATGGGAAAGCTGCCGGTCCAGACAAAGTGACTAATGAGGAACTTAAGCATCTCCCGAGAAAAGCTCTGGTGCAACTAACAAAGATATTTAACGCCTGTTTGCAGCAAGGCTATTTCCCCTCTACTTGGAAACGAGCTAAGGTTATCATGCTCCCAAAGCAAGGGAAAAGCACCAGACAACCACAAAACTACCGTCCCATTAGTCTTTTGTCTACTATTGGTAAACTGCTCGAAAAATGTATCCTATCTCGACTTCAAAAACAAGTCTCGGCAACACATGAACTCTCAAATTCACAGTTTGGCTTTAGAAAAGGACATTCCACTGAACTACAGCTCCTCAGACTAACTGATGACGTAACAGAGCAATTTAACAATGGGGCTTCAACGTTGGCGCTATTTCTGGACGTAGAAGCTGCATTTGACCGGTGCTGGCACAATGGCCTTATTTATAAACTGCACCACAATTTCCCGGCTCTTCAAAATTATCTATACTTGCTGCACAATTTTCTAGAAAACCGGCAGTTTTACTTCCAAGTGGGCCGCTCCTCCTCACGGGAGCGAGTGATGCGGGCTGGCGTCCCACAAGGGGCAATAATGTCCCCTTTTCTGTATATATTATTCACCAATGATTTCCCAGTGGACGCCAGATGCAACGTCGCCATGTATGCTGACGACACTGCAATATACAACCATCATAGAAATCCACGTTTCGGCCTTGCAGAAATGCAACGTTATGTGAACAACTTCCTCTCGTGGCAACATGACTGGAAAATCAAAATTAATCCCGACAAATGCCAGCTGATTCATTTCTCTAAGCGGCGTCACACCTTGGCAACGGACCTAACGGTCGGTGGTCAAGTATTGCACTGCCGTCAGCAAGTTAAATACTTAGGTGTCACCTTGGACCGCACAATGTGTTGGTCCACCCACATAAAAAATAGCGCCAATAAAGGCAGACAGCGGCTAAAGTTGTGCGCCCCCATCTTCCGTAGTAAACAGTTGCGACTAAAGTCAAAACTTATACTATATAGGTCATTTATTCTCTCGGTGGTCCTGTATGCATGTGTGGCCTGGGCTAATGCCTCCAAAACTGCCCTCAAACAACTCCAAACCCTCCAAAACCTCTCCCTCAGAAAAATCCTCTCTGCTCCACTCCTCACCACCACCCAAACTCTTCACCTCGAAACTCATATCCCGTTCATCCCGGAGGCAATAGACAAAAGAGCAATGGCGGCATGGACGCGCATTAGGAACAACGAAAATGACGTGATCGCTAACATCGGCAAAGGCGAGCCGAAGCACCGCAAACATACTAGGATAAAAATGTTCTAGAAGCGGCTTGGCTCGCCGACTAATGCGCGTCCACGCAACCTCGTCCCTAAGCCACATACATGTTCCGGCAGAGGCCCTCGCCTCAGAAAATATTCAGGAGCTGCCACCGCGGGACAGTGTACATAGTGTAAATAGTGTAGTGCGCGAGATGGGACGCATATTTCTGGTGTGCCCAGTGAAGATGTGTGTGTATGTGTGTACGAGTGTGTGTGTGGGTGAATGCGTGCGTGTATGTGTCTGTATATAATTTGTAAATATGTACATATGTACATATGTATATATAACCCAAAGACGAAACAGACAAAAGACAAAAGAAAACTATTCTCGGTGACCTACAGATGGTCACCGTATGGGTTTTTTGTAGACACCGAAAAAGTGTATATATAAACAAAGCCAAATGTAAAAAAATGTTAAATATAGCCTGTAAGCCGGGCCCATTGTACCGGCACCAGGCCAAAACTTTTCTAATAAATAACTTGAACTTGAACACCATGGCTGGTTCTGGCTCTGCACTTACAGTCACATGAGCCTTTCTCCCCTTCCTCCTCTCTTTAGGAGGTCGTTTGTCCTTTGGGGCAGCACTGGGGGGTGGCACAGGATGTTTTGTGCCCACCTTTGGGGTGACGCTTGGGACTGGCGTTGTCTTTTGACTGACAACTTGGTTTTGTGGGGTTGCTTCTGCACTCTCGGCCTGTACTAGGGCACTTTCGTGCTCCGACATTGCCTGTGCAAAAGACACCCCCTGTCGGATCTCTGGTACTTTGCCCTGTCTTCCTTGCATAATTGCAAGTCGCTTTGGGCAACCGCGATAGATGCCTATGTGGCTCCCATTGCAGTTTGCACACTTTTTATTCTCTGCTGGTGTCGGGCAATCCTTCACCAGGTGCTCACCTGCACAGCGAAGGCACTTGAGTTGCCTCTCACAGGCATGACTCGAGTGGTGAAAGCCCAAGCAGTTGTAGCATTGGGCTGGACCCTCTCTGCTGTGGTAGGGCTCAATGGTGACCCTCGTGTTATACAAATGAGTCACCTGGTCGATTTTTGGGGTTCCCTCCCCCTGTTTTTCGACTACCACTAAAGATAGTGGCAGGGGTACCTTGGTGGGTTTCCCCTCTTTTTCCTTTGTGGTGGTTAGTTGCACCACGGACCTTGGTTTGATTCCGTGTTCGTCCTGTAGGCCGTCACGGATATCCTGGGGGTCTGTCTCCGAATCAAGACCCCTGACCACTCTGCGAACCACGTGGGGACGCTGAAGTGAGTAAGTGTGGAACTTAATTCCAGTCTCTTTCAGTACCCCTTTCGCGGTCGCGTGGTCGTCAGAGGTAGTGGTTCTGATGACAACCCGTCCTGGATGCCGGGTTGCCTGGAAATTGGCCTTTAACTGCCGTCTCAGTTCCTTCATCACCTTTACGTGGTTCGGGAACGGATCAGACACAATCGGAGGGATTCTACCCTCCTTTTGTCAGGCCTGGTTTGGGGCGAGCGCTGCAGTTGCAGATGTTGATGAAGGGGGAGTCCCTTCCGGCTTTGAACCGGAAGATCTCCTCCTGCGGCTCTGCACTACAACGAAGCCGTCGTCATCCGGCGTTGTAGGTGCTGGGACAGGGGTCATAGGTACTGGTGATGGTGTGACAGGGACTGCTGTCCCTTGGTTCACAAGGCCAATGGGCTTTTTGGCCTTCGGCCTGTTCTTGGCCCTGAGGAGCGTCTGGGCTTTCGCCTTGACGATGTTCACCCTTGGACCATGGGAGGGGTTCTGGGTATAGGTACCTATCGCGTCAGGTCTTACCTTGGCGTTGGTACTCGGCATGTGTCTAGTCATTGCAGGTGCCATCCGGAATCCCACAGAGGGTTTAACGCCTTGCGACGCGCCTATGGGGGTTCCAGTGAACCCCGGGTCCAGGCTAGAGCCTGGTCCCTTGGCTGCAACCATGTGGGCCTGCGGTTTCGTATGTCCGTCGGTCGGTGCCGAGTCGGCTCTGGAGTCCTCGATGTCTGGGTGGTGCTGGTTTGAAATAGCTCGCCGAGCTATCTCTAGTAGGGAGGCAAGTAGAGGGCTGATGCCCACTTCCTCCACCGCTCCGGATCCCCTCCGGGAAAGGTTGTCTTCTGATACTTCTTTCTTCTTCTCCAATTTGGAGTGCCCTAAAATCTGCTATCAGATCTCTTATAGGACACTCCTCGACGAACTAGCGGCGCCCGGCCTGGCTATTACACTATTGAGTTGGCGCGGTGCGTAGTAGCTCCTCCCTGGCGAGAGGTCTCACAGTTGGCTTCCCCGTTCTTCCAGTGTCCAGTAGACTCAGGTGCAGACGATGCGAGTTCCAATCACCGAATGTGAGAGATCTTGCGTTCTAAAGGCTACATCATATGTATGCGTTTCTTCTCTATTTTTCTATACTTTGTGCAAAGCTTTGTTACCCAACCTCTTTATCTAATTGATTATTAAACATGGGAAACTGACACGCCGACACACAAATGGCAACACACTTCGCTACACTACACTACGCAACCTCAACGACAACACAAAACAACACGTATGCGCACACAAGCCGAAGGAAATCCAAACACCACAAATAAAAAATAACACACTAGGCTGAAGAGCGGTTTCCCTAAACAGCCGGGCATCTTGTAAACATGCCCAAATTAACACTTTTCATTTCATTTGGATCCATAGCGACATTCACTTGGCCTTAAAAATCTATGGCCTGCTCTATATACCATGACACAAACGAACAACCAGCACTAATATCACAAAGATGTTCTAGCATCGAAACTTATAACAAAAATCTAATGAGTTGCGCTCACATGACTTTCTCTACAATTGTACTAACCATTCTTACAAACTCTTATTCCTATATCTTCTTATTCTTCTTCTTCTTCTTCTTCTTCTTCTTCATCGTCTTCTTCTCCTCCTCCTTCTTCTGCTTCTTCTTCCTCTTCTTCTTCTGGTTCTTCTTCTGCTTCTTCTTCCTCTTCTTCTTCTGGTTCTTCTTCTTAATCTTCTTTTTCTTCTTGTTAATTAAAATAATCATTTGTATAAATTATCTTATTGCTTATTTCCTTTTAGGTGCAAAGGGAATATGCTTTGTGCGATAGTCAAACATTTTAAAGCTTTGAGATTCCGTTCTCTTTGCACACTTAACATAAAATCTGATGTGTTGCAATCACATGCCTTTCTGTTCTCCTATAGTAGCCACTATTACAAGCTCCTATGCCTCTATCTTCTTCGTGTTGAATTAAACATTTATACATATTATTTTATTGCTTATTTCCTTGTAGGTTCAAGGGGAATATTAGAATACAGTAGGCTTTGTGCGATAGTGAAATGTTTTAAAGCTTTGAGATTCCGTGGTCTTTGCAAACTTAACATATAAAAACAATGAACAACGATGCTCCATTTCACGAAAGTTGCTTTCTGAAACTCACACACATAACAAGCAATATCTCCGAAATGGTACACCTTACAAGAAAATTCATTTGGACATATATTGTGTATTCTAGCAAAGTCTACATGTTTTGCATAGTATGGCTTTGTCTATCTCTAACGGTGAAGAGCAGAAGTAGTAGTAAAATTAAGATGGCACCTACACAGTTTAGCACAGGTAAGGAAACCTCGTGAAGGTGTTCCAACCGGTGAGTAGAAAAAGGTGGCTTTTAAAGAAGGAAAATGTTTAGAAAACAAAACCAAAATGAAAAGAGAAATGCCAACGGCACGTGGTGTTCCCAAGCGGTCACCCATCCAAGTACTAACCACGCCCAATGCTGCTTAACTTCGGTGATCGGACGAGAACCGGTGTATTCAGCATGGTATGGCCGTTGGCGAGGGATCTTGCGTTCTAAAGGCTACATCATATGTATGCGTTCTTCTCTATTTTTCTATACTTTGTGCAAAGCTTTGTTACCCAACGTCTTTATCTAATTGATTATTAAACATAGGAAACTGACACACAGACACACAAATGGCAACACACTTCGCTACACTACACTACGCAACCTCAACGACAACACAAAACAACACGTATGCGCACACAAGCCGAAGGAAATCCAAACACCACAAATAAAAAATAACACACTAGGCTGAAGAGCGGTTTCCCTAAACAGCCCGGGCATCTTGTAAACATGCCCAAATTAACACTTTTCATTTCATTTGGATCCATAGCGACATTCACTTGGCCTAGGAAATCTATGGCCTGCTCTATATACCATGACACAAACGAACAACCAGCACTAATATCACAAAGATGTTCTAGCATCGAAACTTATAACAAAAATCTAATGAGTTGCACTCACATGACTTTCTGTACAATTGTACTAACCATTCTTACAAACTCTTATTCCTATATCTTCTTCTTCTTCTTCTTCTTCTTCTTCTTCTTCTTCTTCTTCTTCTCCTCCTCCTCCTCCGCCTCCTCCTCCTCTTTCTTCTTCATCGTCTTCTTCTCCCCCTCCTTCTTCTTCTTCTGCTTCTTCCTCTTCTTCTTCTGGTTCTTCTTCTTAATCTTCTTTTTCTTCTTGTTAATTAAAATAATCATTTCTACAAATTATCTTATTGCTTATTTCCTTTTAGGTGCAAAGGGAATATTCTTTGTGCGATAGTCAAACATTTTAAAGCTTTGAGATTCCGATCTCTTTGCACACTTAACATAAAATCTGATGTGTTGCACTCACATGCCTTTCTGTTCTCCTGTAGTAGCCACTCTTACAAGCTCCTATGCCTCTATCTTCTTCGTGTTGAATTAAACATTTATACATATTATTTTATTGCTTATTTCCTTGTAGGTTCAAGGGGAATATTAGAATACAGTAGGCTTTGTGCGATAGTGAAATGTTTTAAAGCTTTGAGATTCCGTGGTCTTTGCAAACTTAACATATAAAAACAATGAACAACGATGCTCCATTTCACGAAAGTTGCTTTCTGAAACTCACAGACATAACAAGCAATATCTCCGAAATGGTACACCTTACAAGAAAATTCATTTGGACATAAATTGTGTATTCTAGCAAAGTCTACATGTTTTGCATAGTATGGCTTTGTCTATCTCTAACGGTGAAGAGCAGAACTAGTGGTAAAATTAAGATGGCACCTACACAGTTTAGCACAGGTAAGGAAACCTCGTGAAGGTGTTCCAACCGGTGAGTAGAAAAAGGTGGATTTTAAAGAAGGAAAATGTTTAGACAACAAAATCAAAATGAAAAGAGAAATGCCAACGGCACGTGGTGCTCCCAAGCGGTCACCCATCCAAATACTAACCACGCCCAATGCTGCTTAACTTCGGTGATCGGACGAGAACCGGTGTATTCAGCATGGTATGGCCGTTGGCGAGAGATCTTGCGTTCTAAAGGCTACATCATATGTATGCGTTTCTTCTCTATTTTTCTATACTTTGTGCAAAGCTTTGTTACCCAACCTCTTTATCTAATTGATTATTAAACATGGGTAACTGACACACAGACACACAAATGGCAACACACTTCGCTACACTACACTACGCAACCTCAACGACAACACAAAACAACACGTATGCGCACACAAGCCGAAGGAAATCCAAACACCACAAATAAAAAATAACACACTAGGCTGAAGAGCGGTTTCCCTAAACAGCCCGGACATCTTGTAAACATGCCCAAATTAACACTTTTCATTTCATTTGGATCCATAGCGACATTCACTTGGCCTTGGAAATCTATGGCCTGCTCTATATACCATGACACAAACGAACAACCAGCACTAATATCACAAAGATGTTCTAGCATCGAACCTTATAACAAAAATCTAATGAGTTGCACTCACATGACTTTCTCTACAATTGTACTAACCATTCTTACAAACTCTTATTCCTATATCTTCTTCTTCTTCTTCTTCTTCTTCTTCTTCTTCTTCTTCTTCTTCTTCTTCTTCTTCTTCTTCTTCTACTTCTTCTTCTTCTTCTTCTTCATCTTCTTCTTCTCCTCCTCCTCCTCCGCCTCCTCCTCCTCCTCTTTCTTCTTCATCGTCTTCTTCTCCCCCTCCTTCTTCTTCTTCTTCTTCTTCTTCTTCTTCTTCTGCTTCTTCTTCCTCTTCTTCTTCTGGTTCTTCTTCTTAATCTTCTTTTTCTTCTTGTTAATTAAAATAATCATTTGTATAAATTGTCTTATTGCTTATTTCCTTTTAGGTGCAAAGGGAATATGCTTTGTGCGATAGTCAAACATTTTAAAGCTTTGAGATTCCGTTCTCTTTCCACACTTAACATAAAATCTGATGTGTTGCAATCACATGCCTTTCTGTTCTCCTATAGTAGCCACTATTACAAGCTCCTATGCCTCTATCTTCTTCGTGTTGAATTAAACATTTATACATATTATTTTATTGCTTATTTCCTTGTAGGTTCAAGGGGAATATTAGAATACAGTAGGCTTTGTACGATAGTGAAATGTTTTAAAGCTTTGAGATTCCGTGGTCTTTGCAAACTTAACATATAAAAACAATGAACAACGATGCTCCATTTCACGAAAGTTGCTTTCTGAAACTCACACACATAACAAGCAATATCTCCGAAATGGTACACCTTACAAGAAAATTCATTTGGACATAAATTGTGTATTCTAGCAAAGTCTACATGTTTTGCATAGTATGGCTTTGTCTATCTCTAACGGTGAAGAGCAGAAGTAGTAGTAAAATTAAGATGGCACCTACACAGTTTAGCACAGGTAAGGAAACCTCGTGAAGGTGTTCCAACCGGTGAGTAGAAAAAGGTGGCTTTTAAAGAAGGAAAATGTTTAGAAAACAAAACCAAAATGAAAAGAGAAATGCCAACGGCACGTGGTGTTCCCAAGCGGTCACCCATCCAAGTACTAACCACGCCCAATGCTGCTTAACTACGGTGATCGGACGAGAACCGGTGTATTCAGCATGGTATGGCCGTTGGCGAGAGATCTTGCGTTCTAAAGGCTACATCATATGTATACGTTTCTTCTCTATTTTTCTATACATTGTGCAAGGCTTTGTTACCCAACCTCTTTATCTAATTGATTATTAAACATGGGAAACTGACACACAGACACACAAATGGCAACACACTTCGCTACACTACACTACGCAACCTCAACGACAACACAAAACAACACGTATGCGCACACAAGCCGAAGGAAATCCAAACACCACAAATAAAAAATAACACACTAGGCTGAAGAGCGGTTACCCTAAACAGCCCGGGCATCTTGTAAACATGCCCAAATTAACACTTTTCATTTCATTTGGATCCATAGCGACATTCACTTGGCATTGGAAATCTATGGCCTGCTCTATATACCATGACACAAACGAACAACCAGCACTAATATCACAAAGATGTTCTAGCATCGAAACTTATAACAAAAATCTAATGAGTTGCACTCACATGACTTTCTCTACAATTGTACTAACCATTCTTACAAACTCTTATTCCTATATCTTCTTCTTCTTCTTCTTCTTCTTCTTCTTCTTCTTCTTCTTCTTCTTCTTCTTCTTCTTCTTCTTCTTCTCCTCCTCCTCCTCCTCTTTCTTCTTCATCGTCTTCTTCTCCCCCTCCTTCTTCTTCTTCTCCTTCTTCTTCCTCTTCTTCTTCTGGTTCTTCTTCTTAATCTTCTTTTTCTTCTTGTTAATTAAAATAATCATTTGTACAAATTATCTTATTGCTTATTTCCTTTTAGGTGCAAAGGGAATATGCTTTGTGCGATAGTCAAACATTTTAAAGCTATAATAATAATAATAATAATAATAATAATAATAATAATGCATTTATTGTCAATAGACTACAAGTAGTTTCTGACATTGTCAGTTCAATTACATATGTACACTTTCATTACAATTATTCAGATTACATATCTACAATTTGCATTTACAATTAATATCTTATCACTATATTTACAATTCATCCATAGTATACAAGGCCTTGTTTATTAAGTAATTTCTGAGCTCCTTCTTAAAACCATTATTGGATTTAGCTTGTTTAATATAATTTGGTAACTTATTGTACAGTATTATTCCAATTACATTTGGATCTTTAATGCTACAATTCATTCTAAAACCCTGTCTGAAAAAATCACTATTGTTTCGAGTGTTATAGTGATGTATGTCACTGTTCCTTAGATTATCCTTCTTCCACACATAAATAACTACCCTATATACATACAATGAGAATACTGTAAAGATTTGCTTTTCCCTAAAGTATTGCTTACATGAGTCAGTATAGTTTAATTTATATATTATTCTAATTGCCTTCTTTTGCAGTTTCAATATTCTCTCCATATATATTTTTGCACTGCAACCCCAAATCTCAATTCCATACACCAAATGAGGGTATAAGACACCATAGTAGATCATTTTTAATTCTTTCTCTTCAAGAAGACTGGAAAAGTGCCTAAGTAAATACAACGATTTACTGATTTTTCCATTGATATATTGAATGTGTTCCGACCATGTGAGCTTTTGATCTATTATAAGACCTAGGAAGGGCTGTTTACTTTCACAATGTATGTTGTAATCTGATAATTGTATCATGTTTGATTCATTATTTGAATTACCTAGATTATACTGAATTAGCTTTGTTTTAGACATGTTGCATTTTAAATTGTTTTCCTTAAAGTATTTAAACAGTGTTTCAATAGTTTGTGTCATTGTATTATTTAAGTCTTCAATGGAAGTGCCCCAACATACAGTTGTTGTATCATCTGCATATGAGATTGCTTTACTGTTCCCATTGTTGGGAATATCATTCACATACAGTATAAATAAGAGAGGGCCCATCACAGAACCCTGCGGAACCCCATACTTTACTGTTTTGAAACTGGATGTATTTTTTACTGTTAAATTCCCTTGTTTATGGTGTATTTGTGTTGCTTGTTTCCTGCCAATAAGGTATGAACTAATTAAATCTTTTGCTAGACCCCTAATTCCATATGCTTCTAACTTATTTAGTAGAATATTGTGATTAACATAATCAAACGCTTTTGTAAGGTCAAAGAATAATGTTGCAGTTTTTTCCTTGTTTTCTAAGTGCTTTACTATATTATTTGTGCATTCCATAATGGCTGAAATCGTTGAGAAATGTTTCCTAAAACCATGTTGTGAGTTTATAATAGTTTTATTTTTTTCCAGGAAGCTTATAAGTCTCTGCAATATAACCCTTTCAAAAATTTTGGCTAGTTCTGATGTTATTGTAATCGGCCTGTAATTGTTTATATCCTTTGTATCACCACGCTTATATATAGGTCTAACAATGGATAATTTTAGGCAATCTGGAAATTGCCCTCTCGATATAGAATAGTTTATGAGATGCTCAACAGGATCAGCAAGTACATGTTTGCATTGCTTAAGGATTAATGTACTTATTTCGTCCCACCCACCAATAGCTTTGTTTGGTAGTTTACTTATTATACTTATTATTTCAGCTCTTGTCACAGGATTAATAAAAAAGGATGGGTAGGTTTCCCTTACATAGACTTTATATGAGTTTGTTTGGTTACTTGATTGGGCTGCGACATCCAGAAAAAATTGGTTTACATAGTCACAGAGTTTACCAGGGTCATTCAATACTGCTCCATTTACATCCAGTTCAAGATTTATTGATCTGGGTTTGCTTTTCCTAGCCTCATTAACTATACCCCAAGTTGTTTTACAAATGTTCCCCGAATTGTTTATTTTTTCTTTATACATATTAGCTTTAAGATTATTGAAAGTTTTCAAATATTGTTTTTTAACCTGTTTATATTTATTTTTGTAGTACTCATATCCTGTTTCTTTATGTAACTCATAAAAATGCTTCATATCATCTTTCAACTTTATTGTTTCTAAATTAAGTTTTATCCTTCCAAATTTGTTTCTATGTAGAACTTTTGTTTTAATAGGACAGCATGCATTAAGATGCATTCTAAAAATTTGGTAGAATTTATCCCATTTCCCGTTCACGCTGTTGGCCAAATAAACGGCATCCCATTTTTCCATCCCTAGTTCCCCAATTAGTTGTGTGATGCAGCTTGTGTTTAAGTCACGAAAGGTTTTCATCTCCTTTTTCACTTCTTTTCCATTTATACCTATAAAATCTACGCATTGGGCAAAGTGATCTGAGATGAGGGTATTAATATTGCATGCATTAATCTTCACATTACTTAGATTAGAAGCAACATGATCGATGGTGGAAGATGTTAGAGCAGTTTGCCTAGTTGGTTTGTGTATTAAATCATCAATATTGTAGCTATTAAATACATCAAATAATTTTTTGTAAGATTTGTCATCATAGTTTAGATTAATATTAAGGTCTCCTGCAATTATAATTTTTTTGTATTTTCCATATAATTTTGATAACAGTTTATCTAAAAGTGCAATAAATATATCTACTTCTGAGCTGGGAGACCTGTAAATCCCTAGAATTAGTATACTCTGTTTGTGGGCATCTAGCTTTAAGCTTGCAACCTCAAATAATTTCTCAGTCTGAAAGTCACTCACATCTACTATTGAAGCACTCAAAGATCTACGAACAAGCATAGATACCCCCCCTCCTTTATGTTCAGATCTAGCAAAACTACTTACAATGTCATAATTGTTAAATTTACACAGACTGAGTTGTTCACTATTGAGACCATGTTCAGTAAATACTACAATATCTGGTACATACTCACTCAGTAAATATTCACAGGCTGCCATTTTCTGGCTTATATATTGCACGTTTAAATGTACTACCCTTATTGACTTTTCTGACCCATATAACAATTTGCCACCATTCCTTTCACCTAGGCCTACTAACCTTGTATTATTTCCTTCGTTTCTTTTCAAGTTATGAGCTAACACATCCACCTTACACCTTATTAGTTTTCCGTAGTTACAGAGCTAATTATGTTACACAGCAGTTTACCAAATTTGTGAGATCCCCTCCTATTCAAATGTACCCCATCTCTCCCAAAGTCCCGTGCATCCAACCATAAGTTTCCATCTACCATTAAACAGTCTTTGGTAGCACATAGCCAGTCAAATTCTTGATTAATTCTTATAATTTTATTCCTGCTAACATCAAACCTACTTAGCACACCACTTATGATAATCTTGGTCTTACTTGACTGTGATCGAATACTTTGCACCAAATCCATCATTTCCCCCATTATTTCTTCTGCCATTCTTCCGTGTTCAATATTGTTTGTACCCGCATGCACCAACACTACCTCTGGTTTCGTTTCCTTTAAGTTCATCTGATCCACTTTTCCCTGTAGCTCACTAATTTTTATACCAGGAAAGCAGCAAACTTGATAGCCCTTATCCCTACATAATTCACCAGAAAACTTTAGCATTGAATCACCTATCACTAAAACGCGTGTTTTACTTATTTGCTCACTGCACTCATTTAATTGAATATTCACATCTTGGGGTTCATTATCATCATTAACTTCATTTAACACTCCAAACCTGTTTTCGCTAACAAAATTTGGCGATTCCCGTATCGTGTAACATCGGCCTGAATCTTCTTTTGCCGTTACGTGTTTCGAATCCTTCCATTGTCTGCCATAGTCAGGTTGCTTTGTGTTTGTAGCCACTGTTTTGGTATCCCTCATTCTCTCTCTGTTGATTTTGTTTTTTAAAGATGCATTTTCTTCTTCAAGAGCAGTAACCTTTTGGATTGCTGTTTGTAGATCCCTGTTTAGCATGTTAATTACCACATGCAATGTTGCGATTGTTTCACTGTCCCGTAGAGTCCTGTTTGCAGCATCCTTCACAACATCATTTTTCCGGCAAAGTTTACTATCCCCCGCAAAACCTTCATTTCTTCTTCTTTCCCAGATGTTATTAGTGTTGATTATGTTCTCCGTTGATCGATAATTACCACTTATACCATTCTTCTCACTTAATAACTGAGAGCGAGAGCGTGTCACAATACCTCCGTTCGCCATCTTGAGATTCCGTTCTCTTTGCACACTTAACATAAAATCTGATGTGTTGCACTCACATGCCTTTCTGTTCTCCTGTAGTAGCCACTATTACAAGCTCCTATGCCTCTATCTTCTTCGTGTTGAATTAAACATTTATACATATTATTTTATTGCTTATTTCCTTGTAGGTTCAAGGGGAATATTAGAATACAGTAGGCTTTGTGCGATAGTGAAATGTTTTAAAGCTTTGAGATTCCGTGGTCTTTGCAAACTTAACATATAAAAACAATGAACAACGATGCTCCATTTCACGAAAGTTGCCTTCTGAAACTCACACACATAACAAGCAATATCTCCGAAATGGTACACCTTACAAGAAAATTCATTTGGACATAGATTGTGTATTCTAGCAAAGTCTACATGTTTTGCATAGTATGGCTTTGTCTATCTCTAACGGTGAAGAGCAGAACTAGTGGTAAAATTAAGATGGCACCTACACAGTTTAGCACAGGTAAGGAAACCTCCTGAAGGTGTTCCAACCGGTGAGTAGAAAAAGGTGGATTTTAAAGAAGGAAAATGTTTAGACAACAAAATCAAAATGAAAAGAGAAATGCCAACGGCACGTGGTGTTCCCAAGCGGTCACCCATCCAAGTACTAACCACGCCCAATGCTGCTTAACTTCGGTGATCGGACGAGAACCGGTGTATTCAGCATGGTATGGCCGTTGGCGAGAGATCTTGCGTTCTAAAGGCTACATCATATGTATGCGTTTCTTCTCTATTTTTCTAAACTTTGTGCAAAGCTTTGTTACCCAACCTCTTTATCTAATTGATTATTAAACA
Organism: Tenodera sinensis; assembly: GCA_030765045.1. NCBI lineage: Eukaryota > Metazoa > Arthropoda > Insecta > Mantodea > Mantidae > Tenodera > Tenodera sinensis. Next base: position 144,522,191 of record CM060961.1, on the reverse strand, counting down.
TGGGAAACTGACACACAGACACACAAATGGCAACACACTTCGCTACACTACACTACGCAACCTCAACGACAACACAAAACAACACGTATGCGCACACAAGCCGAAGGAAATCCAAACACCACAAATAAAAAATAACACACTAGGCTGAAGAGCGGTTTCCCTAAACAGCCCGGGCATCTTGTAAACATTCCCAAATTAACACTTTTCATTTCATTTGGATCCATAGCGACATTCACTTGGCCTTGGAAATCTATGGCCTGCTCTATATACCATGACACAAACGAACAACCAGCACTAATATCACAAAGATGTTCTAGCATCGAAACTTATAACAAAAATCTAATGAGTTGCACTCACATGACTTTCTCTACAATTGTACTAACCATTCTTACAAACTCTTATTCCTATATCTTCTTCTTCTTCTTCTTCTTCTTCTTCTTCTTCTTCTTCTTCTTCTTCTTCTTCTTCTTCTTCTTCTTCTTCTTCTTCTTCTTCTTCTTCTCCTCCTCCTCCTCCTCCTCTTTCTTATTCATCGTCTTCTTCTCCCCCTCCTTCTTCTTCTTCTGCTTCTTCTTCCTCTTCTTCTTCTGGTTCTTCTTCTTAATCTTCTTTTTCTTCTTGTTAATTAAAATAATCATTTGTATAAATTATCTTATTGCTTATTTCCTTTTAGGTGCAAAGGGAATATGCTTTGTGCGATAGTCAAACATTTTAAAGCTTTGAGATTCCGTTCTCTTTGCACACTTAACATAAAATCTGATGTGTTGCAATCACATGCCTTTCTGTTCTCCTATAGTAGCCACTATTACAAGCTCCTATGCCTCTATCTTCTTCGTGTTGAATTAAACATTTATACATATTATTTTATTGCTTATTTCCTTGTAGGTTCAAGGGGAATATTAGAATACAGTAGGCTTTGTGCGATAGTGAAATGTTTTAAAGCTTTGAGATTCCGTGGTCTTTGCAAACTTAACATATAAAAACAATGAACAACGATGCTCCATTTCACGAAAGTTGCTTTCTGAAACTCACACACATAACAAGCAATATCTCCGAAATGGTACACCTTACAAGAAAATTCATTTGGACATAAATTGTGTATTCTAGCAAAGTCTACATGTTTTGCATAGTATGGCTTTGTCTATCTCTAACGGTGAAGAGCAGAAGTAGTAGTAAAATTAAGATGGCACCTACACAGTTTAGCACAGGTAAGGAAACCTCGTGAAGGTGTTCCAACCGGTGAGTAGAAAAAGGTGGCTTTTAAAGAAGGAAAATGTTTAGAAAACAAAACCAAAATGAAAAGAGAAATGCCAACGGCACGTGGTGTTCCCAAGCGGTCACCCATCCAAGTACTAACCACGCCCAATGCTGCTTAACTTCGGTGATCGGACGAGAACCGGTGTATTCAGCATGGTATGGCCGTTGGCGAGAGATCTTGCGTTCTAAAGGCTACATCATATGGATGCCTTTCTTCTCTATTTTTCTATACTTTGTGCAAAGCTTTGTTACCCAACCTCTTTATCTAATTGATTATTAAACGTAGGAAACTGACACACAGACACATAAATGGCAACACACTTCGCTACACTACACTACGCAACCTCAACGACAACACAAAACAACACGTATGCGCACACAAGCCGAAGGAAATCCAAACACCACAAATAAAAAATAACACACTAGGCTGAAGAGCGGTTTCCCTAAACAGCCCGGGCATCTTGTAAACATGCCCAAATTAACACTTTTCATTTCATTTGGATCCATAGCGACATTCACTTGGCCTAGGAAATCTATGGCCTGCTCTATATACCATGACACAAACGAACAACCAGCACTAATATCACAAAGATGTTCTAGCATCGAACCTTATAACAAAAATCTAATGAGTTGCACTCACATGACTTTCTCTACAATTGTACTAACCATTCTTACAAACTCTTATTCCTATATCTTCTTCTTCTTCTTCTTCTTCTTCTTCTTCTTCTTCTTCTTCTTCTTCTTCTTCTTCTTCTTCTTCTTCTTCTTCTTCTTCTTCATCTTCTTCTTCTCCTCCTCCTCCTCCGCCTCCTCCTCCTCCTCTTTCTTCTTCATCGTCTTCTTCTCCCCCTCCTTCTTCTTCTTCTTCTTCTTCTTCTTCTTCTTCTTCTTCTTCTTCTTCTTCTTCTTCTTCCTCTTCTTCTTCTGGTTCTTCTTCTTAATCTTCTTTTTCTTCTTGTTAATTAAAATAATCATTTGTATAAATTGTCTTATTGCTTATTTCCTTTTAGGTGCAAAGGGAATATGCTTTGTGCGATAGTCAAACATTTTAAAGCTTTGAGATTCCGTTCTCTTTGCACACTTAACATAAAATCTGATGTGTTGCAATCACATGCCTTTCTGTTCTCCTATAGTGGCCACTATTACAAGCTCCTATGCCTCTATCTTCTTCGTGTTGAATTAAACATTTATACATATTATTTTATTGCTTATTTCCTTGTAGGTTCAAGGGGAATATTAGAATACAGTAGGCTTTGTGCGATAGTGAAATGTTTTAAAGCTTTGAGATTCCGTGGTCTTTGCAAACTTAACATATAAAAACAATGAACAACGATGCTCCATTTCACGAAAGTTGCTTTCTGAAACTCACACACATAACAAGCAATATCTCCGAAATGGTACACCTTACAAGAAAATTCATTTGGACATAAATTGTGTATTCTAGCAAAGTCTACATGTTTTGCATAGTATGGCTTTGTCTATCTCTAACGGTGAAGAGCAGAAGTAGTAGTAAAATTAAGATGGCACCTACACAGTTTAGCACAGGTAAGGAAACCTCGTGAAGGTGTTCCAACCGGTGAGTAGAAAAAGGTGGCTTTTAAAGAAGGAAAATGTTTAGAAAACAAAACCAAAATGAAAAGAGAAATGCCAACGGCACGTGGTGTTCCCAAGCGGTCACCCATCCAAGTACTAACCACGCCCAATGCTGCTTAACTTCGGTGATCGGACGAGAACCGGTGTATTCAGCATGGTATGGCCGTTGGCGAGGGATCTTGCGTTCTAAAGGCTACATCATATGTATGCGTTTCTTCTCTATTTTTCTATACTTTGTGCAAAGCTTTGTTACCCAACCTCTTTATCTAATTGATTATTAAACATAGGAAACTGACACACAGACACACAAATGGCAACACACTTCGCTACACTACACTACGCAACCTCAACGACAACACAAAACAACACGTATGCGCACACAAGCCGAAGGAAATCCAAACACCACAAATAAAAAATAACACACTAGGCTGAAGAGCGGTTTCCCTAAACAGCCCGGGCATCTTGTAAACATGCCCAAATTAACACTTTTCATTTCATTTGGATCCATAGCGACATTCACTTGGCCTAGGAAATCTATGGCCTGCTCTATATACCATGACACAAACGAACAACCAGCACTAATATCACAAAGATGTTCTAGCATCGAACCTTATAACAAAAATCTAATGAGTTGCACTCACATCACTTTCTCTACAATTGTACTAACCATTCTTACAAACTCTTATTCCTATATCTTCTTCTTCTTCTTCTTCTTCTTCTTCTTCTTCTTCTTCTTCTTCTTCTTCTTCTTCTTCTTCTTCTTCTTCTTCTTCTTCTTCTTCTTCTTCTTCTTCTTCTTCTTCTTCTTCTTCTTCTTCTTCTTCTTCTTCTTCTTCTTCTTCTTCTTCTTCTTCTTCTTCTTCTTCTTCTTCTCCTCCTCCTCCTCCTCTTTCTTCTTCATCGCTTTCTTCTCCCCCTCCTTCTTCTTCTTCTGCTTCTTCTTCCTCTTCTTCTTCTGGTTCTTCTTCTTAATCTTCTTTTTCTTCTTGTTAATTAAAATAATCATTTGTATAAATTATCTTATTGCTTATTTCCTTTTAGGTACAAAGGGAATATGCTTTGTGCGATAGTCAAACATTTTAAAGCTTTGAGATTCCGTTCTCTTTGCACACTTAACATAAAATCTGATGTGTTGCAATCACATGCCTTTCTGTTCTCCTGTAGTAGCCACTATTACAAGCTCCTATGCCTCTATCTTCTTCGTGTTGAATTAAACATTTATACATATTATTTTATTGCTTATTTCCTTGTAGGTTCAAGGGGAATATTAGAATACAGTAGGCTTTGTACGATAGTGAAATGTTTTAAAGCTTTGAGATTCCGTGGTCTTTGCAAACTTAACATATAAAAACAATGAACAACGATGCTCCATTTCACGAAAGTTGCTTTCTGAAACTCACACACATAACAAGGAATATCTCCGAAATGGTACACCTTACAAGAAAATTCATTTGGACATAGATTGTGTATTCTAGCAAAGTCTACATGTTTTGCATAATATGGCTTTGTCTATCTCTAACGGTGAAGAGCAGAACTAGTGGTAAAATTAAGATGGCACCTACACAGTTTAGCACAGGTAAGGAAACCGCGTGAAGGTGTTCCAACCGGTGAGTAGAAAAAGGTGGATTTTAAAGAAGGAAAATGTTTAGAAAACAAAATCAAAATGAAAAGAGAAATGCCAACGGCACGTGGTGTTCCCAAGCGGTCACCCATTCAAGTACTAACCACGCCCAATGCTGCTTAATTTCGGTGATCGGACGAGAACCGGTGTATTCAGCATGGTATGGCCGTTGGCGAGAGATCTTGCGTTCTAAAGGCTACATCATATGTATGCGTTTCTTCTCTATTTTTCTATACTTCGTGCAAAGCTTTGTTACCCAACCTCTTTATCTAATTGATTATTAAACATGGGAAACTGACACACAGACACACAAATGGCAACACACTTCGCTACACTACACTACGCAACCTCAACGACAACACAAAACAACACGTATGCGCACACAAGCCGAAGGAAATCCAAACACCACAAATAAAAAATAACACACTAGGCTGAAGAGCGGTTTCCCTAAACAGCCCGGGCATCTTGTAAACATGCCCAAATTAACACTTTTCATTTCATTTGGATCCATCATAACATTCACTTGGCCTTAAAAATCTATGGCCTGCTCTATATACCATGACACAAACGAACAACCAGCACTAATATCACAAAGATGTTCTAGCATCGAAACTTATAACAAAAATCTAATGAGTTGCGCTCACATGACTTTCTCTACAATTGTACTAACCATTCTTACAAACTCTTATTCCTATATCTTCTTCTTCTTCTTCTTCTTCTTCTTCTTCTTCTTCTTCTTCTTCTTCTTCTTCTTCTTCTTCTTCTTCTTCTCCTCCTCCTCTTTCTTCATCGTCTTCTTCTCCTCCTCCTTCTTCTGCTTCTTCTTCCTCTTCTTCTTCTGGTTCTTCTTCTTAATCTTCTTTTTCTTCTTGTTAATTAAAATAATCATTTGTACAAATTATCTTATTGCTTATTTCCTTTTAGGTGCAAAGGGAATATGCTTTGTGCGATAGTCAAACATTTTAAAGCTTTGAGATTCCGTTCTCTTTGCACACTTAACATAAAATCTGATGTGTTGCACTCACATGCCTTTCTGTTCTCCTGTAGTAGCCACTAATACAAGCTCCTATGCCTCTATCTTCTTCGTGTTGAATTAAACATTTATACATATTATTTTATTGCTTATTTCCTTGTAGGTTCAAGGGGAATATTAGAATACAGTAGGCTTTGTGCGATAGTGAAATGTTTTAAAGCTTTGAGATTCCGTGGTCTTTGCAAACTTAACATATAAAAACAATGAACAACGATGCTCCATTTCACGAAAGTTGCTTTCTGAAACTCACACACATAACAAGGAATATCTCCGAAATGGTACACCTTACAAGAAAATTCATTTGGACATAGATTGTGTATTCTAGCAAAGTCTACATGTTTTGCATAGTATGGCTTTGTCTATCTCTAACGGTGAAGAGCAGAACTAGTGGTAAAATTAAGATGGCACCTACACAGTTTAGCACAGGTAAGGAAACCTCGTGAAGGTGTTCCAACCGGTGAGTAGAAAAAGGTGGATTTTAAAGAAGGAAAATGTTTAGAAAACAAAATCAAAATGAAAGGAGAAATGCCAACGGCACGTGGTGTTCCCAAGCGGTCACCCATCCAAGTACTAACCACGCCCAATGCTGCTTAACTTCGGTGATCGGACGAGAACCGGTGTATTCAGCATGGTATGGCCGTTGGCGAGAGATCTTGCGTTCTAAAGGCTACATCATATGTATGCGTTTCTTCTCTATTTTTCTATACTTTGTGCAAAGCTTTGTTACCCAACCTCTTTATCTAATTGATTATTAAACATGGGAAACTGACACACAGACACACAAATGGCAACACACTTCGCTACACTACACTACGCAACCTCAACGACAACACAAAACACGTATGCGCACACAAGCCGAATGAAATCGAAACACCACAAATAAAAAATAACACACTAGGCAGAAGAGCGGTTTCCCTAAACAGCCCGGGCATTTTGTAAACATGCCCAAATTAACACTTTTCATTTCATTTGGATCCATAGCGACATTCACTTGGCCTTGGAAATCTATGGCCTGCTCTATATACCATGACACAAACGAACAACCAGCACTAATATCACAAAGATGTTCTAGCATCGAACCTTATAACAAAAATCTAATGAGTTGCACTCCAATGACTTTGTCTACAATTGTACCAACCTTTCTTACAAACTCTTATTCCTATATCTTCTTCTTCTTCTTCTTCTTCTTCTTCTTTTTCTTCTTCTTCTTCTTCTTCTTCTTCTTCTTCTTCTTCTCCTCCTCCTCCTCCTCTTTCTTCTTCATCGTCTTCTTCTCCCCCTCCTTCTTCTTCTTCTGCTTCTTCTTCCTCTTCTTCTTCTGGTTCTTCTTCTTAATCTTCTTTTTCTTCTTGTTAATTAAAATAATCATTTGTACAAATTATCTTATTGCTTATTTCCTTTTAGGTGCAAAGGGAATATGCTTTGTGCGATAGTCAAACATTTTAAAGCTTTGAGATTCCGTTCTCTTTCCACACTTAACATAAAATCTGATGTGTTGCAATCACATGCCTTTCTGTTCTCCTATAGTAGCCACTATTACAAGCTCCTATGCCTCTATCTTCTTCGTGTTGAATTAAACATTTATACATATTATTTTATTGCTTATTTCCTTGTAGGTTCAAGGGGAATATTAGAATACAGTAGGCTTTGTGCGATAGTGAAATGTTTTAAAGCTTTGAGATTCCGTGGTCTTTGCAAACTTAACATATAAAAACAATGAACAACGATGCTCCATTTCACGAAAGTTGCTTTCTGAAACTCACACACATAACAAGCAATATCTCCGAAATGGTACACCTTACAAGAAAATTCATTTGGACATAAATTGTGTATTCTAGCAAAGTCTACATGTTTTGCATAGTATGGCTTTGTCTATCTCTAACGGTGAAGAGCAGAAGTAGTAGTAAAATTAAGATGGCACCTACACAGTTTAGCACAGGTAAGGAAACCTCGTGAAGGTGTTCCAACCGGTGAGTAGAAAAAGGTGGCTTTTAAAGAAGGAAAATGTTTAGAAAACAAAACCAAAATGAAAAGAGAAATGCCAACGGCACGTGGTGTTCCCAAGCGGTCACCCATCCAAGTACTAACCACGCCCAATGCTGCTTAACTTCGGTGATCGGACGAGAACCGGTGTATTCAGCATGGTATGGCCGTTGGCGAGGGATCTTGCGTTCTAAAGGCTACATCATATGTATGCGTTTCTTCTCTATTTTTCTATACTTTGTGCAAAGCTTTGTTACCCAACCTCTTTATCTAATTGATTATTAAACATAGGAAACTGACACACAGACACACAAATGGCAACACACTTCGCTACACTACACTACGCAACCTCAACGACAACACAAAACAACACGTATGCGCACACAAGCCGAAGGAAATCCAAACACCACAAATAAAAAATAACACACTAGGCTGAAGAGCGGTTTCCCTAAACAGCCCGGGCATCTTGTAAACATGCCCAAATTAACACTTTTCATTTCATTTGGATCCATAGCGACATTCACTTGGCCTAGGAAATCTATGGCCTGCTCTATATACCATGACACAAACGAACAACCAGCACTAATATCACAAAGATGTTCTAGCATCGAACCTTATAACAAAAATCTAATGAGTTGCACTCACATCACTTTCTCTACAATTGTACTAACCATTCTTACAAACTCTTATTCCTATATCTTCTTCTTCTTCTTCTTCTTCTTCTTCTTCTTCTTCTTCTTCTTCTTCTTCTTCTTCTTCTTCTCCTCCTCCTCCTCCTCTTTCTTCTTCATCGTCTTCTTCTCCCCCTCCTTCTTCTTCTTCTGCTTCTTCTTCCTCTTCTTCTTCTGGTTCTTCTTCTTAATCTTCTTTTTCTTCTTGTTAATTAAAATAATCATTTGTATAAATTATCTTATTGCTTATTTCCTTTTAGGTGCAAAGGGAATATGCTTTGTGCGATAGTCAAACATTTTAAAGCTTTGAGATTCCGTTCTCTTTGCACACTTAACATAAAATCTGATGTGTTGCAATCACATGCCTTTCTGTTCTCCTGTAGTAGCCACTATTACAAGCTCCTATGCCTCTATCTTCTTCGTGTTGAATTAAACATTTATACATATTATTTTATTGCTTATTTCCTTGTAGGTTCAAGGGGAATATTAGAATACAGTAGGCTTTGTACGATAGTGAAATGTTTTAAAGCTTTGAGATTCCGTGGTCTTTGCAAACTTAACATATAAAAACAATGAACAACGATGCTCCATTTCACGAAAGTTGCTTTCTGAAACTCACACACATAACAAGGAATATCTCCGAAATGGTACACCTTACAAGAAAATTCATTTGGACATAGATTGTGTATTCTAGCAAAGTCTACATGTTTTGCATAATATGGCTTTGTCTATCTCTAACGGTGAAGAGCAGAACTAGTGGTAAAATTAAGATGGCACCTACACAGTTTAGCACAGGTAAGGAAACCGCGTGAAGGTGTTCCAACCGGTGAGTAGAAAAAGGTGGATTTTAAAGAAGGAAAATGTTTAGAAAACAAAATCAAAATGAAAAGAGAAATGCCAACGGCACGTGGTGTTCCCAAGCGGTCACCCATTCAAGTACTAACCACGCCCAATGCTGCTTAATTTCGGTGATCGGACGAGAACCGGTGTATTCACCATGGTATGGCCGTTGGCGAGAGATCTTGCGTTCTAAAGGCTACATCATATGTATGCGTTTCTTCTCTATTTTTCTATACTTCGTGCAAAGCTTTGTTACCCAACCTCTTTATCTAATTGATTATTAAACATGGGAAACTGACACACAGACACACAAATGGCAACACACTTCGCTACACTACACTACGCAACCTCAACGACAACACAAAACAACACGTATGCGCACACAAGCCGAAGGAAATCCAAACACCACAAATAAAAAATAACACACTAGGCTGAAGAGCGGTTTCCCTAAACAGCCCGGGCATCTTGTAAACATGCCCAAATTAACACTTTTCATTTCATTTGGATCCATCATAACATTCACTTGGCCTTAAAAATCTATGGCCTGCTCTATATACCATGACACAAACGAACAACCAGCACTAATATCACAAAGATGTTCTAGCATCGAAACTTATAACAAAAATCTAATGAGTTGCGCTCACATGACTTTCTCTACAATTGTACTAACCATTCTTACAAACTCTTATTCCTATATCTTCTTCTTCTTCTTCTTCTTCTTCTTCTTCTTCTTCTTCTTCTTCTTCTTCTTCTTCTTCTTCTTCTCCTCCTCCTCTTTCTTCATCGTCTTCTTCTCCTCCTCCTTCTTCTGCTTCTTCTTCCTCTTCTTCTTCTGGTTCTTCTTCTTAATCTTCTTTTTCTTCTTGTTAATTAAAATAATCATTTGTACAAATTATCTTATTGCTTATTTCCTTTTAGGTGCAAAGGGAATATGCTTTGTGCGATAGTCAAACATTTTAAAGCTTTGAGATTCCGTTCTCTTTGCACACTTAACATAAAATCTGATGTGTTGCACTCACATGCCTTTCTGTTCTCCTGTAGTAGCCACTAATACAAGCTCCTATGCCTCTATCTTCTTCGTGTTGAATTAAACATTTATACATATTATTTTATTGCTTATTTCCTTGTAGGTTCAAGGGGAATATTAGAATACAGTAGGCTTTGTGCGATAGTGAAATGTTTTAAAGCTTTGAGATTCCGTGGTCTTTGCAAACTTAACATATAAAAACAATGAACAACGATGCTCCATTTCACGAAAGTTGCTTTCTGAAACTCACACACATAACAAGGAATATCTCCGAAATGGTACACCTTACAAGAAAATTCATTTGGACATAGATTGTGTATTCTAGCAAAGTCTACATGTTTTGCATAGTATGGCTTTGTCTATCTCTAACGGTGAAGAGCAGAACTAGTGGTAAAATTAAGATGGCACCTACACAGTTTAGCACAGGTAAGGAAACCTCGTGAAGGTGTTCCAACCGGTGAGTAGAAAAAGGTGGATTTTAAAGAAGGAAAATGTTTAGAAAACAAAATCAAAATGAAAGGAGAAATGCCAACGGCACGTGGTGTTCCCAAGCGGTCACCCATCCAAGTACTAACCACGCCCAATGCTGCTTAACTTCGGTGATCGGACGAGAACCGGTGTATTCAGCATGGTATGGCCGTTGGCGAGAGATCTTGCGTTCTAAAGGCTACATCATATGTATGCGTTTCTTCTCTATTTTTCTATACTTTGTGCAAAGCTTTGTTACCCAACCTCTTTATCTAATTGATTATTAAACATGGGAAACTGACACACAGACACACAAATGGCAACACACTTCGCTACACTACACTACGCAACCTCAACGACAACACAAAACACGTATGCGCACACAAGCCGAATGAAATCGAAACACCACAAATAAAAAATAACACACTAGGCAGAAGAGCGGTTTCCCTAAACAGCCCGGGCATTTTGTAAACATGCCCAAATTAACACTTTTCATTTCATTTGGATCCATAGCGACATTCACTTGGCCTTGGAAATCTATGGCCTGCTCTATATACCATGACACAAACGAACAACCAGCACTAATATCACAAAGATGTTCTAGCATCGAACCTTATAACAAAAATCTAATGAGTTGCACTCCAATGACTTTGTCTACAATTGTACCAACCTTTCTTACAAACTCTTATTCCTATATCTTCTTCTTCTTCTTCTTCTTTTTCTTCTTTTTCTTCTTCTTCTTCTTCTTCTTCTCCTCCTCCTCCTCCTCTTTCTTCTTCATCGTCTTCTTCTCCCCCTCCTTCTTCTTCTTCTGCTTCTTCTTCCTCTTCTTCTTCTGGTTCTTCTTCTTAATCTTCTTTTTCTTCTTGTTAATTAAAATAATCATTTGTACAAATTATCTTATTGCTTATTTCCTTTTAGGTGCAAAGGGAATATGCTTTGTGCGATAGTCAAACATTTTAAAGCTTTGAGATTCCGTTCTCTTTGCACACTTAACATAAAATCTGATGTGTTGCACTCACATGCCTTTCTGTTCTCCTGTAGTAGCCACTATTACAAGCTCCTATGCCTCTATCTTCTTCGTGTTGAATTAAACATTTATACATATTATTTTATTGCTTATTTCCTTGTAGGTTCAAGGGGAATATTAGAATACAGTAGGCTTTGTGCGATAGTGAAATGTTTTAAAGCTTTGAGATTCCGTGGTCTTTGCAAACTTAACATATAAAAACAATGAACAACGATGCTCCATTTCACGAAAGTTGCCTTCTGAAACTCACACACATAACAAGCAATATCTCCGAAATGGTACACCTTACAAGAAAATTCATTTGGACATAGATTGTGTATTCTAGCAAAGTCTACATGTTTTGCATAGTATGGCTTTGTCTATCTCTAACGGTGAAGAGCAGAACTAGTGGTAAAATTAAGATGGCACCTACACAGTTTAGCACAGGTAAGGAAACCTCGTGAAGGTGTTCCAACCGGTGAGTAGAAAAAGGTGGATTTTAAAGAAGGAAAATGTTTAGACAACAAAATCAAAATGAAAAGAGAAATGCCAACGGCACGTGGTGTTCCCAAGCGGTCACCCATCCAAGTACTAACCACGCCCAATGCTGCTTAACTTCGGTGATCGGACGAGAACCGGTGTATTCAGCATGGTATGCCCGTTGGCGAGAGATCTTGCGTTCTAAAGGCTACATCATATGTATGCGTTTCTTCTCTATTTTTCTAAACTTTGTGCAAAGCTTTGTTACCCAACCTCTTTATCTAATTGATTATTAAACATGGGAAACTGACACACAGACACACAAATGGCAACACACTTCGCTACACTACACTACGCAACCTCAACGACAACACAAAACAACACGTATGCGCACACAAGCCGAAGGAAATCCAAACACCACAAATAAAAAATAACACACTAGGCTGAAGAGCAGTTTCCCTAAACAGCCCGGGCATCTTGTAAACATGCCCAAATTAACACTTTTCATTTCATTTGGATCCATAGCGACATTCACTTGGCCTTGGAAATCTATGGCCTGCTCTATATACCATGACACAAACGAACAACCAGCACTAATATCACAAAGATGTTCTAGCATCGAAACTTATAACAAAAATCTAATGAGTTGCGCTCACATGACTTTCTCTACAATTGTACTAACCATTCTTACAAACTCTTATTCCTATATCTTCTTCTTCTTCTTCTTCTTCTTCTTCTTCTTCTTCTTCTTCTTCTTCTCCTCCTCCTCTTTCTTCATCGTCTTCTTCTCCTCCTCCTTCTTCTGCTTCTTCTTCCTCTTCTTCTTCTGGTTCTTCTTCTTAATCTTCTTTTTCTTCTTGTTAATTAAAATAATCATTTGTACAAATTATCTTATTGCTTATTTCCTTTTAGGTGCAAAGGGAATATGCTTTGTGCGATAGTCAAACATTTTAAAGCTTTGAGATTCCGTTCTCTTTGCACACTTAACATAAAATCTGATGTGTTGCACTCACATGCCTTTCTGTTCTCCTGTAGTAGCCACTAATACAAGCTCCTATGCCTCTATCTTCTTCGTGTTGAATTAAACATTTATACATATTATTTTATTGCTTATTTCCTTGTAGGTTCAAGGGGAATATTAGAATACAGTAGGCTTTGTGCGATAGTGAAATGTTTTAAAGCTTTGAGATTCCGTGGTCTTTGCAAACTTAACATATAAAAACAATGAACAACGATGCTCCATTTCACGAAAGTTGCTTTCTGAAACTCACACACATAACAAGGAATATCTCCGAAATGGTACACCTTACAAGAAAATTCATTTGGACATAGATTGTGTATTCTAGCAAAGTCTACATGTTTTGCATAGTATGGCTTTGTCTATCTCTAACGGTGAAGAGCAGAACTAGTGGTAAAATTAAGATGGCACCTACACAGTTTAGCACAGGTAAGGAAACCTCGTGAAGGTGTTCCAACCGGTGAGTAGAAAAAGGTGGATTTTAAAGAAGGAAAATGTTTAGAAAACAAAATCAAAATGAAAGGAGAAATGCCAACGGCACGTGGTGTTCCCAAGCGGTCACCCATCCAAGTACTAACCACGCCCAATGCTGCTTAACTTCGGTGATCGGACGAGAACCGGTGTATTCAGCATGGTATGGCCGTTGGCGAGAGATCTTACGTTCTAAAGGCTACATCATATGTATGCGTTTCTTCTCTATTTTTCTATACTTTGTGCAAAGCTTTGTTACCCAACCTCTTTATCTAATTGATTATTAAACATGGGAAACTGACACACAGACACACAAATGGCAACACACTTCGCTACACTACACTACGCAACCTCAACGACAACACAAAACACGTATGCGCACACAAGCCGAATGAAATCGAAACACCACAAATAAAAAATAACACACTAGGCAGAAGAGCGGTTTCCCTAAACAGCCCGGGCATTTTGTAAACATGCCCAAATTAACACTTTTCATTTCATTTGGATCCATAGCGACATTCACTTGGCCTTGGAAATCTATGGCCTGCTCTATATACCATGACACAAACGAACAACCAGCACTAATATCACAAAGATGTTCTAGCATCGAACCTTATAACAAAAATCTAATGAGTTGCACTCCAATGACTTTGTCTACAATTGTACCAACCTTTCTTACAAACTCTTATTCCTATATCTTCTTCTTCTTCTTCTTCTTTTTCTTCTTTTTCTTCTTCTTCTTCTTCTTCTTCTCCTCCTCCTCCTCCTCTTTCTTCTTCATCGTCTTCTTCTCCCCCTCCTTCTTCTTCTTCTGCTTCTTCTTCCTCTTCTTCTTCTGGTTCTTCTTCTTAATCTTCTTTTTCTTCTTGTTAATTAAAATAATCATTTGTACAAATTATCTTATTGCTTATTTCCTTTTAGGTGCAAAGGGAATATGCTTTGTGCGATAGTCAAACATTTTAAAGCTTTGAGATTCCGTTCTCTTTGCACACTTAACATAAAATCTGATGTGTTGCACTCACATGCCTTTCTGTTCTCCTGTAGTAGCCACTATTACAAGCTCCTATGCCTCTATCTTCTTCGTGTTGAATTAAACATTTATACATATTATTTTATTGCTTATTTCCTTGTAGGTTCAAGGGGAATATTAGAATACAGTAGGCTTTGTGCGATAGTGAAATGTTTTAAAGCTTTGAGATTCCGTGGTCTTTGCAAACTTAACATATAAAAACAATGAACAACGATGCTCCATTTCACGAAAGTTGCCTTCTGAAACTCACACACATAACAAGCAATATCTCCGAAATGGTACACCTTACAAGAAAATTCATTTGGACATAGATTGTGTATTCTAGCAAAGTCTACATGTTTTGCATAGTATGGCTTTGTCTATCTCTAACGGTGAAGAGCAGAACTAGTGGTAAAATTAAGATGGCACCTACACAGTTTAGCACAGGTAAGGAAACCTCGTGAAGGTGTTCCAACCGGTGAGTAGAAAAAGGTGGATTTTAAAGAAGGAAAATGTTTAGACAACAAAATCAAAATGAAAAGAGAAATGCCAACGGCACGTGGTGTTCCCAAGCGGTCACCCATCCAAGTACTAACCACGCCCAATGCTGCTTAACTTCGGTGATCGGACGAGAACCGGTGTATTCAGCATGGTATGCCCGTTGGCGAGAGATCTTGCGTTCTAAAGGCTACATCATATGTATGCGTTTCTTCTCTATTTTTCTAAACTTTGTGCAAAGCTTTGTTACCCAACCTCTTTATCTAATTGATTATTAAACATGGGAAACTGACACACAGACACACAAATGGCAACACACTTCGCTACACTACACTACGCAACCTCAACGACAACACAAAACAACACGTATGCGCACACAAGCCGAAGGAAATCCAAACACCACAAATAAAAAATAACACACTAGGCTGAAGAGCAGTTTCCCTAAACAGCCCGGGCATCTTGTAAACATGCCCAAATTAACACTTTTCATTTCATTTGGATCCATAGCGACATTCACTTGGCCTTGGAAATCTATGGCCTGCTCTATATACCATGACACAAACGAACAACCAGCACTAATATCACAAAGATGTTCTAGCATCGAAACTTATAACAAAAATCTAATGAGTTGCACTCACATGACTTTCTCTACAATTGTACTAACCATTCTTACAAACTCTTATTCCTATATCTTCTTCTTCTTCTTCTTCTTCTTCTTCTTCTTCTTCTTCTTCTTCTTCTTCTTCTTCTTCTTCTTCTTCTTCTTCTTCTTCTTCTTCTTCTTCTTCTTCTTCTTCTCCTCCTCCTCCTCTTTCTTATTCATCGTCTTCTTCTCCCCCTCCTTCTTCTTCTTCTGCTTCTTCTTCCTCTTCTTCTTCTGGTTCTTCTTCTTAATCTTCTTTTTCTTCTTGTTAATTAAAATAATCATTTGTATAAATTATCTTATTGCTTATTTCCTTTTAGGTGCAAAGGGAATATGCTTTGTGCGATAGTCAAACATTTTAAAGCTTTGAGATTCCGTTCTCTTTCCACACTTAACATAAAATCTGATGTGTTGCAATCACATGCCTTTCTGTTCTCCTATAGTAGCCACTATTACAAGCTCCTATGCCTCTATCTTCTTCGTGTTGAATTAAACATTTATACATATTATTTTATTGCTTATTTCCTTGTAGGTTCAAGGGGAATATTAGAATACAGTAGGCTTTGTGCGATAGTGAAATGTTTTAAAGCTTTGAGATTCCGTGGTCTTTGCAAACTTAACATATAAAAACAATGAACAACGATGCTCCATTTCACGAAAGTTGCTTTCTGAAACTCACACACATAACAAGCAATATCTCCGAAATGGTACACCTTACAAGAAAATTCATTTGGACATAAATTGTGTATTCTAGCAAAGTCTACATGTTTTGCATAGTATGGCTTTGTCTATCTCTAACGGTGAAGAGCAGAAGTAGTAGTAAAATTAAGATGGCACCTACACAGTTTAGCACAGGTAAGGAAGCCTCGTGAAGGTGTTCCAACCGGTGAGTAGAAAAAGGTGGCTTTTAAAGAAGGAAAATGTTTAGAAAACAAAACCAAAATGAAAAGAGAAATGCCAACGGCACGTGGTGTTCCCAAGCGGTCACCCATCCAAGTACTAACCACGCCCAATGCTGCTTAACTTCGGTGATCGGACGAGAACCGGTGTATTCAGCATGGTATGGGCGTTGGCGAGGGATCTTGCGTTCTAAAGGCTACATCATATGTATGCGTTTCTTCTCTATTTTTCTATACTTTGTGCAAAGCTTTGTTACCCAACGTCTTTATCTAATTGATTATTAAACATAGGAAACTGACACACAGACACACAAATGGCAACACACTTCGCTACACTACACTACGCAACCTCAACGACAACACAAAACAACACGTATGCGCACACAAGCCGAAGGAAATCCAAACACCACAAATAAAAAATAACACACTAGGCTGAAGAGCGGTTACCCTAAACAGCCCGGGCATCTTGTAAACATGCCCAAATTAACACTTTTCATTTCATTTGGATCCATAGCGACATTCACTTGGCCTAGGAAATCTATGGCCTGCTCTATATACCATGACACAAACGAACAACCAGCACTAATATCACAAAGATGTTCTAGCATCGAACCTTATAACAAAAATCTAATGAGTAGCACTCACATCACTTTCTCTACAATTGTACTAACCATTCTTACAAACTCTTATTCCTATATCTTCTTCTTCTTCTTCTTCTTCTTCTTCTTCTTCTTCTTCTTCTTCTTCTTCTTCTTCTTCCTCTTCTTCTCCTCCTCCTCCGCCTCCTCCTCCTCCTCTTTCTTCTTCATCGTCTTCTTCTCCCCCTCCTTCTTCTTCTTCTGCTTCTTCTTCCTCTTCTTCTTCTGGTTCTTCTTCTTAATCTTCTTTTTCTTCTTGTTAATTAAAATAATCATTTGTATAAATTATCTTATTGCTTATTTCCTTTTAGGTGCAAAGGGAATATGCTTTGTGCGATAGTCAAACATTTTAAAGCTTTGAGATTCCGTTCTCTTTGCACACTTAACATAAAATCTGATGTGTTGCAATCACATGCCTTTCTGTTCTCCTGTAGTAGCCACTATTACAAGCTCCTATGCCTCTATCTTCTTCGTGTTTAATTAAACATTTATACATATTATTTTATTGCTTATTTCCTTGTAGGTTCAAGGGGAATATTAGAATACAGTAGGCTTTGTGCGATAGTGAAATGTTTTAAAGCTTTGAGATTCCGTGGTCTTTGCAAACTTAACATATAAAAACAATGAACAACGATGCTCCATTTCACGAAAGTTGCTTTCTGAAACTCACACACATAACAAGGAATATCTCCGAAATGGTACACCTTACAACAAAATTCATTTGGAAATAGATTGTGTATTCTAGCAAAGTCTACATGTTTTGCATAATATGGCTTTGTCTATCTCTAACGGTGAAGAGCAGAACTAGTGGTAAAATTAAGATGGCACCTACACAGTTTAGCACAGGTAAGGAAACCGCGTGAAGGTGTTCCAACCGGTGAGTAGAAAAAGGTGGATTTTAAAGAAGGAAAATGTTTAGAAAACAAAATCAAAATGAAAAGAGAAATGCCAACGGCACGTGGTGTTCCAAAGCGGTCACCCATTCAAGTACTAACCACGCCCAATGCTGCTTAATTTCGGTGATCGGACGAGAACCGGTGTATTCACCATGGTATGGCCGTTGGCGAGAGATCTTGCGTTCTAAAGGCTACATCATATGTATGCGTTTCTTCTCTATTTTTCTATACTTCGTGCAAAGCTTTGTTACCCAACCTCTTTATCTAATTGATTATTAAACATGGGAAACTGACACACAGACACACAAATGGCAACACACTTCGCTACACTACACTACGCAACCTCAACGACAACACAAAACAACACGTATGCGCACACAAGCCGAAGGAAATCCAAACACCACAAATAAAAAATAACACACTAGGCTGAAGAGCGGTTTCCCTAAACAGCCCGGGCATCTTGTAAACATGCCCAAATTAACACTTTTCATTTCATTTGGATCCATAGCGACATTCACTTGGCCTAGGAAATCTATGGCCTGCTCTATATACCATGACACAAACGAACAACCAGCACTAATATCACAAAGATGTTCTAGCATCGAAACTTATAACAAAAATCTAATGAGTTGCACTCACATGACTTTCTCTACAATTGTACTAACCATTCTTACAAACTCTTATTCCTATATCTTCTTCTTCTTCTTCTTCTTCTTCTTCTTCTTCTTCTTCTTCTTCTTCTTCTTCTTCTTCTCCTCCTCCTCCTCCTCTTTCTTATTCATCGTCTTCTTCTCCCCCTCCTTCTTCTTCTTCTGCTTCTTCTTCCTCTTCTTCTTCTGGTTCTTCTTCTTAATCTTCTTTTTCTTCTTGTTAATTAAAATAATCATTTGTACAAATTATCTTATTGCTTATTTCCTTTTAGGTGCAAAGGGAATATGCTTTGTGCGATAGTCAAACATTTTAAAGCTTTGAGATTCCGTTCTCTTTCCACACTTAACATAAAATCTGATGTGTTGCAATCACATGCCTTTCTGTTCTCCTATAGTAGCCACTATTACAAGGTCCTATGCCTCTATCTTCTTCGTGTGGAATTAAACATTTATACATATTATTTTATTGCTTATTTCCTTGTAGGTTCAAGGGGAATATTAGAATACAGTAGGCTTTGTGCGATAGTGAAATGTTTTAAAGCTTTGAGATTCCGTGGTCTTTGCAAACTTAACATATAAAAACAATGAACAACGATGCTCCATTTCACGAAAGTTGCTTTCTGAAACTCACACACATAACAAGCAATATCTCCGAAATGGTACACCTTACAAGAAAATTCATTTGGACATAAATTGTGTATTCTAGCAAAGTCTACATGTTTTGCATAGTATGGCTTTGTCTATCTCTAACGGTGAAGAGCAGAAGTAGTAGTAAAATTAAGATGGCACCTACACAGTTTAGCACAGGTAAGGAAACCTCGTGAAGGTGTTCCAACCGGTGAGTAGAAAAAGGTGGCTTTTAAAGAAGGAAAATGTTTAGAAAACAAAACCAAAATGAAAAGAGAAATGCCAACGGCACGTGGTGTTCCCAAGCGGTCACCCATCCAAGTACTAACCACGCCCAATGCTGCTTAACTTCGGTGATCGGACGAGAACCGGTGTATTCAGCATGGTATGGCCGTTGGCGAGAGATCTTGCGTTCTAAAGGCTACATCATATGTATGCGTTTCTTCTCTATTTTTCTATACTTTGTGCAAAGCTTTGTTACCCAACCTCTTTATCTAATTGATTATTAAACATAGGAAACTGACACACAGACACATAAATGGCAACACACTTCGCTACACTACACTACGCAACCTCAACGACAACACAAAACAACACGTATGCGCACACAAGCCGAAGGAAATCCAAAGACCACAAATAAAAAATAACACACTAGGTTGAAGAGCGGTTTCCCTAAACAGCCCGGGCATCTTGTAAACATGCCCAAATTAACACTTTTCATTTCATTTGGATCCATCATAACATTCACTTGGCCTTAAAAATCTATGGCCTGCTCTATATACCATGACACAAACGAACAACCAGCACTAATATCACAAAGATATTCTAGCATCGAAACTTATAACAAAAATCTAATGAGTTGCGCTCACATGACTTTCTCTACAATTGTACTAACCATTCTTACAAACTCTTATTCCTATATCTTCTTCTTCTTCTTCTTCTTCTTCTTCTTCTTCTTCTTCTTCTTCTTCTTCTTCTTCTTCTTCTTCTTCTTCTTCTTCTTCTTCTTCTCCTCCTCCTCTTTCTTCATCGTCTTCTTCTCCTCCTCCATCTTCTGCTTCTTCTTCCTCTTCTTCTTCTGGTTCTTCTTCTTAATCTTCTTTTTCTTCTTGTTAATTAAAATAATCATTTGTACAAATTATCTTATTGCTTATTTCCTTTTAGGTGCAAAGGGAATATGCTTTGTGCGATAGTCAAACATTTTAAAGCTTTGAGATTCCGTTCTCTTTGCACACTTAACATAAAATCTGATGTGTTGCACTCACATGCCTTTCTGTTCTCCTGTAGTAGCCACTAATACAAGCTCCTATGCCTCTATCTTCTTCGTGTTGAATTAAACATTTATACATATTATCTTATTGCTTATTTCCTTGTAGGTTCAAGGGGAATATTAGAATACTGTAGGCTTTGTGCGATAGTGAAATGTTTTAAAGCTTTGAGATTCCGTGGTCTTTGCAAACTTAACATATAAAAACAATGAACAACGATGCTCCATTTCACGAAAGTTGCTTTCTGAAACGCACACACATAACAAGGAATATCTCCGAAATGGTACACCTTACAAGAAAATTCATTTGGACATAAATTGTGTATTCTAGCAAAGTCTACATGTTTTGCATAGTATGGCTTTGTCTATCTCTAACGGTGAAGAGCAGAAGTAGTAGTAAAATTAAGATGGCACCTACACAGTTTAGCACAGGTAAGGAAACCTCGTGAAGGTGTTCCAACCGGTGAGTAGAAAAAGGTGGCTTTTAAAGAAGGAAAATGTTTAGAAAACAAAACCAAAATGAAAAGAGAAATGCCAACGGCACGTGGTGTTCCCAAGCGGTCACCCATCCAAGTACTAACCACGCCCAATGCTGCTTAACTACGGTGATCGGACGAGAACCGGTGTATTCAGCATGGTATGGCCGTTGGCGAGAGATCTTGCGTTCTAAAGGCTACATCATATGTATACGTTTCTTCTCTATTTTTCTATACATTGTGCAAGCCTTTGTTACCCAACCTCTTTATCTAATTGATTATTAAACATGGGAAACTGACACACAGACACACAAATGGCAACACACTTCGCTACACTACACTACGCAACCTCAACGACAACACAAAACAACACGTATGCGCACACAAGCCGAAGGAAATCCAAACACCACAAATAAAGAATAACACACTAGGCTGAAGAGCGGTTTCCCTAAACAGCCCGGGCATCTTGTAAACATGCCCAAATTAACACTTTTCATTTCATTTGGATCCATAGCGACATTCACTTGGCATTGGAAATCTATGGCCTGCTCTATATACCATGACACAAACGAACAACCAGCACTAATATCACAAAGATGTTCTAGCATCGAAACTTATAACAAAAATCTAATGAGTTGCACTCACATGACTTTCTCTACAATTGTACTAACCATTCTTACAAACTCTTATTCCTATATCTTCTTCTTCTTCTTCTTCTTCTTCTTCTTCTTCTTCTTCTTCTTCTTCTTCTTCTTCTTCTCGTCCTCCTCCTCTTTCTTATTCATCGTCTTCTTCTCCCCCTCCTTCTTCTTCTTCTGCTTCTTCTTCCTCTTCTTCTGGTTCTTCTTCTTAATCTTCTTTTTCTTCTTATTAATTAAAATAATCATTTGTACAAATTATCTTATTGGTTATTTCCTTTTAGGTGCAAAGGGAATATGCTTTGTGCGATAGTCAAACATTTTAAAGCTTTGAGATTCCGATCTCTTTGCACACTTAACATAAAATCTGATGAGTTGCACTCACATGCCTTTCTGTTCTCCTGTAGTAGCCACTATTACAAGCTCCTATGCCTCTATCTTCTTCGTGTTGAATTAAACATTTATACATATTATTTTATTGCTTTATTCCTTGTAGGTTCAAGGGGAATATTAGAATACAGTAGGCTTTGTGCGATAGTGAAATGTTTTAAAGCTTTGAGATTCCGTGGTCTTTGCAAACTTAACATATAAAAACAATGAACAACGATGCTCCATTTCACGAAAGTTGCTTTCTGAAACTCACACACATAACAAGGAATATCTCCGAAATGGTACACCTTACAAGAAAATTCATTTGGACATAGATTGTGTATTCTAGCAAAGTCTACATGTTTTGCATAGTATGGCTTTGTCTATCTCTAACGGTGAAGAGCAGAACTAGTGGTAAAATTAAGATGGCACCTACACAGTTTAGCACAGGTAAGGAAACCTCGTGAAGGTGTTCCAACCGGTGAGTAGAAAAAGGTGGATTTTAAAGAAGGAAAATGTTTAGAAAACAAAATCAAAATGAAAGGAGAAATGCCAACGGCACGTGGTGTTCCCAAGCGGTCACCCATCCAAGTACTAACCACGCCCAATGCTGCTTAACTTCGGTGATCGGACGAGAACCGGTGTATTCAGCATGGTATGGCCGTTGGCGAGAGATCTTGCGTTCTAAAGGCTACATCATATGTATGCGTTTCTTCTCTATTTTTCTATACTTTGTGCAAAGCTTTGTTACCCAACCTCTTTATCTAATTGATTATTAAACATGGGAAACTGACACACAGACACACAAATGGCAACACACTTCGCTACACTACACTACGCAACCTCAACGACAACACAAAACACGTATGCGCACACAAGCCGAATGAAATCGAAACACCACAAATAAAAAATAGCACACTAGGCAGAAGAGCGGTTTCCCTAAACAGCCCGGGCATTTTGTAAACATGCCCAAATTAACACTTTTCATTTCATTTGGATCCATAGCGACATTCACTTGGCCTTGGAAATCTATGGCCTGCTCTATATACCATGATACAAACGAACAACCAGCACTAATATCACAAAGATGTTCTAGCATCGAACCTTATAACAAAAATCTAATGAGTTGCACTCCAATGACTTTGTCTACAATTGTACCAACCTTTCTTACAAACTCTTATTCCTATATCTTCTTCTTCTTCTTCTTCTTCTTCTTCTTCTTCTTCTTCTTCTTCTTCTTCTTCTTCTTCTTCTTCTTCTTCTTCTTCTTCTCCTCCTCCTCCTCTTTCTTCTTCATCGTCTTCTTCTCCCCCTCCTTCTTCTTCTTCTGCTTCTTCTTCCTCTTCTTCTTCTGGTTCTTCTTCTTAATCTTCTTTTTCTTCTTGTTAATTAAAATAATCATTTGTATAAATTATCTTATTGCTTATTTCCTTTTAGGTGCAAAGGGAATATGCTTTGTGCGATAGTCAAACATTTTAAAGCTTTGAGATTCCGTTCTCTTTGCACACTTAACATAAAATCTGATGTGTTGCAATCACATGCCTTTCTGTTCTCCTATAGTAGCCACTATTACAAGCTCCTATGCCTCTATCTTCTTCGTGTTGAATTAAACATTTATACATATTATTTTATTGCTTATTTCCTTGTAGGTTCAAGGGGAATATTAGAATACAGTAGGCTTTGTGCGATAGTGAAATGTTTTAAAGCTTTGAGATTCCGTGGTCTTTGCAAACTTAACATATAAAAACAATGAACAACGATGCTCCATTTCACGAAAGTTGCTTTCTGAAACTCACACACATAACAAGCAATATCTCCGAAATGGTACACCTTACAAGAAAATTCATTTGGACATAAATTGTGTATTCTAGCAAAGTCTACATGTTTTGCATAGTATGGCTTTGTCTATCTCTAACGGTGAAGAGCAGAAGTAGTAGTGAAATTAAGATGGCACCTACACAGTTTAGCACAGGTAAGGAAACCTCGTGAAGGTGTTCCAACCGGTGAGTAGAAAAAGGTGGCTTTTAAAGAAGGAAAATGTTTAGAAAACAAAACCAAAATGAAAAGAGAAATTCCAACGGCACGTGGTGTTCCCAAGCGGTCACCCATCCAAGTACTAACCACGCCCAATGCTGCTTAACTTCGGTGATCGGACGAGAACCGGTGTATTCAGCATGGTATGGCCGTTGGCGAGAGATCTTGCGTTCTAAAGGCTACATCATATGGATGCGTTTCTTCTCTACTTTTCTATACTTTGTGCAAAGCTTTGTTACCCAACCTCTTTATCTAATTGATTATTAAACATAGGAAACTGACACACAGACACACAAATGGCAACACACTTCGCTACACTACACTACGCAACCTCAACGACAACACAAAACAACACGTATGCGCACACAAGCCGAAGGAAATCCAAACACCACAAATAAAAAATAACACACTAGGCTGAAGAGCGGTTTCCCTAAACAGCCCGGGCATCTTGTAAACATGCCCAAATTAACACTTTTCATTTCATTTGGATCCATAGCGACATTCACTTGGCCTAGGAAATCTATGGCCTGCTCTATATACCATGACACAAACGAACAACCAGCACTAATATCACAAAGATGTTCTAGCATCGAACCTTATAACAAAAATCTAATGAGTTGCACTCACATGACTTTCTCTACAATTGTACTAACCATTCTTACAAACTCTTATTCCTATACCTTCTTCTTCTTCTTCTTCTTCTTCTTCTTCTTCTTCTTCTTCTTCTTCTTCTTCTTCTTCTTCTTCATCTTCTTCTTCTCCTCCTCCTCCTCCGCCTCCTCCTCCTCCTCTTTCTTCTTCATCGTCTTCTTCTCCCCCTCCTTCTTCTTCTTCTTCTTCTGCTTCTTCTTCCTCTTCTTCTTCTGGTTCTTCTTCTTAATCTTCTTTTTCTTCTTGTTAATTAAAATAATCATTTGTATAAATTATCTTATTGCTTATTTCCTTTTAGGTGCAAAGGGAATATGCTTTGTGCGATAGTCAAACATTTTAAAGCTTTGAGATTCCGTTCTCTTTGCACACTTAACATAAAATCTGATGTGTTGCAATCACATGCCTTTCTGTTCTCCTATAGTAGCCACTATTACAAGCTCCTATGCCTCTATCTTCTTCGTGTTGAATTAAACATTTATACATATTATTTTATTGCTTATTTCCTTGTAGGTTCAAGGGGAATATTAGAATACAGTAGGCTTTGTGCGATAGTGAAATGTTTTAAAGCTTTGAGATTCCGTGGTCTTTGCAAACTTAACATATAAAAACAATGAACAACGATGCTCCATTTCACGAAAGTTGCTTTCTGAAACTCACACACATAACAAGCAATATCTCCTCAATGGTACACCTTACAAGAAAATTCATTTGGACATAAATTGTGTATTCTAGCAAAGCCTACATGTTTTGCATAGTATGGCTTTGTCTATCTCTAACGGTAAAGAGCAGAAGTAGTAGTAAAATTAAGATGGCACCTACACAGTTTAGCACAGGTAAGGAAACCTCGTGAAGGTGTTCCAACCGGTGAGTAGAAAAAGGTGGCTTTTAAAGAAGGAAAATGTTTAGAAAACAAAACCAAAATGAAAAGAGAAATGCCAACGGCACGTGGTGTTCCCAAGCGGTCACCCATCCAAGTACTAACCACGCCCAATGCTGCTTAACTTCGGTGATCGGACGAGAACCGGTGTATTCAGCATGGTATGGCCGTTGGCGAGGGATCTTGCGTTCTAAAGGCTACATCATATGTATGCGTTTCTTCTCTATTTTTCTATACTTTGTGCAAAGCTTTGTTACCCAACGTCTTTATCTAATTGATTATTAAACATAGGAAACTGACACACAGACACACAAATGGCAACACACTTCGCTACACTACACTACGCAACCTCAACGACAACACAAAACAACACGTATGCGCACACAAGCCGAAGGAAATCCAAACACCACAAATAAAAAATAACACACTAGGCTGAAGAGCGGTTTCCCTAAACAGCCCGGGCATCTTGTAAACATGCCCAAATTAACACTTTTCATTTCATTTGGATCCATAGCGACATTCACTTGGCCTAGGAAATCTATGGCCTGCTCTATATACCATGACACAAACGAACAACCAGCACTAATATCACAAAGATGATCTAGCATCGAACCTTATAACAAAAATCTAATGAGTTGCACTCACATCACTTTCTCTACAATTGTACTAACCATTCTTACAAACTCTTATTCCTATATCTTCTTCTTCTTCTTCTTCTTCTTCTTCTTCTTCTTCTTCTTCTTCTTCTTCTTCTTCTTCTTCTTCTTCTTCTTCTTCTTCTTCTCCTCCTCCTCCTCCTCCTCTTTCTTATTCATCGTCTTCTTCTCCCCCTCCTTCTTCTTCTTCTGCTTCTTCTTCCTCTTCTTCTTCTGGTTCTTCTTCTTAATCTTCTTTTTCTTCTTGTTAATTAAAATAATCATTTGTACAAATTATCTTATTGCTTATTTCCTTTTAGGTGCAAAGGGAATATGCTTTGTGCGATAGTCAAACATTTTAAAGCTTTGAGATTCCGATCTCTTTGCACACTTAACATAAAATCTGATGTGTTGCACTCACATGCCTTTCTGTTCTCCTGTAGTAGCCACTCTTACAAGCTCCTATGCCTCTATCTTCTTCGTGTTGAATTAAACATTTATACATATTATTTTATTGCTTATTTCCTTGTAGGTTCAAGGGGAATATTAGAATACAGTAGGCTTTGTGCGATAGTGAAATGTTTTAAAGCTTTGAGATTCCGTGGTCTTTGCAAACTTAACATATAAAAACAATGAACAACGATGCTCCATTTCACGAAAGTTGCTTTCTGAAACTCACACACATAACAAGCAATATCTCCGAAATGGTACACCTTACAAGAAAATTCATTTGGACATAAATTGTGTATTCTAGCAAAGTCTACATGTTTTGCATAGTATGGCTTTGTCTATCTCTAACGGTGAAGAGCAGAACTAGTGGTAAAATTAAGATGGCACCTACACAGTTTAGCACAGGTAAGGAAACCTCGTGAAGGTGTTCCAACCGGTGAGTAGAAAAGGGTGGATTTTAAAGAAGGAAAATGTTTAGACAACAAAATCAAAATGAAAAGAGAAATGCCAACGGCACGTGGTGTTCCCAAGCGGTCACCCATCCAAGTACTAACCACGCCCAATGCTGCTTAACTTCGGTGATCGGACGAGAACCGGTGTATTCAGCATGGTATGGCCGTTGGCGAGAGATCTTGCGTGCTAAAGGCTACATCATATGTATGCGTTTCTTCTCTATTTTTCTATACTTTGTGCAAAGCTTTGTTACCCAACCTCTTTATCTGATTGATTATTAAACATGGGTAACTGACACACAGACACACAAATGGCAACACACTTCGCTACACTACACTACGCAACCTCAACGACAACACAAAACAACACGTATGCGCACACAAGCCGAAGGAAATCCAAACACCACAAATAAAAAATAACACACTAGGCTGAAGAGCGGTTTCCCTAAACAGCCCGGACATCTTGTAAACATGCCCAAATTAACACTTTTCATTTCATTTGGATCCATAGCGACATTCACTTGGCCTTGGAAATCTATGGCCTGCTCTGTATACCATGACACAAACGAACAACCAGCACTAATATCACAAAGATGTTCTAGCATCGAACCTTATAACAAAAATCTAATGAGTTGCACTCACATGACTTTCTCTACAATTGTACTAACCATTCTTACAAACTCTTATTCCTTCTTCTTCTTCTTCTTCTTCTTCTTCTTCTTCTTCTTCTTCTTCTTCTTCTTCTTCTTCTTCTTCTTCTTCTTCTTCTTCTTCTTCTTCTTCTTCTTCTTCTTCTTCTTCTTCTTCTTCTTCTTCTTCTTCTTCTTCTTCTTCTTCTTCTTCTTCTTCTTCTTCTTCTTCTTCTTCTTCTTCTTCTTCTTCTTCTTCTCCTCCTCCGCCTCCTCCTCCTCCTCTTTCTTCTTCATCGTCTTCTTCTCCTCCTCCTTCTGCTTCTTCTTCCTCTTCTTCTTCTGGTTCTTCTTCTTAATCTTCTTTTTCTTCTTGTTAATTAAAATAATCATTTGCACAAATTATCTTATTGCTTATTTCCTTTTAGGTGCAAAGGGAATATGCTTTGTGCGACAGTCAAACATTTTAAAGCTTTGATTTCGTTCTCTTTGCACACTTAACATAAAATCTGATGTGTTGCACTCACATGCCTTTCTGTTCTCCTGTAGTAGCCACTATTACAAGCTCCTATGCCTCTATCTTCTTCGTGTTGAATTAAACATTTATACCTATTATTTTATTGCTTTATTCCTTGTAGGTTCAAGGGGAATATTAGAATACAGTAGGCTTTGTGCGATAGTGAAATGTTTTAAACCTTTGAGATTCCGTGGTCTTTGCAAACTCAACATATAAAAACAATGAACAACGATGCTCCATTTCACGAAAGTTGCTTTCTGAAACTCACACACATAACAAGGAATATCTCCGAAATGGTACACCTTACAAGAAAATTCATTTGGACATAAATTGTGTATTCTAGCAAAGTCTACATGTTTTGCATAGTATGGCTTTGTCTATCTCTAACGGTGAAGAGCAGAACTAGTGGTAAAATTAAGATGGCACCTACACAGTTTAGCACAGGTAAGGAAACCTCGTGAAGGTGTTCCAACCGGTGAGTAGAAAAAGGTGGCTTTTAAAGAAGGAAAATGTTTAGAAAACAAAACCAAAATGAAAAGAGAAATTCCAACGGCACGTGGTGTTCCCAAGCGGTCACCCATCCAAGTACTAACCACGCCCAATGCTGCTTAACTTCGGTGATCGGACGAGAACCGGTGTATTCAGCATGGTATGGCCGTTGGCGAGAGATCTTGCGTTCTAAAGGCTACATCATATGGATGCGTTTCTTCTCTATTTTTCTATACTTTGTGCAAAGCTTTGTTACCCAACCTCTTTATCTAATTGATTATTAAACATAGGAAACTGACACACAGACACACAAATGGCAACACACTTCGCTACACTACACTACGCAACCTCAACGACAACACAAAACAACACGTATGCGCACACAAGCCGAAGGAAATCCAAACACCACAAATAAAAAATAACACACTAGGCTGAAGAGCGGTTTCCCTAAACAGCCCGGGCATCTTGTAAACATGCCCAAATTAACACTTTTCATTTCATTTGGATCCATAGCGACATTCACTTGGCCTAGGAAATCTATGGCCTGCTCTATATACCATGACACAAACGAACAACCAGCACTAATATCACAAAGATGTTCTAGCATCGAACCTTATAACAAAAATCTAATGAGTTGCACTCACATGACTTTCTCTACAATTGTACTAACCATTCTTACAAACTCTTATTCCTATACCTTCTTCTTCTTCTTCTTCTTCTTCTTCTTCTTCTTCTTCTTCTTCTTCATCTTCTTCTTCTCCTCCTCCTCCTCCGCCTCCTCCTCCTCCTCTTTCTTCTTCATCGTCTTCTTCTCCCCCTCCTTCTTCTTCTTCTTCTTCTGCTTCTTCTTCCTCTTCTTCTTCTGGTTCTTCTTCTTAATCTTCTTTTTCTTCTTGTTAATTAAAATAATCATTTGTATAAATTATCTTATTGCTTATTTCCTTTTAGGTGCAAAGGGAATATGCTTTGTGCGATAGTCAAACATTTTAAAGCTTTGAGATTCCGTTCTCTTTGCACACTTAACATAAAATCTGATGTGTTGCAATCACATGCCTTTCTGTTCTCCTATAGTAGCCACTATTACAAGCTCCTATGCCTCTATCTTCTTCGTGTTGAATTAAACATTTATACATATTATTTTATTGCTTATTTCCTTGTAGGTTCAAGGGGAATATTAGAATACAGTAGGCTTTGTGCGATAGTGAAATGTTTTAAAGCTTTGAGATTCCGTGGTCTTTGCAAACTTAACATATAAAAACAATGAACAACGATGCTCCATTTCACGAAAGTTGCTTTCTGAAACTCACACACATAACAAGCAATATCTCCTCAATGGTACACCTTACAAGAAAATTCATTTGGACATAAATTGTGTATTCTAGCAAAGCCTACATGTTTTGCATAGTATGGCTTTGTCTATCTCTAACGGTGAAGAGCAGAAGTAGTAGTAAAATTAAGATGGCACCTACACAGTTTAGCACAGGTAAGGAAACCTCGTGAAGGTGTTCCAACCGGTGAGTAGAAAAAGGTGGCTTTTAAAGAAGGAAAATGTTTAGAAAACAAAACCAAAATGAAAAGAGAAATGCCAACGGCACGTGGTGTTCCCAAGCGGTCACCCATCCAAGTACTAACCACGCCCAATGCTGCTTAACTTCGGTGATCGGACGAGAACCGGTGTATTCAGCATGGTATGGCCGTTGGCGAGGGATCTTGCGTTCTAAAGGCTACATCATATGTATGCGTTTCTTCTCTATTTTTCTATACTTTGTGCAAAGCTTTGTTACCAAACGTCTTTATCTAATTGATTATTAAACATAGGAAACTGACACACAGACACACAAATGGCAACACACTTCGCTACACTACACTACGCAACCTCAACGACAACACAAAACAACACGTATGCGCACACAAGCCGAAGGAAATCCAAACACCACAAATAAAAAATAACACACTAGGCTGAAGAGCGGTTTCCCTAAACAGCCCGGGCATCTTGTAAACATGCCCAAATTAACACTTTTCATTTCATTTGGATCCATAGCGACATTCACTTGGCCTAGGAAATCTATGGCCTGCTCTATATACCATGACACAAACGAACAACCAGCACTAATATCACAAAGATGATCTAGCATCGAACCTTATAACAAAAATCTAATGAGTTGCACTCACATCACTTTCTCTACAATTGTACTAACCATTCTTACAAACTCTTATTCCTATATCTTCTTCTTCTTCTTCTTCTTCTTCTTCTTCTTCTTCTTCTTCTTCTTCTTCTTCTTCTTCTTCTTCTTCTTCTTCTTCTTCTTCTTCTTCTTCTTCTTCTTCTTCTTCTTCTTCTTCTCCTCCTCCTCCTCCTCCTCTTTCTTATTCATCGTCTTCTTCTCCCCCTCCTTCTTCTTCTTCTGCTTCTTCTTCCTCTTCTTCTTCTGGTTCTTCTTCTTAATCTTCTTTTTCTTCTTGTTAATTAAAATAATCATTTGTACAAATTATCTTATTGCTTATTTCCTTTTAGGTGCAAAGGGAATATGCTTTGTGCGATAGTCAAACATTTTAAAGCTTTGAGATTCCGATCTCTTTGCACACTTAACATAAAATCTGATGTGTTGCACTCACATGCCTTTCTGTTCTCCTGTAGTAGCCACTCTTACAAGCTCCTATGCCTCTATCTTCTTCGTGTTGAATTAAACATTTATACATATTATTTTATTGCTTATTTCCTTGTAGGTTCAAGGGGAATATTAGAATACAGTAGGCTTTGTGCGATAGTGAAATGTTTTAAAGCTTTGAGATTCCGTGGTCTTTGCAAACTTAACATATAAAAACAATGAACAACGATGCTCCATTTCACGAAAGTTGCTTTCTGAAACTCACACACATAACAAGCAATATCTCCGAAATGGTACACCTTACAAGAAAATTCATTTGGACATAAATTGTGTATTCTAGCAAAGTCTACATGTTTTGCATAGTATGGCTTTGTCTATCTCTAACGGTGAAGAGCAGAACTAGTGGTAAAATTAAGATGGCACCTACACAGTTTAGCACAGGTAAGGAAACCTCGTGAAGGTGTTCCAACCGGTGAGTAGAAAAGGGTGGATTTTAAAGAAGGAAAATGTTTAGACAACAAAATCAAAATGAAAAGAGAAATGCCAACGGCACGTGGTGTTCCCAAGCGGTCACCCATCCAAGTACTAACCACGCCCAATGCTGCTTAACTTCGGTGATCGGACGAGAACCGGTGTATTCAGCATGGTATGGCCGTTGGCGAGAGATCTTGCGTGCTAAAGGCTACATCATATGTATGCGTTTCTTCTCTATTTTTCTATACTTTGTGCAAAGCTTTGTTACCCAACCTCTTTATCTGATTGATTATTAAACATGGGTAACTGACACACAGACACACAAATGGCAACACACTTCGCTACACTACACTACGCAACCTCAACGACAACACAAAACAACACGTATGCGCACACAAGCCGAAGGAAATCCAAACACCACAAATAAAAAATAACACACTAGGCTGAAGAGCGGTTTCCCTAAACAGCCCGGACATCTTGTAAACATGCCCAAATTAACACTTTTCATTTCATTTGGATCCATAGCGACATTCACTTGGCCTTGGAAATCTATGGCCTGCTCTGTATACCATGACACAAACGAACAACCAGCACTAATATCACAAAGATGTTCTAGCATCGAACCTTATAACAAAAATCTAATGAGTTGCACTCACATGACTTTCTCTACAATTGTACTAACCATTCTTACAAACTCTTATTCCTTCTTCTTCTTCTTCTTCTTCTTCTTCTTCTTCTTCTTCTTCTTCTTCTTCTTCTTCTTCTTCTTCTTCTTCTTCTTCTTCTTCTTCTTCTTCTTCTTCTTCTTCTTCTTCTTCTTCTTCTTCTTCTTCTTCTTCTTCTTCTTCTTCTTCTTCTTCTTCTCCTCCTCCGCCTCCTCCTCCTCCTCTTTCTTCTTCATCGTCTTCTTCTCCTCCTCCTTCTGCTTCTTCTTCCTCTTCTTCTTCTGGTTCTTCTTCTTAATCTTCTTTTTCTTCTTGTTAATTAAAATAATCATTTGCACAAATTATCTTATTGCTTATTTCCTTTTAGGTGCAAAGGGAATATGCTTTGTGCGACAGTCAAACATTTTAAAGCTTTGATTTCGTTCTCTTTGCACACTTAACATAAAATCTGATGTGTTGCACTCACATGCCTTTCTGTTCTCCTGTAGTAGCCACTATTACAAGCTCCTATGCCTCTATCTTCTTCGTGTTGAATTAAACATTTATACCTATTATTTTATTGCTTTATTCCTTGTAGGTTCAAGGGGAATATTAGAATACAGTAGGCTTTGTGCGATAGTGAAATGTTTTAAACCTTTGAGATTCCGTGGTCTTTGCAAACTCAACATATAAAAACAATGAACAACGATGCTCCATTTCACGAAAGTTGCTTTCTGAAACTCACACACATAACAAGGAATATCTCCGAAATGGTACACCTTACAAGAAAATTCATTTGGACATAAATTGTGTATTCTAGCAAAGTCTACATGTTTTGCATAGTATGGCTTTGTCTATCTCTAACGGTGAAGAGCAGAACTAGTGGTAAAATTAAGATGGCACCTACACAGTTTAGCACAGGTAAGGCAACCTCGTGAAGATGTTCCAACCGGTGAGTAGAAAAAGGTGGATTTTAAAGAAGGAAAATGTTTAGAAAACAAAACCAAAATGAAAAGAGAAATGCCAACGGCACGTGGTGTTCCCAAGCGGTCACCCATCCAAGTACTAACCACGCCCAATGCTGCTTAACTTCGGTGATCGGAGGAGAACCTGTGTATTCACCATGGTATGGCCGTTGGCGAGAGATCTTGCGTTCTAAAGGCTACATCATATGAATGCGTTTCTTCTCTATTTTTCTATACTTTGTGCAAAGCTTTGTTACCCAACGTCTTTATCTAATTGATTATTAAACATGGGAAACAGACACACAGACACACAAATGGCAACACACTTCGCTACACTACACTACGCAACCTCAACGACAACACAAAACAACACGTATGCGCACACAAGCCGAAGGAAATCCAAACACCACAAATAAAAAATAACACACTAGGCTGAAGAGCGGTTTCCCTAAACAGCCCGGGCATCTTGTAAACATGCCCAAATTAACACTTTTCATTTCATTTGGATCCATAGCGACATTCACTTGGCCTTGGAAATCTATGGCCTGCTCTATATACCATGACACAAACGAACAACCAGCACTAATATCACAAAGATGTTCTAGCATCGAAACTTATAACAAAAATCTAATGAGTTGCACTCACATGACTTTCTCTACAATTGTACTAACCATTCTTACAAACTCTTATTCCTATATCTTCTTCTTAATCTTCTTCTTCTTCTTCTTCTTCTTCTTCTTCATCTTCTTCTTCTTCTTCTCCTCCTCCTCCTCTTTCTTCTTCATCGTCTTCTTCTCCCCCTCCTCCTTCTTCTTCTTCTGCTTCTTCTTCCTCTTCTTCTTCTGGTTCTTCTTCTTAATCTTCTTTTTCTTCTTGTTAAATAAAATAATCATTTGTACAAATTATCTTATTGCTTATTTCCTTTTAGGTGCAAAGGGAATATGCTTTGTGCGATAGTCAAACATTTTAAAGCTTTGAGATTCCGTTCTCTTTGCACACTTAACATAAAATCAGATGTGTTGCACTCACATGCCTTTCTGTTCTCCTGTAGTAGCCACTATTACAAGCTCCTATGCCTCTATCTTCTTCGTGTTGAATTAAACGTTTATACCTATTATTTTATTGCTTATTTCCTTGTAGGTTCAAGGGGAATATTAGAATACAGTAGGCTTTGTGCGATAGTGAAATGTTTTAAAGCTTTGAGATTCCGTGGTCTTTGCAAACTTAACATATAAAAACAATGAACAACGATGCTCCATTTCACGAAAGTTGCTTTCTGAAACTCACACACATAACAAGCAATATCTCCGAAATGGTACACCTTACAAGAAAATTCATTTGGACATAAATTGTGTATTCTAGCAAAGTCTACATGTTTTGCATAGTATGGCTTTGTCTATCTCTAACGGTGAAGAGCAGAAGTAGTAGTAAAATTAAGATGGCACCTACACAGTTTAGCACAGGTAAGGAAACCTCGTGAAGGTGTTCCAACCGGTGAGTAGAAAAAGGTGGCTTTTAAAGAAGGAAAATGTTTAGAAAACAAAACCAAAATGAAAAGAGAAATTCCAACGGCACGTGGTGTTCCCAAGCGGTCACCCATCCAAGTACTAACCACGCCCAATGCTGCTTAACTTCGGTGATCGGACGAGAACCGGTGTATTCAGCATGGTATGGCCGTTGGCGAGAGATCTTGCGTTCTAAAGGCTACATCATATGGATGCGTTTCTTCTCTATTTTTCTATACTTTGTGCAAAGCTTTGTTACCCAACCTCTTTATCTAATTGATTATTAAACATAGGAAACTGACACACAGACACACAAATGGCAACACACTTCGCTACACTACACTACGCAACCTCAACGACAACACAAAACAACACGTATGCGCACACAAGCCGAAGGAAATCCAAACACCACAAATAAAAAATAACACACTAGGCTGAAGAGCGGTTTCCCTAAACAGCCCGGGCATCTTGTAAACATGCCCAAATTAACACTTTTCATTTCATTTGGATCCATAGCGACATTCACTTGGCCTAGGAAATCTATGGCCTGCTCTATATACCATGACACAAACGAACAACCAGCACTAATATCACAAAGATGATCTAGCATCGAACCTTATAACAAAAATCTAATGAGTTGCACTCACATCACTTACTCTACAATTGTACTAACCATTCTTACAAACTCTTATTCCTATATCTTCTTCTTCTTCTTCTTCTTCTTCTTCTTCTTCTTCTTCTTCTTCTTCTTCTTCTTCTTCTTCTTCTTCTTCTCCTCCTCCTCCTCCTCCTCCTCCTCCTCTTTCTTATTCATCGTCTTCTTCTCCCCCTCCTTCTTCTTCTTCTGCTTCTTCTTCCTCTTCTTCTTCTGGTTCTTCTTCTTAATCTTCTTTTTCTTCTTGTTAATTAAAATAATCATTTGTACAAATTATCTTATTGCTTATTTCCTTTTAGGTGCAAAGGGAATATGCTTTGTGCGATAGTCAAACATTTTAAAGCTTTGAGATTCCGATCTCTTTGCACACTTAACATAAAATCTGATGTGTTGCACTCACATGCCTTTCTGTTCTCCTGTAGTAGCCACTCTTACAAGCTCCTATGCCTCTATCTTCTTCGTGTTGAATTAAACATTTATACATATTATTTTATTGCTTATTTCCTTGTAGGTTCAAGGGGAATATTAGAATACAGTAGGCTTTGTGCGATAGTGAAATGTTTTAAAGCTTTGAGATTCCGTGGTCTTTGCAAACTTAACATATAAAAACAATGAACAACGATGCTCCATTTCACGAAAGTTGCTTTCTGAAACTCACACACATAACAAGCAATATCTCCGAAATGGTACACCTTACAAGAAAATTCATTTGGACATAGATTGTGTATTCTAGCAAAGTCTACATGTTTTGCATAGTATGGCTTTGTCTATCTCTAACGGTGAAGAGCAGAACTAGTGGTAAAATTAAGATGGCACCTACACAGTTTAGCACAGGTAAGGAAACCTCGTGAAGGTGTTCCAACCGGTGAGTAGAAAAGGGTGGATTTTAAAGAAGGAAAATGTTTAGACAACAAAATCAAAATGAAAAGAGAAATGCCAACGGCACGTGGTGTTCCCAAGCGGTCACCCATCCAAGTACTAACCACGCCCAATGCTGCTTAACTTCGGTGATCGGACGAGAACCGGTGTATTCAGCATGGTATGGCCGTTGGCGAGAGATCTTGCGTGCTAAAGGCTACATCATATGTATGCGTTTCTTCTCTATTTTTCTATACTTTGTGCAAAGCTTTGTTACCCAACCTCTTTATCTGATTGATTATTAAACATGGGTAACTGACACACAGACACACAAATGGCAACACACTTCGCTACACTACACTACGCAACCTCAACGACAACACAAAACAACACGTATGCGCACACAAGCCGAAGGAAATCCAAACACCACAAATAAAAAATAACACACTAGGCTGAAGAGCGGTTTCCCTAAACAGCCCGGACATCTTGTAAACATGCCCAAATTAACACTTTTCATTTCATTTGGATCCATAGCGACATTCACTTGGCCTTGGAAATCTATGGCCTGCTCTGTATACCATGACACAAACGAACAACCAGCACTAATATCACAAAGATGTTCTAGCATCGAACCTTATAACAAAAATCTAATGAGTTGCACTCACATGACTTTCTCTACAATTGTACTAACCATTCTTACAAACTCTTATTCCTTCTTCTTCTTCTTCTTCTTCTTCTTCTTCTTCTTCTTCTTCTTCTTCTTCTTCTTCTCCTCCTCCGCCTCCTCCTCCTCTTTCTTCTTCATCGTCTTCTTCTCCTCCTCCTTCTGCTTCTTCTTCCTCTTCTTCTTCTGGTTCTTCTTCTTAATCTTCTTTTTCTTCTTGTTAATTAAAATAATCATTTGCACAAATTATCTTATTGCTTATTTCCTTTTAGGTGCAAAGGGAATATGCTTTGTGCGACAGTCAAACATTTTAAAGCTTTGATTTCGTTCTCTTTGCACACTTAACATAAAATCTGATGTGTTGCACTCACATGCCTTTCTGTTCTCCTGTAGTAGCCACTATTACAAGCTCCTATGCCTCTATCTTCTTCGTGTTGAATTAAACATTTATACCTATTATTTTATTGCTTTATTCCTTGTAGGTTCAAGGGGAATATTAGAATACAGTAGGCTTTGTGCGATAGTGAAATGTTTTAAACCTTTGAGATTCCGTGGTCTTTGCAAACTCAACATATAAAAACAATGAACAACGATGCTCCATTTCACGAAAGTTGCTTTCTGAAACTCACACACATAACAAGGAATATCTCCGAAATGGTACACCTTACAAGAAAATTCATTTGGACATAAATTGTGTATTCTAGCAAAGTCTACATGTTTTGCATAGTATGGCTTTGTCTATCTCTAACGGTGAAGAGCAGAACTAGTGGTAAAATTAAGATGGCACCTACACAGTTTAGCACAGGTAAGGCAACCTCGTGAAGATGTTCCAACCGGTGAGTAGAAAAAGGTGGATTTTAAAGAAGGAAAATGTTTAGAAAACAAAACCAAAATGAAAAGAGAAATGCCAACGGCACGTGGTGTTCCCAAGCGGTCACCCATCCAAGTACTAACCACGCCCAATGCTGCTTAACTTCGGTGATCGGAGGAGAACCTGTGTATTCACCATGGTATGGCCGTTGGCGAGAGATCTTGCGTTCTAAAGGCTACATCATATGAATGCGTTTCTTCTCTATTTTTCTATACTTTGTGCAAAGCTTTGTTACCCAACGTCTTTATCTAATTGATTATTAAACATGGGAAACAGACACACAGACACACAAATGGCAACACACTTCGCTACACTACACTACGCAACCTCAACGACAACACAAAACAACACGTATGCGCACACAAGCCGAAGGAAATCCAAACACCACAAATAAAAAATAACACACTAGGCTGAAGAGCGGTTTCCCTAAACAGCCCGGGCATCTTGTAAACATGCCCAAATTAACACTTTTCATTTCATTTGGATCCATAGCGACATTCACTTGGCCTTGGAAATCTATGGCCTGCTCTATATACCATGACACAAACGAACAACCAGCACTAATATCACAAAGATGTTCTAGCATCGAAACTTATAACAAAAATCTAATGAGTTGCACTCACATGACTTTCTCTACAATTGTACTAACCATTCTTACAAACTCTTATTCCTATATCTTCTTCTTAATCTTCTTCTTCTTCTTCTTCTTCTTCTTCTTCTTCTTCTTCTTCATCTTCTTCTTCTTCTTCTCCTCCTCCTCCTCTTTCTTCTTCATCGTCTTCTTCTCCCCCTCCTCCTTCTTCTTCTTCTGCTTCTTCTTCCTCTTCTTCTTCTGGTTCTTCTTCTTAATCTTCTTTTTCTTCTTGTTAAATAAAATAATCATTTGTACAAATTATCTTATTGCTTATTTCCTTTTAGGTGCAAAGGGAATATGCTTTGTGCGATAGTCAAACATTTTAAAGCTTTGAGATTCCGTTCTCTTTGCACACTTAACATAAAATCAGATGTGTTGCACTCACATGCCTTTCTGTTCTCCTGTAGTAGCCACTATTACAAGCTCCTATGCCTCTATCTTCTTCGTGTTGAATTAAACGTTTATACCTATTATTTTATTGCTTATTTCCTTGTAGGTTCAAGGGGAATATTAGAATACAGTAGGCTTTGTGCGATAGTGAAATGTTTTAAAGCTTTGAGATTCCGTGGTCTTTGCAAACTTAACATATAAAAACAATGAACAACGATGCTCCATTTCACGAAAGTTGCTTTCTGAAACTCACACACATAACAAGCAATATCTCCGAAATGGTACACCTTACAAGAAAATTCATTTGGACATAGATTGTGTATTCTAGCAAAGTCTACATGTTTTGCATAGTATGGCTTTGTCTATCTCTAACGGTGAAGAGCAGAACTAGTGGTAAAATTAAGATGGCACCTACACAGTTTAGCACAGGTAAGGAAACCTCGTGAAGGTGTTCCAACCGGTGAGTAGAAAAAGGTGGATTTTAAAGAAGGAAAATGTTTAGAAAACAAAATCAAAATGAAAAGAGAAATGCCAACGGCACGTGGTGTTCCCAAGCGGTCACCCATCCAAGTACTAACCACGCCCAATGCTGCTTAACTTCGGTGATCGGACGAGAACCGGTGTATTCAGCATGGTATGGCCGTTGGCGAGAGATCTTGCGTTCTAAAGGCTACATCATATGTATGCGTTTCTTCTCTATTTTTCTATACTTTGTGCAAAGCTTTGTTACCCAACCTCTTTATCTAATTGATTATTAAACATAGGAAACTGACACACAGACACACAAATGGCAACACACTTCGCTACACTACACTACGCAACCTCAACGACAACACAAAACAACACGTATGCGCACACAAGCCGAAGGAAATCCAAACACCACAAATAAAAAATAACACACTAGGCTGAAGAGCGGTTTCCCTAAACAGCCCGGGCATCTTGTAAACATGCCCAAATTAACACTTTTCATTTCATTTGGATCCATAGCGACATTCACTTGGCCTAGGAAATCTATGGCCTGCTCTATATACCATGACACAAACGAACAACCAGCACTAATATCACAAAGATGTTCTAGCATCGAACCTTATAACAAAAATCTAATGAGGTTCACTCACATCACTTTCTCTACAATTGTACTAACCATTCTTACAAACTCTTATTCCTATATCTTCTTCTTCTTCTTCTTCTTCTTCTTCTTCTTCTTCTTCTTCTTCTTCTTCTCCTCCTCCGCCTCCTCCTCCTCCTCTTTCTTCTTCATCGTCTTCTTCTCCCCCTCCTCCTTCTTCTTCTTCTGCTTCTTCTTCCTCTTCTTCTTCTGGTTCTTCTTCTTAATCTTCTTTTTCTTCTTGTTAAATAAAATAATCATTTGTACAAATTATCTTATTGCTTATTTCCTTTTAGGTGCAAAGGGAATATGCTTTGTGCGATAGTCAAACATTTTAAAGCTTTGAGATTCCGTTCTCTTTGCACACTTAACATAAAATCAGATGTGTTGCACTCACATGCCTTTCTGTTCTCCTGTAGTAGCCACTCTTACAAGCTCCTATGCCTCTATCTTCTTCGTGTTGAATTAAACATTTATACATATTATTTTATTGCTTATTTCCTTGTAGGTTCAAGGGGAATATTAGAATACAGTAGGCTTTGTGCGATAGTGAAATGTTTTAAAGCTTTGAGATTCCGTGGTCTTTGCAAACTTAACATATAAAAACAATGAACAACGATGCTCCATTTCACGAAAGTT
Organism: Tenodera sinensis; assembly: GCA_030765045.1. NCBI lineage: Eukaryota > Metazoa > Arthropoda > Insecta > Mantodea > Mantidae > Tenodera > Tenodera sinensis. The sequence goes on along the minus strand of CM060961.1, from coordinate 144,481,360 downwards.
GCTTTCTGAAACTCACACACATAACAAGCAATATCTCCGAAATGGTACACCTTACAAGAAAATTCATTTGGACATAGATTGTGTATTCTAGCAAAGTCTACATGTTTTGCATAGTATGGCTTTGTCTATCTCTAACGGTGAAGAGCAGAACTAGTGGTAAAATTAAGATGGCACCTACACAGTTTAGCACAGGTAAGGAAACCTCGTGAAGGTGTTCCAACTGGTGAGCAGAAAAAGGTGGATTTTAAAGAAGGAAAATGATTAGAAAACAAAATCAAAATGAAAAGAGAAATGCCAACGGCACGTCGTGTTCCCAAGCGGTCACCCATCCAAGTACTAACCACGCCCAATGCTGCTTAACTTCGGTGATCGGACGAGAACCGGTGTATTCAGCATGGTATGGCCGTTGGCTAGAGATCTTGCGTTCTAAAGGCTACATCATATGTATGCGTTTCTTCTCTATTTTTCTATACTTTGTGCAAAGCTTTGTTACCCAACCTCTTTATCTAATTGATTATTAAACATGGGAAACTGACACACAGACACACAAATGGCAACACACTTCGCTACACTACACTACGCAACCTCAACGACAACACAAAACAACACGTATGCGCACACAAGCCGAAGGAAATCCAAACACCACAAATAAAAAATAACACACTAGGCTGAAGAGCGGTTTCCCTAAACAGCCCGGGCATCTTGTAAACATGCCCAAATTAACACTTTTCATTTCATTTGGATCCATAGCGACATTCACTTGGCCTTGGAAATCTATGGCCTGCTCTATATACCATGACACAAACGAACAACCAGCACTAATATCACAAAGATGTTCTAGCATCGAAACTTATAACAAAAATCTAATGAGTTGCACTCACATGACTTTCTCTACAATTGTACTAACCATTCTTACAAACTCTTATTCCTATATCTTCTTCTTCTTCTTCTTCTTCTTCTTCTTCTTCTTCTTCTTCTTCTTCTTCTTCTTCTTCTTCTTCTTCTTCTTCTTCTTCTTCTTTTTCTTCTTCTTCTTCTTCTTCTTCTTCTTCTTCTCCTCCTCCGCCTCCTCCTCCTCCTCTTTCTTCTTCATCGTCTTCTTCTCCCCCTCCTTCTTCTTCTTCTGCTTCTTCTTCCTCTTCTTCTTCTGGTTCTTCTTCTTAATCTTCTTTTTCTTCTTGTTAATTAAAATAATCATTTGTATAAATTATCTTATTGCTTATTTCCTTTTAGGTGCAAAGGGAATATGCTTTGTGCGATAGTCAAACATTTTAAAGCTTTGAGATTCCGTTCTCTTTGCACACTTAACATAAAATCTGATGTGTTGCAATCACATGCCTTTCTGTTCTCCTGTAGTAGCCACTATTACAAGCTCCTATGCCTCTATCTTATTCGTGTTGAATTAAACATTTATACATATTATTTTATTGCTTATTTCCTTGTAGGTTCAAGGGGAATATTAGAATACAGTAGGCTTTGTGCGATAGTGAAATGTTTTAAAGCTTTGAGATTCCGTGGTCTTTGCAAACTTAACATATAAAAACAATGAACAACGATGCTCCATTTCACGAAAGTTGCTTTCTGAAACTCACACACATAACAAGCAATATCTCCGAAATGGTACACCTTACAAGAAAATTCATTTGGACATAGATTGTGTATTCTAGCAAAGTCTACATGTTTTGCATAGTATGGCTTTGTCTATCTCTAACGGTGAAGAGCAGAACTAGTGGTAAAATTAAGATGGCACCTACACAGTTTAGCACAGGTAAGGAAACCGCGTGAAGGTGTTCCAACCGGTGAGTAGAAAAAGGTGGATTTTAAAGAAGGAAAATGTTTAGAAAACAAAATCAAAATGAAAAGAGAAATGCCAACGGCACGTGGTGTTCCCAAGCGGTCACCCATTCAAGTACTAACCACGCCCAATGCTGCTTAATTTCGGTGATCGGACGAGAACCGGTGTATTCACCATGGTATGGCCGTTGGCGAGAGATCTTGCGTTCTAAAGGCTACATCATATGTATGCGTTTCTTCTCTATTTTTCTATACTTCGTGCAAAGCTTTGTTACCCAACCTCTTTATCTAATTGATTATTAAACATGGGAAACTGACACACAGACACACAAATGGCAACACACTTCGCTACACTACACTACGCAACCTCAACGACAACACAAAACAACACGTATGCGCACACAAGCCGAAGGAAATCCAAACACCACAAATAAAAAATAACACACTAGGCTGAAGAGCGGTTTCCCTAAACAGCCCGGACATCTTGTAAACATGCCCAAATTAACACTTTTCATTTCATTTGGATCCATAGCGACATTCACTTGGCCTTGGAAATCTACGGCCTGCTCTATATACCATGACACAAACGAACAACCAGCACTAATATCACAAAGATGTTCTAGCATCGAAACTTATAACAAAAATCTAATGAGTTGCACTCACATGACTTTCTCTACAATTGTACTAACCATTCTAACAAACTCTTATTCCTATATCTTCTTCTTCTTCTTCTTCTTCTTTTTCTTCTTCTTCTTCTTCTTCTTCTTCTTCTTCTTCTTCTTCTCCTCCTCCTCCTCCGCCTCCTCCTCCTCCTCTTTCTTCTTCATCGTCTTCTTCTCCCCCTCCTTCTTCTTCTGCTTCTTCTTCCTCTTCTTCTTCTGGTTCTTCTTCTTAATCTTCTTTTTCTTCTTGTTAATTAAAATAATCATTTGTATAAATTATCTTATTGCTTATTTCCTTTTAGGTGCAAAGGGAATATGCTTTGTGCGATAGTCAAACATTTTAAAGCTTTGAGATTCCGATCTCTTTGCACACTTAACATAAAATCTGATGTGTTGCACTCACATGCCTTTCTGTTCTCCTGTAGTAGCCACTCTTATAAGCTCCTATGCCTCTATCTTCTTCGTGTTGAATTAAACATTTATACATATTATTTTATTACTTATTTCCTTGTAGGTTCAAGGGGAATATTAGAATACAGTAGGCTTTGTGCGATAGTGAAATGTTTTAAAGCTTTGAGATTCCGTGTTCTTTGCAAACTTAACACATAAAAACAATGAACAACGATGCTCCATTTCACGAAAGTTGCTTTCTGAAACTCACACACATAACAAGCAATATCTCCGAAATGGTACACCTTACAAGAAAATTCATTTGGACATAAATTGTGTATTCTAGCAAAGTCTACATGTTTTGCATAGTATGGCTTTGTCTATCTCTAACGGTGAAGAGCAGAACTAGTGGTAAAATTAAGATGGCACCTACACAGTTTAGCACAGGTAAGGAAACCTCGTGAAGGTGTTCCAACCGGTGAGTAGAAAAAGGTGGATTTTAAAGAAGGAAAATGTTTAGACAACAAAATCAAAATGAAAAGAGAAATGCCAACGGCACGTGGTGTTCCCAAGCGGTCACCCATCCAAGTACTAACCACGCCCAATGCTACTTAACTTCGGTGATCGGACGAGAACCGGTGTATTCAGCATGGTATGGCCGTTGGCGAGAGATCTTGCGTTCTAAAGGCTACATCATATGTATGCGTTTCTTCTCTATTTTTCTATACTTTGTGCAAAGCTTTGTTACCCAACCTCTTTATCTAATTGATTATTAAACATGGGTAACTGACACACAGACACACAAATGGCAACACACTTCGCTACACTACACTACGCAACCTCAACGACAACACAAAACAACACGTATGCGCACACAAGCCGAAGGAAATCCAAACACCACAAATAAAAAATAACACACTAGGCTGAAGAGCGGTTTCCCTAAACAGCCCGGACATCTTGTAAACATGCCCAAATTAACACTTTTCATTTCATTTGGATCCATAGCGACATTCACTTGGCCTTGGAAATCTATGGCCTGCTCTATATACCATGACACAAACGAACAACCAGCACTAATATCACAAAGATGTTCTAGCATCGAACCTTATAACAAAAATCTAATGAGTTGCACACACATGACTTTCTCTACAATTGTACTAACCATTCTTACAAACTCTTATTCCTATATCTTCTTCTTCTTCTTCTTCTTCTTCTTCTTCTTCTTCTTCTTCTTCTTCTTCTTCTTCTTCTTCTTCTTCTTCTTCTCCTCCTCCTCCTCCGCCTCCTCCTCCTCCTCTTTCTTCTTCATCGTCTTCTTCTCCTCCTCCTTCTGCTTCTTCTTCCTCTTCTTCTTCTTCTGGTTCTTCTTCTTAATCTTCTTTTTCTTCTTGTTAATTAAAATAATCATTTGTACAAATTATCTTATTGCTTATTTCCTTTTAGGTGCAAAGGGAATATGCTTTGTGCGATAGTCAAACATTTTAAAGCTTTGATTTCGTTCTCTTTGCACACTTAACATAAAATCTGATGTGTTGCACTCACATGCCTTTCTGTTCTCCTGTAGTAGCCACTATTACAAGCTCCTATGCCTCTATCTTCTTCGTGTTGAATTAAACATTTATACCTATTATTTTATTGCTTTATTCCTTGTAGGTTCAAGGGGAATATTAGAATACAGTAGGCTTTGTGCGATAGTGAAATGTTTTAAAGCTTTGAGATTCCGTGGTCTTTGCAAACTCAACATATAAAAACAATGAACAACGATGCTCCATTTCACGAAAGTTGCTTTCTGAAACTCACACACATAACAAGGAGTATCTCCGAAATGGTACACCTTACAAGAAAATTCATTTGGACATAAATTGTGTATTCTAGCAAAGTCTACATGTTTTGCATAGTATGGCTTTGTCTATCTCTAACGGTGAAGAGCAGAACTAGTGGTAAAATTAAGATGGCACCTACACAGTTTAGCACAGGTAAGGCAACCTCGTGAAGATGTTCCAACCGGTGAGTAGAAAAAGGTGGATTTTAAAGAAGGAAAATGTTTAGAAAACAAAACCAAAATGAAAAGAGAAATGCCAACGGCACGTGGTGTTCCCAAGCGGTCACCCATCCAAGTACTAACCACGCCCAATGCTGCTTAACTTCGGTGATTGGAGGAGAACCTGTGTATTCACCATGGTATGGCCGTTGGCGAGAGATCTTGCGTTCTAAGGGCTACATCATATGAATGCGTTTCTTCTCTATTTTTCTATACTTTGTGCAAAGCTTTGTTACCCAACCTCTTTATCTAATTGATTATTAAACATGGGAAACAGACACACAGACACACAAATGGCAACACACTTCGCTACACTACACTACGCAACCTCAACGACAACACAAAACAACACGTATGCGCACACAAGCCGAAGGAAATCCAAAAACCACAAATAAAAAATAACACACTAGGCTGAAGAGCGGTTTCCCTAAACAGCCCGGGCATCTTGTAAACATGCCCAAATTAACACTTTTCATTTCATTTGGATCCATAGCGACATTCACTTGGCCTTGGAAATCTATGGCCTGCTCTATATACCATGACACAAACGAACAACCAGCACTAATATCACAAAGATGTTCTAGCATCGAAACTTATATCAAAAATCTAATGAGTTGCACTCACATGACTTTCTCTACAATTGTACTAACCATTCTTACAAACTCTTATTCCTATATCTTCTTCTTCTTCTTCTTCTTCTTCTTCTTCTTCTTCTTCTTCTTCTTCTTCTTCTTCTTCTTCTTCTTCTTCTTCTTCTTCTTCTCCTCCTCCTCCGCCTCCTCCTCCTCCTCTTTCTTCTTCATCGTCTTCTTCTCCCCCTCCTTCTTCTTCTGCTTCTTCTTCCTCTTCTTCTTCTGGTTCTTCTTCTTAATCTTCTTTTTCTTCTTGTTAATTAAAATAATCATTTGTACAAATTATCTTATTGCTTATTTCCTTTTAGGTGCAAAGGGAATATGCTTTGTGCGATAGTCAAACATTTTAAAGCTTTGAGATTCCGATCTCTTTGCACACTTAACATAAAATCTGATGTGTTGCACTCACATGCCTTTCTGTTCTCCTGTAGTAGCCACTCTTATAAGCTCCTATGCCTCTATCTTCTTCGTGTTGAATTAAACATTTATACATATTATTTTATTACTTATTTCCTTGTAGGTTCAAGGGGAATATTAGAATACAGTAGGCTTTGTGCGATAGTGAAATGTTTTAAAGCTTTGAGATTCCGTGGTCTTTGCAAACTTAACACATAAAAACAATGAACAACGATGCTCCATTTCACGAAAGTTGCTTTCTGAAACTCACACACATAACAAGCAATATCTCCGAAATGGTACACCTTACAAGAAAATTCATTTGGACATAAATTGTGTATTCTAGCAAAGTCTACATGTTTTGCATAGTATGGCTTTGTCTATCTCTAACGGTGAAGAGCAGAACTAGTGGTAAAATTAAGATGGCACCTACACAGTTTAGCACAGGTAAGGAAACCTCGTGAAGGTGTTCCAACCGGTGAGTAGAAAAAGGTGGATTTTAAAGAAGGAAAATGTTTAGACAACAAAATCAAAATGAAAAGAGAAATGCCAACGGCACGTGGTGTTCCCAAGCGGTCACCCATCCAAGTACTAACCACGCCCAATGCTGCTTAACTTCGGTGATCGGACGAGAACCGGTGTATTCAGCATGGTATGGCCGTTGGCGAGAGATCTTGCGTTCTAAAGCCTACATCATATGTATGCGTTTCTTCTCTATTTTTCTATACTTTGTGCAAAGCTTTGTTACCCAACCTCTTTATCTAATTGATTATTAAACATGGGTAACTGACACACAGACACACAAATGGCAACACACTTCGCTGCACTACACTACGCAACCTCAACGACAACACAAAACAACACGTATGCGCACACAAGCCGAAGGAAATCCAAACACCACAAATAAAAAATAACACACTAGGCTGAAGAGCGGTTTCCCTAAACAGCCCGGACATCTTGTAAACATGCCCAAATTAACAATTTTCATTTCATTTGGATCCATAGCGACATTCACTTGGCCTTGGAAATCTATGGCCTGCTCTATATACCATGACACAAACGAACAACCAGCACTAATATCACAAAGATGTTCTAGCATCGAACCTTATAACAAAAATCTAATGAGTTGCACTCACATGACTTTCTCTACAATTGTACTAACCATTCTTACAAACTCTTATTCCTATATCTTCTTCTTCTTCTTCTCTTTCTTCTCCTTCTTCTTCTTCTTCTTCTTCTTCTTCTTCTTCTCCTCCTCCTCCTCCGCCTCCTCCACCTCCTCTTTCTTCTTCATCGTCTTCTTCTCCTCCTCCTTCTGCTTCTTCTTCCTCTTCTTCTTCTTCTGGTTCTTCTTCTTAATCTTCTTTTTCTTCTTGTTAATTAAAATAATCATTTGTACAAATTATCTTATTGCTTATTTCCTTTTAGGTGCAAAGGGAATATGCTTTGTGCGATAGTCAAACATTTTAAAGCTTTGATTTCGTTCTCTTTGCACACTTAACATAAAATCTGATGTGTTGCACTCACATGCCTTTCTGTTCTCCTGTAGTAGCCACTATTACAAGCTCCTATGCCTCTATCTTCTTCGTGTTGAATTAAACATTTATACCTATTATTTTATTGCTTTATTCCTTGTAGGTTCAAGGGGAATATTAGAATACAGTAGGCTTTGTGCGATAGTGAAATGTTTTAAAGCTTTGAGATTCCGTGGTCTTTGCAAACTCAACATATAAAAACAATGAACAACGATGCTCCATTTCACGAAAGTTGCTTTCTGAAACTCACACACATAACAAGGAATATCTCCGAAATGGTACACCTTACAAGAAAATTCATTTGGACATAAATTGTGTATTCTAGCAAAGTCTACATGTTTTGCATAGTATGGCTTTGTCTATCTCTAACGGTGAAGAGCAGAACTAGTGGTAAAATTAAGATGGCACCTACACAGTTTAGCACAGGTAAGGCAACCTCGTGAAGATGTTCCAACCGGTGAGTAGAAAAAGGTGGATTTTAAAGAAGGAAAATGTCTAGAAAACAAAACCAAAATGAAAAGAGAAATGCCAACGGCACGTGGTGTTCCCAAGCGGTCACCCATCCAAGTACTAACCACGCCCAATGTTGCTTAACTTCGGTGATCGGAGGAGAACCTGTGTATTAACAATGGTATGGCCGTTGGCGAGAGATCTTGCGTTCTAAAGGCTACATCATATGAATGCGTTTCTTCTCTATTTTTCTATACTTTGTGCAAAGCTTTGTTACCCAACCTCTTTATCTAATTGATTATTAAACATGGGAAACAGACACACAGACACACAAATGGCAACACACTTCGCTACACTACACTACGCAACCTCAACGACAACACAAAACAACACGTATGCGCACACAAGCCGAAGGAAATCCAAACACCACAAATAAAAAATAACACACTAGGCTGAAGAGCGGTTTCCCTAAACAGCCCGGGCATCTTGTAAACATGCCCAAATTAACACTTTTCATTTCATTTGGATCCATAGCGACATTCACTTGGCCTTGGAAATCTATGGCCTGCTCTATATACCATGACACAAACGAACAACCAGCACTAATATCACAAAGATGTTCTAGCATCGAAACTTATAACAAAAATCTAATGAGTTGCACTCACATGACTTTCTCTACAATTGTACTAACCATTCTTACAAACTCTTATTCCTATATCTTCTTCTTCTTCTTCTTCTTCTTCTTCTTCTTCTTCTTCTTCTTCTTCTTCTTCTTCTTCTTCTTCTTCTTCTTCATCTTCTTCTTCTTCTTCTTCTTCTCCTCCTCCTCCTCTTTCTTCTTCATCGTCTTCTTCTCCCCCTCCTCCTTCTTCTTCTGCTTCTTCTTCCTCTTCTTCTTCTGGTTCTTCTTCTTAATCTTCTTTTTCTTCTTGTTAATTAAAATAATCATTTGTATAAATTATCTTATTGCTTATTTCCTTTTAGGTGCAAAGGGAATATGCTTTGTGCGATAGTCAAACATTTTAAAGCTTTGAGATTCCGATCTCTTTGCACACTTAACATAAAATCTGATGTGTTGCAATCACATGCCTTTCTGTTCTCCTGTAGTAGCCACTCTTACAAGCTCCTATGCCTCTATCTTCTTCGTGTTGAATTAAACATTTATACATATTATTTTATTGCTTATTTCCTTGTAGGTTCAAGGGGAATATTAGAATACAGTAGGCTTTGTGCGATAGTGAAATGTTTTAAAGCTTTGAGATTCCGTGGTCTTTGCAAACTTAACATATAAAAACAATGAACAACGATGCTCCATTTCACGAAAGTTGCTTTCTGAAACTCACACACATAACAAGCAATATCTCCGAAATGGTACACCTTACAAGAAAATTCATTTGGACATAGATTGTGTATTCTAGCAAAGTCTACATGTTTTGCATAGTATGGCTTTGTCTATCTCTAACGGTGAAGAGCAGAACTAGTGGTAAAATTAAGATGGCACCTACACAGTTTAGCACAGGTAAGGAAACCTCGTGAAGGTGTTCCAACCGGTGAGTAGAAAAAGGTGGATTTTAAAGAAGGAAAATGTTTAGAAAACAAAATCAAAATGAAAAGAGAAATGCCAACGGCACGTGGTGTTCCCAAGCGGTCACCCATTCAAGTACTAACCACGCCCAATGCTGCCTAACTTCGGTGATCGGACGAGAACCGGTGTATTCACCATGGTATGGCCGTTGGCGAGAGATCTTGCGTTCTAAAGGCTACATCATATGTATGCGTTTCTTCTCTATTTTTCTATACTTTGTGCAAAGCTTTGTTACCCAACCTCTTTATCTAATTGATTATTAAACATGGGAAACTGACACACAGACACACAAATGGCAACACACTTCGCTACACTACACTACGCAACCTCAACGACAACACAAAACAACACGTATGCGCACACAAGCCGAAGGAAATCCAAACACCACAAATAAAAAATAACACACTAGGCTGAAGAGCGGTTTCCCTAAACAGCCCGGGCATCTTGTAAACATGCCCAAATTAACACTTTTCATTTCATTTGGATCCATAGCGACATTCACTTGGCCTTGGAAATCTATGGCCTGCTCTATATACCATGACACAAACGAACAACCAGCACTAATATCACAAAGATGTTCTAGCATCGAAACTTATAACAAAAATCTAATGAGTTGCACTCACATGACTTTCTCTACAATTGTACTAACCATTCTTACAAACTCTTATTCCTATATCTTCTTCTTCTTCTTCTTCTTCTTCTTCTTCTTCTTCTTCTTCTTCTTCTTCTTCTTCTTCTTCCTCTTCTTCTTCTTCTTCTTCTTCTTCTTCTTCTACTTCTTCTTCTTCTTCTTCTTCTTCTTCTCCTCCTCCTCCTCCGCCTCCTCCTCCTCCTCTTTCTTCTTCATCGTCTTCTTCTCCCCCTCCTTCTTCTTCTTCTGCTTCTTCTTCCTCTTCTTCTTCTGGTTCTTCTTCTTAATCTTCTTTTTCTTCTTGTTAATTAAAATAATCATTTGTATAAATTATCTTATTGCTTATTTCCTTTTAGGTGCAAAGGGAATATGCTTTGTGCGATAGTCAAACATTTTAAAGCTTTGAGATTCCGTTCTCTTTGCACACTTAACATAAAATCTGATGTGTTGCAATCACATGCCTTTCTGTTCTCCTGTAGTAGCCACTATTACAAGCTCCTATGCCTCTATCTTCTTCGTGTTGAATTAAACATTTATACATATTATTTTATTGCTTATTTCCTTGTAGGTTCAAGGGGAATATTAGAATACAGTAGGCTTTGTGCGATAGTGAAATGTTTTAAAGCTTTGAGATTCCGTGGTCTTTGCAAACTTAACATATAAAAACAATGAACAACGATGCTCCATTTCACGAATTGCTTTCTGAAACTCACACACATAACAAGCAATATCTCCGAAATGGTACACCTTACAAGAAAATTCATTTGGACATAGATTGTGTATTCTAGCAAAGTCTACATGTTTTGCATAGTATGGCTTTGTCTATCTCTAACGGTGAAGAGCAGAACTAGTGGTAAAATTAAGATGGCACCTACACAGTTTAGCACAGGTAAGGAACCGCGTGAAGGTGTTCCAACCGGTGAGTAGAAAAAGGTGGATTTTAAAGAAGGAAAATGTTTAGAAAACAAAATCAAAATGAAAAGAGAAATGCCAACGGCACGTGGTGTTCCCAAGCGGTCACCCATTCAAGTACTAACCACGCCCAATGCTGCTTAATTTCGGTGATCGGACGAGAACCGGTGTATTCACCATGGTTGGCGAGAGATCTTGCGTTCTAAAGGCTACATCATATGTACGCGTTTCTTCTCTATTTTTCTATACTTTGTGCAAAGCTTTGTTACCCAACCTCTTTATCTAACTGATTATTAAACATGGGAAACTGACACACAGACACACAAATGGCAACACACTTCGCTACACTACACTACGCAACCTCAACGACAACACAAAACAACACGTATGCGCACACAAGCCGAAGGAAATCCAAACACCACAAATAAAAAATAACACACTAGGCTGAAGAGCGGTTTCCCTAAACAGCCCGGCCATCTTGTAAACATGCCCAAATTAACACTTTTCATTTCATTTGGATCCATAGCGACATTCACTTGGCCTTGGAAATCTATGGCCTGCTCTATATACCATGACACAAACGAACAACCAGCACTAATATCACAAAGATGTTCTAGCATCGAACCTTATAACAAAAATCTAATGAGTTGCACTCACATGACTTTCTCTACAATTGTACTAACCATTCTTACAAACTCTTATTCCTATATCTTCTTCTTCTTCTTCTTCTTCTTCTTCTTCTTCTTCTTCTTCTTCTTCTTCTTCTTCTCCTCCTCCTCCTCCTCCTCCGCCTCCTCCTCCTCCTCTTTCTTCTTCATCGTCTTCTTCTCCCCCTCCTTCTTCTTCTGCTTCTTCTTCCTCTTCTTCTGGTTCTTCTTCTTAATCTTCTTTTTCTTCTTGTTAATTAAAATAATCATTTGCACAAATTATCTTATTGCTTATTTCCTTTTAGGTGCAAAGGGAATATGCTTTGTGCGATAGTCAAACATTTTAAAGCTTTGAGATTCCGTTCTCTTTGCACACTTAACATAAAATCTGATGAGTTGCACTCACATGCCTTTCTGTTCTCCTGTAGTAGCCACTCTTACAAGCTCCTATGCCTCTATCTTCTTCGTGTTGAATTAAACATTTATACATATTATTTTATTGCTTATTTCCTTGTAGGTTCAAGGGGAATATTAGAATACAGTAGGCTTTGTGCGATAGTGAAATGTTTTAAAGCTTTGAGATTCCGTGGTCTTTGCAAACTTAACATATAAAAACAATGAACAACGATGCTCCATTTCACGAAAGTTGCTTTCTGAAACTCACACACATAACAAGGAATATCTCCGAAATGGTACACCTTACAAGAAAATTCATTTGGACATAAATTGTGTATTCTAGCAAAGTCTACATGTTTTGCATAGTATGGCTTTGTCTATCTCTAACGGTGAAGAGCAGAAGTAGTGGTAAAATTAAGATGGCACCTACACAGTTTAGCACAGGTAAGGAAACCTCGTGAAGGTGTTCCAACCGGTGAGTAGAAAAAGGTGGATTTTAAAGAAGGAAAATGTTTAGAAAACAAAACCAAAATGAAAAGAGAAATGCCAACGGCACGTGGTGTTCCCAAGCGGTCACCCATCCAAGTACTAACCACGCCCAATGCTGCTTAACTCCTGTGATCGGACGAGAACCGGTGTATTCAGCATGGTATGGCCGTTGGCGAGAGATCTTGCGTTCTAAAGGCTACATCATATGTACGCTTTTCTTCTCTATTTTTTTATACTTTGTGCAAACCTTTGTTACCCAACCTCTTAATCTAACTGATTATTAAACATGGGAAACTGACACACAGACACACAAATGGCAACACACTACGCTACACTACACTACACTACGCAACGTCAACGACAACACAAAACAACACGTATGCGCACACAAGCCGAAGGAAATCCAAACACCACAAAAGGTAGTGTAGTAGGATGGGCGGTCATTGGAAGAAGAAAGCTACGCAGGAAATCGCCGTCAACGCCGGGCTCTGGGACCTCACCGGCCCCAGAACCCAAAAGCATCATCAGCGCCGAGACAACCACACAAAACGCCGAGACAAGAGGCTCCAGAGGCAGTTCGGGTCGAACGGGGGGGGGCCCCCCCCGCCCGAGTGTCTCGTCCGCAGTACCGAGCCGTTGTACGGCTTAACCTGCGTAATGAGCTGGGTGTTCTTTTCTCTACGGGGTAGTTTGTCATCTGGGGAAAATTATTATTTTTTTTTTTTTTTTTTTTTTTTTTTTTTTTTTTTCCTATTGACTAAAATTTTTACTGTGGTGACTCTGTTTATTTGTTTGATCGGGGTGACGTGGGGTCCGGTACCGCTTGAAGCAAACCGGATGATTGTGAGTGCATGTTCAAATGGGTGGTGAATGAAGGCAGGTCTAATGCCATGGCGAATGCCCTGGCACAGACCTACGACTTGGGGTAGTTATTTCTTGCATTGTCATTGGGGGAGCTATGGGGAATCTTGGTAGCGTGATAAACTCATAGATCTGGCTGAGTTCGTGCTTGATCGCTGTAATTTCTTTTGTTGTGTCGTGTGTGTTATCTTCGATCCTGGACAGCTTGCGCTGTATTGATTCAATAACATCAGCGTTGTCGAGCTCTATGGTGGCAGCACGGAGTTGGTGAAGTAGCCGAGCTGCGGCGTTGAAACCTGTGGTGTGATGCGTAAGCTGGCGGGCTATCGCAGCATGGCGCTTGCGGTTGACCCGTCTCTGCTTGTTGACATTCAGGTTCAATGTTGCTATTGCCTGCGTAAGTGCAGGAACGCTCTCTGCGGCGGTAGCTCTGATCTCCTCCATTACAGAGGTGAGTTCTTGGTTGATCTTGGTGTTAAGTGATGATATTGAGTGAGTGAGAGCTGGGACGCTCTCTGCGGCGATATGTCGAACCTCTTCTATTGCAGTTGTGGTGTCTTGTAGTTCGTTGGTCACGGGTTGTGGTTGAGTGGTGACTGCTGTAGTTAGTGTGGAGACTGCGTGGGTGAGTTGTTTGCAAGCACCTTCGATGCATCGTAGACGGTGATCGAGGCCAGAGATCATAGAGTGAAGTTTCTGGGCCTCGGTGCTGTGAAGCTCTCCATGTGTTGCTGCTGTGGCGTAGGAAGTTATTCCACGTGGTGTGGGTGCGTCGGCGGAGATAGGTGTTGATGTGTGTTGTGTCGGTCTGGCTGCGCTGGCTGGTGTTGACTGCCTGGGGTAGAGTGGGCACTGCGCCTGTCCTGTAAAATGACCATGTCCATTACATGTGGCGCAGTACCGGCGTCGGCGGCGGAGGTCGTGGTTGGTGCACTGCAATGTGAGGCATGAGGCTCCACAGTAATGGCACCTTGGTGCAGCGGTGCAGGCAGTGGCGTCGTGCCCATAGCGGCAGCATCTGCGGCATGGCGCTCGGCGAGTAGTTCGGCTGGGCTCAGCAGGCAGTCGCCGCCCAAGCAAGGGCAAGCCCGTCCTCAAGGCGGCTTCCTGGTCTGCAGTGTCGGCGAAGATTATCCTCATAAGACTTGTGGGTCCGCGTGAGGTGACTATACGAGTGGCCTTCATAGCTGACGGCCACTCGTTTTGTGCGGCGGTGAGTAGATGCCTCACTGGGAAGTCGCGAGGTACTCCTCTGATGATAACACTGGTTCCCGAGGGGGGACCAGTGTGTTGGGGACAGGGGTTTTTATAGGTACAGGGAACGGGTGGGTGGGATTTGTCCGTGAGTTGGCAGTGCGCGGCTTCTGATTGGCTGGCCAATCAGGTGACGCGCTCATTCCCACCAGGGTTCTGGCCAACAGTCACTCGCTAAGAGGTGAACTGAAAAGGTAATTTACTCTGTCTTGGATACAGATTGAACTGTCGCTTTTCCCATCTTTGAGATTATACCGCCGGACTTAGTATGTCCTTTGGTAATCTTTTGGATGGTAGTTGGCGCGGCTGGTTCTGGTCATATTGGCCCAGGGTATTTACCAGAGGGTTAGGGTGATTTTGGAGTTTGTTGTACATTGAGCGAGCGCGGGTTTTAATCACGTCGACAATGTACGGGATGCTGGAATGTTCGTGGAGGATATGGGCGGGAAATCTCCAACCGGTATCATAGATCATCCTTAACGCCCGATTCTGCAACGTCTGGAGTCTGATGAAGGTGGACTTTGCCACCACTCCCCAGATCTCGCATCCGTACAAAACCAGAGGTGGAATGATCGCGCGATACAGCTGGAGCTTCAGGCGTAGGGGCATGGTTTTGGAACTGAGGATTGGGTATAGCTGCCGGAGAGCAGCATGACCTTGTAGTACTTTGCCCCTGACGTGATGTCTATACGTCAGCCGCCGGTCCAGCGTGACTCCGAGATACTTCGCCGTAGTGACCCAGGGGATCCGACGGCGCCGCAACACGAGGTCCCGCGGGAGCCGGTTGGCTTTCGTGTTCGCCAGGAGAATCGCAGAGCTTTTCTCCGGGTTTATAGACATGCGCCAGTTCTCGCACCATCTACTGATGGCACGGAGATGGGCTTGTACTTGGTGGTAACTGTAGCGCGGGTTCTTGTTAGTAGCGAAGATCAATAGATCGTCCGCATACTGACAGATGTGTGTGTTTGGGTGCGTGGGGAGATCGGCCATGTAAGCTGCAAAGAGTGCCGGTGACAGTACACTGCCCTCGGGGACTCCTGCGCCAATGGGCCTCTCTCTGGAGAATGATCCCTCCACCTTCACCCGGAAGCTTCGTTCCTGTAGGAAGCTAGCCACCAAGTAAATGTATGGAGGGGGGATTTCGTGCTGTATGAGCTTGTAGACAAGCCCCTTGTGCCAAGTGGTAGAAAATGCCTTTTCCACGTCGAGCAACACTGCCACCGTTTTAGCCCTATCCTGGTAAGCCAGGGAAGCTTTTTCGGCTACACGCAGTAGTTGCTCAGTCGTGGAGTGGCCAGAACGAAAACCAAACTGATGTTCAGGAAGGAGGCCTTTTTCCTCCAATAGGGGTCCAAGGCGGGACAGGAACAGTTTCTCGAATACTTTCGAGATAACTGGTAGTAGGCTTATGGAGCGGTAACTGGATGGAAAGACCGGATTTTTGCCCGGCTTCAACACACATACCACACGCGCCTGTTTCCAGACAGCTGGAAAGTGACGCATGCTGAGGCATGCGTTGTAAATCCGGGTCAAGTGCATCACGGCTCTAGGGGGAAGGTGTTGGAGCATTTCCGCTGTTACGCGGTCCTGTCCAGGGGATTTTCGGGCTCTTAGGGATTTTATGGTATTAGTTACCTCGCGAGGGGTAACTATCGGGATGTGGAACACCTCGTGGCCTGCGGGTCCGACTTCTAAGAAGTCTTCTACCGCCTGTTCCACGAGGTCAGTATGGTCATCGTTCTGTGGATCTTCCCTGGGCTGGAATTGAGTTTCCAGATAGTCTGCTAGTGCCTCAGCTTTTTCCCTCGGTTCGAACACAAGTCTTCCCCGAGGGCTGTGCACAGGATGCTGGTGTACAGATTTGTCTTTCCGCAAGCCTCGGACGATGCGCCATGGTTTCCTCTCCTGGAGGTTTACGTGACGCAACGTGTC
Organism: Tenodera sinensis; assembly: GCA_030765045.1. Classification (NCBI taxonomy): domain Eukaryota; kingdom Metazoa; phylum Arthropoda; class Insecta; order Mantodea; family Mantidae; genus Tenodera; species Tenodera sinensis. Next base: position 144,464,753 of record CM060961.1, on the reverse strand, counting down.
TTCCCAAGCTGCTTGCCTATGTTTTCGTAGGAGTCGTCTCACCAGGGATTTGAACCTCTGGTGTATTACTCCTATCCTAGGATGTCGGAATCTCTGCCATAGCCTTCTGACAGCATTTTTTGCTTGTATGAGGCGTTTAAGAGGTACAGGGATAGATGTAGGGTTTGGTGCTTCGGTAGGAATGCGGTGTGTGTGAGCACGCACCGCATTTAGGACTGAGGTTGCAGACCCCGCGGCTGCCTCCTCGAGAGCCTCAAGCGAGTCTATTCGAGGATTTGCCTCCACGGAGTTTTGAAGGGCAAGGACGGCCGCATCCCAGTCGACCTCTTCCACCCAGTCCGGCACTCCCAGCGCAGTGAGATTAACGTCTGAGTCGACCACAACAGGGTTGTGATCGGAATCCAGAGCGTTAATCACAGAGAGGTCCAAGTGAAATGGAATGTTTTTGGTGATTACGAAATCAATGATGTCCGCGGCGCCGCGTGCCGGGTAGTGAGTTGGACCTCTCGGCCCGTGCGCGTGAAGGGCGGGGTTCCCGCTAATGAGACGGTACAATCCCCGGCCCTTGACATTCTGGGTGCGGCTGTGCCAGCTTGGGTGTTTTGCGTTGAAGTCGCCTGCAATGCAAACTCTATGGTGTAGGTTCAGGAGAGCCGTGATGTCCGCTTCATGGAAACGGCCATCTGGCGGGTCGTATACCGCCACAAGCACTAGGTCGTTCCCGCCCAAGGATAACCTTATGGCGGTTGCTTCCAAGTGTTGTAGCGGAGGAATGGCAACAGGAGTATGGGTGAGATGGTTCTTTATGAATATGGCAGTACCACCGCCCTGTCGGCCGACCCGATCAGACCGATGAGCGGCGTAACTTGGCAGGGTAAACTGTACACCGGCGTGCAAGTGCGTTTCACAGACCATCAGGATATCAATCCCGTGACTGTCTACGAACTCTAACAGGCCAGGTCTCTGGTCTCTAACTCCATTTGCGTTCCAGAACGCAGCTCGGAATGAACGCACAGTTCTATGCGCCATTACGAGCTCGCGGAGTTAGAATACAGTTCCCTGGCCGTTTGAAGCACCGTGAGGTGCTTCTTCACAGCGGAAATCTCGGGGTTATCGATGACTGCCCTGCAGCGTCGTAGTATCGGGAGGGAATGCTGAACTAGGTCGGCGAACCAGGTTGACAACTCAATGAACTCTGCCATGTCCTCGGAAGCAAATGCGTCTCCTAGAGGTTGTTGCTGCTTGTTTTGTTTGGATACTGCTGTCGTTTTATTGGCTGGGCCAGTCCGGGAGGACGGGCCAGCTTCGCTGGGCTCTGCTGGATCCTGATTGGAGGATCCATCATGAGTAGTGGGTGCTGGTGGAGGGGGAGGTTTTGCAACAGTTTTGTTGCTCTCCTTCTCCCCTGAAGTTGTTTTTGCCTTAGTGGCATGTTTCTTTCCCTTTTTAGGGGGACGTTTCTCCTTTGGAGCGGTGCTGACGGTTGGTGCCGTCTCCTTGACGACAACCTCTTGGACGACGCTTTCCGGGGCTGGCACCACATTTGGTACAACCTGGTTTGTAGGGGATTTTTCCGTAGCCTCGGCCTGCGCGAGAACACTTTCGTGTCTTGCTAGGGCGTTGGCAAACGAAACCCCTTTTTTGACCTCGGATACAGCTGTGCCTGGCTTTCCTTGCATTATAGCAAGTCGTTTGGGGCAACCGCGATAGATGCCTATGTGGCTCCCATCGCAGTTTGCGCACTTCCTTTTGTCCATAGGGGTCAGGCAGTCCTTGACAAGGTGCTCCCCTGCACATCGCAGGCACTTAAGCGACCTCTCACAGGCGAAACTGGAGTGGTGAAAGCCCAGGCATTTATAGCACTGGGCCGGCCCCTCCCTGCCGTGATAGGGCTCAATTGTGACCCGCGTGTGATACAGGTGAGTGACCGTATCGATTTTTGGGATTCCCTCCCCTTCTTTGTCGACTACCACTAGGAATAGTGGTAGGGGCACCTTGGTGGGTTTCCCCTCTTTTTCTCTGGTACTAGTAAGTTGTAGCACGGACCGCGGTTTGATTCCGTGTTCGTCCGACAGGCCAACACGGATGTCCTGGGGGTCCGTCTCCGAATCCAGGCCCCTGATGACTCTACGCACCACATGAGGTCGCTGTAGTGAGTACGAGTGGAATTTAATTCCACTTGTTCTCAGCACCTCCTTTGCGGCCGTGTGGTCATCAGTGGAAGTGGTCCGGATAACGACACGTCCGGGGAGCCTAGTTGCCTGGAATGTTGCCTTTAACCTGACCCTCAATTCCTTCATCACTTTAATGTGATTGGGGAAGGGGTCGGACACAATAGGCGGGATTCTTCCCTCCTTTTGTGCGGCTTGGTTCTGGGGAGTCGCTGCAGGTGTTGGTGAAGGAGCGGGTCGCTCTGGGTTCGAACCAGAGGACCTTTTCCTGCGGCTTTGCACCACTGTAAAGCCATCTTCGTCCGGCAGTGCTGGAGGGGTGGTGACGGGAGCTGGTGGTGTCAAGGGCGTTGCTGTCCCTTGATTTACAAGGCCTATGGCCTTTTTTACCTTTGGCCTGTTCTTGGCCCTGGTGAGAGTCTTGGCTTTCGCCTTGACTACGTTTACCCTTGGACCGGGAGAGGGGTTCGGGTGAGGTGAACTCATTACGTCAGGCCTTACCTGTACGTTGGTGCTCGGGGTCGGGGTCTGTGTCTTCGCAGGTGCCATTTGGCATCCCACAGAGGGCCTATCGCCTTGCGGCGTGCCTATTGGGGTTCCAACGAACCCCGGGTCCAGACCGGAGTCTGGTCCCTTGGCTGCGGCCGTGTGGGCCTGCGGTCTCGTTAGTCCGTCAGTCTGTTTCGTCTTTGCCGAAGCACTGGTGTGGAGCCGGTCGCCCATCCCTGCTTGCTGCTCCGGAAGGGCTCGGTGAGTCACTTCCAGTAGGGAAGCAAGCAGAGGACTGATCGACTCTGCCTCCCCCTTGCCGGAGGACCTCCGGTAAAGTTTCCTTTTCTCGATGTTGTCTGGAAGGTCTCTTCTCGGTGCACCCTAAAACTTGCTTTTCAAGTCTCTTATAGGGTACACCGTGTGCTTTGCCTGGCTATTGCCTGGCCGACGCGTTGCGAGCTCTTTAGAGAGGCGCGGCTTTTCCGCTCCCTGACGAGAGGCCCTGCTGTGCCGTCACCGTTTTTCCACCAGTGGTGCGAAGTAGTTGTGGATGCGGCGAGTACCATCCGACGAATGATGAATGATGATGATGGCCCGCCGAGACAACCAATACACCCGCCGTATTTGCAGCCACCGACGCCTCGAGCGCCACCAGCGCTGACATCACCTCAGCGCAGTTAGAGAGGCAGTCGCGTGGGCGCGCATCAGAAACCATGACAACTACGTCATTGCCAATATTGGTAAAGGTGAGCCGAAGCATCGGAAGCACAACAGAATTAAGATGTTTTAGACGTCGTTCGGCTCACCGACTGATGCGCGTCCACGCAAAGAATGGCCCTAGGCCCCACACACGCTACCTCAGAGGCCTGCATCCCAGGGAACCAGTCAGGAGCTGCAACCTGGTCCGCACAGGAAAACTGCGGAAAGAACTGTAAATAAGTGAAGTGTACAGTGTAGTGAGTGTAAATATGTATATACGAGCGTGTGTGTGTGTGTGTGCGTGTGTGAGTGTGATGGGACATATGTGTGGTATGCCCAGGAGTGAATGAGCGAGTGGATGAGTGTATATAAACAAAAAACGATAAAAAAAAAAGAGACAGATAAACATTGAACATACAAAATAAAACTGTTCTCGGTGGGCTAAAGCTGCCCACTGTATGGGTTTTCAAGAAAAAAAAACAGATAATATGAATTAACTTGTAAAAAATGTAAATATTATAACTAATGTTAATTTTAGCCTGTAAGCCGGGCCCTTTTGTACCGGCACCAGGCAAATGTGTTTTCTTGAATAAATAAGATTAAGATTAAAAAAAAAAAAAAAAAAGGCAGCCAGTCGAGCGGCCGCCACCACTTAGGCAGGAGGCTAGCTCCCCGGGAGAGGCAGTGGCAGTACCACTCCCTGAGTTGCCTCCTCAACCACCAGCGTCCTCAGAACTTCACCCAGCCAACACACCACCGTCGCCAGAACACACTGGCCCCCCATCGGGTGCCAGTGTCATTATCCGCGGAGTTCCTCGCGACTTCCCAGCGAGGCATCTACTCAGCACTGCTCAACACCAATGGCCGTCAGCAATGAGGGCCATCCGCATCGTCACTTCCCTGGGACCAACGCACATGGTTAGGATCATCTTCGCCGACTCAGCAGATCGAGAAGCCGCTCTGAGGACAGGCTTGCCGTTACTCGGACGGCGCCTGCCTGCTGAGCACCCCAGGACTACACGACCAGTGCCCTGCCGCAGATGTTGCAGATATGGGCACGAAGAAATCACCTGCAGCGCCGCACCCCGGTGCCACTACTGTGGGGCCCACTGCCTCACAAGTGCGTGCACCAGTCACGATCTCCGCCGTCGTCGCCGGTACTGCGCTACCTGCAATGGCATAGGCCATTTCACGGGACAAGCGCAGTGCCCCCTTTATCCACGGGCTCCGGCCCCTCAACTTGCACCAGTCATCGCAGCCACACAGCCACTACGCAGACCAGCCACTACCAACATTGCAGCGCCACAGACCAACCAGACGTACGCCACTGCCACCACCACAACGCCACTGCCCAGGGACGAGGCCGGGGATTTGCGCAAGGAGGTCCACGGCCTCCACAAACGACTAGACAATGGAATGGAATGACTTTCTCTACAATTGTACTAACCACTCTTACAAACTCTTATTCCTATATCTTCTTCGTCTTCTTCTTCTTCTTCTTCTTCTTCTTCTTCTTCTTCTTCTTCTTCTTCTCCTCCTCCTCTTTCTTCTTCATGGTCTTCTTCTCCCCCTCCTTCTTCTTCTTCTGCTTCTTCTTCCTCTTCTTCTTCTGGTTCTTCTTCTTAATCTTCTTTTTCTTCTTGTTAATTAAAATAATCATTTGTACAAATTATCTTATTGCTTAATTCCTTGTAGGTGCAAAGGGAATATGCTTTGTGCGATAGTCAAACATTTTAAAGCTTTGAGATTCCGTTCTCTTTGCACACTTAACATAAAATCTGATGAGTTGCACTCACATGCCTTTCTGTTCTCCTGTAGTAGCCACTCTTACAAGCTCCTATGCCTCTATCTTCTTCGTGTTGAATTAAACATTTATACATATTATTTTATTGCTTATTTCCTTGTAGGTTCAAGGGGAATATTAGAATACAGTAGGCTTTGTGCGATAGTGAAATGTTTTAAAGCTTTTAAGATTCCGTGGTCTTTGCAAACTTAACATATAAAAACAATGAACAACGATGCTCCATTTCACGAAAGTTGCTTTCTGAAACTCACACACATAACAAGGAATATCTCCGAAATGGTTCACCTTACAAGAAAATTCATTTGGTCATAAATTGTGTATTCTAGCAAAGTCTACAAGATTCAAGATTCAAGATTATTTTTATTATAATTTTTGTCTGGTGCTGGTACATTTGGGCCCAGCTTACAGACTTACATTAGCATGTTTATTACAATTATTTATACTTATATTAAAATATGTACAGCGGGTTCTTAGGTAACCCATACAGTGACCCTCTTTGGATCACCGAGAACAGTTCCCATTGGTATAGTTCTTGGTTGTTTTTGTATGTTTTTTTTTCTTTGTCTTTTTTTTTCTGTTGGTTTTGTACACATATATTTACACACATGCACTCCCGCATTCACTCTGGCATATCACAAGATATGCCCTCATACACGCACACACACACATACACACACATACACGCACAGTGGGCACTTCACGTGAGCGTCCCGTTCGCACATGTTTGCTGGGCACACGTGACTATGCGTCCCAGCAGATAACTAAGCACTATATACACAACTATGTACACACGATATATACACTTTGTACAGTCCGCAGTTTTCCTGGGCGGGGCAGGGTGCAGCTCCTGACCTGTTCCCTGGGGTGCAGGCCTCTAAGGTAGCGTGTGTGCGGCCTGGGGCCGTATTTGCGTGGACGCGCATCAGTCGGTGAGCCGAGTTGACGTTTAAAACATTTTAATTCGCGCATGCTTCCGATGCTTCGGCTCACCTTTGCCGATATTGGCAATGACATAATTGTCGTGGTTTCTGATGCGCGCCCACGCGGCAGTGGCTCTTTTTGTAATTGCCTCGGGAATGGATGGGATTTGGGTTTCTTGGTGAAGGCTTTGATTAGTGGTTAGGATGGGAGCAGAGAGGATTTTTCGGAGGGAGAGGTTTTGGAGAGTTTGGATGGTCTTCAGGGCGGTTTTTGAGGCATTTGCCCAGGCCACACACGCGTATAGAACCACAGACAAGATAAAAGCTTTGTACAGGACGAGTTTGGACTTCAATTGCAGCTGTTTGCTGCGGAAGATGGGGGCGCACAACTTTAGTCGCTGTCTGCCTTTGTTGGCGCTATTTTTTATGTGGGTGGACCAGCACATTATGCGGTCCAAGGTCACCCCTAAATATTTAACTTGCCGACGACAGTGCAATACCTGACCACCGACCGTTAGGTCCATTGTCAAAGTGTGATGCCGCTTAGAAAAATGGATCAGCTGGCATTTGTCGGGGTTAATTTTGATTTTCCAGTCATGTTGCCATGAGAGGAAGTTGTTGACATAACGTTGCATTTCTGCAAGGCCGAAACGTGGATTTCTATGGTGGTTGTATATTGCAGTGTCGTCAGCATACATGGCGACCTTGCATCTGGCGTCCACTGGGAAATCATTAGTAAATAATATATACAGAAAGGGTGACATGATTGCCCCTTGTGGGACGCCAGCCCGCATCACTCGCTCTCGTGAGGAGGAGCGGCCCACTTGGACGTAGAACTTGCGTTTTTCTAGGAAATTGTGCAGCAAATATAGATAATTTTGAAGAGCCGGGAAATTGTGGTGCAGTTTGTAAATAAGGCCATTGTGCCAGCACCGGTCGAATGCGGCTTCTACGTCCAGAAATAGCGCCAACGTTGAAGCCCCGTTGTTAAATTGCTCTGTTATGTCATCTGTTAGCCTGAGAAGTTGTAAGTCAGTAGAATGTCCTTTTCGAAAGCCAAACTGTGAATTTGAGAGTTCATGAGATTCCGAAACTTGTTTTTGGAGTCGAGAAAGTATAAGTTTTTCTAGCAATTTACCAATAGTAGACAAAAGACTAATGGGGCGGTAGTGTTGCGGTTGTCTGGTGCTTTTTCCTTGCTTTGGAAGCATGATTACCTTGGCTCGTTTCCAAGTAGAGGGAAAGTAGCCTTGCTGCATACAGGCGTTAAATATTTTGGTCAGTTGCACCAGAGCTTTTCTCGGGATATGCTTAAGTTCCTCATTAGTCACTTTGTCCGGGCCGGCAGCTTTCCCATTAGGCAATTTCCTAATGAGCTTGTAAACTTCCTGCGGTGTTATTAGGGTTAGCTGTTGCTCTTGCTTCTGCGCCACCCAGGTTTGTACCCATGTCTGTACCTCCCGTTCTAAATCACGGTTGATAACTGGATTTTCGCTGAATCTGTCTTCAAGACAGTCAGCGAAGACCTCGGCTTTCTCCTCTTCGGAGAAGTGCAGGCCGCCGTGAGTGTGCAGCGCCTCAGTTGCGGAGTTGACGCTCGTGGAGACCTTAAATGCCTTTAATAATTTCCACAAAGAAGAGTCCGAATGGGTGGTACTCAGCATTTTGTTTTCCCACTGTTCAATTTTGTTAAGTTTAATTTGATGCCGAATGATGTTGCGTAGCCATTTTGCTAGCACTTTATATTCAGGCTGACGGGTGTACCGCCATAGTCTCGTCAAGCGTCGTCTCCGCGCAATGAGTTGCTCTACCTCGGGGTACGTGCAGAAACCGGGTGGTCTTGTGGTGTAAGTGGTAGCGCTTCTCTTGGCTGTGTGTAGCGAGGCAGTAAAGTTTTCAATGGCGACATCTATGTCTGCCTCGCTATAGTATGACAGTCTGGGTTGCGCCATCCTGTGCATTTCCATGGTGAACTTATTCCAGTCGGTCTCGGCCCTCCTTTGAGGACCGGAGGCACCGGCCGAAATGCCACCCTGTATGTCGAAATGCACAGGAAGGTGGTCGGAGTCCAGGCTATGATACACTGTAAAGTTAATTAAAGGTGTCGCATTTTTTGTTAAAACGAAGTCCAAAATTTCGGGGTCAAAGTGCCCTGATCTGTGCCAAAATGTGGGATCTGGGGGAAGATGTACCTCTATGTCGTCATTTTCCGTTATAAGTTCAACCAGGAGATTTCCAGCCGCGTTTGCTCGGCGAGAAAACCACCAGGGGTGCCGGGCATTGAAATCTCCTGCAATTATAACGTGCTCCTCTAAAGCGAGGATCTGTTCGAGGTCACGTATGAAATTTGGGGAGTTGGGGGGCCGATAAAGCGCTACCAGCATCACCGTTTGTCTATTTACACATGTTTTAAGTGCTGTGCACTCTAACGCTGCCATCGCAGGAAGCGTAACAGAAGCATGAGCAATGTTGTTTCTGAGCAAAATAGCAGTCCCTCCCCCCTGTCTGCCAATTCTGTCGTTCCGAAAGATTTGATACCCCTGGAGCTTAAAAGTGTGCTCTTGTTGTAATTTTGTTTCGCAAATGAATGCGATATCAATTTTGTTACGCCGCAGGTAATTTTCAAGTTCGTTTTGCTTCCTGTGGATGCCGTCTGCATTCCACAGGAGCGCGCGCGTTAAAGTTGTGCCTCCCCTTGAAGTTGCCATTTACTCGAAGAGAGTGGTTACCAAGCATATGATGGCTTCCAGCTTCTCCATGGTATCGTTGCAGCTTTTTAATCTTGCGATTATGGGCCGCAACTTTGGTAGTAGAACTGGGAGGTTTAAATCCTTAAAGAGGCTGAAAATTTCTTTCAAACCTCCCAGGTCACTGGTGGGTGCCTCTGAGGGCTGAGGTTGTGGAGGGGGACCATTTGGAGGTTGCTCAAGTGCATTTCGTCCTCCGGCGGCTCCTGCAAAAGAGGTGCCTTTTTGGACCAGGGCCGGGTTGAGGATGGGGCGTGGCCCTGGTTGAGTACCAGGAGAGTTCCTGGCTACTGCGGCCAGTTGACGGCGATGGCGTTCCATCTTGAAGGTCTCACACCCCCTATAGCTGGCAGGATGCGCCTCCCCACAGTTGGCACAGTGGGGTACAACGTCCTGCTTGGCCTTTCTTGGGCAGTCAGCTAGGCGGTGGAGGTCACCGCAAAGGACGCACCGGGAGGTCATGTTACACATTCTGAACGTATGTCCTAATTGTTGGCAGTTGTAGCACTGAGTAATGTTTTGGGAGGTTTTAAGGACCTCCACGGTGACCATCATGTGGCACACCTCTCTTTCCTGCAAAAGCTTTTGGTTATCTGTGGTTCTAGACAAGCTTACCTGGAAATTTGGTAGAGGCCTGCCGCGGGAAACCATCTGTCGGACTTGCACGCCGGTGTAGCCCTTCTGCTCCAAGTCCTCTTTGATGAACTCTACCTGCAAATCTGCAGGTAGGCGTTTAATAACAAAACGTAGAGGTTGGTCACTTCGGGGTGTGAAGCTGAAGTTCTCCACACCGGCGTTTGTCAGGAGCTGCATAGTAGGGGTGGCGTCCTGCTTCCTCTGGAGGAAGAGCTTTAAGCAGTCCCTCGTCGTCTGTAACTTGTATGTTCCGTTGCTTAAGGAGTTCTTCAGCACCTGGAGGACTTTGACCGCCTGGCGGACATCGGGGATGATTATCCTCGGCGGTTTCTGGTTATCTGTTGCCTGTGTGGTGGGTGTTGCTGTTGTTGTTGCTGAGGAGGAAGAGGTACTTGGCATTGCTGGGTGTGGGTGGGGGGCGGGGCGGGTTTTTGTCTGTGTCTTCTGGTGCTGAGGGATTTTAGGTTTGTGGAGTTGTGTGGGTGTAGGTAAAGGTGGGTAGTCGGATTCCTCACGTTCTGTTACTTCCAAAGGCGCGAATGCGTTGTGTAGAGTGAGGGGGTGGGGCGGTGTGGACTGCCGTGGTTGCCTCTTGTTGCGTGATGACTGGCATGGGCGCTCGCTGTCGGAGTCACTACCACTGTCTCTTGTCCGCTTTTTCTTTGGCGCCGCAGTCTTCCACCCCTCGCTCTGTTTAACAAGTTCCCGCTTCTTTAGTGCGTAGTCTTTGTAACAAAACGCGAGGTCCTGGGAGAATTTTCCAAAATTTTTCGAGTCTGCGTCTAAGTTTGAAAGAATGCTGGTGTAGTACATTATTTCCTTTTTTATATCTTCCACTTCTTTCTGTAGCTTAACGAGGGATCGCTTTTGCTCTTCCTCCAGTTCTTCGCAGTCCATTTCGGCTGCCAATGTGGGTGGAGAGGGCTGGACTAGTGCTGCTGCTGCTGTGGTGGCCGAGTCTATAAATATGACCGCCGCTCACACGACATGCACCAACTCACAGGAAACAAAAGGATCCCGAGGCAGTCCACGCCGCCACACCCCCTCACTCTGAAAAATTCTTTCTCCGCCCTGGAAACAGCAGAACGCGAGGTCACAGAGGACCTTTCACTGCCAACAAATGCACAAGATTCCTTTCCACAACTTCCCAAACCTAAACCCAAAAACATAATACAACACAAACCACCAACAAAAACCCGCCCCTCTCCCCTCCCCTCAAACCCTGTTCCCTCCACCTCAGCGGCCACACCAACAGCTCAGTCAACCACAGCAACACAAGACAACCAAAAGCCGCCACGAATAATAATACCGGACACCAAGAAAGCAGTGAAGGTCCTCGAATTACTCCGAACAAGATTACCGACTGGCACATACAGGATTCAAACCACAAGGGACTGCCTGAAACTCTTTCTCCAGAGGAAGCAGGACGCCATTCCAACGATGCAGCTCCTGACGAACGCCGGTGTAGAGAGCTACAGCTTTACACCTAGAAGCGACCAGCCCCTTCGGTTTGTCATCAAACGCCTGCCTGCAGATCTGCAGGTAGCCTATATACAGGAGGACCTGGAGCAGAAGGGATACACCTGCGTTCAGGTACGACAGATGGTGTCCCGCGGCAGGCCTCTTCCAAACTACCAGGTGAGTCTGGAAAGAACTACCGAGAACCAAAAACTTATACAGGAAAGAGAAGTGTGCCATATGATGGTCACCGTGGAGGTCCTAAAAACCTTCCAAAATATAACCCAATGTTTTAACTGCCAGCAACTGGGCCACACATTCAAAATGTGCCACATGACCTCCCGGTGCGTCCTTTGCGGTGACCTCCAACGCCTAGCTGACTGCCCTAAAAAGGCTAAGGAAGACGCTGTACCCCACTGTGCGAACTGTGGGGAGGCGCATCCTGCCAGCTACAGGGGGTGCGAGACCTTCAAAATGGAACGTCATCGCCGCCAACTGGCCGCTGCAGCCAGGAACTCTCCTGGTACTCAACCAGGGCCACGCCCCATCCTCAACCCGGCCCTGGTCAAAAAAGGCACCTCTTTTTCAGGAGCCGCCGGAGGACGAAATGCACCTGAGCAACCTCCAAATGGTCCCCCTCCACAACCCCAGCCCTCAGAGGCACCCACCAGTGACCTGGGAGGTTTGAAAGAAATTTTCAGCCTCTTTAAGGATTTAAACCTCCCAGTACTATTACCAAAGTTGCGGCCCATAATCGCAAGATTAAAAAGCTGCAACGATACCATGGAGAAGCTGGAAACCATCATATGTTTAGTCACCACTCTCTTCGAGTAAATGGCAACTTCAAGGGGAGGCATAACTTTAACGCGTGCACTCCTGTGGAATGCAGACGGCATCCACAGGAAGCAACACGAACTTGAAAACTACCTGCGGCGTAACAAAATTGACGTCGCATTCATTTGCGAAACAAAATTACAGCAAGAGCAGACTTTTAAGCTCCAGGGTTACCAAATCTTCCGGAACGACAGAATTGGCAGACAGGGGGGAGGGACTGCTATTTTGCTCAGAAACACTGTTGCTCATACTTCTGTCACGCTACCTGCAATGGTAGCGTTAGAGTGCACAGCACTTAAAACTCGTGTAAATAATCAAACGGTGATGCTGGTAGCGCTCTACCGGCCCCCCAACTCCTTAAATTTCATACCTGACCTCGAACAAATCCTCGCTTTAGAGGAGCACGTTATAATTGCAGGAGATTTCAACGCCCGGCACCCCTGGTGGTTTTCACGCCGGGCAAACGCGGCTGGAAATCTCCTGGTTGAACTTATAACAGATAATGACGACTTAGAGGTGCACCTTCCCCCAGACCCTACATTTTGGCACAGAACGGGGCACTTTGACCCCGAAATTTTGGACTTCGTACTGACAAAAAATGCGACACCTTTAGTTAACTTTACAGTGTATCACAGCCTGGACTCCGACCACCTTCCCGTGCATTTCGATATACAGGGTGGCATTCCAGCCGGTGCCTCTGGGCCTCGAAGGAGGGCCGAGACCGACTGGAATAAGTTCACCATGGAAATGCACGGGATGGCGCAACCCAAGCTGTCATACTATAGCGAGGCAGACATAGATGTCGCCGTTGAAAACTTCACTGCCTCGCTACACACAGCCAAGAGAAGCGCTACCACTTACACCACAAGACCACCCGGTTTTTGCACGTACCCCGAGGTAGAGCAACTCATTGCGCGGAGACGACGTTTGACAAGACTATGGCGGTACACCCGCCAGCCTGAATATAAAGCGCTAGCAAAATGGCTACGCAACATCATTCGGCATCAAATTAAAATTAACAAAACTGAACAGTGGGAAAACAAAATGCTGAGTACCACCCATTCGGACTCTTCCTTGTGGAAATTATTAAAGGCATTTAAAGTCTCCACGAACGTCAACTCCGCAACTGAGGCGCTGCACACTCAAGGCGGCCTGCACTTCTCCGAAGAGGAGAAAGCCGAGGTCTTCGCTGACTGTCTTGAAGATAGATTCAGCGAAAATCCAGTTACCAACCGCGATATAGAACGGGAGGTACAGACTTGGGTACAAACCTGGGTGGCGCAGAAGCAAGAGCAACAACTACCCCTCATAACACCGCAGGAAGTTTACAAGCTCATTAGGAAATTACCTAATGGGAAAGCTGCCGGCCCAGACAAAGTGACTAATGAGGAACTTAAGCATCTCCCGAGAAAAGCCCTGGTGCAACTGACTAAAATTTTTAACGCCTGTCTGCAGCAAGGCTATTTCCCCTCTACCTGGAAACGAGCCAAGGTAATTATGCTCCCAAAGCAAGGGAAAAGCACCAGGCAACCGCAAAACTACCGCCCCATTAGTCTTTTGTCTACTATTGGTAAATTGCTCGAAAAACTTATACTTTTTCGACTTCAAAAACAAGTTTCGGCATCTCATGAACTTTCAAATTCACAGTTTGGTTTTCGAAAAGGACACTCTACTGACTTACAGCTTCTCAGACTAACTGATGATGTAACAGAGCAATTTAACAATGGGGCTTCAACGTTGGCGCTATTTCTGGACGTAGAAGCCGCATTCGACCGGTGCTGGCACAATGGCCTTATTTACAAACTGCACCACAATTTCCCGGCTCTTCAAAATTACCTGTACTTGCTGCACAATTTTCTGGAAAAACGCAAGTTCTACGTCCAAGTGGGCCGCTCCTCCTCACGGGAGAGAGTAATGCGGGCTGGCGTCCCACAAGGGGCAATCATGTCACCCTTTCTGTATATATTATTCACTAACGATTTCCCAGTGGACGCCAGATGTAAGGTAGCCATGTATGCTGACGACACTGCAATATACAACCACCATAGAAATCCACGTTTCGGCCTTGCAGAAATGCAACGGTATGTCAACAACTTCCTCTCATGGCAACATGACTGGAAAATCAAAATTAACCCCGACAAATGCCAGCTGATCCATTTTTCTAAGCGGCACCACACTTTGGCAATGGACCTAACGGTCGGTAGTCAAGTATTGCACTGTCGTCGGCAAGTCAAATACTTAGGGGTTACCTTGGACCGCACAATGTGCTGGTCCTCCCACATAAAAAATAGCGCCAACAAAGGCAGACAGCGGCTAAAGTTATGCGCCCCCATCTTCCGCAGTAAACAGCTGCAATTGAAGTCCAAACTCGTACTGTATAAAGCTTTTATCCTCTCGGTGGTTCTATACGCGTGTGTGGCCTGGGCAAACGCCTCAAAAACCGCCCTGAAAACTCTCCAAACCCTCCAAAACCTCTCTCTCAGGAAAATCCTCTCTGCTCCCATCCTAACCACTAACCGAACCCTTCACCAGGAAACCCAGATCCTATCCATTCCCGAGGCAATAGCGAAAAGAGCCACTGTCGCGTGGGCGCGCATCAGAAACCATGACAACTACGTCATTGCCAATATTGGTAAAGGTGAGCCGAAGCATCGGAAGCACAACAGAATTAAGATGTTTTAGACGTCGTTCGGCTCACCGACTGATGTGCGTCCACGCAAAGAATGGCCCTAGGCCCCACACACGCTACCTCAGAGGCCTGCATCCCAGGGAACCAGTCAGGAGCTGCAACCTGGTCCGCACAGGAAAACTGCGGAAAAAACTGTAAATAAGTGAAGTGTACAGTGTAGTGAGTGTAAATATGTATATACGAGCGTGTGTGTGTGTGTGCGTGTGTGAGTGTGATGGGACATATGTGTGGTATGCCCAGGAGTGAATGAGCGAGTGGATGAGTGTATATAAACAAAAAACGATAAAAAAAAGAGACAGATAAACATTGAACATACAAAATAAAACTGTTCTCGGTGGGCTAAAGCTGCCCACTGTATGGGTTTTCAAGAAAAAAACATATAATGAATTAACTTGTAAAAATGTAAATATTATAATTAATGTTAATTTGAGCCTGTAAGCCGGGCCCTTTTGTACCGGCACCAGGCAAATGTGTCTTCTTCAATAAATAAGTTTAAAGTTTAAAGACATGCACCATCTTCATCAGCAAGCGAGGCAGAACTAAATCACGAAGAAACACATGACACACAGACTCTACAAACACCAACACAAACACCTCCACGTACACCAACACCAACAAACACACATCACCGCACGCACTCTATGAGCTCCAATAGTAGCTCAGCCCCTCAAGCTCCTGACAACATTGACCATGACTCAGACACCAGCATCGAATCCACAACACAACTTGGCAACCGACTTAACACACTACTGACACCACGCACGACTTACATACCACCCACACCTCACGGCTACTTCACGATTTACATCATTAACAGCAACCCAGACAAACAAAATACATGGCTCGTTAGGAGCTTGATGACAAAGACGCAACAGAACACAGACTCACTCTACCGTGCTCAAAGACTGCAACAAAACACTTACGCACTGACCTTCCGCAACCAACAGCAAGCAGTGACTTTCACCCAGGCCATCCCCATTCACAACTTCGGTAAGTTTGCGTACTACGCAAACTCCCCACCACAAAACCGACCCACACCCAACCCTGACACAGAACCAAACAGACCAAGAAAAACCCTGACCGCTGTAGTTAAAGGAATACCGTACGACATAACTGACGATGACATACTACAAAGCATTCAAGAGACGTACCCAGAAATAACACGAGTATCCAGGATCATCAGCCAAAACAGACAGACGCAACTCGTACGAATATTCAGCACATGCATCACAACCATCAACACAATACTGAAGGAAGGCGCCGTCATTGAAAAACAAATTTTCAGGGCGGAGCCTTCTAAGCACACAGACCGACACGTACCTTGCAGACAATGCCAGACATACGGACATCACGAGGAAAACTGCACCAACAAACCCATCTGCTTCCACTGTGGACACAACTCTGACACGCGACGATGCACACATCCCATCAGACACAACACCCCTTACTGCTCCACCTGCAGACAGAACGGGCACTACACCGGGCAAATAAAATGCCCGATGTATCCCAGACAACCCCCGACACAACCTGAACACACTGCCAAGACCCACATCTTCCCTCACAACATCCCCACACCACCCAAACCAACACACGTGACTGACTGGCCCGAGACAAACTTTCCAAAGATCCCAGAAACTAAAAGACACATGTCGAAGCACGAGACAGTAAACACGTTCCAAGACGTCATATCCCAATCCGAACAACAGATAAAATCCCTACAAGACCAACTCACAAATATACAGAAGAACATCACAAAGTACATACGAGAAATTACAAATACGACAATCACACAAATACTAAGCACATTGATACCACCAATATATGACATCACTCCACCCGCACACAGAGCACGATTCCTACAAAACCTGACTCAGACAGCACAAAAGACACTCAAAAAATCAATTAACACGACGAGAGTTGGCAACCAGCTGGCTATCTTTATAAATGAAAACACCTAACAAAGACACACGAATGACAACACCAATTCCCATAAAAAACATAAGCACACAGTAAATAAAAACACACTGACATACACATAACAAAACACATAACACACAACACAGACAAAAACTAACCGAGAGCCGTTGCAGCAACACACAAACACAACCACACAATACAACAAAAACACAATTTTTTTTTTTCTCGGAGGGCAGAAGCCATCACCCCACACACAGGGACGAACACACCAACCCACACAACCACACCTACAAACACGCAAAATCAAAATTATTATTACGCACCCCAGATTGATCTCTCCGCCCCGTACCCAGTTTCAAAAGATTTAAATACGCGGCTGAAGAGGGACTATCCCTAAAACAGCCAGGGCATGTTTTTACAACATGCCCAAATAACGTTTTTCATTTCATTTCATTTCCGCTCTCGTTCAGTCTGCCGCTAACGTTCGGCCCGGCAACATGTTCTGCCGCTGATGCCATGCTTTTTCTACACTTGGGCGCGGGGGAACGCTAGGCGCACCCCACGCAATGTTAAACTCTAAAAACTATCACTAAACACTGTGTCACTGTCACTGTACATAAGCTACAACACTGATTAAGTAGAAAAAAAAAATTATGTACACGAGAAAAACGAAGATTATTTAAACTGAGTAATTTACATTACTCCTTGCTATGTACAACACTATTTATACTTCACTTTAAAAATCAATGTACACTCCACAAAAAGAAATAAACCACTATGTACACGAACTCATTATCCACACTTTGAATCCTCCCGGGAATATCTTCGGGAATGCGTAATAATCCTCCCAGGAATAACTACGGGAACGTAACCGCCGTTTGCTGGGAACTACACTTTGTTCTCCCCCCGGGAATACATCGGGAAAGTGTAGTTCCAATGTACGGTGATGGCCGTGGATCTTCCCGGTCACTGGCGGGCCGATTCCCGCGCTCTCGAAACTTGCGCTTGCCGGTTAGTCACTCTGGATGCTCTCGTCACTCACGCTTCTCATCCCTCCTGTCAATCGAATCATGAACTGACTGAACCCAAAGTCTACATGTTTTGCATAGTATGGCTTTGTCTATCTCTAACGGTGAAGAGCAGAAGTAGTGGTAAAATTAAGATGGCACCTACACAGTTTACCACAGGTAAGGAAACCTCGTGAAGGTGTTCCAACCGGTGAGTAGAAAAAGGTGGATTTTGAAAGAAGGAAAGTGTTTAGAAAACAAAACCAAAATGAAAAGAGAAATGCCAACGGCACGTGGTGTTCCCCAGCGGTCACCCATCCAAGTACTTACCACGCCCAATGCTGCTTAGCTTCGGTGATCGGACGAGAACTTAACTTAACTTATTTATTGAAGAAGACACATTTGCCTGGTGCCGGTACAAAAGGGCCCGGCTTACAGGCACAAATTAACATTAGTTATAATATTTACATTTTTTACAAGTTAATTCATTATCTGTTTTTTTCTTGAAAACCCATACAGTGGGCAGCTTTAGCCCACCGAGAACAGTTTTATTTTGTATGTTCAATGTTTATCTGTCTCTTTTTTGTTATCGTTTTTTTGTTTATATACACTCATCCACTCGCTCATTCACTCCTGGGCATACCACACATATGTCCCATCACACTCACACACGCACACACACACACACACGCTCGTATATACATATTTACACTCACTACACTGTACACTTCACTTATTTACAGTTTTTTCCGCAGTTTTCCTGTGCGGACCAGGTTGCAGCTCCTGACTGGTTCCCTGGGATGCAGGCCTCTGAGGTAGCGTGTGTGCGGCCTAGGGCCCTTCTTTGCGTGGACGCACATCAGTCGGTGAGCCGAACAACGTCTAAAACATCTTGATTCTGTTGTGCTTCCGATGCTTCGGCTCACCTTTACCAATATTGGCAATGACGTAATTGTCATGGTTTCTGATGCGCGCCCACGCGACAGTGGCTCTTTTCGCTATTGCCTCGGGAATGGATAGGATTGGGTTTCCTGGTGAAGGGTTCGGTTAGTGGTTAGGATGGGAGCAGAGAGGATTTTCCTGAGAGACAGGTTTTGTAGGGTTTGGAGAGTTTTCAGGGCGGTTTTTGAGGCGTTTGCCCAGGCCACACACGCGTATAGAACCACCGAAAGGATAAAAGCTTTATACAGTACGAGTTTGGACTTCAATTGCAGCTGTTTACTGCGAAAGATGGGGGCGCATAACTTTAGCCGCTGTCTGCCTTTGTTGGCGCTATTTTTTATGTGGGAGGACCAGCACATTGTGCGGTCCAAGGTAACCCCTAAGTATTTGACTTGCCGACGACAGTGCAATACTTGACCACCGACCGTTAGGTCCATTGCCAAAGTGTGATGCCGCTTAGAAAAATGGATCAGCTGGCATTTGTTAGGATTAATTTTGATTTTCCAGTCATGTTGCCATGACAGGAAGTTGTTAACATAACGTTGCATTTCTGCAAGGCCGAAACGTGGATTTCTATGGTGATTGTATATTGCAGTGTCGTCAGCATACATGGCTACCTTACATCTGGCGTCCACTGGGAAATCGTTAGTGAATAATATATACAGAAAGGGTGACATGATTGCCCCTTGTGGGACGCCAGCCCGCATTACTCTCTCCCGTGAGGAGGAGCGGCCCACTTGGACGTAGAACTTGAGTTTTTCCAAAAAGTTGTGCAGCAAGTACAGGTAATTTTGAAGAGCCGGGAAATTGTGGTGCAGTTTGTAAATAAGGCCATTGTGCCAGCACCGGTCGAATGCGGCTTCTACGTCCAGAAATAGCCCCAACGTTGAAGCCCCATTGTTAAATTGCTCTGTTACATCATCAGTTAGTCTGAGAAGCTGTAAGTCAGTAGAATGTCCTTTTCGAAAACCAAACTGTGAATTTGAAAGTTCATGAGATGCCGAAACTTGTTTTTGAAGTCGAAAAAGTATAAGTTTTTCTAGCAATTTACCAATAGTAGACAAAAGACTAATGGGGCGGTAGTTTTGCGGTTGCCTGGTGCTTTTCCCTTGCTTTGGGAGCATAATTACCTTGGCTCGTTTCCAGGTAGAGGGGAAATAGCCTTGCTGCAGACAGGCGTTAAAAATTTTAGTCAGTTGCACCAGGGCTTTTCTCGGGAGATGCTTTAGTTCCTCATTAGTCACTTTGTCTGGGCCGGCAGCTTTCCCATTAGGTAATTTCCTAATGAGCTTGTAAACTTCCTGCGGTGTTATGAGGGGTAGTTGTTGCTCTTGCTTCTGCGCCACCCAGGTTTGTACCCATGTCTGTACCTCCCGTTCTATGTCGCGGTTGGTAACTGGGTTTTCGCTGAATCTATCTACAAGACAGTCAGCGAAGACCTCGGCTTTCTCCTCTTCGGAGAAGTGCAGGCCGCCATGAGTGTGCAGCGCCTCAGTTGCGGAGTTGACGTTCGTGGAGACTTTAAATGCCTTTAATAATTTCCACAAGGAAGAGTCCGAATGGGTGGTACTCAGCATTTTGTTTTCCCACTGTTGAGTTTTGTTAATTTTAATTTGATGCCGAATGATGTTGCGTAGCCATTTTGCTAGCGCTTTATATTCAGGCTGGCGGGTGTACCGCCATAGTCTTGTCAAACGTCGTCTCCGCGCAATGAGTTGCTCTACCTCTGGGTAAGTGCAAAAACCGGGTGGTCTTGTGGTGTAAGTGGTAGCGCTTCTCTTGGCTGTGTGTAGCGAGGCAGTGAAGTTTTCAACGGCGACATCTATGTCTGCCTCGCTATAGTATGACAGCTTGGGTTGCGCCATCCTGTGCATTTCCATGGTGAACTTATTCCAGTCGGTCTCAGCCCTCCTTCGAGGCCCAGAGGCACCGGCTGGAATGCCACCCTGTATATCGAAATGCACGGGAAGGTGGTCAGAGTCCAGGCTGTGATACACTGTAAAGTTAATTAAAGGTGTCGCATTTTTTGTCAGTACGAAGTCCAAAATTTCGGGGTCAAAGTGCCCCGTTCTGTGCCAAAATGTAGGGTGTGGGGGAATGTGCACCTCTAAGTCGTCATTATCTGTTATAAGTTCAACCAGGAGATTTCCAGCCGCGTTTGCCCGGCGTGAAAACCACCAGGGGTGCCGGGCGTTGAAATCTCCTGCAATTATAACGTGCTCCTCTAAAGCGAGGATTTGTTCGAGGTCAGGTATGAAATTTAAGGAGTTGGGGGGCCGGTAGAGCGCTACCAGCATCACCGTTTGATTATTTACACGGGTTTTAAGTGCTGTGCACTCTAACGCTACCATTGCAGGTAGCGTGACAGAAGCATGAGCAACAGTGTTTCTGAGCAAAATAGCAGTCCCTCCCCCCGTCTGCCAATTCTGTCGTTCCGGAAGATTTGGTAACCCTGGAGCTTAAAAGTCTGCTCTTGTTGTAATTTTGTTTCGCAAATGAATGCGACATCAATTTTGTTACGCCGCAGGTAGTTTTCAAGTTCATGTTGCTTCCTGTGGATGCCGTCTGCATTCCACAGGAGTGCACGCGTTAAAGTTATGCCTCCCCTTGAAGTTGCCATTTACTCGAAGAGAGTGGTGACTAAACATATGATGGCTTCCAGCTTCTCCATGGTATCGTTGCAGCTTTTTAATCTTGCGATTATGGGCCGCAACTTTGGTAATAGTACTGGGAGGTTTAAATCCTTAAAGAGGCTGAAAATTTCTTTCAAACCTCCCAGGTCACTGGTGGGTGCCTCTGAGGGCTGGGGTTGTGGAGGGGGACCATTTGGAGGTTGCTCAAGTGCATTTCGTCCTCCGGCGGCTCCTGCGAAAGAGGTGCCTTTTTGGACCAGGGCCGGGTTGAGGATGGGGCGTGGCCCTGGTTGAGTACCAGGAGAGTTCCTGGCTGCTGCGGCCAGTTGGCGGCGATGACGTTCCATTTTGAAGGTCTCGCACCCCCTGTAGCTGGCAGGATGCGCCTCCCCACAGTTCGCACAGTGGGGTACAGCGTCTTCCTTGGCCTTTTTTGGGCAGTCAGCTAGGCGGTGGAGGTCACCGCAAAGGACACACCGGGAGGTCATGTGGCACATTTTGAATGTGTGGCCCAGTTGTTGGCAGTTAAAACATTGGGTTATATTTTGGAAGGTTTTTAAGACCTCCACGGTGACCATCATATGGCACACTTCTCTTTCCTGTAAAAGCTTTTGGTTTCCGGTAGTTCTTTCCAGACTCACCTGAAAGTTTGGAAGAGGCCTGCCGCGGGACACCATTTGTCGTACCTGGACGCCGGTGTATCCCTTCTGCTCCAGGTCCTCCTGTATATAGGCTACCTGCAGATCTGCAGGCAGGCGTTTGATGACAAACCGAAGGGGCTGGTCGCTTCTAGGTGTGAAGCTGTAGCTCTCTACACCGGCGTTAGTCAGGAGCTGCATTGTAGGGACGGCATCTTGTTTCCTCTGAAGGAAGAGCTTTAGGCAATCCCTTGTTGTTTGTAGTTTGTATGAGCCATTGTTAAGTTTATTTCTTAGTAGTTGTAGTACCTTTACCGCCTGCTTTGTGTCCGGTATGATAATCCTGGGTGGCTTTTGATTTTCTTCTGTAGAGGTCGTCGGGGGTGTAGGTGTGGCTGTTGAGGTGGAGGGGACTGGCTTAGGGGGGAGAGGAGAGGGGCGGGTTTTTGCTGGGGTCTTCTGGTGTGGTGGGATTTTTGGTTTGTGGAACTGTGTGATGGGATTCTGTGTGGGTGGGGGAAGTGCTGGGAAGTCCGACTCCTCGCGTTCTGCTACCTCCAGTGGCGTGAACGAGTTGCGTAGAGCGAGGGGGTGGGGCGGTGTGGATTGTCGTGGCTGCCTCTTGTTAATAGAGGACTGGGGGCGTTCGCCATCAGAGTCGCTGCCGCTGTCTCTTGTTCTTTTCTTCTTGGGTGCCGCTATCTTCCACCCCTCGCTCTGTTTCACCAGTTCCCGCTTCTTTATGGCGTACTCTTTGTAGCAGTACGCGAGGTCCTGAGAAAATTTGCCAAAGTTCATGGAGTCTGCATCTAGATTTGATAGTATTCCGGTATAGTAGGTTATTTCTGTTTGAATCTCTTCCACTTCCTTTTTTAGTTTTGCATGGGATCTTGCCTTCTGCTCTTCCTCCAGTATGCGTGCTTCGTGTTCTATCTCGTCCACCAATGTGGGTGGGGAGGGCTGGATCTGTGCTGCTGCGGCTCTGGTGGTGGAGTCTATAAGTATAGGCGCTGGCGCGCCGCTATCTCAAAAAAAAAAAAAAAAAAATCTCCCAGTCTGCTGCTGGCACTCGGCCCGGCAACATGTGGTGCCGCTGCTGCCATTCTTTCACTGCCTTGCGCGCGGGGGAACGCCAGGCGCACCCCACGCTATACTTGTCGCTAAGGATATCACAAACACTTTCACTGTAACTATCCATAAACTAAGCACCGGTTAAATAATATACACAGGAAACACGAAAATTATGTACACTGTTCACTCATATGTACAACACTGTTTACACTTCACTTGAAGGAATTAATATGTACACTCAATAAAATAGTTACACAAAATACACTGCACTTTCAATCCTCCCGGGAATATCTTCGGGAAAGTCTATCTGTAACCAGCTATGCAAAGTATAAATCCTCCCGGGAATAACTACGGGAAAAACCACTGTAAGATGTGCTGGAAACTACACTTTGTTCTCCCCCCGGGAATACATCGGGAAAGTGTAGTCCCAGTGAACGGTGATCGCCGCGTACTTTCCCGGTCACTGGCGGGCCGGTCGCCGCGCTCTCGAGATTCTCGCTTCCTAGTCGGACCGCTCTCTCTCAGCCTGCTCTGTATTCAGCATGGTATGGCCGTTGGCGAGAGATCTTGCGTTCTAAAGGCTACATCATATGTACGCGTTTCTTCTCTATTTTTCTATACTTTGTGCAAACCTTTGTTACCCAACCTCTTTATCTAATTGATTATTAAACATGGGAAACTGACACACAGACACACAAATGGCAACACACTACGCTACACTACACTACGCAACCTCAACGACAACACAAAACAACACGTATGCGCACACAAGCCGAAGGAAGTCCAAACACCACAAATAAAAAATAACACACTAGGCTGAAGAGGGGTTTCCCTAAACAGCCCGGGCATCTTGTAAACATGCCCAAATTAACACTTTTCATTTCATTTGGATCCATAGCGACATTCACTTGGCCTAGGAAACCTATGGCCTGCTCTGTATACCATGACACAAACGAACAACCAGCACTAATATCACAAAGATGTTCTAGCATCGAACCTTATAACAAAAATCTAATGAGTTGCACTCACATGACTTTCTCTACAATTGTACTAACCATTTTAAACTTTCCACTTATTTATTGAAGAAAACACATTTGCCTGGTGCCGGTACAAAAGCGCCCGGCTTACAGGCTAAAATTAACATTAGTTATAATATTTACATTTTTTACAAGTTAATTCATATTATCTGTTTTTTTCTTTAAAACCCATACAGTGGGCAGCTTTAGCCCACCGAGAACAGTTTTATTTTGTATGTTCAATGTCTTATCTGTCTCTTTTTTTTTTTTTGATCGTTTTTTGTTTATATACACTCATCCGACAAAAACAAAATATAAACACATACCCAAAAACTATACACAAGAGAACTGTTCTCGGTGGCCCAAAAGAGGGTCACTGTATGGGTTTTCTTAAAACCCAATGTATATTTGTTGTAAATATCAAAAAAATTGTAATCCAATGATAAATTAAGTCTGTACGCTGGGCCCCATGTACCAGCACCAGACAAAATTCTTTTAATAAAATAATCTGAATCTGAATCATTCACTCCTGGGCATACCACACATATGTCCCATCACACTCAAACACGCACACACACACACACGCTCGTATACACATATTTACACTCACTACACTATACACTTCACTTATTTACAGTTTTTTCCGCAGTTTTCCTGTGCGGACCAGGTTGCAGCTCCTGACTGGTTCCCTGGGGTGCAGGCCTCTGAGGTAGCGTGTGTGGGGCCTAGGGCCCTTCTTTGCGTGGACGCACATCAGTCGGTGAGCCGAACGACGTCTAAAACATCTTAATTCTGTTGTGCTTCCGATGCTTCGGCTCAGCTTTACCAATATTGGCAATTACGTAGTTTCTGATGCGCGCCCACGCGACAGTGGCTCTTTTCGCTATTGCCTCGGGAATGGATAGGATCTGGGTTTCCTGGTGAAGGGTTCGGTTAGTGGTTAGGATGGGAGCAGAGAGGATTTTCCTGAGAGAGAGGTTTTGGTGGGTTTGGAGAGTTTTCAGGGCGGTTTTTGAGGCGTTTGCCCAGGCCACAACAAACTCTTATTCCTATATCTTCTTCTTCTTCTTCTTCTTCTTCTTCTTCTTCTTCTTCTTTTTCTTCTTCTCCTCCTCCTGCTCTTTCTTCTTCTTCGTCTTCTTCTTCTCCTCCTCCTTCTTCTTCTGCTTCTTCTTCCTCTTCTTCTGGTTCTTCTTCTTAATCTTCTTTTTCTTCTTGTTAATTAAAATAATCATTTGTACAAATTATCTTATTGCTTATTTCCTTGTAGGTGCAAAGGGAATATGCTTTGTGCGATAGTCAAGCATTTTAAAGCTTTGAGATTCCGTTCTCTTTGCACACTTAACATAAAATCTGATGTGTTGCACTCACATGCCTTTCTGTTCTCCTGTAGTAGCCACTCTTACAAGCTCCTATGCCTCTATCTTCTTCGTGTGGAATTAAACATTTATACATGTTATTTTATTGCTTATTTCCTTGTAGGTTCAAGGGGAATATTAGAATACATTAGGCTTTGTGCGATAGTGAAATGTTTTAAAGCTTTGAGATTCCGTGGTCTTTGCAAACTTAACATATAAAAACAATGAACAACGATGCTCCATTTCACGAAAGTTGCTTTCTGAAACTCACACACATAACAAGGAATATCTCCGAAATGGTACACCTTACAAGAAAATTCATTTGGACATAAATTGTGTATTCTAGCAAAGTCTACATGTTTTGCATAGTATGGCTTTGTCTATCTCTAACGGTGAAGAGCAGAAGTAGTGGTAAAATTAAGATGGCACCTACACAGTTTACCACAGGTAAGGAAACCTCGTGAAGGTGTTCCAACCGGTGAGTAGAAAAAGGTGGATTTTAAAGAAGGAAAATGTTTAGAAAACAAAACCAAAATGAAAGGAGAAATGCTAACGGCACGTGGTGTTCCTAAGCGGTCACCCATCCAAGTACTGACCACGCCCAATGCTGCTTAACTTCGGTGATTGGACGAGAACCGGTGTATTCAGCATGGTATGGCCGTTGGCGAGAGATCTTGCGTCCAGAGGCTCCACAATCAGTTCGAGTCGAGTGGGGAAGCTTATTCCCCCACCCGAAGTGTCTTTACCGCAGTACCTAGCCGTTATACGGCTTTACCTGCGCTATAGTATGGTGTTTTGGTCTACAGGGATTTAAACTCTGGGATTTTTTTTTTTTTTTTTTTTTTTTTTTTTTTTTTTTTTTTTTTTTTTTTTTTTTTTTTTTTTTTAAAGGCTGGCCCCACACCCGCCAGCCCTGGTGACGATCATCCTCAGAGGCTACATCGTCTCCCCATGCACATGCGGTTAGTAAACTAAACATGCAAGGCAGAGAAAGACAGGGTGCTTGTTAGTGTAGCGATACATGCAGTTAGGTCGGGTTCCGCGATAGCACCCCGGTTAGTAATGGTTAGTACCTAGCTGGCATGCGGTGCATGCGAGCGCGTGATATTATATCCTGGGAGTCAACACATACCGAGGTCTGTGCAGCACCCAGGGAGGGAAAGCTTGTTAGTAAGGAGTAGCTGGTGTTATGTGCTATAGGGTGTTACAGCAGTGCTAATTTAAGGGGGTTAGTAATGTACGTGCTTACAAGCTATGAAATGGTTATCTACATATAAGGGAATGCAGTGGTGGGGGCAGGTTTAGGGAGTGTTACGTACCTGTTGTGGGCTTGGGAGTATCCTGTATACCTGATCTTGAGAGAAAGTGGATGTGGTCCGGGCGTTTACGGTCCTCCTCTGTTGGCAGAAGGTTTTAAGTAGTTAGTTGTGATTCAGAATATTGAATAGGTGGGCTCTGGCATCTATGGTATCTGTGTTGTTTAGAGAACGTTCAAAAAGATGGAGTGGCGTTTTGTGTTTGGTTAGTTCAAGATGATATGTGCCGAGGTTGGCAATGAGTGGGTTATGGTGGCGGGAATTTTTGGCATAGAGGTCGGAGGCAAGCTTTTTAATGAATTCTTCAATTGTGTGCATATGCAGTTCTTCGTGCAGTTTGTAGGCCGGCGCCCGTCTGGGTACGCCAGTGATTATCCTTAGGATCCGGTTCTGAAAGGAGTTTAGGCGCTTAATGTGGGTGGAGGCGGCGTATCCCCAGACCGGGGCTGCGTATGTCAGTATCGGTCGGATTAGTGTTTTATATAGGGTAAGTCCTAGTTTCGGGGAGATATGTGATCCTGTACGAAGGAGGGGGTAGAGTCTCCTTACTTGTACTTGCGCCTTGCGCCGGCAATTTTGGATGTGTGTGTGCCAAGTGAGGCCTTGGTCCATCGTGAGCCCGAGATAGGTGGTCTGGTTAGTCCAGTTAATGTTTTCGCCAAACAGAGTTAAAGGAGGGAGTCTACGTGCAGTGCTTCTATGTGTTTGGCGCTTAGTGAATATTACTGCATGGCATTTGGCTTGGTTGACTCGGATTCGCCATTTGGCAAGCCAGTCTTCCAAGTTGGTGAGTGACATTTGTAGCCTGTCGCGTACAAATCTAGGGTTGCCTGACTGAGCTGCGATAGCCGTATCGTCTGCATACAAGTAAAGTGATGTGTTTGTGGTTTTTGGTATGTCGTTGATATAAATGTTGAAGAGTGTGGGCCCCAATAAACTGCCTTGGGGGACCCCTGCTTGCATAATACGTGGGGAGGAGAGTGCATTGTTTACTGCGGAGCTGAACTGGCGGTCACGTAAGTAGTTTGCGATGAGCTTTACCATGGTGTCTTGCACATTTAGAGACATTAGTTTGCGTAGGAGTCCTGGGTGCCATACCCGATCGAAGGCACGTTCAATGTCCAGGAACAGGACCCCCGTGGTTTTATTTATGTTAAATCCGCGGGTTATGTGCTCGGTGATACGGAGTAGTTGGAGTGTGGTCGAGTGCTTGGCTCGAAAACCGAACTGTTCTTGAATGATGATGCCGTGTTTGATTAGATGTGCGGTTAGTCTTTTAAGTATTATTTTCTCTAGCACCTTACTGAGTGAGTTCAGTAGGCTGATGGGTCTGTAGTTGGCTGGGTTGGCGTGGTCTTTGCCTTGTTTGGGGAAGTGGAGGACTTTGGCCTTCTTCCAGCGCTGTGGAAAGGTGCCGCTTCTAAGGGTATAGTTGAATATTTCTGTCAGTCGGTTAATGGCGTCGGGAGGTAAGTTTTTAAGTGCTATGTTGGGTATGGTGTCAGGTCCAGGCGATTTCTTTCTTGGGAGATGCTTAATGATCCACTTAACCTCAGATGGTGAGGTTTTTCTGACTTGGTTGTGAGTTGTGGATGAGTATATGTTATTAGTTAGAGTTTCGGTCTCAGCAGTAAATTGTGGTAAACTTGGTGTAAGGTTTGGTGTTAGTGTGCGTTCCAGCTCATCTGCGAGTGCTTCAGCTTTTTCGGTGTCGGATGTGGCTATACGTTGGTTGATGTGTAGGGGCGGAATGGAGGTGGGTTCGCGTGTTAGGCATTTCGCAATGCGCCAGAGTGATGTGCGGTCCGAGTCTAGATCAGCGACTGTCCTTTCCCATTGGGAGGTAAGGAAGTCGGCAGTGCGTTTTCGGATGTGTAAGTTAAGTTCACGCAGCTGTTGTAGGGCTTGAGGGCGTCTCGTATGTTGCCATTTGCGGCGGGCTTTATTGCGGATTCTTGCTAGGTCTTTGAGGTCGGTAGGCATGGTTTGAGGGCCGCGGTTACGTGCATGAATGGGGACCGAGGTAGAAATGGCATATTGTATTGTATTTTCAAGGTTTGCTACTGCTTGTTCTAGCTCGTTGCATGACGTAATTGGCGTGTTGTGGATTTCAGCCGATACAATCTGGTTAAAGGTTGCCCAGTTTGCTTTGTTGTAGTTGCGTCTGAGGGGTTGCAAGGAAGGAGCCGGAGAGCCTTCTAGGTTGATAAGAACAGGGAGGTGGTCTGAGGACAGGGCGTTGATTACTTTAAGCGTGACCCGGAGGTGTAGTTGTCGTACTAAGGTGATATCGAGGATGTCAGGCTGGTGGTTACGCTGTGTGGGTATGTATGTGTGCTCGCTTGGTGCGTATATGACATAATTGGAGTTGTTCTCATGTCTAAGGAGTTGTGAGCCAGCTGGGTTACCTGTGCGGCAATTCCAGAGCGGGTGCTTGGCGTTCAGGTCTCCGGCGATTAGGATGGGGTTGCTTAGTTGGAACAGGTCGTCCAGGTCATGTGTGTTTAGTTCGCCCGGGGGATTATACGCAGCAACAATGAGTGCGCGAGTATTATTAATTTTGACATACGTGCCCGTCGCCTCCATACGTCTTAGGGGGGGTAGCAATGCTTGTTCGTGTTCTATGGTACGTTTGATAATTACGGCTGTGCCTCCGCCACGTCTGTCCCGGTCAGTTCTATAGGTTTGGTATCCAGCAATGTTTAGTCTGGATTTGTGGTTTAGATGGGTGTCTGTGATTAGTGCAATGTCTATGTTGTGGGTGTGTAGGAAGTCCGTGAGTTCTCTTTTACGGTGGTAAATGCCACGCGCATTCCAATTCATTAACCGTGTCATTGCAGTGGTCGTCATCGATATTAAGCAATAGCTGTTTAGGGGAGGGGGGGAGTTTAGTCAATTGCGAAGGCATCAAGGTCAGAGAAGAGTGCAAAGAAGCCCGAGTATGTGGCGAGCACCTCGTGAGTGAGGTGTGGCTGGGTTAGCAGAAGCGTGAGTATGTGTATGCACTCGTGCCGCGCTTGGACCCAGGTCATTCGTGGGAATGTTAGGTTTCTTTGCAGTGTGGCAGGAGTTTGGGAAGGTGGGATCGCTGGTTTTGGAGGTTGAAAGTGGGCGTGTGTGCCTTGCTGGCGGTCATGGGTGGGGGTGTGGGGTCTCGAAGTGCTGGCCGCTGGTCTCAGATTAAAGCTGTCGCGGCTCTGGGCCATATGAGGCGTTGCAGGGGGGGCGATGTTGTCCTGTGTGGGGGCTTGTGTGTGGTCCCTGGGGGCAGTAGGGCGTGGGGGCACTTGTCCCCTCAGTCTCGCCAGTTGGCGCTGGTATTCGCGGCAACCCCGGAATCGGGCCCCATGCCCTGGTAATCTGCACAGGGCGCAGGTTCGCCTCTCAAGGGGGACGGTGCACGAGCGAGACTCGTGCCCCCGTGCACACTTGGAGCACACGGGTTCGGGGGCGGGGCATCGCTGGAACGAGTGCCCTAACCTCTGGCATTTGAGACATTGGATGATGGTGGCTGGGGGGCGGAAATCCTCAATTGTGATTTTGAAATGCAGTAGGGTGGTGATTTGCCTGAGTTTCTGCAGGTCTTCAGTAGAGGGGACCTCGATCAGATAGATAGGGAGGAGTGTCCTGTCTCTGGCAAGGCGTCTTAGTTGCTGCACTCGTATTGTGCGTATCCCTTTAATCTGTAACTCTTCTTTGATTTCTGAAGCCGCCCCGTCCAGGAACAGTGGCTTTACCACTGCTCTGTGGGAGCGGTCTTCCCTGTGAACGTTGGTAACATTGAATAGGACCCCCTTTCCCCTCAGGAACTCGCAGAAGTTTCTATAGTCCTCCTCCCGGGTAAATCGCACCATCGTGTCATGGGAGACTGGTGCTCGGTTACACGAATAGTGCCCCGGGTTGTAGGTTCTATCAAACTCCGCGAGCACTGCAGGCATTCGGGGGGACTCGTCCTTGAACACGTAGATGGGGGACTGGTATTCCCTGGCTGCAGCTTCAGCAAAGGTCTGGGAGGAAGCAGAGGGGGGTCTAGTCGGGGGGTGAGTGGACGTGCCATCGCCAGTGCCGTCAGTCTCAGCTGACAGGGGCTGCATGCCTGAGGAGGTGCTGGGTAGAGGCGAGGCAGGGGGGAGCTCTGGCTCAGGGGTGGGGGGTGAGGGGTGGGTCGGGTGATTGGAGACCAGCAACGTGGTTGGGGTGTCCGTCATCTCTGGGACATGTCTTCTGTGGCTCGTCAGCCTAATAGTTGAAGGCGGCTGAGGCGGCTGATCTTGCGTAGGGGGGATGCGTCGGGGGTGGGAGGTCGGCTGTCAGTCTCGTCGGTCATGGTACCGCGTCGGGTCCGTGTCATGGCTGTTTCCAGGAAAGTTGGGTGGGTTAGTATCTGGGGATTGAAGTGATTATGCCTAAGAAGAGTGGGGAGCTTAGTCTAGTTATAGGAAAGCGGAAAGTAGAAAGAGTATGAAAGAGCTGATATAGGGTGCTGAGAAGCGCGAGTAGTAGAGGGCCAACCCAGTCGGGCGCCTAGATACCAGCTGTAAGCTGTTGGCTGCGGCCTTACTACTCTGCCCAGTTATCAGTTAGTCCGGCACACACAGTGCCGAAGAGACGGGAGTGCCTCGGAGTCCAGCCGGTCACTGAAGAAGTCGCCCTGCCGCTCGCAGGAACCGGTTTCAGTCGGCGCAGGTAGCTTCTTCTCTCGCAGTCGGGTCCGCGCAGGTAGGTCCTTCCTCTCTCGTAGTCGGGTCCTGGGAATGTTTGGGATCAGGGGTATTTTAGGGACAAGATGGATGATGGTAGGGATTGGTCCACGAACGGGCACTGCCCATACATGCTGATTGGCTGGTTAGTCAATCAGGTGACGCGCTCATCTCCTCCTGGTTCTGGCCGGCAGTCACACACTGAGAGGGGGACATTTTTAGAGGTATTGTGACCGTTGTGAGAAGAGAAGTTTGTTGGTGCGCGCGAGAATCGGTCACGTGAAACGGTTTGGCGGGATCATTGTCAACTGCCATAATTTTGGCGGGAAAGACGTATCAAGTGGCTGTGGCGCTCTCCACACACATTTGATTAGGGATATTGAGTACAGAGTGTAGTTATATAAGCGTTGTTATATAGTGTTTTGTTTAGTGTGTCCGTGTACACCTGGACGTATATTTTGAGTGAAGTGCAATAACTAATATGTGAATGAGTATCAATAATACTCCGTCCCCTGTGTAAATAATTCTACGTATAATTATAGTGTAAATATAGTGTGTAAGTGACAGTGTAAAAAGCGCGCGAAATATAGTGTACCCACGCTAAGTGGAGGCTCCCAGAAGCACTTGCGACTGGGAGCGGGAACAAGAAGGGGATGGAGAATGCCCCTGATCCGCCGGCCGCCGATTTTTTTTTTTTTTTTTTTTTTTTTTTTTTTTTTTTTTTTTTTTTTTTTTTTTTTTTTGGTGTTCATGGGTGATAAGTTGGAAGGATTCAGAGGAGGGGATGTTGGAGTACCGCGTCAGCACCTCCGTTAGTAAAGGTTAAGATGCAAGCTGCCGCACATAGCGGGAGCGGGAAAAGGTAAGGTCCAGGGCATGGCCATTACACGAGGCACTGACCATGACCGTGGGGTTAAGGGTGAAGATAGCGGAGGGACTTGAGAGTAATTTTAATCATCTGTTTAATGTTGGTTCTGCCGTCTGTTGCGAGCCATGGCAAGGCGCAGTGGTGCTTGTTCTGCTGCTTCCCTCAGTTCCCTGGAGATCTGAGACACTGAGGGTAGCGTCTGTAGGCTAGGAGGGTTGGCCAGCAATGTAGTGAGACTGGCGTGTGTCGCTTCCTGTTGTTTGTGGAGCGAAGTAATAGATGAGTGGAGAGAGTGCAATCGTCGCTGAGCGTCGTTGCTGGAGAGCTGAAGCTGAGGGACAATGTCTTGGACAGTTGTGTCAATGCTGCGAAGCTGTTGTTTTAGTTCCGGGACTGCGTCGTTGGTGGCCTGGGTGTTGTGTTGTATGGTTTCAGCGTGTTCTCGGAGTCTGGTGATGAAGTCTTCGTAGGTGGAAGTGAAAATCTGGATGAACTCTGCAAGATGCTTCTCGATCGATGACAGGGTGCTATTAATGGTGTGGTCGTGACGTTGTAGCAGCTCGGTGAGGTTGGAGCCTGTCTCCGTGGCATTACTTTCGGTGATAGCCTCCAAGCGTGATCCAATATTCAGGACCTCTGAGTGGAGGTCCTGAACGGCGTCTCGCAAGAAGCTATCTGCGACGGCTGGTGCTGGGGCTGCTACGTTCTGCATGTGTTGAGGCGATGCGTCTACGACGACTGGTGGTGATGCTTCTGAGGCATAAGGACCCGCTCGTGAGTAGGGCCGTGGATCTGCGCTGGTAGGTGCAGGAGTGCGCGTATGCCCGCGCCGGGGATACAAAGGGCACTGTGCCTGTCCCGTATAGTGCCCGAAGCCACCACAGGAGGCGCAGTACCGGCGTCGGTGGCGTAGGTCATGCGCTGTACAAGCGCTCGTGAAGTTCGGGGCGCCACAGTAGTGGCACCGTGGAGTGGCGGCGCAGTGGGTGCTGTCATGACCGTAGGCACAGCAGCGGCGGCAGGGAATCTGGCGTTCCGCTCGGCTTGGCTCTGCTCGCAGGCACCGCCCTAACAAGGGCAGTCCCGTGCTCAGAGCAGATTCGCGGTCGCGTGTGTCTGCGAAGACAAGTCGCATGAGACTTGAAGGTCCTCTTCGAGTGATGATGCGAGTGGCCCTCATTGCTGAGGGCCACTCGTGCTGTGCGGCGGAGAGTATGTAGCGTGCTGGGAGGTCTCTAGGAACTCCGTATATAACAACGCTGCGGCCCGGTTGGGACAACAGTGGCGCTGACTGCGGTGGAAGGTTGGTAGCGGCGTTGTTTCTGCAAACAGGCGCGTTGCCGGAGCTTTCCAGTATCCTGGGCGGGGACGGCGGTGGATCCGTGGCAATCTCTGGGAGCGGCGCTGCCACCGCCGCTTCCACAGCACTGCTATTGCGTGTGGCGGAAGTTGCTGCAGAGATCTCCCTAGATGCGCAGGTCGGTGTATCAGTAGCGCTGCTATCGGCC
Source organism: Tenodera sinensis (assembly GCA_030765045.1). Taxonomy (NCBI): domain Eukaryota; kingdom Metazoa; phylum Arthropoda; class Insecta; order Mantodea; family Mantidae; genus Tenodera; species Tenodera sinensis. Next base: position 144,431,329 of record CM060961.1, on the reverse strand, counting down.
GATGCTGGAGCAGTCCCGGCAGGAGCCGGTGCTGTGCTGCGCGGTTTCCTCTTTGCCATTGCAAAGAACCGGTTTCTGGCGCGCTCGCAGGTAGATCCTACCTGGTCCGCTGCCAGGTGCAGGATGAACCGAACTTTTTTGAGAGCGGAGTCAGGCAAGTGATGGCATCCAGCGCAGCAGCCGTGACTGCCACCGCACACGCCCCGCCCACTACAGCCCCATTGACTACAGCTGCCAACGGCCAACGAACCACGGACCAACCAACCAAGAAGACGCAGATGACAGAGGAAGAGCGTAAGGCAATGGAAATAGAGAAACTTCATAAAGAAGTAGATGAACTAAAGGGAGAGATCATCTACTACCAGAATGTGCTGGCAAATATGGATGGGGAATCCCAACAATTTGCAAAATTCGCACAGGACCTCGGGTTCTGCTACAAAGAGCATGCCCTCAAGAAGCGGCGATTAGTCATCCTCAGCGAGGGAGAGGTTATTCGCCAGTGAGCAGCGGAAGAAGGAACATCGCAGCAGAGCTTCAGCCAACCAGTCTACGAGCTACTCCGAGCTGGCCGGTCCGTTTCTCCTGAGGTACGGACTTTGGCTACCTTGTTCCAGGCACACTGTTCCCCCGCGAGGACCAGCTTCTGCCAGAGCTTCGATATATGAGCAAGCAATACCAGACTAACAGTCAACCTAGCTGCTTCTGCAAGAACAGTAACGGTAAGCCAACAAGGCCGCAGCCAACGCCTTAGGGCGGTTTTTAGGCGCATCCACTGGGTGTCTGGTCCTCTGTTGGCTACGCTTCTCAGCAACCGCTACTGCAGGTAAGAGGACAGTCAGTCGACCCTGTACGCACTGCACCTCAGGGTGCAGAGCAGCATGCCTACCTCTAAAGGCTCCCAACCCCACCCCAACCCTCCCGTGCACAGGCCAATGCCTGTTCTGCAGGATCCACCCATGCCCAGTACTTCTGGCGCACCCACTTCCCCTCACGTGAGCCCAGCTCCGGAGGGATCCAACCGGCGTCGCCGTAAACGCCAACAGGGCGGAAAAGGCCACGCCAAACGTCTGGCACTAGATGATCAACCCCCTAACGCAGGCGCTTCTCGCGAAAATTCCCTGCGGATAGGCACTATCTCAGAGTCTGACTCTGACCACTCCCGCGCGTATTCAGACGCGGAATACTATACCGACGGGACCATGGTCTCGTCAGCACCGTCCAGGAGGGACGAGGATGAGGCTTCCTCCTCAGACATCTCGACAGAGGTGGACGAGGCAGAATTTCGTGAGGTGGTCAACCGGCGGAAAAGACGCCAACAGGTCACCAAAAACATCCCTACTGATGGACCAGCTCCACAGATTAGCCAACAAGGAAGACGGCATATTCCACCAGTGATAGTGGACGACTTCAAGGGCATGGTAGGCTTCCTGAAGGAAGTCATGCCTACGCTCTCGTCGGCGTGCCCTGTCACAAGGAGGAAGAGCCGGTACGTCTTTCAGGCAAAAACCGTGGAAGACTATCACCTTCTCCTGAGCTCTTTGGACAGGAAAAAGCTCCCATACTTCACCTTCGGCCTCGATAAATCTCGGGACGTCCGAAGAATCATCAGAGGCCTTCCGGTGGATACGCCCGTGGGCGAGATCGAGGAGGACCTTCTTCGCCAAGGCATCACCTCTAGGCTAGTGAGGCAACTCACAAAGCCGGGTGAGAGTGGCGAGCCCAAGAGACCAATCCCCCTTTTCTTGGTGGTGGTGGACAGGGCGAGTAACCCGGAGATGAAAATCGACGGGGTCTCGTCCATTTGCTACCTCCGGGTGAAGGTGGAGGCAGTGAGGAGCTCTTTTGGCCCCCCTCAGTGCTACAGGTGTCTTGGGTTCAATCACTCAAGCCACTTTTGCCACCGCAATCTCAGGTGCCTACGCTGCGGCGAAGCGCACATGAAGGATTCCTGCCCTCGTACGACCACGGACGAACCCACTTGCGCAAATTGCAAGGGAAAGCACGTGGCTTGCTACGGTGGGTGCCCCACGCGGAAGCGTGTTATCGCCTCTAGGCGACCCCAACCTGCGCAGGGGACTTCGGCCCCCTCTAGCGCCCAAGGTCAGCAACAGGCACCTTCACCGACCGCCCCCTCTAGGGGGACATACTCCCAGCGCACGTCGGTGGCTCAGAGGACATCCCGAGATTTACCACAACAGCCCCAACATACACAACACCAGCCCCAGGCAAACCAACCCATCCAGGCAACCCCCCTCCCCAGGAGGCGGAGGACCCGGGAGCCCAGAACCGCACCCCGAACGGCCGAGGAGAGTGGCCCGACCACTCCTCAAAGCCCTCAGGGGGAGATCAGGGCTGAGGTGTCTTCACCAGCTCCAATCCCACCCACAACCATCATATCCACAACCACCACACCCTCAACCCCTGGCTTCCAGCTCGCGGACCTGCTCGAGTGGGTGCAGCAAGTTCTGCAATCCCACGGGCAACAGATCTGCGAGCTCCTAGCCAGATTCTTCTCCAGCGACATTGCAGGAAAGACGCTGATCGCCATGGAGGGGCTTGCCCTCCTGACATCTCTCCTCACACGCGCCCGAAATGGCGGGTCAAACTAGGTCTTGTGCCTCGTTTCGGCTCGCGCTCTGGAACGCGTGTGGACTGAGTAACCAGGCGGGTGAGCTGTCCCACTTTGCCCGTACCTATGCCCTTGACGCCATCCTAGTCGGCGAAACACATCTCCGTCCAAATGACCGTTTCCGCATTCCGGGCTACGTCTGCCACAGAACAGATCGTCAAGGCCGTCCTGGTGGCGGAACGGCGGTGTTCGTTAGGCAGAACGTGGTCCACCGTCCAGTCCAACTCCCACCTCTTCAAACCCTAGAGGCCACGGCTATCACCATGGAACTCGACGGTACTGAAGTCATGATAGTCTCTGTGTATCACCCTCCACGCAGGCAGTTCGTGCCCAACGACTACCTCTCCATCCTGGCCCTGTATCCTAACGCCATCCTGGCCGGCGACTTCAATGCCAAGCACCAGCGCTGGCACTGTGGCCGACGGGCAGATGCTCGAGGCAATGCGATCATCCGACTCATTGACGCGGACCCCGAACTTCGTGTTGAGGGTCCGTGGCAACCCACGCATCACCCGCTAGGTCGAGGACTGCCTTCAGTCATCAACTTCGCGATCATCAAACACCTACCATTTCACCTCACCCTCACATCATTAAACGCCCTCCAGTCAGATCACAATCCGGTGTTGACTGAAATCAACACTAGGATTGCGAGTCATGATTGCTCGAGATCAACCCGAGAAACGGACTGGGAGGGTGTGCGCAATTGCCTTCGCACCTCCATCCCACCCAACCCAAGAATCACAGACACCCATACCCTTGAGGCGGCAGTCTCGTCCTTCACATCCATCGTGACACGAACTGCCCTCAACCTAACAGTCCAAGCTCCAGCACCCCTTCACCCGGATGTCCTTCCACTTGACATCATCCTTCTCATCCGACGCTCCTGGGCGGCACGGAGACTATACCAGAGGCACCGCACACCCCACAACAGAGCCCTGTTACGGCGCTTGCGCCGACTGGTCAGCGCCCGCCTACGCGAGCACCGAGTGCAAGCATGGGAGGACAAGATGGCCAGCCTGGGCACTGAGTCGGGGGACGTGTGGCGGATAGCAAAAAGCCTCCGCAACCGTCGAGGCCAATATACCTCCCCTCTCCAAGGCACCCGAGGCCTGGCCTATGAACCCAGTGCCAAAGCCAATGTTTTCGCCGACTACCTGGAACGTACCATGTGTCCTAGAGAAGACCCCCAGGACTACCACCACTCGGAACGTGTCCGCCGGGATGTACGTCGATTTTTTCGACGCCCCCCGGAGGACGCGGTCCGACTCCCGGTAATACGCCCAAGCGAACTCCAGGGCGCACTCCAGCGTCTCAAACCCAAAAAGGCGGCGGGACCTGACGGGCTTACACCCCTCATGCTTCGCCACCTTCCCTTCAACGCCGTGCTCTTTCTGACCAGGGTGTTCAACATGTGCCTCGCCCTGGGTCACTTCCCACGAGAGTGGAGAGAGGCCCGGGTGATCTGCATCTTGAAGCCCGGGAAAGACCCGGTACACCCATCCAACTACCGATCCATTAGCCTCCTCTCCACCCTCTCGAAAGTTTTCGAGAGGATGATTTTAAACCGCTTGTCCCCCTTGCTGGGGGACATTCAAGCCATCCCCGAACATCAGTTCGGGTTCCGTCCTGGGCACTCTACGCCTCAGCAGCTGCTGCGGGTGGTGGAGGCTGCCGCCCTGGGTTTCCAGGAACGTGCCTTCACTGCTGCGGTATCACTGGACGTGGAGAAAGCCTTCTCGACGACCTGGCATGCAGGGCTCCTCTACAAGCTAATCCACCTGGGGCTACCCACACAGCTCATCCACATACTACACTGTTTCCTCCGTCATCGGACTTTTAAAGTCACAGTCGCGGGGCGAACCTCCACAATCAGGCCAGTCAGAGGCGGAGTCCCCGAAGGCTCTGTTCTGTCCCCCACCCTATTTAGTGTTTACATGGCAGACTTCCCCACAGAACCACAGGTCAGTATAGCTTAGTACGCCGATGACGTATTGCTATACTGCACCAACCGACACCTCCTCAGAGCCTTCAATCCCATACAGCGACACCTCCGCGAAACCCAACAGTGGTGTCGGCGCTGGCGAATGTCCGTTAATCCGGACAAGAGCCACGCCATCCTCTTCAAGAGGCGCCACATCCCCGCAGACTGCCCCACCTTTCACCTTCGAGGCCGAAGGATCGAGTGGACAAACTCCATCACATACCTAGGAGTCAAACTGGATAGGGGTCTGACTTTCCGCGGTCACATCAGAGACCTCTCGGCAAGGACTCAGGGGGCTATTGCCTCCCTGTACCCCATGCTGAGGTCCGAGATGCCAGTCCGCCTAAAGCTACAGCTCTTCCGGGCTCTTGTAGTCCCCTTCATGCTTTACGCTTGTGAAGTGTGGGGCATGGCTGCAGGTAGTTGGCTCCTATGGCTCCAGAGGGCTCAGAACAGAGGACTTCGGTCCATCTTCTCTGTCCCCTTACCCTTCCCAGTGAGACCACTTCACGAAGCCTCATCTCTTCCATACGTGGAGGATGAAATTAGGCGCCGCGCTGCTAAATTATACGCCAAATTGCCAAACCATCAAAGCGCCCTAGTTAGGTCTCTAGGGGACTATGATCCATCAACACGCCACTTCAAGGCGTATAGGGTACCCCGCATGGCTTGCGGACACGCCCCATAACCATGGAGAACATCCACCAGTAGCTAAAGCTGATCTCCAAAGATCCCCACAGAGAGTTGATCCTCTTCAAAATTTCTTCCCCAATCAAAATTCAAAATTCAAAATTCAAAACACCAATTTTAAAACAATTTTAAAACATTTTTAAAAATCCTTTTTCAAATCGTCAGAATGCCAACATTGTTGCATCCTGCAGGACAGCTGTCAAGGGGCTTTAGTGCTCCCTTCTAACCCACACCAACCTAAACCAAAAACAAGTCACCCTACATAACCCCTTACCCAAATATCCTATCTGCGGTTAAGCCCTAACAGGGGTAGGCACGCAGCAAAAGTCGTCGGGCTGAAAAAAATCCTCAGCCTGCCAGTAGCACGTCGTCGTCGTCGTCGCGGCGATTAGTCATCCTCAGCGAGGGGTGGCAACAAGTGCCTGCAAGAAATAGGAGAAATAGAGCAAGCGGCCGGGAAAGCGATTCAGACAGTGAACGTCCCAACCAGCTGCGCCCCAAGCGCGTCTCAAAACAAAAAACGCCGCCATATCCCCTCACCACGAGAAACACCTACGCGCCGCTGAGGGTACAATTTGATGCAGAATCCGACGACGAGACGTCAGAGGATCCACCACCACAACCCGCAATAGCCTCCACCTCTAGAGACCCCTTCCCCAAGCTACCCCCTACCAAAGCCCCCATTCAAACACAGACACAGAAGAAACACACCACCCAGCCCACCATTCCCACCCCCACTCCAGCCCCAAGCACATCCAACAACGGAGCAAAAGCATCAGACAACCAGAAACCACCAAGAATAATAATCCCTGACGTCCAACACACGGTAAAGGTCCTCCGCATCCTGCGTGGCTCCCTTCCTGCCGGCACATATAAATTGCAGACGACGAGGGACTGCCTTAAGCTCTTCCTTCAACGGAAGCAGGACGCGAACCCGACAATGCAGCTCCTGAAGGACGCCGGAGTAGAAAACTACAGTTTTACTCCACGTGGGGACCAACCTCTTCGCTACGTAATCAAATGTCTTCCAGCTGACTTAGAGGAAGATTACGTGAAAGAGGACCTGGTCCTAAAAGGCTACACCGGCGTCCAGGTACGACAGATGACTTCACGTGGCAGGCCTCTGCCAAATTTTCAGGTAAGTCTTGACAGGACCACCGAAAACCAAATACTTCTACAGGAACGAGAGGTGTGCCATATGATGGTCACCGTGGAAGTCCTGAAAACAAACCAAAATATAACGCAATGTTACAACTGCCAGCAGTTGGGGCACACTTTTAGGAACTGCAATATGACCTCCCGGTGTGTCCTTTGCGGTAACCTCCAACGCCTGGCTGATTGCCCGAAAAAGGCCAAACAGGGCGTTGTACCCCACTGTGCTAATTGTGGGGAAACGCATCCTGCCAGCTACAGGGGGTGCGAGACGTTTCGCAACGAACGTCACCGCCGTCAACTGGCATCCATAGCCAGGAGCTCTCCCAGTGCTCAGCCAGGGCCAAAACCCATCATACACCCGGCCCTGGTTCAAACAGGTATCTCCTATGCGGGAACTACCGGAGGGCAAAACGCACCAGTGCCACCACAGAATGGTCCCCCTCCACTACCCCAACAGGCGCCCACGGGTGACCTGAGTGGGATAAAAGATATATTAAACATGTTCAGAGACCTAAATTTACCATCATTATTGATGAAGGCGCAGCCTTTCCTAGCCAAATTCAAAAGCTGCAGCAGCACTTGGGAGAAAATAGAGACCATCATATGTCTTCTCTCAGCCCTTTTAGAATAAATGGCCCACGTAAGGGGAGGCACAACTTTAACGCGCGCACTACTGTGGAATGCAGATGGCATCCACAGGAAGCAACACGAACTTGAAAACTACCTACGGCGTAACAAAATTGACGTCGCATTCATCTGCGAAACAAAATTAAAGCACGAGCACACTTTTAAGCTCCAGGGGTATCAAATCTTTCGGAACGACAGAATTGGCAGACAAGGGGGAGGGACTGCTATTTTGCTTAGAAATACTATTGCTCATGCTTCTGTTACGTTGCCTGTAATGGCAGCGTTAGAGTGCACAGCACTTAAAACACGTGTAAATAGTAAAACGGTTATGCTGGTAGCACATTATCGGTCCCCTAACTCTCCAGACTTTACACAAGACCTCGAGCAGATCCTCGCTTTAGAGGAGCACGTTATAATTGCAGGAGATTTCAATGCCCGGCACCCCTGGTGGTTTTCACGCCGGGCAAACCCGGCGGGAAATCTCCTGGTTGAATTTATAACTGATAATGATGACATTGAGGTACATCTTCCCCCAGAACCCACTTTTTGGCATCGATCAGGGCACTTTGACGCTGAGATTTTGGACATCGTACTAACAAAAAATGCGACACTGTTAAATAACTTTACTGTTTATCACAGCCTCGACTCCGACCATCTTCCTGTGCATTTCGACATCCAGGGTGGCATTTCAGCCAGTGCCTCTGGCCATCAAAGTAGAGCTGAAACCGACTGGAATAAGTTCACCATGGAAATGCACGGGATGGCGCAACCCAGACTGTCATACTATAGCGAGGCAGACATAGATGTCACCATTGAAAATTTTACTGCCTCGCTACACACAGCCAAGAGAAATGCTACCACATACACCACAAGACCACCCGGTTTTTGCACGTACCCCGAGGTAGAGCAACTCATTGCGCGGAGACGACGCTTGACAAAACTGTGGCGATACACCCGTCAGCCTGAATATAAAGTGCTAGCAAAATGGCTACGCAACATCATTCGGCAACAAATTAAAATCAATAAAACTGAACAATGGGAAAACAAAATGCTGAGTACCACACATTCGGACTCTTCTTTGTGGAAATGACTCAAGGCTTTCAAAGTTTCCACGAGCGTCAACTCCGCAACTGAGGCGCTGCACACTCAAAGCGGCTTGCACTTCTCCGCAGAGGAGAAAGCCGAGGTCTTCGCTGACTGTCTCCAAGACAGATTCACCGAAAAGCCAGTGACCAACTGTGAAATAGAGCGGGAGGTCCAGACATGGGTACAAACCTGGGTGGCGCAGAAGCAAGAGCAACAACTACCCACCATAACACCGCAGGAAACTTACAAGCTCATTAGGAAATTGCCTAATGGGAAAGCTGCCGGTCCAGACAAAGTGACTCATGAGGAACTTAAGCATCTCCCGAGAAAAGCTCTGGTGCAACTAACAAAGATATTTAACGCCTGTTTGCAGCAAGGCTATTTCCCCTCTACTTGGAAACGAGCTAAGGTTATCATGCTCCCAAAGCTAGGGAAAAGCACCAGACAACCGCAAAACTACCGTCCCATTAGTCTTTTGTCTACTATTGGTAAACTGCTCGAAAAATGTATCCTTTCTCGACTTCAAAAACAAGTCTCGGCAACACATGAACTCTCAAATTCACAGTTTGGCTTTAGAAAAGGACATTCCACTGAACTACAGCTCCTCAGACTAACTGATGACGTAACAGAGCAATTTAACAATGGGGCTTCAACGTTGGCGCTATTTCTGGACGTAGAAGCTGCATTTGACCGGTGCTGGCACAATGGCCTTATTTATAAACTGCACCACAATTTCCCGGCTCTTCAAAATTATCTATACTGGCTGCACAATTTTCTAGAAAAACGGCAGTTTTACGTCCAAGTGGGCCGCTCCTCCTCACGGGAGCGAGTGATGCGGGCTGGCGTCCCACAAGGGGCAATAATGTCCCCTTTTCTGTATATATTATTCACCAATGATTTCCCAGTGGACGCCAGATGCAAGGTCGCCATGTATGCTGACGACACTGCAATATACAACCACCATAGAAATCCACGTTTCGGCCTTGCAGAAATGCAACGTTATGTGAACAACTTCCTCTCATGGCAACATGACTGGAAAATCAAAATTAATCCCGACAAATGCCAGCTGATTCATTTCTCTAAGCGGCGTCACACTTTGGCAACGGACCTAACGGTCGGTGGTCAAGTATTGCACTGCCGTCAGCAAGTTAAATACTTAGGTGTCACCTTGGACCGCACAATGTGTTGGTCCACCCACATAAAAAATAGCGCCAATAAAGGCAGACAGCGGCTAAAGTTGTGCGCCCCCATCTTCCGTAGTAAACAGTTGCGACTAAAGTCAAAACTTATACTATATAGGTCATTTATTCTCTCGGTGGTCCTGTATGCATGTGTGGCCTGGGCTAATGCCTCCAAAACTGCCCTCAAACAACTCCAAACCCTCCAAAACCTCTCCCTCAGAAAAATCCTCTCTGCTCCACTCCTCACCACCACCCAAACTCTTCACCACGAAACTCATATCCCGTTCATCCCGGAGGCAATAGACAAAAGAGCAATGGCGGCATGGACGCGCATTAGGAACCACGAAAATGACGTGATCGCTAACATCGGCAAAGGCGAGCCGAAGCACCGCAAACATACTAGGATAAAAATGTTCTAGAAGCGGCTTGGCTCGCCGACTAATGCGCGTCCACGCAACCTCGTCCCTAAGCCACAAACATGTTCCGGCAGAGGCCCTCGCCTCGGAAAATAGTCAGGAGCTGCCACCACGGGACAGTGTACATAGTGTAAATAGTGTAGTGCGCTGGGACGCATATTTCTGATGTGCCCAGTGAAGATGTGTGTGTATGTGTGTACGAGTGTGTGTGTGAATGCGTGCGTGTATGTGTCTGTATATAATTTGTAAATATGTACATATGTAGATATAACCCAAAGACGAAACAGACAAAAGACAAAAAAAAAACTATTCTTCGTGACCTACAGATGGTCACCGTATGGGTTTTTTTGTAGACACCGAAAAAGTGTATATATAAACAAAGCCAAATGTAAAAAAATGTTAAATATAGCCTGTAAGCCGGGCCCATTGTATTGCCGGGCTATTGCGGGTTGTGGTGGTGGATCCTCTGACGTCTCGTCGTCGGATTCTGCATCAAATTGTACCCTCAGCGGCGCGTAGGTGTTTCTCGTGGTGAGGGGATATGGCGGCGTTTTTTGTTTTGAGACGCGCTTGGGGCGCAGCTGGTTGGGACGTACACTGTCTGAATCGCTTTCCCGGCCGCTTCCTCTATTCCTCTTATTTCTAGCAGGAACTTGTTGCCACCCCTCGCTGAGGATGACTAATCGCCGCTTCTTGAGGGCATGCTCTTTGTAGCAGAACCCGAGGTCCTGTGCGAATTTTGCAAATTGTTGGGATTCCCCATCCATATTTGCCAGCACATTCTGGTAGTAGATGATCTCTCCCTTTAGTTCATCTACTTCTTTCTGAAGTTTCTCTATTTCCATTGCCTTACGCTCTTCCTCTGTCATCTGCGTCTTCTTGGTTGGTTGGTCCGTGGTTCGTTGGCCGTTGGGAGCTGTAGTCAGTGGGGCTGTAGTGGGCGGGGCGAGTGCGGTGGCAGTCACGGCTGCTGCGCTGGATGCCATCACTTGCCTGACTCCGCTCTCGGCGGCCGGCGGATCAGGGGCATTCTCCATCCCCGTCTTGTTCCCGCTCCCAGTCGCAAGTGCTTCTGGGAGCCTCCACTTAGCGTGGGTACACTATATTTCGCGCGCTTTTTACACTGTCACTTACACACTATATTTACACTATAATTATACGTAGAATTATTTACACAGGGGACGGAGTATTATTGATACTCATTCACATATTAGTTATTGCACTTCACTCAAAATATACGTCCAGGTGTACACGGACACACTAAACAAAACACTATATAACAACGCTTATATAACTACACTCTGTACTCAATATCCCTAATCAAATGTGTGTGGAGAGCGCCACAGCCACTTGATACGTCTTTTCCCCTGTATTGTTATTTGGTTTTCTAGTTATTTATTAGAAAAGTGTTGGCCTGGTGCCGGTACAATGGGCCCGGCTTACAGGCTATATTTAACATTTTTTTACATTTGGCTTTGTTTATATATACAGTGGTGTTGTGTGGGTCCTACTTATAGAGCCAGTCTGTGATGACGGGCCAGCGCTGATTGGCTGCGCTGTTGCTGTTGCCTGGTTGGCTGTAGCGGCTGGTGCCTGGTTGGCTGGTGCAGTTGGTGGGGGAAATTGGGTAACACTTGCGCTGACACAAGAGGCAACGACATAGTCCGCATGGTTGACGCGGACCCTCAGCTTAGAGTTGAGGGCCCCTGGCAACCCACCCACTACCCGCGAGGTCTGGGACGGCCATCCGTCATAGACTTCGCGATCATCAAACACTTTCCATATCACGTATCACTCACATCCATCAACGCCCTTCATTCCGACCACAACCCAGTGTTGGCTACCACCAACTCCCGGGTCGCCAGCCAAGAGATCCCGGTTCAACACCGGAACGTCGACTGGGACTGTGTCAAAAGTTGCCTGAATGGCTCCATCCCAGCTAACCCCAACATCACCGACATTCCAACCCTCGAGGCGGCGGTCACTTCTTTCACCTCAGTGGTGAAGCGAACGGTCCACAACCTCACTGTCCACACCCCAGCTCCTCTACACCCCGACGTCTTGCCCCTTGAGCTACTACTGCTCATCCGCCGCTCTTGGGCGGCTCGCAGACTCTGTCAGAGGCACCGCACACCGCACAACCTAGCGCTTCTTAGGCGTTTACGCCACGAGGTGCGTCTCCGACTGCGCGAGCACAGAGTGCGTGCGTGGGAGGACACGATGTCTCGTCTGAAGCTAGGTGACGGCGACGTGTGGCGGATCGCCAGACGACTTAGAAACCGAGGTGGGCCCCATACCTCCCCTATCCATGGCACCCAAGGCCTGGCCTACGAACCCCAAGCCAAAGCAAATGCGTTTGCTGAATACCTGGAGAGGACCATGCGGCCGAGAGATGACCCGCAGGACCTAGACTTCTCCGACCGTGTACGTAGGGAGGTTCGTCGATATCTCCGACGCCCTCTCGAAGACGCGGATCGGCTCTCAATTATCAAACCCAGTGAAGTCCAGGGCGTACTCCGACGCCTCAACCACAAAAAGGCCGCGGGGCCTGACGGGATAACACCTGCCATGCTCCGCCACCTTCCCGTCAAGGCCGTGCTCTTCCTGACCAAGGTCTTCAACATGTGTCTCGCCCTTAGCCACTTCCCACGTGAGTGGAGAGAGGCCCGGGTGATCTGCATGCTGAAGCCAGGGAAAGACCCGGTCCATCCTGCAAATTACCGATCCATTAGCCTCCTACCCGTACTCTCGAAGGTATTCGAGAGGCTAATACTCGCCCGCTTGTCCCCAACCTTAAGGGACATTCAAGCCATCCCACCCCATCAGTTTGGGTTCCGGGCCGGCCACTCAACACCCCAGCAGCTACTGCGCGTGGTGGAGGCTGCCGCCCTGGGATACCAGGACAAGGCCTACACCGCCGCGGTCTCGCTGGACGTTGAGAAGGCCTTCTCCACGACCTGGCATGCCGGTCTCCTCCGGAAACTTATCCAGCTGGAGCTACCCACACGACTGATACATCTAATACACTCCTTCCTTAAACACAGATCCTTTGTGGTCTCAGTGGCGGGGAATAAATCCATACGCAGGCCTATCCGAGGCGGAGTCCCCGAAGGCTCTGTTCTATCCCCCACGCTCTTCAGCGTCTACGTGGCCGACCTACCCACAGAACAACACGTCAACATAGCCCAGTATGCTGACGACGTGTTGCTCTACACAACAAACAAACACCCTAACAGAGCCTTCCTCCCAATACAGAGACACCTCCGCCTCATCCAAGAATGGTGCAGGCGTTGGCGATTGTCCATTAACCCGGAGAAAAGCCGCGCCATACTTTTCACTAAGCGCCGATTCCCCGCCAATCTCCCCACATTCACCTATCTGCGAAGAAGGATCGAATGGGTAAACTCCATCTCCTACCTGGGAGTGAAGCTCGACAAGGGCCTTACTTTCCGGGAACACATCAACGACCTGTCAGCGCGGGCCGGCGGGGCAACTGCCTCACTATACCCAATGCTGCGGTCGGGGATGCCAATTCCCCTGAAGCTACGCCTTTACCGGGCTCTCATAATCCCACTCCTTCTATACGCCTGCGAAATCTGGGGCATGGCCGCAGATACCCATCTCCTGCGTCTGCAGCGCATACAGAACAGAGGCCTTCGGATAATCTACTCTGTATGCCGCAGATTCCCATCGAGATTACTGCACGAAGCCTCGTCTCTTCCGTACGTGGAGGACGAAATCAGGCGCCGGGCAAAGAAACTCTACGACCAGATTCCACAACACAGGAGTGCCCTGGTTAGGTCTCTTGGGGACTACAACCCCACAGCACGTACGCGTGTGGGACACCGGGTTCCCCGCATGGCTTGCGGGCATCCCCGGTAACGTAGGAGACACCCCTCCAACAGCGAAAGCTGAATACCCTACAGTCCTCCAAGCGAGCTTGGATTCAAAATTCAAAATTTAAACGAACCTCCATTTTCTGGACCCCTACACCAGCAGTGCCCAACGGAAGTTGCACACTGATTAAGCAGCCGCTGAGGAGCAAAATCTTGCTACCTCCTATCAACCTTCTACCTCATACTTCACCCGCCATCCTGCAAAACCCCACATCCCATCATATAGTGGTTAAGCCCTTACAAGGGCAGGTACACGCATGACACACCTCGGGCTGTTCTCAGCCTGCCAGACAGCGTCGTCGTCGTCGGAATACCTACAAAAATAACACGCTGGACTGCAAGTTTCCTCCACGACAGAACCGCAAAAATAAAAATTAATAACTCACTATGAGAAAGTATAACACTCCAAGCTGGAACCCCGCAAGGTAGTGCCATCTGGGCTACTATACAATATCTACACCTCCGACACTCCCCAACCAATATACCCAACCATTAGACTTGAACAATACGCCGACGACACTGCCTACCTGAGCACTGCACGAATGAATGAATGAATGAAAAATGTTTATTTGGGCATGTTTACAACATGCCCGGGCTGTTTAGGGAAATCCCTCTTCAGCCTAGTGTGGTATTTGTTTCTTTTACGGGTTGGGATTTCCTTCGGCTTTGGTGCGTATGTGTTTATTGTGTTTTTGTTGACGTTGTGTAGTGTAGCGTGTTGTATTTTGTGTATGTTGTGTGTCTGTGTCGTTTTCCGTGTTCCACATCCATGGCTCCGTTCATGTGCTTCTGCCTAAAGAATATTCTGAGAAATTTTGCGTGCTGTTGTTATGTTTTGATGCTGCTGCATGGCTCATTGGTATTTTTTATATGTGTAGTGTATTTTCGTATGTTTGTATTTTAGGTGTTTTTGGTGTGTGTTTTTTGTTGTGTGTAAATGTTTTGTAAGTGTTGTAGATGGTCTCGTAATTTCTGTTCTTCTTCTTCTTGGTACTTGTCGTAAACATGTATGAGTGTAATAAGGGGAGAGTTTTTGTCTGTTGCTGTTTCTTGTATGGTCTTCATCTTTTGTGCAGTGTTTATGAGTGTTCTTCTGTAGCTTCTTGTGTGTGCATTGTGTATGTAATTTATGAATTGTTGTGCTATGTGTGAGTCTATGGGTTGTGTGTTTGTGTATTGATGTATAATGTTAGATTTGAATGATGGTAATAGTTTGTGTGCAGTCCGTAGGCATCTTCTTTCAAATGTTTTTATTTTGTTCATCATGGTTTTTGTGATGAGGGGCATTGTGGCTACTGCTGCATATGTTAGTTGTGGTCGGACTAGTGTGATGTAGAGTTTGTGTAAAATTTGTGGTGTGAGTCCTCTTTTGTTGAGTCTGGCCAGATAATTAAGTGTTGAGTGTATGGGACGTGCTTTGTTGAGTAGTTGTGTATAGTGTGGTTTTATTCTAAGTTTATTGTGTATGTGTACCCCCAAGTATTTTACTGTTTTTTTACATGGAACTGTTTGTTTGTTGAATGTAAGTGTTGCTGTTCTGTATGTGTGTTTTCTTGTTTTTCTGATTACAATGGCTTGTGTTTTCTGTATGTTTATAGTGATTCGCCACTTTCGTGTCCATTGTAGAAATGTGTTTAACTGTTTTTCGAGTTTGCCTCTGGCTCCTAGAAGTGTGGCGTGTGTACTCCAATATGCAGTATCGTCTGCAGTATGTTCTTGAGTATGGGTTGTGGTGTGTCAGCTGTGTATAATATGTACAGGAGGCCCGAGATAGCGCTCCCTTGTGGTGTTCCTGCATTCATGTGTACGCCATTAGAAAGTTGTTGATTGATTCGTATATGTCCTGTCCTGTCTGTTAAGAAGCTGGCTATCCAACGTACAATCCGTGGTGGAATTTTGAAGTCCGTAAGTTTGTAGAGTAGTCCGTTTGTCCAACATTTATCAAAAGCGGATTGTACGTCAAGGAATGTCGCTACTGTGACAAATCCTCTGTTGTATGAGTCTTGTAAGTTCGATAGTACACGTACAAGTTGGTCCTGTATAGTAATGTCGCCTCTATAGCCAGCTTGTGTCGATGGTATGAGTTTTTTCTGTGTGGTTATGTTTGTCAGTCTGTACGCTACAATCTTTTCGAAAGTCTTGGAAAGGGTGGAGATGAGGGATATCGGTCTGTAGTTCCTATGGTCTGTTTTGTCTTTTCCTGGTTTCTCAAATAGTAGTATGTGTGCGCACTTCCATTGTAGTGGGTGATAACTGTATCTGTACATGTAATTGTATGTTGTAGCAAGTAGTTCTATTGTGTTGTCGGGTAGTCGTTTTATCATTTCGTACGTAATGTTGTCTGGTCCTGGTGCTGTGTTTTTTGTTTTGTGTATGATGGTTTTAATATCTTGTACTGTTATTGGTCTGTCAGTTTCGTCGTTTTCGTCTAGTTCTGTTATGTCCATTTGTGGTGTGTAAAGGTGTTGGTTGCGTTGTATGTATGTATTAACTGTTTTAAAAAGTGTTTTATGAAATTTTGGGTCGTCTGGTGTTTGGAATACGTTTGTGTAGTGTTGTCTGAAAATTTCAAGTTTTTGTGTGGTGTCATGAATAGTCTGTCCATCTTTTTTAATTGGGTATTGTGGAAATGTTTTTTGTCTTGTACTTTTTACCAATCTCCAGAACTTGGCTGGGTCTCTGTGATGTGTGTCTGTCACCTTCTGCAGCACCCCCTCGGTACGGTCGCTTCGGCGCCGTAGCTGTCGGGGTCCATCGCCACCTGCATTCGCAGATTCTACTGCAGGAAGGTCAACGCAGATGGCCCTCACTCGTCTCCGCCAGCCGCATCAGGGGAAGTAGTGGCATTACTCCCCTAGTGCGCCTTGTCTTTAGGGACAGGGAGCACTACACCGCCGCCATCACCGCAGGACTCACCCTCTTCGGCCGGCACATTCGAATCGAATGTAGCCGGACCGAATGGCACCGGCCGTGCCGACGTTGTTGCAACTTCGGGCACAATGACACCACCTGCGTGGCAACACCCAAATGCCACTACTGCGGTGCAGCGGCCCTAACGTCCTCCTGCCAGCAGCATGACCTCACGCGCAGACCGAGGTATTGCGCCACCTGCGGCAGGAGGGACCACTACACCGGGCAGGCTTGCTGCCCGTCTTACCCAAGGCCGCATATACTCACCGCCACACCATCGCAGCCAGGACCACCGCCACCTATTCAACCACAGTCATCAGCCGCAGCAACAACACCAGGGACACTGACCTACGCCACAGCCGCAGCCTCACGTCTTCCCACTGCCGAGGTCGAGGGCCTCCATACGGAGGTCCGAAGCCTTGACAGACGCCTGGGCAAGATAGAAGACGCCCTCCACCAACTCACCACCGCAATCACCACATTCATCGACACCGCCGCCAACACCATTACACAGCTTGACAACACTGCGACCGAAGACATAGTCCGGAACATCAAGAGAAACATCCACACCTCAAGGCGGGCAACCACCAAGAAGCTGTCCGCCATCACCCGTCAGCTCATCCATCATACAACAGGATTCAACGCCGCAGCGAGACTTCTACATGAGCTTCGCGCGGCAACCATAGAGAACACCGACATTCTCGAATCCTGCCAGCGCAAGCTGGCACGGATCGAGAACGAAGACACACACACCCACCCGCCACGAAGTTGGATGTCAGACGAATGTCCAACTCACACCCACGGAGATAAAGGAGATTTTCCTTGTGCCACACTTTGGTGACACAGTGCCGCTACGCGAGCAATACGCTCAGTATGTGCCGGAGAACCACCCTTTGCCTCTTCCACCATCCCAGACTAGTCACCGGTATGCAGCCCCAACCTCCGCCACTTCAAGAAGACCACGCTAGCCGAGAGCGCCGTTGAAACACTGCGTGCTACACTCAGGGCCTAGCCATGGGTGTAGCCCAGAAACAAGACCGCAAAGCCGCTCCCTTCTCACGAAGGCAGCGCATCATTACCGCAAATAACGCAGGTGCTTATGCGGTACTGCGCAAAACCCCCGAAATGACAAATAAAGAAACGTGAAACTTGGTCCTTCACCCTTATTCCCTTCCAGGCGAAATAAGCCAATCTTTTTCCTTCCAACTCTTCTTCTGTCTCCCCTTTCTTTAAAAAAAAAAAACCTAGACTACGTAACGCACAACCAAGACTTGAAAAGCACAGCTTAAAATATTCACCAAGTGGGCAGACAAATGGAGACTCACAGTAAATGCAAGCAAAACACAAGCCATCATATTCCGACGTAAGATAAAACTGAAGCACGGAGAAGCCAAGATCAAATTCAAAAACCATCACATATCCACCAAAACCACAGTAAAGTACCTAGGCATCACGCTCCATAACAAACTCCAGATGAAAACCCACTTCAATCGGAAAATAACACAGGCCAAAAATGCTATCTCCACCCTACATTATTTATCCAAAATTGGAAATATCGGACTATCGACAGCTATCCTTAACCAGCTCTACAAAACCATCGTCAGACCATACTTCACATACGCTGCCATCGCCACCTACCCACTAGCGACACCAACCATCATAAACCGCCTTCAAGAGATTGAAAGAAAGTGCTTGAGAATCGCCAACAGACTCCCTCCATGGCACAGAGCAGCCACCCTATACGAAGACTGCAGAACAACTCCATTATATGACCACATCAAAAAGCAAGCAATCAAGTACATAACCAACGCAGACGCCAGGCCACATAGACAACAGCTAATTCACAACGCCAGCAACTACAAGAAAACCTCAAGCCAAGCACCACCCATCATCACACTAATAGAAACACACAAAAAAGCCAAAGAAGAAGAAGAACAAAGAATACAGGACCACCTAAATACCCTCAACGTGCTCATAAGTTAAGCTTCTTCCTGACAACAACGTTGATTAAAAGTGTAATCCAAGAACAAACACAGCACAAATATCACCAATAATTGTAGCATAAGAACCAACACCAATGTTAAGTTTAAGTCTAGTATTAGTTTGTTTTTTATTTTTAATTTTTTTCATTGTATAAATTGTTCATACCTATTATATTGTAACCTAAGAATTAATAAAAATATCCAAAAAAACTAACCCGCGGCTGAAGAGGGTACACCCCTGAAACAGCCATAGGGTCAATAAGCCCTGGGTGAGATAACCCAGGGTAATATTAGCCCTTAAATACCCTTGGGAAAAAAAAGAGAGAGAGATAGTGTGATAGTGTGAGCTCTTCGGGAGTTACTATAGTTCGCTCGCAAGATGGCACTGGTGTCGCGGTCGCTTGACTTTAGTTCACGAATGCATGGTGAAAATGGGTTTCATATTATCAGTTAGCATTTTAAATACCTAAAATCGTACGCAGGAATATTGGAAATACTGTTTTGAAACATCGTCTTTCCTTGACACATAACATAATATAGGCTGGTATTTTACAATAATGGGTATTATAATTAACGAAGAAGAGTGGGAAATATCTGCTTACATGATTTTACGCTGAAAAATTAAACCATAATGCAAATTGTGTATTTTTGAAGCATTGTATCTAGAACCAGCTTTTGTTTTTTACTTAAATAATTTAAATTGCGTTTATGTTCGCAACAATTAGTAGCGAATTTCTTTTCTACTAGTTTTAATTTAGCCCTCTCTTTAGATAGCAGAATTTTAGTTCTAACTAAATTTCTATTGAGGTTTCTAATTATTTTCTTCAGTGTAGCAATTTCATTATTGACACTTGTGTTTGTGACCTTGGAGGAATTAGAACTGTTTTCTGTGAATTCCTCATTGTTGAAGGACGGCGCGTTTGAAATAAGAACTGGTTGACTGGATCCTGCATCTGGTAATTTACTGATTGTTGAATATTGCTTTTTCAGTAATTTTTTGTCTCTGTTTTGTGAAGATTTTCGGGATTTATGCACTGTACCTGGGTAAATTAGGAAATATACAGGGAATTGCCCCTGGCTTTAACCGCCATTTAATTCTAGGGATTTCAACTAGTTTTCCATGCACAACGAATGAATCAACTTTCAATAAAAAGTCCTCTGGAAAATGTTTGTCACAAATACTAGATTTAACAGATAATTTAGTGTCTTTCCTAGGAATAGACTTTTCCCATTTGTAAAACAGATTTTTATCTTTAGGAGGAGTAAAAAAATGTCTAGCTTCTGAGCAGTTTGTGTATCCTGAATGACACCCGGGTACAAAACAAGTTGGCATTTTTAATCAATTATTGATGTTGCTTGAAACTTACGTTTTGAAGAACACACACATTTATGCACAAAATTAGAAGCAATTTCACAAGTTATGTACCTAATTACTCACAACACACAACGCATACGTATAAAATTGTCTGTACTTCCGAATCACATACTAAGCAGTTCGGCCACATTTTAAGGCGACTGCGATCGCCACGCCGCAGTTTCGGTCAGTTGCCACGGGACCACGGATCATGCAGTGAACTATATAGCGTTTCACTCTTAGAAGACAGTATGGAGTTAAATGGGACATCTCTGTCTCTATCTAGCGCATACAAGTTGCCGTTAGCCGCGTCCTTTTCTACCCTCGCTCTGTTGCCAGATTCCTAATAGCATGGTATAAATATTCATTTGTTATAAATTTCAGGTTTGAACACATTATCCTATGCAGAATTTTTTTCTCTATCAGGTTATATCCTTTTCAGAGTCATTATACATTTCTATAGGTCCAAATTTCTTCAGAAAACGTTTTTTTCAATAGAAGTCCGATATTTGCTGTTTCTACACTCATCACGCACTAACTAACAAACTAACTGCTAGAATGCATCTATATTTTTTTCTTAGGTAGAGTAAACTATAGTGCTCCTACCTGCCTACTTTGAATTCTCTATGTTTACCCAGTTAAGTGTTATAATTTTTTAAATTAAATGTTTTCGGAAAATTTTATATATGTGCACTGCAAAAGTTACGCAGTGTGAAACTTTTTTGTTATTGAGTTTACATCAGGGAACCAGAGAGAACAAATGTTGAGGAAGGTTGGAGAAAGTTTTTAAAATAAACCAAAAGGCAGTAATCTCTTTCTTTTATCCAGTAAGGTAAACAAAAGGTATTCATCTATTCAGCGTCAGGCCTGACACAGAAGATAGGGTAAAGGCGGGGCAAATGGACAGGCTAAGCACATTTTTCATAATGAAGGTCATACTATTTACTGTAGAGTCAAAAATATTATTTTAACAGAAGCACTGAACCTTCATTTGACAAAACTGAAAATTATATAGTCTGGAATAAGATACACGAACAGAAAAATATTAATTAATAGTTTAAGGATGTTACAATGTCCGTTTGCCCCAACCACAGGGGCAAAAGGACACTCTGTAGGGGGGAAACGGACACCAACAATTTTAGTCACTGTCATCACTTATACAATTGTGGCACATGAAATATGGATAATTTCCAGCCTCTACACACTTAACGTGGTACCAGTTTGCACCAGTTGAGGCACTGAACCCAATTCTTACCTTCCTTGTAGCAATTTCGGCATTTCTTCCAGATATCTTCTGCTTCATAGACAAGATTCTTCTTAGCTCCAGTGTTCCGGGCTTTCGCTGCTACCGCCTTTTCCTTTTTAGCACAGACAGTCTTCCTCTTATAAATTCTGGGCTTATAATAACTTCAGAATTTCTCGAGTTTCTTTTAGTTCCTGGTTTGCTTTTAATTTCCAGAGTAGTTATTGGGTGAGGACTTATCGAGTCGAGCTTGTCGACGGTGTAGAAACTTGAGTCAGGCCTGCTTGTGTTGGTGAACTGCGAACTTCGCAATTGTTCCCATTCTCTGGGATTACATCTTGAAGAATGTCCAACGGTGCCTGATTCTTAGCTTCAAGGATCTCATTTTCAATATCAGGTTCTGCATTTTCATGTTGTTCATTCTGTAAATGAACTTGTCCTGGACAAAATACATGGTCTGTAAGACTGTTGGGATTGAAGGGATAAATTCTGCAGCTCCTGAATCCACTGACACAGTTCTACTAGGTTTCACGGAAATAAAGTGGTAAAGAAATTGTACAAATTGTTCCCACCTCATGTAGCCACTTTCTGATAGAACAATTTTAGATCCTGGAGGCATGCCAATCTCAAAATTCTCATTGTATCGCTGACCTTTCATTACTATAAAGGGGGGCATATATTGCCCACTTGCTGAGACACATGCCATCACACTAATGGTTTCACCCTTTTCACAGCTTGCCTGGCTCACTACATCTTTCTTACTGCGCTGTGATATCACTTTTTGTTTTTGGTTTTAAATCAGCTACAGCCCTGTTTCATCACAGTTAAAAATGTCACCAAATTTATTCCACAAAGGCATTCCATTCTCTCTTACAGTTTCCACAGCACCTGACATGCATTCTTTGCTCCATGTACAGCGATTTAAAGTTCTTTGCCGGTTCCGAACAATAACTACAAATCATAAACAACCTATTTTAGTTAGCGAATACTTTGGATACATTTTTATGTGCATCACAATTATATCTGTCTCCCAGAAAGCTTCGATAAGAGCGTGTCCGTATGCCCCCACAGCAAGCTGTCCGTTTGCCCCCTTCTACACGCCCTTAATATACAGCTTCCCTGAGAGAGAGCAGCAGCTCCATGGTTCCAGTAAGCATAACAACATACCAAGGTACTCCCTATGATGACTGTAACACGTAGCAGAAGTTTCTAGAAGCCCTCATAATCCGCATAATCCTTGCAAACTCAGCGCATTTTCTTACAGTTTCAGAAATTTATAGACGTATATTTTTACCTGCAGTGCTTTGAAGCTGGATTCCAACAATTCTGGAAGGTCTACACAGGAAATATTTATACAGCTGATCAACAGAAGCCAGATGAACACTCTGCATCCCACCATATACTGTTACCAAACTCGGAAGTCAAAATGCGCTAAAATTACTTAGAAGCTGTCCGTTTGCCCCTCTGTCCATTTGCCCCGCCTTTACCCTAGTATAAGGAGCAGCACTAACATTAGTTCGAAAGAAGCCGTGTGTGTAACTGTGAGCTGTTATTGCGCTATTTGTTTAATATTTTTGTACATATTTGTAGTTATGGAGGGTGAAGCTAGGAAGGGACGATATGTTGGTAAATAAAGAAGTAAGGAACGCCAAATAATTATGAATGTGTTAGATTATTTTTTAAGAAAAATGCGTGTAAGGCGGTAAAAGAAACAGCTAAGGCTATCGGGTGTTCAGAAGCAGTAGTGTGTATGATTAAAAAGGAACTAATGAAAGTATCTCTAAGAACGCCATCGAAAAAGAAAGCAAAAAGGGCGGGACTACACAAAACGCTAGGTTAACGCAATATGATTGAATAGTGCAAGGTGGAGTGCGGCGAATTGTTCATTCTTTACTGTTTGCAAATATTCCACCCACGCTGAATATAATTTTGTCACAGTTCAACAGTGATGAGACCCTACCAAATTTCTCAAGGGCCACTCTGATTTGGGGTTCGAATATGAAAGAAAGGGTAACAAGTGCATATTAATAGAAAGAGACGATATCGATATCATCAGATGGCGACATAAATATCTAAAAGACGTAAAAGGTTTAGGGACCAGGGGAAATCAATTGTTTATACAGACGAGTCATTTGTAAATTTAGGTCATACAGTAACAAAGGCGTGGAGGGATACCAAAGTTAAAAGTGCCCGTCTCGTCAAGCAGCAATTGAAGGACTAAGTACAGGACTCAGGCCACCTCGAGTCGCTCGCGGAGAAAGATTCGCAACTAGTACATGTTGCAACACTGCGCTCCATTTAACGTGTACTGTCTTTTAAGGGTGAGACGCGCTATAGCGGGAGAGCTCACACTTTCTCTTCTATCCGCTATGATACTACGTTACTCATGGGTAATCCTGTCAAGATTTATGCCGTTATCCTGGAGCAACATGTAGTAATAGTAACATACCCAGATCTCCTGATCATCAAGATCATTTTGTTTATAATTAAATAAAAATTAATCCCGCGGCTGAAGAGAGCGTTTATGCTCTGAAACAGCCTTAGGACTACCCTGGGTGAGATAAGTCCTTAAATCCCCCTTAAAAAATAAAAAAAAATAAAAATTAATAAAAAATAATAAAAAAAACAAAAAAAAACAAAAATACGTGCCGCCCTCGGGCTGGGATAGGGAAGGGCTCGGGCTTGAAAATTAAGGGAATAAACAACTGAAACTTGATTTTTAAAATTTTTCAGCCAGGTTAGCTGAAAATTTATTTTCAATGCTGTGCTGTACCAGAATTAGAGGGTTTTGAATGTTAGTGTGATATATCCTTCAGTTTCCGAGTTATGAAATGTTGAATTTGGATTTTTTAATGTTATGCTAATTGCTCTACACGACGAAATATTTTTAAAAAATGCCTATTTTTAAGGTTCTATTGTATTTATCTGATTATAATGTGTAAATCTGTCGTACAAATTTGTTTTATTAGCATCAGCTCAAAAGAAAATAATTTTTAAATTTTGTCACTTGAAATTTCTAGTAGGTATAAAGTTTTATAAGTTTCTTTAGTAATTCAAAACCGTTCAAAAGAAAAAAAGTATATGACAGATTTACTTCTTTGTGTTTTGGAAATGATACGAAGAATTGCATGAAAACTGCATCGTGTGACATTTTCAAAAAGTGAATATTGTGAAAAAATAATTTTCAAAAAGCTTAAATTTTAAAATGAAAAACATTGTTATTCTGCATTTTTAGGGTACATTATGCAACTACAAGTATTTGTAATATAAAAAGTCAAAACACATTTTGAATTTAAGGTCCCTAGTATTTTTAAAGTCATGGAATACAAATGTGAAGTTTTGCGAGATTTGTGCTGAATTTCAGTGGTACATTCACTTAGGAGGCAAAAAATAATGTATGATATTTCTTGGTCACCAATGTTGAAATGTCGAGAATAGCACAATTATTGCAGTACTAATATTGCCGCAGCATTTCTTTACTAGGAATTGTAAATGATTACTCTGCTGACACGCTTCAAATGCTGCTACTGATGCTATACGGCGTACGGTTTTAGAAGGCATATGAGCTGAGCCAAAGCGTGCACACGGTGGCTGCGCTGCTGCCAAGTGTTGCGCCAAAGAGCGCGGGGAGGGAAAGTAACATTCGTCGTGTCACAAATTGTCAGAACGTAAACTTACGCAGCAAAGGATAATGATGATGACAACATAAACTGTAACACTCAATATTAACGTACTTATTTACTGAAAATAACATACCTGGATTTTTGAAAGCTACTTATTGTAAAGGGGTTGCTAGCTCGTCATCCTCCTCATCTTCCTCCTCGTCGTCTTCTTCCTCATCCTCACTTAATTCGGAATCAGATTCTCTAAGATTTATAAGTAAACTCTGTACTGTATTATCTCGAGCCACTTCCTTATGGAAATCTTCTTCTTGCAATTTCTCACAGTGCGCAACACGACTAGCCCAGTCTTCTTTTGTGACTCTGTCAATGCAGCATGCATAAGCTTTTCAACGTCCGCGAGACGAAAAGTGATGTTTTCTTTAGCAGCTTCCCCCTTTACCTTAGCCCAAATTAATTCTATGGGGTTGTATTGGCAGTGATAAGGAGGTAAACGAATAATTTGGTGCCCGTTTTCTAATGCAATTTGATCCAGGTGGTACCTCTTTTCTTGGGTTTTATGTTGATTTACTTTTTGTAATAATACTGCCCTAGTTTAAGAAGGATGGAATGTTATTTTATTATGTGCCAGCCAGTCCTGAATATCTTGTTTTTTGGAATTTGTAGAGGGAGGTTTATCTAAGAGTTTAGAATGGTAGCTTGCATTATGCATAATGATGATGGACCCCTCTTCTAAAAAATGTATGAATTTGTTTGTGAACCAATCTGTGTAGGAATCTGCATTCATTTCAGAATGGTAGTCAACATTTTTATTCCCTGGTCTGGAACGGAAAACCCACTTGCTTTCGGAAATGAACCCTGTTTGTGCAGAACCTGCATGGCAAATTATAAGTCTGTTCCCTCTCCCTACAGGTATCTTGAGACCGCCTCTTCCGTTGAATCTTGCCATATGTTTTGTTTGCAATGGTTCTGATTTACCCACGTCTCATCAGTATAAAAAATGGGGCGCTAATCTCCAGACACCCTAAGCATGTGCATAGTACCTACTTAAAAATGGTATTCTTGCGGCAACTATATCATTTCTTTCGAGTAAGAATTTACGGCCATCTTTAGTTTTTCTGTATTTGAAGCCCAAATTCTTAAGTATTAATCCCATTGAAGTAGAGGAACCCATATAGTCTATTTTTTCCCTCATAACATGAACCAACATTTTAATGGTGGGGTATTCACCATTGTCATACATTTCATATATTGTGCGGTGAAGTACGTCTTTTTCAAAATCATCTAAATTGGAAATGGTTTTTTGTTTTCTGGCACGCTTTCCTGGAGATTTAAGGATACCCATCTGTATAATTTTCAAAAATGGATTTTTGTTTTATCAAATAGTTTAAACCTTCTGCTTTATTTTGATATGCTTTTTATAGCCTTACGACCTTTTTAACTATGTCACGTAGCCGCCCAACTGATTGCCTGTAAGTGGTCATGTCCATTTAAATCCATACAGTTCCATTATCCTTGCTATGACTTCAAACTTTGTTTTTCCATATTTTTATTTTTAACACTATTTGCTCTTTAAAATGCTCCACACGATGCAATTTTCAGTACTTTTGCATGAAATTTGGTGTACCTGCTTAGAAATAACATTAAAAAGAAATAATGAGATAATTTTTTCATAACGTGAATAACTGCTGAGTAATTAAATATTAAAGTTTACATTTCGAAATTTAAATGAAAAAATTATGAATTTAAACTTTAAAATTTATTATTATCCAAACTATTAACTAGATTAAAAAATTATCTCATCAGTTTGCTAACATTCTACTACAGTACATAACTGAAACTTATTAAGTTTTTCAAATCAAAATTGCATCATGGGGAACCATTTATACAAATATGTAAAAAAATATAATAAAATATTAATATGTTGGCAACTAATCTGACTAAATGTATGAAATTTAGCACAGTTACTCCTCACTATACAGTGATTGTTGTGTTAAAATTTCAACTCAATCCAATGAAAACTGTAGATTTTCAAAATTTCACAGATGGGTATTCTTAAATAAAGGTTCACCAATTTCCGGGCTAGAAGTTCTGCCCTGTTTCACAATACGCGATACAGTATGCACACTCACATTGCACGCTCTGGCTGCGAGATCCCAGCTTTGTGAAAAATTGATCCGGTCACGCACTTCCTCAGATGCCAATTCCTTAAAAAAACTGTACACCTTAAAAATAATATTTCTGGCCTGAGAGCGCGGTACCTCACCCTTAGTACCAACGCCACAGGTACCAGGCTTTGAAAGTGGCATTGTTAACACTTCACTAAGCACAACGTAAACTTGTGAATTTTCTGCTTGTCACAGTTACACAAAGCACAATTTGAACACAAAAAATTCGCACGCCACTGCAGTGATCAGTGGTCAGTTAATTTATGAACTAAATATACGCAGTTCCTAACGAATGAAGCTGCCATACAATATGAGGGTAGAACTATTTCACCCCAGGCCATTAGCACACAGTCTCGGTTAGGTGAATGACTTCTGAACAAAGGGGTGCATTTTCCAGGTAAGCAAACATAACAGTTGAAAGAGACACGACTCACTTGGACGTCGCTGAATAGAGATTGTTTGAGGAGACAGGGCAGAATAAACATTTTTTCGGCGTGCTAATGCAAACACCTTCTTGTATACACGTAAACCCGGTAGCGAGTTAACTTAGATAGTTTTGAGAATAAAGATATTAAAATACGCATTCGTGTGTTTTCCTAAAAGAAACATACCAAGACGTCTCACATCCTGATATAGATAAGAGTCAACATGCAATAGCGGCACAAGGAAAACCTCGATATCACCCTTCCATTCTACGTAAATTGTGAGGTACTGAGAGGGGTGACTCAGTAACAACGGGCAGCATCATAAATCGGTGCCCAATGCAACAGCCTCACGACACTTATTAATGTGTTACTCCATAACTGCGTAATGAAAAGGAATAAAACACCCAGGCAAGATTGGAAGTTGCATACATGAACATAAACACGGGAGTCAGTTGTTTATTCTCGAAGCGATAACTCGAGAACTATACATGACCTTTGTACAGGCTGCTTCAAAAATTCTCGCCGCATACACCAAGGCATATTAGAATGTCGAATTTCCAGTAATAATTTTGGGCGCATGAAAAAGAGGAATTTCCCTCGAGAAACTAAGGAAAGAAGTAGAAGACATCCAAAACGAGATTAACTACTACACAAACATTTTAACAAACCTAAACGCAGATTCCACAAAATTCACCAAGATGACACAGGACCTCGCGTTCTGCTACAGGGACTACGCGATGAAAAAGAGGGAGCTTGTAAAACAGAGTGAGGGGTGGAAGATAGCCGCCCCGAAGAAGAAACGGACGCGGGACAACGGAAGTGATTCCGAAAGTGAACATCCCGGCCAGCCCACAAACAGCAAAAGACAACCACGGCAGTCGACACCACCCCACCCCCTCACTCTACGTAACTCCTTCGCGCCACTACAAGCAGCAGAACGCGAGGAGACAGAATACCCGGCTTTACCTACACCCACACAGAATCCCATCCCACAATTCCAAAAACCAAGAATCCCACAACACCAAAAGACACCTACAAAAACCCGCCCCACTTCCCACCCACACCCAACAATGCCAGGTACCTCCTCAACAACAACAACCGCAACAGCAACACCCAGCATACAAAATACAGAAAATCTAAAGCCGCCGAGGATCGTCATCCCGGATGTCCGCCAGGCCGTGAAAGTGCTACAGACACTAAAGAACTCTCTTCCGAACGGGTCCTACAAGCTTCAAACAACGAGGGACTGCCTAAAACTCTTCCTCCAGAGAAAACAAGATGACATCCCCACCATGCAGCTCCTGACACACGCCAGTGTGGAAAACTTCAGTTTTACACCCAGAAGTGATCAGCCTCTGCGGTACGTGATTAAACGCCTGCCTGCAGACCTGCAAGTGGACTGCGTCAAAGAGGACTTAGAACTGAAGGGTTACACCGGCGTGCAAGTTAGACAGATGGTTTCCCGCGGCAGGCCTCTACCAAATTTTCAGGTAAGCTTGTCTAGAACCACTGAAAATCAAAAGCTTTTGCAGGAAAGAGAGGTGTGCCACATGATGGTCACCGTGGAGGTCCTCAAAACCTCCCAAAATATCACCCAATGCTACAATTGCCAACAATTAGGACATACATTCAAAATGTGCAACATGACCTCCCGGTGTGCTCTTTGCGGTGACCTACACCGCCTAGCTGACTGCCCAAGAAAGGCCAAGGAAGACGTTGTACCCCACTGTGCCAACTGTGGGGAGGGGCATCCTGACAGCTATAGGGGGTGCGAGACATTTAAGATGGAACACCACCGCCGTCAACTGGCCGCTGTAGCCAGGAACTCTCCTGGTACTCAACCATGGCCACGCCCCATCCTCCACCCGGCCCTGGTCCAAAACGGCACCTCTTTTGCAGGAGCCGCCGGAGGGCGAAATGCACCCGTGCAACTGCCAAATGGTCCCCCTCCACAACCCCAGCCCTCAGAGGCACCCACCAGCGACCTGGGAGGTTTGAAAGAAATTTTCAGCCCCTTCAAGGATTTAAACCTCCCGGTACTACTAACAAAGTTGCGGCCCATAATCGCAAGATTAAAAAGCTGCAACAGTACCATGGAGAAGCTGGAAGCCATCATATGTTTGGTTACCACTCTCGTCAAGTAAATGGCAACTTCAAGGGAAGGCATAACTTTAACTCGAGCACTCCTGTGGAATGCAGATGGCATCCACAGGAAGCAACACGAACTTGAAAACTACCTGCGGCGTAACAAAATTGATGTCGCATTCATTTGCGAAACAAAATTACAGCAAGAGCACACTTTTAAGCTCCAGGCGTATCAAACCTTTCGGAACGACAGAATTGGCAGACAGGGGGGAGGGACTGCTAGTTTGCTCAGAAACACTGTTGCTCATGCTTCTGTTACGCTACCTGCAATGGCAGCGTTAGAGTGCACAGCACTTAAAACCCGTGTAAATAATCAAACGGTGATGCTGGTAGCGCTTTATCGGCCCCCCAACTCCTTAAATTTCATACATGACCTCCAACAAATCCTCGCTTTAGAGGAGCACGTTATAATTGCAGGAGATTTCAACGCTCGGCACCCCTGGTGGTTTTCACGCCGGGCAAACGCGGCTGGAAATCTCCTGGTTGAACTTATAACAGATAATGACGACTTAGAGGTACACCTTCCCCCAGATCCCACATTTTGGCACAGATGGGGGCACTTTGACCCCGAAATTTTGGACTTCGTACTAACAAAAAATGCGACACCTTTAATTAACTTTACAGTGTATCACAGCCTGGACTCTGACCATCTTCCCGTGCATTTCGATATACAGGGTGGCATTCCAGCCGGTGCCTCTGGGCCTCGAAGGAGGGCTGAGACCGACTGGAATAAGTTCACCACGGAAATGCACGGGATGGCGCAACCCAGGCTGTCATACTACAGCGAGGCAGACATATATGTCGCCATTGAAAACTTCACTGCCTCGCTACACACGGCCAACAGAAGCGCTACCACTTACACCACAAGACCACCCGGTTTTTGCACGTACCCCGAGGTAGAGCAACTCATTGCGCGGAGACGACGCTTGACAAGACTGTGGCGGTACACCCGTCAGCCTGAATATAAAGTGCTAGCAAAATGGCTACGCAACATCATTCGGCATCAAATTAAAATCAACAAAACCGAGCAGTGGGAAAACAAAATGCTGAGTACCACCCATTCGGACTCTTCTTTGTGGAAATTATTAAAGGCATTTAAAGTCTCCACGAACGTCAACTCCGCAACTGAGGCGCTGCACACTCATGGCGGCCTGCACTTCTCCGAGGAGGTGAAAGCCGACATCTTCGCTGACTGTCTCGAAGATAGATTCAGTGAAAACCCAGTTACCGACCGTGACTTAGAACAGGAGGTACAGACATGGGTACAAACCTGGGTGGCGCAGAAGCAAGAGCAACAGCTACCCCTAATAACACCGCAGGAAGTTTACAAGCTCATTAGGAAATTACTTAATGGGAAAGCTGCCGGCCCAGACAAAGTGACTAATGAGGAACTTAAGCATCTCCCGAGAAAAGCCCTGGTGCAACTGACTAAAATATTTAACGCCTGTCTGCAGCAAGGCTATTTCCCCTCTACCTGGAAACGAGCCAAGGCAATTATGCTCCCAAAGCAAGGGAAAAGCACCAGGCAACCGCAAAACTACTGCCCCATTAGTCTTTTGTCTACTATTGGTAAATTGCTCGAAAAACTTATACTTTTTCGACTTCAAAAACAAGTTTCGGAATCTCATGAACTTTCAAATTCACAGTTTGGTTTTCGAAAAGGACATTCTACTGATCTACAGCTTCTCAGACTAACTGATGACGTAACAGAGCAATTTAACAATGGGGCTTCAGCGTTGGCGCTATTTCTGGACGTAGAAGCCGCATTCGACCGGTGCTGGCACAATGGCCTTATTTACAAACTGCACCACAATTTCCCGGCTCTTCAAAATTATCTGTATTTGCTGCACAATTTTTTAGAAAAACGGAAGTTTTACTTCCAAGTGGGCCGCTCCTCCTCACGGGAGAGAGTGATGCGGGCTGGCGTCCCACAAGGGGCAATCATGTCACCCTTTTTGTACATATTATTCACCAACGATTCCCCAGTGGACGCCAGATGTAAGGTAGCCATGTACGCCGACGACACTGCAATATACAACCACCATAGAAATCCCCGTTTCGGCCTTTCGGAAATGCAACGTTATGTTAACAACTTCCTTTCATGGCAACATGACTGGAAAATCAAAATTAATCCCAACAAATGCCAGCTGGTTCATTTCTCTAAGCGGCATTACACTTTGGCAATGGACCTAACGGTCGGTGGTCAGGTATTGCATTGCCGTCGGCAAGTTAAATACTTAGGGGTTACCTTGGACCGCACAATGTGCTGGTCCACCCACATAAAAAATAGCGCCAACAAAGGCAGACAGCGGCTAAAGTTATGCGCCCCCATCTTCCGCAGCAAACAGCTGCAATTGAAGTTCAAACTCGTCCTGTATAAGGCTTTCATCCTGTCAGTGGTTCTTTACGCGTGTGTGGCCCGGGCAAACGCCTCAAAAACCGCCCTGAAGACTATCCAAACCCTCCAAAACCTCTCCCTGCGGAAAATCCTCTCTGCTCCCATCCTAACCACTAACCGAACCCTTCACCAGGAAACCCAGATCCCTTCCATACCCGAGGCAATAACAAAAAGAGCCACTGTCGCTTGGGCGCGCATCAGGAATCACCAAAATGACGTGATTGCCAATATTGACAAGGGCGAGCCAAAGCATCGTAAGCATGCTAGAATTAAAATGTTTTAAACATTGCATGGCTCGCCGACTGATGCGCACCCATGCAACCCAGGCCCCAGACCACGCACTCCGGAAGAGGTCTGTGCCTCGGAAACGCCTCAGGAGCTGCAACCTGGCCGCACAGGAAAACTGCGGAAAAACTGTAAATAGTGAAGTGTATATAGTGCAGTATAAATATGTATATACGAGCGTGTGTGTGTGTGCGTGTGTGTGTGTGTGTGTGTGTGTGTGCGTGTGATGGGACATATGTGTGGTATGCCCAGGAGTGAGTGTGTGTATGTATCCGTGTATATAAATTAAAAAAAAAAAAAAAAAAAAAAAAAAAACTATCAAAAACGGACAAACATAAGACCGAGTATACGCCCAAAAACTGTTCTCGGTGGGCTAAAGTTACCCACTGTAGGGGTTTTTGAACATATAAAAGCAAACATGAACATGTAAATACTGTAAACTATAATTAATGTTAATTTTAGCCTGTAAGCCGGGCCCTTCTGTACCGGCACCGGGCAAATGTTTTCTATAATAAAATAAGTTGAAGTTGAAGTCAAGGCACAAAATGAGAGGGTTTCCAACTATATTACTTCTCACTACTCGGCTGCAATTCAATCCGTTCACTCACGCCACGTGCAGTAGCAGCACAAGGAAAACCTCGATATCACCCTTCCATTCTACGTAAATTGTGAGGTAGACTTAGACTTATTTTATTGAGGAAAAAGAATTTGCCTGGTGCCAGTACAGAGGGGCCCGGCTTACAGGCTAAAATTGACATTAATTATAATTTACAATATTTACATGGGTACTCTTGTTAACTTTTATATCATCAAAAAACCCATATAGTGAGCGGCTTTAGCCCACCGAGAACAGTTTTTGGGCGTATTCTCAGCTGAGAGGGGTGACTCAGTAACAACGGGCAGCATCATAAATCGGCGCCCAATGCAACAGCCTCACGACACTTCTTAATGTGTTACTGAGTTACTCCATAACTGCGTAATGAAAAGGAATAAAACACCCAGGCAACATTGGAAGTTGCATACATGAGCATAAACACGGGAGTCAGTTGTTTATTCTCGAAGCGATAACTCGAGAACTGTACGCCGTAGAAAAATGACCTTTGTACAGGATGCTTCAAAAATTCTCGCCGCATACACCAGGGCATATTAGAATGTCGAATTTCCAGTAATAATTTTGGGCGCATGCTCACGCTTGTGCTGTGCGTTCCGAACTAGGCAACGCTGCACGACTGTGATAGGACAGTCGCTCTAGGCAAGCCCCCTCGAGCTCCGCCTCACGTGCCTTCTAATACCGTACGCCTTATAGACAAGGCACAGAATGAGAGGGTTTCCAACTATATTATTTCTCACTACTCGGCTGCAATTCCATCCGTTCACTCACGCCACGTATAAAATTTTACACTCTTATCTCGAACCCAAGGCGTATTTGATTCTTTTATACTGCTAGTGACGCGTGTTTCCTCCTGCTTTGTAAAGAGCTAACACAGCATCGATGTTTGTACTGATACAATTACAGTTTGTTTTGTGGCTGACGCTGTAGTAACTGCAACATTATTGTTCAGCATTCCTCCAAATTGAAACGTTTATGTTATTATTATCATCATGAGATGCATCACTACATATATCATACATCAGGGTCATTGCCCATCAGTCAGCATCGTCAAATTGCAACATACAACAAGCTATGACACTTTCATTTTTCATTGCCCTTCTGTCTGTTACAACCAAGTTATATGTAAAAAAAAAAAATCTCGTCAGCACTTGATACTGGTAACCAAAGACATTGAAGGGACTTTTTGTAGAAAAGGTAGTATCACACCAATAACCTTTTCTTCAAACTTGGAAGAAAAAGGTTATTTCTAAGACTTTGGCGACACAATATCATGATCTTAAAACAATATTAATGTACCTACTAACGTTATTTATGCAGGTACCCAATATTCGCTAGCGTAAATATTTGGACGAAAATTGGATTTTAGCAAATATACAATATCATTAATAAATAGGGCTCGGAAGTTCATGCCCTAAAAACACTGAAATAAGCATGCAAATATGCTCTTAAAAACTTGAAAATATGCCAAGAAATATTCACTATTTAATTAAAACAATTAATGTCCCTTTGCAGTAGACAAGACGAGTTAGTATAAATAATAAATAAAGTTACCTTATTCCTTAGAGGTTGAAGCAGACGTGGTCCCGCTGCTAGTATTAACTGCTAAATTGCAGTTCACAACCAACATTTGGCACAAATTTTCAACTGTAAAACATCGTCTGTTCTCTCGCAAGACACTTTGGTAACGTGAAAAACTTCTCTCCACGTCACAAGATGTTATCGGGACATATTTAAATGATGTTAACTGCGTCACAGAGAGAGTCTACTCTCTTGGTGTGACATGGTTTTCTTTCAAGGATGTCTCGAATATCGCACATCTGTTTATAACCAGAATTTTTTGAAATTACATAATTCACTTTCACTTTATGTCCTATGCTACCAGGAACCGAACTTAGATCACATAGTTTTTTCAAGCACAGTAAGTGATTCATGCGAAGGAAATCCTACAGCTTCCAATGCCGTTATGGCTGTTGGTAAGAAAGAAAAATGGGCAGATATGAAACTAAGATCCTCTTTTAACCCAGTGCCTGACAGAATATTTTGCACAGTTTCTATTGATGAAGCATCTTTCGAGTCCACTGAATTAACAACCTCTTCGACTATTTCTATGTGCTCAGCATAATCGACCCATGTTCCCCATCAAGTTAACACTGGTGCAAGAGGAAGTCGGATATTAGGTGCTGTTGATCTAAACAACTTAACTCGAGATTTAACAAAAATTCTCTTTGTACTGGACACAAATCTATCTACCAATGGGAAAGAATCACGTATTGTCTTAGAAATGCGATGAAGAGCGTATGCCAAACAAGTTATATGAATTAAGTTAGGAAAAATACATTTCAGAGTTTGCCTGATTTTACCATATAATGACCTGCATCAGTAACAAATAAAAGTAACCGGTCGTATTTGATTCCACATGGCCTTAGTAATTTCAAATGTCCATCACAAGCTGGGTCACAGTTACATTGCCAGTGGCCGACAATTCGCTCACATTAAGAAGATAAGGTGTAGTCTTTTGTTCATTATTTAAAGCACCCACGATTATATTAACAATAGAACGGCGCTCAGAATCGGGTTTCATCAACAACCACAAAAACTGATTTTGTATATTTGACAATACGTTATTGTAACAATGTCCTACATAGGTCTTACGCAGTGTACTTTCTTCAGGCACATGTTGTCGAGTGTACTTGACAAGAAAGTTTTTAAATGTCGGATTATTAATTTTGAACAAGGGAATATGAGCAGCTAAAAATGCTTGGCACAAGTCATAGGAAAATTCAGTAACCCTACTTCTTAAACACTCTACTAGCTGTTTTTGAACATGTTCTTTGTTTGCGAGTTTTCTGATTAAATTATCCTTATGTTTTGCTGTGTTTATGTACTGAACTATTTGAAATCTTTTCTCAGTCCCTACATTTTTCTCACACGCTCCACAAAACAGTACCCTATAATCTGTAGATATTAAGTCACCCGAAAACTCTTTCTGTAAATTAATTAATCTAGCGCTCGAAGTTGGTTTTATTTTCGGCATTTGAAGAGCTCTTTAACATTTTATACGCCTAATTTAATTTGATGGCAGCCAGTTCACAACACTGTTACGTTTGAAGACCACGATGCAACTGCTGGTGGGCAGGCAATCGTGCTGCTCAAAACGTTGACCTGCACTTTATATTAAATATAAAGTGCAGGTTTTGTTAGTATAAACCTCTCAGATAACGCACTGATTATTCTCTACGCACATACATATAATGAAAGGGTAGAAACAGGGGATTCACTGCATAACATGACTCAGCATTAGTTTCCGCCACCTAACGAGTTGCACCATCATGTGCAATACAACCAATATGAAAAATATTGCCCAGATTGGGGAAAAAAATCATTAAAATATGCAATATAGGGGCTATAATATTGAAATAATATGCATGTATCAAAATCAAGAAAATATGCAGTTATATGCACCATAAAATCATATCCAAATAACTGAAAATTCCATAATTCGTGCACATAACGTAAAAGCATATATTTTTAGCCCATATGAAAAAACATGCAAATGAATGAACTTCCTAGCCCTATTAAATAATAATAATAATAATAATAATAATAATAATAATAATAATAATAATAATAATAATAATAATAACAATAACAACAACAACAACAACAACA
Source organism: Tenodera sinensis (assembly GCA_030765045.1). Classification (NCBI taxonomy): domain Eukaryota; kingdom Metazoa; phylum Arthropoda; class Insecta; order Mantodea; family Mantidae; genus Tenodera; species Tenodera sinensis. Next base: position 144,394,856 of record CM060961.1, on the reverse strand, counting down.
ATAATAATAATAATAATAATAATAATAATAATAATAATAATAATAATAATAATAATAATAATAATAATAATAATAATAATAATAATAATAATAATAATAATAATAATAATAATAATAATAATAATAATAATAATAATAATAATAATAATAATAATAATAATAATAATAATAATAATAATAATAATAATAATAATAATAATAATAATAATAATAATAATAATAATAATAATAATAATAATAATAATAATAATAATAATAATAATAATAATAATAATAATAATAATAATAATAATAATAATAATAATAATAATAATAATAATAATAATAATAATAATAATAATAATAATAATAATAATAATAATAATAATAATAATAATAATAATAATAATAATAATAATAATAATAATAATAATAATAATAATAATAATAATAATAATAATGATATTGTCAATAAATGCAGGATAATTTTGTTTAAAAGAAAATTGCACAATCGGCTTCGGGTCGGGTCCTGGCCATGGCCTTTAGACTATTGTCGGGCTTGGGCCGCGCCCGGGCCTGGTTGATATCGAGCCGCGCCGGGCCAGGTCTAAGAAAGTCGGCCCGTGCAGGTATCTATCACACACACACACACGCACACGCGCACACGCGCGCATGCACGCACGCACGCGCACACACACACACACACACAGACTTTTTCTTAAAATGCTTTTTTTGGATTCAGGGGACCTCAAAACATATATTTCCGGCATAATCTCGACGTCGAATTTTTGGGTGGAATACAACACTTTCCCTACTTACCAGAAGAGAAAGTAAAAATGAACGATGTTGCATTTCACGAAAGTTTTAAGTTTTCCGAAACTCACACACATAACGAGGAATATCTTCAAAATGGTACACCCTACAAGAAAACTTATTGAGAGATAAATTGTGTATTTTAGCAAGGTCTACATTTTTGTATAGAATGTTTTGATCTATCTCTAACGGTTTACCAGTTATGCAAAAGTCGTCCAGAGTAAATACGACAACAGGGGCTATAGCCAGAAAATTCAAGATTTACATTTCGTTTGTCATAAAAATATCTCAAACATATGACATTTTAATTACAATCGTTGGATCCATTTTCAAAAAATTTTCCATATAAAGGGTAGTTTAGGGTGGGGCTATTTTCTTCAAAATCTTCCTGTCGCATCCTTGAAAGACATTAAACCTAAATACCATCTTTGGTGCTTAATCTACTTTTTACTTTATCTGCTGGTAAGTAGGGGAGGTATTGTATTCCACCCAAAAATTCGATGTTGGAGTTTTACTGGAAATATATGTTTAGAGGACCTCTGAATCCAGAAAAAGCATTTTTTAGAAAAAGGTCTGTGTGTGTGTGTCTGTGAGTCTGTGGACAGCATAACACAAAAACGTCGGTTAGAAACCAAATTTGGTATTGAAGTTTAATGTCATTCATGGATGAGACACAAAGATTTTGAGGAAAATAGCCCCACCTTAAACTACCCTTTACATGGAACATTTTTCGTAAATGTTGATTTTCTTGAAAATGACTAACAATTTTGATTAAAATGTCATATGTTTGCGATATTTGTCTGAAAAATGAAATGTATATTCTTATATTTTCTTGCTATAGTCCTGTAGTCGCCTTTACTCTGGACGACTTTTGCATAACTGTTAAACCGTTAGAGATAGACCAAATCATATGATACAAAAAATGTAGATGTTGCTAAATTACACAATTTATGTCTCAATAAATTTTCTTGTAGGGTGAACCATTTCGGAGATATTCCTTGTTATGTGTCTGAGTTTCTGAAAACTTAAAACTTTCATGAAATGGAACATCATTGTTCATTTTTTTATATGTTAGGTGTGCAAAGAGAACTGAATATCAAAGCTTTAAAAGATTTGACTATCGCACAAAGCCTACTGTATTCTAACATTCCCCTTGAACCTACAAGGAAATAAGCAATAAGATAATTTGTACAAATGTTTATCTTAACTAACTTGAAGAAGATACAGGAATAAGAGATTGTAAGAATGGTTAGTACAAGAGTAGAGAAAGTCACGTGAGTGCAACACATCAGATTTTTGTTTTTGATTTATGCTGTCCACAGGCACACTGACACACAGACATGGACCGTTTTATAAAAATGCTTTTTTTGGATTCAGGAAGTCTCAAAACATATATTTCCTGTGAAATCTCAGCATCAAACTTTTGGATGGAATGCAATACTTCCCCTACTTACCAGTAGAGAAAGTAAAAATGAACACACTCTGGAAGCGTATATTTGTCTAAGTTCACATCATTTCCACGACTGGTTTACAATGGTGTCACAAATGCATTTAGCATCCTTCTGTTGTCATTTCTCATATTGAGTCTCAAATATTTAATGTGAAAGGATGGCCAAATGGTTTGACTTAGACTAACATACGCTTTCAGAGTCTGCTCATTTTTTTAATATGTTGTTGTTGTTTTCTAGTGCCTTGCATCTGGCAATGAAGCCATTAGCATTCGTGCTTTCCAATACTTTTGAACTGTAGTTTCTTCTGATCTTAATGCTTCACAGGTCTTCAAGTGGTCTTCATTCATTTCTGCTGGATCGTTACACAGGACACATATTGGTGAGGCTGAGATACCTATTCTGTAGAGATGACTTGCTAAGCAGTCGTGATTTGTCAATAGTCAGAAGGCTGCAACCGCTGTTTTCCGTGGTCTCTGGGGGATTATATCTGGGTTGGAAAGTAGTGTAATCCATTTTTTATCTTTGGCATTTGTTTCTATTTCTTGTAGGTATGAATGAGAAAATTTTTTAACGATCAAACGTTTTATTGAGGAATATGAGAAATTGAATTTAGACTTTTGTTTTATCGTTGTGCCTTTCTTTGCAAGTGAGTCTGCAGCTTCATTCCCCATGACTACACAGTGTGCTGGAATCCATTGGAGCTGAACAGTCTAATGTATGTGGCTTTCATGTAACTGTTTTCTTAACGGGCACCAGTTTTACAATGTGGCAGTTACATCACCCGACTTAAACCCCCATTTTGCAAGGGGGACCACACCTATCGTTGGTCAACGGGTCCATCGGACCTAGCCGGGAGGACTAAATAGGTGGTATTTAGATCCACCGACCTTCCCCTCATGTGCCTCTGAGGGACATTAGTCTTGTTGTTGTTAGCTAATGCTGGATTTCTGACAATGAAATCATTAATCCTCTTGTCTCCAATATTTTTTACTGATGAATGGGGCACTAGAAGTGGCTGGGCATATTTGAAGGCGGTCTCTGTCCATTTCCTCTTGCAGATCACATAGAGGACAGAGTGGTGAAGAATATATCCCAATTCTGTTTAAATGTTTTGCCAGACAATCATGTCCTGTAATCAACCTGAAGATTGCAACTGCTGTTTTTCGAGGATACTCAGGAATTACTGTTTAAATGTTTGGTAGTTCCCATCTTTTATTTCTTGATTTTTCATAGTAATATTTTGTAATAATTTTTTTTAATTCAGAGTTGACTAATCTTTTACCTGCATAAAATGGTAGATTAACTATAGATTTTTGTACAGCGCTGGTACCCTTTTTTGCAAGAAAATCAGCTTTATCATTACCACTCAGTCCACAGTGAGCTGGTATCCATTGGAAGACTAAGTGTTTTTGAAGTGCTGTTAGATGGATAAGGATTTTCCAACATTCTATAATTGTTTGGTTTTTTGGTGACAACTTGAAAGTAATTGCTATAATTGCTGTCCTGGAATCTGAGAGAGTAACTACTTGCTGAAAATGTGAAATCCTGTACAAAAGATTTTGTAGGGCCATTCGAATTGCTTCAATTTCTCCATCAAAGTTAGTAGTTCCATAACTTAAAGATTTGTAATAGGAAAAGAGGTGACATGTGACTCCAGTACCTGCTCCATCTTGGTTTGATATCAATGATCCATCAGTATAAATATGGAGCCATTCATGTTCTGGAAATCTAGTATGGATTGTCTCTAATGCCAATAATTTTAGAACACTAGTTGGAGTATCACTTTTCTTAACTTCTTCTGTCAGGTGTAAATAATATGTGATGTCTAATGTATGTGTTGGATTGACTTTAGATATTAAGTTTTCCTTTGAATTAGGAAGAAGTACATTTTTCTTGATGTCTTGAATTTTGGAAAGAAAGCTCTCCTGAGTCTTTAGTGTATGTGTAAAATTTCTCTTGTGCCATGTATTGAATGGGAGTCTGATCAACTTTTCGTGTTGAATAAGAGCCGCTTTTTCTATTTCATATTCAATGGGGTATTGGTTGGTTAGTATTTCCATAGCTGCTATTGGTGTGGTTTTGATAGCACCTGTAATTAATCTCAGACTTTGGTTTTGAAAGATTTGAATTTTTTTTCTGTTTGCTGTTACAAGAACTTCGCTGCAGTAAATAAATAATGGCTTTACATATACATTGTATGTTGTGCTAAGAGTTGCTCTGGAACATCCCCACTTCATTCCTGTTAGACGTTTTAACAGTGAAAGGCACCTCTGTGCTCTTTGTATTACATTTTCTATTTGTTTGGTCCATGTAAGTTTGGTATCAAATGTAACTCCTAAATACTTTGCTTCCTTTGTTTCTGATAATTGTTGGCCCTCAAAATTTAGTTTTATTTTTAGTGGTTTTTTCTTAGTGAAAAGATTTGGTAGTTTGATTTTGTTGTATTAACAGTTATTAAATTTTCTTTGGTCCACCTCTGTAAGTTGGTTAAGGATTGTTGTATGGTTTTTTCTAGTTCTGTACTTTTGCTTTTTGGTTTTGAAGTCCACATTACTAAGTCATCAGCAAATAGTGCACACTTCACACCTGATTCTTGTATTTGTTGTGGCAGATAGTTAATAAATATATTAAAAAGTGTAGTGCTGAGCACTGCGCCTTGTGGTAAGCCACGGTGTACTTGTTTGTATTTAGATATATTTCTTCCATATCTGGTTGCAATAAAGCATTATGTTAGGAAATGACATAGCCATTGGACCTTGTATCCCTATTTTTTTTTACTTTCATATGCACTTTGGAAATCAATAAAAACTGATAAATTATCTTCTTTTCTATTGAAGGAGTCTTTGATTTCTTGACTGAGAAGTAAGACTTGTTCATTTGTAGAGTGGAACTCTCTGAATCCAGCTTGACATGGGAATATTAAATTTTGTGATTCTAGAAACCAATTTAACCTGTTTGACACCATTCTTTCCATCACTTTTGCTATTATGCTAGTAAGACCTATTGGTCTATAATTTTTTATTTCTGATGCTGTTTTGTCTTTCTTCAAGAGTGGGACAATTCTTGTTTTTTGCCATTCAGCAGGTACAGTGGTTTTTCAGGATAGATTGTAGAGTTTCAGTAATTGTTGTTTTACTGTTTTTCCAAGATTTTTTATGAACTCTGTATGTATGTGATCTGGTCTAGGAGACTTTTTGTTTTTTAGATTATTTATTACAATGTTCAGTTCTTGAATATTAAAATTTTGAAAAAAGATATTGCACTGAGTGTTAGGGTCACATTCTCTTTCTTGTTTCAAATCTTTCTTAAATTCTTTACGTTCCTTTTTATTATTTCTTGTTACTTCATGTGAATTAGCATACTATTTATTGAATGTTTTGGCTATGACTGCATCATTTACTAATATTTTATTGTTTTGTGTGATAGGTGTGCTGTTAAGGAAAAATTGAAGCTATTAACAGTGAAGCAACAAGATTCTAAAGTAAGAACAAATTAGAAACTAAAAACTTCACTTATCTTAGTAATGTTGACATTCTTTTTCTCTTTTGCTAACCCAGGGACATAGCTTGAAACCCCTGGGTTAGCAAAAGAGAAAAAGAATATCAACATTACTAAGACAAGTGAAGTTTTTAGTTTCTAATTTGTTCTTACTTTAGGTGTGCTGTTGTTTTCTTTCCTGTCCTTGACATTGTTTATGAACTTAGGAGCTTTGTTACCATCTGTCCTATAATCCATTTTTTCTAAGAAATTAAAGTGATTCCTTTTAGCAGTATTAATTTCTTTTTTTAGTGAGGCACATTTCTTCCGCCATATTTGTGTATCTGATATGTTTTTTGTTTGTTCAGCTGTATTTCTAGCTATATCCCTTTGCTTTCTCAGTTCTTCTAACTGGGGGTTCCAAAAGGGTTTGAAATTTTTAATTCTTCCACGAGGAAGATATCTTTTTGCAGTTTCTAGGATGACTTTACAGAATTCTTTGTTCATATGATCTGGTTGGTCATGTAGCTGTGAGTTTGTTCTTTAAATTTATGTTCTAATTCAGTTTTATATTTTTTCCAATCTGCTTTTTTGAAGTTCCAATACAGATTCATAAGACCTTGACTGTTATTTGTATTCTCTAGTTTTACATCAGCAATTACTGCTCTGTGACCAGAACTTGGATCTTCTATAACTTGTTTTTTAATTTTTGAAACAATATCTGTTGTAGCTAACAAGAGGTCTGGGTTACTGCCTGCTCCAGAGTAATGTATGAAGGTTGTGGGATCTTCTTTACTATAAATCAGTTCCAAAGTTGTCGTATTCAAGAATTCTTCCACTATCTTCCCTGTAGAATCCACTTTTTCATAACCCCATCTTTTGGAATGGGCATTTGATACCGAAATTTAGATTTCCAATCGAATGGGCTTGATAAAGACACGTTTTAATTTAATTGCCGGATGTGAGATTTGCGATAAGTGTTGAGTAATAACATACATAGATAATAGAGCAGGAAGTGTTGTAAGGTGAGCAAGGTATGAGTAAATAATAGTCGTTAAATTTGTAGGATAAACACATTATTGGTTTGAAATTAACGAGTCATGACGTCATACTACATAGTTTAAATACACGTTTGAAAGTCAAGTCTACCAACCTTAAAAGTCGCGCGATATATTTAATAAAATATAAAGTAAACATCGTTTAATCCTAAAAAGGTAATTATATATTCGAAATTCATAAAAGAACATGTTATAATAGAAAGGGACATTTCTAAATTGCGGGAAAAGGAAATAGCATTTTGGATACGAGGCTTTCTTGGATGACGTCATGACATTCAAAATTGGAGCGAACGGTTTCTTAGCGTGGGTAAGAGAGAAAGCGTCTGGTCACTCCCCAGACCAGCACCGCACGTTGTGGAGTGCAGACGTGAGTGCGATTCTTCTGCGTGTAGCAGATCGGCATAGCTCCCGCATGTATCTAAGATGCAATAAATAGTATGCAAAGGTTTCTTGGGTTGTCTATCACACACCTACGCAGACCCGAGATAAAATAAAGAGATCTCAAGCTGAGCTAGCGGGAAAGAACCGAATCAACGGGCGACAACGAGAACCGAACAACGACTTCAGCTTCAAATGGCGATCCAACCACGAGGAAACAACGACTTTCCGCCTCAAATGGCAACCCAACGTGTGGCGTCGAAAGAATGGACCAACCCCAAGACGACCAAGCCAGCATCGAGCCAGCAGACAAGAAGGTGCCCAGCGTGTCAACATCTGTGAAACGTGTAGTGAACAAGTTTAAGTGCAGTTAAAAAAAAAAAAAAAAAAAAAATAGTGAAACAGTGAAAATTATTAAATATTGGTGAGTAGAAAAACACATGTAAATAGCTTAGAAATGGAAGACAGTGATAGCGATTTTCTAGGTTTTGAGAGTCCGGAAATTGAGAAAAGTGTAAGTAGGATGGAAGAATATAGTCAAAATAGAATCGGTAGCAGAATATGCCAAGAAGTAGAAGATCAGAACGTTAGAGAAACACCTAGAGGTAGTTCAGAAATGTTTAGTAGTAATTCAGAAAGGCCAGCAATTATGTCAGAAATAGAGAATATGTTTCAAAAGATAATGAAAAAGATGAGTACAGAGTTAAGTCAAAAGATAGATGAAAATAGTATAGAGTTAGGACAGAAATTAGAGAAGGGACTACAGGAATTGGGAATGCAATTGGAGAATCAGAAGAGAGCTTTAGAAACCTTTAGGGAAGAAGTTAGGGAGGAAATTAATAAAGTCAGTAGTGAAGTAAAAGAAAATAGAGAACAGGTTAAGGGAGAATTAGAGACAATAAGGCAAGAAGTAAAGAATTCTGAAAAGAAATTAGGTCAACAAGTGAGTGAAAAATTAGATAAAGAAAGGGAAAAAGTAACATATAGATTAGACAAACAAAGGGAAGAAATTAGAGAAGAGTTACAGGGGTGTAAAGTTAGAATAGAAAGATCTGATGTAGAAAGTGAAAGGCAGGCTAGAAATTTGGAGGATGTTACAGACCAAATAAAAGGGGTAGTAACAGAAATTACTCAGGTAAAAGAGGCCTTAGAAAATTTGAAATTAAATGAAAATGCATGTAATCACAACAATCTTAGTAATGAAGTTGCAAGAAACGAGGCAATACCAGGTGTATCAGCTGACATTTCAATGCAAAATAGGGGTAACAGTAATTCCCATTCTGATCTCGGAAATAGTGCAGGGGCAGGTGACAATTTAAATTTACATTGGCCTAACCATGTCTTAAATGAAATGACACCTCCAGTTTTTGAAAATGAAGATTCAGATGATCCTAAAGCCTTTTTAGAAGGGTTACAAGAGTACTTCACGGTGAAACGTATACCAGAGGAGTACAAGATGGTGATAGTAAGAAAATGCCTAAAGGGTAATGCTGCTAATTGGCTAGGCCTTTCTATGGGTAACAATAATGATTACAGGACCTTTAGGAACATCTTTTTAACCAGATATTGGGGAGCTAGTTGGCAGGCTAATATTAGAGTTGAATTAAGCAATGGAAAGTTTAATCCTAGATCGGAGGAATCGATGGTCAACTATTTTATGAGAATAGCGAGAAAATCGAAGATGTTGGATCCTCCCTTAGATGAAAAAGATCTAATAAATATAGTTACCCCACATTTTCCGGAAACGCTTCAACACTACCTAATCATAGCCCGACCCGATAGCATTGCAGCTATGATCGAATTATTATCAGCCTTAGAAGTCAATAAGCCAAAACACGCATTTGGAAATAAATATGAAGAAAAATAAACTGTCAATTCTTTCGGGCAAGGGGCACAGTATTATCAGAATAGAAGTGAGATTAGGGAAAGATATAAAGGACCAGTACCAAGGATGGAATCATTCCGGTGGGAAAATCAAGGTAGATATAACCAGGAAGGGCATCACCAAAATAGAAATGGTAATCAAAGGGGAAGAAATATAAGGGTGAATTATATGAATACAAATAGATTTGATCGAGGTAGACGGGGACGTTATTTTGGACATAGTAGAAATTCAAATGATGGGTATTGGACAAACGGAGATAATGAGTTTAGACCGAGGTCACCAAGACAGGGAGAAAGGTATTCTAATGGACGAAATTCCCCCAAAAATGCGGAAATGGTTGAGGCCATTAACACGGTCAAAAACATGGTAGGAAGTAACCCCGATTTAATGCAGGAAAACAGAAGTAACAATTCGGGAAATAGTACAGGAGCAATACCTAAAAATCAGGGAAACGCCAGACCCGGTCAAACGCGCCTTCAGTGAGAACTGGGTATCCTAGTAATGATTGTGATAAGTACTCGGAAATAAATAGTCCTGGAAGGCAAATGATGATACAAAAGAAAAGAGAATGGAAAAATAGAATCGACGAAAACGAAAAAGTAGGAGATCCACCTAAAATCAAAATTGGAGTAAATGGAAAACAATACAATGCAATTATAGATACGGGATCAAATAGCACAGTATGCTCACAAAATTTTTATGATAATTTACAAAGTAGTGGTTTTAAAGTAATGTCTTTACCAGTTAATGGGATATATTGCTTGCTAGCTGTGGGAAAACGAAAAGAGAGAGTAAAATTTCAAGCAATGATAAATATTGAAATAAATGGGAGAATACTAGGAATTTTATTTCTGATTGTAGGAAGACTTGTGACAGATATTATAATAGGTTGTGATTGTCTTTATGCCTGGGAAGCTGTGGTGAATTTTAAAAACATGATTGTAGAAATGAAAGTTGAAGATGAGACCATTATAGTGCCTTTTGTGGAAGATAGTACTTCAGAAAATATTGTAAGAGAAAAAGAGGAAGAAGAAATCCAAGGGGATACATTCTTTGTAGAATATGTTAAAGTAGGAGCTATGGAATTAACTGAAGTAAATGTCAAAGAGTACAGTGTCGATAATAAAGAAAATGTAGAATGGGATAAAAATGATTTCATAGACAATTTGAGATTTTCTGATGCAACTAGGTACTATGATAGGGAGAGTAGTGAAGACTTAGAAGAATTGTTGAGGAAAAAAGTAACTCAGGCTGATCAACTAAATGAACAAGAGAGGGATAAACTGTTTGAAATATTAATCCGAAATAAAGAAGTATTCTCTGAGAAACCTGGTAAATGTAATATTTATACTCATTCGTTTGAGATGATACCCATCAAACCTTTTACACATAAAGCGAGAGCTATCCCTAGTACAATAAGAGAAGAGGTAGATGCAGTTATAAAGTCAATGTTAGAAGATGAGGTTATTGAGATTTCGAATTCAGAATTTGTGAATCCCCTATGTATTGTAAATATGGCTAATGGAAAGATTAGGGTGACATTAGACGCGAGAAAACTAAATTATTGTTCCTCATACTTTCCATCAGGGAATCCAACAGAACGTGTCCTCCGAGATATACGAATTTATTTACGTGTACTTACACATCATAATCACAAGGATTGGGTGAAATATTGTCCATTGATAGAAAAGATTATCAATCACACCATTAATGTAACTACTGGGTTTGCACCAATAAAGTTAATGTTAGGAATTGAACCAGAACCAATATTGATCGGGGTACCAAAAACACTGAAAATTAATGACATTCAGTTAAGTGAAGAAGAAAGAGCGAAAATTGCTTTTGAACGAATCAAGAAAAAGGCAGAGAAGCGAAAATTAAAGAAAAAGAGTAGAAAACATAAATGGGAACCTAAGATAGGCGATTGGGTACTAGTTAAAGACCATAAGTTATCAAGTGCCTTGCAAGGTAGGAACAAAAGGATGGAATTGTTATATAAAGGTCCTGCAGAAATTATATCCAAATTTGGTTATCATACCTATGAATTAAAAGATGATACAAATGAAAAATGTCTGGGAAGATGGCATAAACAACTTCTTCGACCATACAAGAAACCGTGTGGTACCTTGGAACCTTGATTTAATGTAAAAAAAAAAAAAAAAAAAAAAAAAAAAAATTCGAAGTGTCATTGTATATTGGCGCCCAATCAGCTTTGAGATAAAATTTAAATGTTAGCTTACTTGAAAATCATATATTGGTCAGGTACTTACATATTCATGAAAAATGCAGAATGTGAATTGCTATATACTACAAAGAGCTTAAAAATATATTGTATAGAGCTCACAATAACAGCTTCAGAAAGATTGTTAAAATGTTCATCTCCGCATAGAGAGAAAACAGAATATTTACTTTGTAAACATTTGTTAAAATATTTAGATGTATAGATAGTTATCACAGCAAGACAAAGAAAGAACTTGTCTGAAGAGTGTAATGGATTTATATAGATATATGTACATTTTAGTGCTTAAAGGATCTAGTACAGATATGTGTTACAATAACAAAAGTGAAAAATCACAGTGCAAGTGATAGTGAGAGCGAAGTGAGCAAACATGAACTAAAAGAAGGAAGTATAAAGAAAGACTCTTGAAATTTAACCTTTATATAAAAGTTTCACAGAAGAAACCATAACATATTGTAATTAGTATTTAAGGATTAATGTTTAGTCAAGTGTACAATTGTTTGTCATGTTAAAAAGATTAATGAGAAAATATGTTAATAACCAATTTCAAAACAGTGTAATTGAAAATTGTATATAATGGGAGTGTTGCCGATTATTCAAAATACAGGAGTAATTTTTAATTTTTCTTTCGGGCAAGACCTTTACATTATTTTATTATGAAATAATAAAATAACATAAATGGGGGCATTTGATACCGAAATTTAGATTTCCAATCGAATGGGCTTGATAAAGACACGTTTTAATTTAATTGCCGGATGTGAGATTTGCGATAAGTGTTGAGTAATAACATACATAGATAATAGAGCAGGAAGTGTTGTAAGGTGAGCAAGGTATGAGTAAATAATAGTCGTTAAATTTGTAGGATAAACACATTATTGGTTTGAAATTAAGGAGTCATGACATCATACTACATAGTTTAAATACACGTTTGAAAGTCAAGTCTACCAACCTTAAAAGTCGCGCGATATATTTAATAAAATATAAAGTAAACATCGTTTAATCCTAAAAAGGTAATTATATATTCGAAATTCATAAAAGAACATGTTATAATAGAAAGGGACATTTCTAAATTGCGGGAAAAGGAAATAGCATTTTGGATACGAGGCTTTCTTGGATGACGTCATGACATTCAAAATTGGAGCGAACGGTTTCTTAGCGTGGGTAAGAGAGAAAGCGTCTGGTCACTCCCCAGACCAGCACCGCACGTTGTGGAGTGCAGACGTGAGTGCGATTCTTCTGCGTGTAGCAGATCGGCATAGCTCCCGCATGTATCTAAGATGCAATAAATAGTATGCAAAGGTTTCTTGGGTTGTCTATCACACACCTACGCAGACCCGAGATAAAATAAAGAGATCTCAAGCTGAGCTAGCGGGAAAGAACCGAATCAACGGGCGACAACGAGAACCGAACAACGACTTCAGCTTCAAATGGCGATCCAACCACGAGGAAACAACGACTTTCCGCCTCAATCAGTTCCAAAGTTGTCGTATTCAAGAATTCTTCCACTATCTTCCCTGTAGAATCCACTTTTTCATAACCCCATCTTTTGGAATGGGCATTGAAATCCCCAATTATGACTGTTTTATTTAATTGGTCAATAAGTGATAGATCTGCTTCATTCCTGGGAGGATTGTAAATACTGTATAAATGTAGATGTGTTTTGTTATGCCAAAAATTTAGCTTTATTAATTCACTTTTATCTGTGTTATCCATTTCTTTAACAATTTTAAAGGAGGATTTAATATCCTTTTTGACTCCAACTAATATTCCACTACTTATCTGTCTATTTTTGGGTAGTAAGTGTAGTAAAAATCCAGTAAAATTGAAGTATTTAAGTTGATCATTTGTTAGATTTACTTCTTGTATTACAAATATATCTATGTTATAGTCAAATACAATTTTATTCAGTTCTACTCTTTTTGTTTGTGTGAGACCACCCGCATTCCATTGTAGAAGTCTGATGTTAGATCTTCTATTAATATAATGTTTTGGTTCTCGAGAAGTAGTCCCCGCCCAGAGATCTGAATGGGGGACTATTTTAACTCTGGAACATTTTACCCCTCAAGTCATGTTTCATAATTTGATATTGAAGAGAGCAATAGCAGTAATAGTAACCGCTTTTTATAGAGCACCCTATTTTTATGTTTTGGCAGTCACATCGCTCTCTCACAACCCCAGAATGTCTGGAGGACCACACCTGTCGTCGGTTTATGGGTCTCACCGACCTGACCGGGAGAATTATCAAAATAAATTCATCGACTATATCCTCTGATTACCAATCAGGGAACATATTACATGCCATGACAGGTCAGCATGTTAGGGGTTAATATTTTAAAGAATTGGAGAGGTTGGAAAAATAAAGACTCCCTTGCCCTCGGGAACCCTAATAGCATCGGGGTCGGAAGAGAACAAGAGATGACCAAGGTAAGGTCAGATAGAAAAGTTACAGTGAGGAGCAAAACAAACTTACTGTTGGTGTTTTTAAACACACAAGCCGTGTGTGGGCAAAGTTTAAGAGGTAGAACTGGAACTTAAAAATTCAATGCCACAACTGGGATTTGAACTGGCTTGAGAATTTAATGCCATTCTGGCAGTTTGTCACAATAGCTCAGTGGTTAGAGCGTCCGCCCGGCAAGCGGAAGGTCTGTGGTTCAAATCCCAGTTGTGGCATTGCACATAAGATTTCGTCCGTCTCTTACTGTTTACCAGTTTTGCAAAAGTCATCCAGAGTAAACAGGACTACATGGGCTTTAGCCAGAAAATTCAAAATATACAATTTCATTTGCCATAAAAATATCTTAAACATATGTCATCTAATTAAAATTGTTAGAGCCATTTTCAAGAAAGTTAAAATCCTTGAAAAATTCTCCATGTAAAGAGCAGATTAGGTTGGAGGAGTTTGCTTCAAAATCTTCACGTCACGTCATTAAAAGATGTTAAACTTAAATACCAACTTTGGTTTTTAACCAACTTTTTGTTTTTGAGCTATGCTGTCCTCAGACGGACAGACACAGACAGAGAAATAGACAGACAGACGGAGAAATAGACAGACACATAGACAGAGACAGACACATAAACAGAGACAGACACATAGACAGAGACAGAGACAGACACAGTCACAGACACACAGATACATTATTTATTATTATTATTATTATTATTATTATTATTATTATTATTATTATTATTATTATTATTATTATTATTATTATTATTATTATTATTATTATTATTATTATTATTATTATTATTATTATTATTATTATTATTATTATTATTATTATTATTATTATTATTATTATTATTATTATTATTATTATTATTATTATTACTATTACTATTACTATTACTATTATTATTATTATTATTATTATTATTATTATTATTATTATTATTATTATTATTATTATTATTATTATTATTATTATTATTATTATTATTATTATTATTATTATTATTATTATTATTATTATTATTATTATTATTATTATTATTATTATTATTATTATTATTATTATTATTATTATTATTATTATTATTATTATTATTATTATTATTATTATTATTATTATTATTATTATTTTGTTATTTAACGATGCTGTCAATTGCCAGGATCACATCAGCGTCGCCGGTGTGCCGGAATTTTGTCCTGCAGGAGTTCCTTTACATGCCAGTAAATCTACTGACATGGAGTTGTCGTTTTTAAGCACACTTAAAAACCATCGACCTGGGCTGGGCCAGCGTCTAACCAACTGAGCCACCCAGACCGACACACACACATAGACACATAGACACATAGACAGACACAGACAGACAGATTGACCTTTTTCTAAAAATGCTCTTTTTAGATTCAGGGGCCTCAAAACATATTTCCGGTGAAATCTCGACATCAAATTTTTGGGTGGAATACAATATTTCTCTACTTACTATACATAGTGGAGAAAGTAAAAACTAGACCATGTTTCCATCTTTATTGTACTTTCTGATACAGTTGATTCATTTTTACATTTTAATACACATTTTGATAAATTTAATTTACATTTATCTACATATAGTTCAGTGACTTCTCTGCATGTAGAGGAATCTGGTTCTGTTAGAACAGGCATCTGCCATCTTGTTGCCCCATGTCCACAGTTTCCTGTGCCTTATAATTTGGTAGATGCTCTGATTCTCTAGGTAGGAGAGTACTGTGATCTCATTGTCTGTGTGAGTGGATAATCCCATAAAGTAAGCTCAGGTCTCTCACTAGCTCTGAATCTGCAGGAGTCTTGGTGATTGAGTTCACATTGATGGAGGTACAAAGCATATGGACTGTGTGTGACCTGTCAGGTAAATGGATCTATCCATGTGCCAGTTGTAGAGGCTTCATTTTGAGATGTTCTTCAAAGTGCGGGAGAATGTCATAATCTCATTGACCAGTTCTGCTTGTATCCCATTCCTGCTGTTGATCAGAGACAAGGTGTTCCTTGATTTCTAATTCATCTCTCACAGTTAGTTGTGCTGCTCTGACAGCATTGTTTTTTCCTGAACCAGTAGCACAGTGCTCTACAATGTACTTCTAGGTCCAGTGGTAACAGTCCTAATGTTATGAGTAGGGCATCAGTCAGGGTGGTAGACATGCCTGTTGTGATAGGCATTTCTTTTGGGTCTTTCTAATCACTATTTTTATGTCATAATGGCCTATTTGATGATGGGCCCTTAAGTCAGTCGGTTGGTCGCCTTTTCCAACTTTTTTATTCTATTGAATCAATCACTTGACAGACAAGCGAATCCATGCCTTGGGATTAAAAATATCCACTCAGTATTGGAAACTCAATTGGGAAGAAGCATCTTGGAAATGTAACCTAAGGAACTGTCAGTATCTCTGCAGTTAAATTCTATGAAGCCTGCAAGGTATTTGAGGAGGTATTTTTCAAATTGTATCAAGTCCACATTTTTACAATATTGAGTTTTAATGTATACATGATCTTTTGAACATGCTCTACCCAATGGTAAATTCACTTTGCATCTAACCATACTAGTTTTCAAGCAAGCGAGACTTGAATTATGGGGTTCACATTAAACCATATTAAGTCCTCATTTTTATCAATGGCAATTTCTGTGCATAATTTTGTCTGCACTGAATGTTACATCTGAAACTGTCTATAGGGGAGTCTTACTATTCCAGACAGATAAGCAATTATTGCCTCTGTATAAAATGTATATAAAACACTGCTGCTCATTTTTATGGGATGAAAGTCAATCTGGCAGGGGTTTAGCTAAAGTGGCATCTGCATTATGTGATTTTTTAGGAGAAGTAAAAAATTCCAGAGCAAACAGAAAACTTAAGACTGGCTCTGATGGCTGCAGTGTCCAAAACAGAAATATACATGTGAACCACACTTTGGTTTTCTTTCTACTTCATAAAAGCCCTTAATGGAAGTAACAATGTATTTCCAAGTAAGAGGACATTCCTATCTTCCTGCTGATTGGGTTTTTGGGATAGTGGAGAAACGCTCAAGAAACTATGAGGAAATAGTATCTGCCAATCAATATCATGAAATATATGAGACTGATTCTGTGCATGTATGCAAAATAGTTGAGAAATCAAGCTTACACATCACTTCAACAACACCTAAAAAAACTAATGGTATCAGCGATATGAAGTGGATAATGCTAACAAAAACCATAAGAAATGGGCAAATTCATGTATTAATGAATATGGAAAGCACATGATCTGTCAAAGAAATATATCTCTGTTTTGAAAAAGGGTAGAAAACTGGATAAAGTACTGGATCCAACAGTGATGCTTCTGTGAAACAAGAACCTGAAGGAAAAGCAAATGTATATACAGAACTTACTGAAGAAAAGGTATGGAGATGACTGAAGAGCTAATAATGACCTGAATTTCTACTTCAGCATTTTGGATGATCCAACTGACACTCTTTAGATGGGTGAAAATAGGATGATGTGCGTTTGCTTGGAAGAGGAGGGACTGTTACAACTTAGAAGGAATTCAGTTCAGTAATTTCACACTTTTTTAATGAGTTCAGTAAACAAGCATTACATTAACTCATTCCTTAATAGCCTTTTCAGAATAATTATACATTGGACTTCACCAGGTAAATCCAAAATAAACAGCACTATATTTCTCTACCCTACAGATAACAAGGAAATTATGAATGTCATTAAATTACTTAAACCCAAAAGCTGCACCGGCAAAGACGGTATATCAATCGCATTGATAAAAAAGTACAGCAGTGAAATAGTTAAGCCACTCATGAACATTATAAATGCTTCTTTTGAATCTGGCATACTCCCAGACAAATTGAAAACAGAAAAAGTTATTCCATTGTACAAAAAAGATAACAAAAACAACATAAATAATTATAGACGAGTATCTATTTTGCCAGCAATTTCAAAAATTGTTGATAGATTAATTTACAACTGCCTAATAAATTGCTTGTATAAATTTGACCTAATCCTTAAACAGCAAAATGGTTTTGTGAAAAATAAATCTACCGTAACAGCATTGTCAGATCTTATTGAAAACATAATTGTTAATATTGACTCTGGCCACTACAGCGTAGGTATTATGCTAGACCTTACTAAAGCATTCGACTGTGTTGATTCAGTAATATTAATGGATAAATTATACACATTAGGCATCAGGAGGTTTGCTCATAGCCTATTAAAATCCTTCACCACAAATAGGAAACAATCTGTAGTTATAAATTCAAATGGCTACAAATGTAATTCAACAATATGTACTACAACATATGGAGTACCCCAAGGCTCTATACTAGGACCTTTACTATTTATTCTATACATTCATGATTTAAATGAACTAATTTCTAAAAATTCTAGCATAACACAATTTGCGGATGATACTAAATTGTTGTCAACAGTACAAGTATATCTCAGTTAAACTCCAGCATTAAAGGTACAGTCAAATCAGTGGTAGAATATTTTGGAGATCTAAATCTATTCGTGAACCCAACTAAATGTGAAATAGTTAATTTTGGCTTCAAAGACATGAACACTTTTAACTCAGCTCTCTATTAACCATACAGTAGTTAATTATGTAAAAGCTACAAAACTCCTAGGTCTAAACTTTGACAGTATATTTATCTATGATGCACATGTTGATAGACTTGCATCCAAGATTAGTAAAAACTTATTTGTTCTTAGATATTTAAGAAAGTTTGTGCCTGACAGCACTGCCAGGACAATGTATTTTTCCCTCGTTCAAGCACACACTACCTACACCATAGAATTATAGGGTAGAATTACAGTACTAGTAAAGTAAATCTCAATAAAATTTTTTCACTACAAAAAAGGGCTGTTAGGTACCTTGCTACTCTTGCATGTAATGAATCTTGTAGGGACTCCTTCAGACAGTTAAAGCTTCTAACACTTCCCAGTCTTTACATGTATAAAACCATCCTGTACTTAAAAAAGTTTAAAACACAAATGTCAGTTGATTCTGATAATCATAATTAATACAAGAAATAAGAATGATTTTTACATTAAGGGTCACAGGCTTCATCTTTATGAGAGGATGCCTAGTTTTATGGGGGTAAAATTCTATAATGCTGTACCAAAAGAAATTAAACTTGTAAAAAATGATTGTAAATTTAAAAAATCTTTGCATAAATTTCTGGTAGATAGAGCCTATTATACTATTGAAGAGTATTTATTGTAAATAATTGTTTGATTGTTCCATTTTATTTGTGTTTTAAGCTGTAACGCAATCCAATGTATATATTATTGTCATGATTCAATTGTGAATCTCACTTGATACCGAAATTTAGATTTCCGATCGAATGGGCTTTTGAAAAAGACACATTTTAATTTAATTGCCGGATGTGAGATTTGCGATAAGTGTTAAGTAATAACATAAATAGATAATAGAGCAGGAAGTGTTATAAGGTGAGCAAGATATGAGTAAATAATAGTCGTTAAATTTGTAGGATTAACACATTATTGGTTTGAAATTAACGAGTCATGACGTCATACCCTATAGTTCGAAATCAGTAAAAAGTCAGTTCGACCAACCTTAAAAGTCGCGCGATATATTTAATAAAATATAAAGTAAATATCGTTTAATCCTAAAAAGGTAATTATATATTCGAAATTCCTAAAAGAACATGTTATAATAGAAAGGGACATTTCTAAATTGCGGGAAAAGGAAATAGCATTTTGGATACGAGGCTTTCTTGGATGACGTCATGACATTCAAATTGAAGAACGGTTTTCTTAGCGTGGGTAAGAGAGAAAGCGTCTGGTCACTACTCAACCAGAGACCAGTACGGCAGGTTGTGCTCTGCGGACGTGAGTGCGATTCCTTTACATATACAATCGGCATAGCTCCTGAAAATATCTAAAATGCAATAAATAATATGCAAAGGATTTCTTGGGTTGTCCATCAAACCTACGCAAACCCGAGATAAAAGTAAGAGATCTCAAGCTGACTAGCCGGAGCAAAACACATCAAAGGGCAACACCACGTCACCAACGACATTTAAGTATCAACGAGACATCAAGAAGCGAAGAACGATTTAAAGCTTCAAATGGCGCCCAACGTGGGGCGTCGAAAGAATGGACCAACCCCAAGACGACCAAGCCAGCATAGAACCAGCAAACAAGAAGGTGACCCAACGTGTAGCGTCGAAAGAATGGACCAACCCCAAGACGACCAGGCCAGCATCGAGCCAGCAGACAAGAAGGTGCCCAGCGTGTGAACATCTGTGAAACGTGTAGTGAACAAGTTTAAGTGCGTGAAATATTGATGAGTAGAAAAACACGTGTAAATAGTTTAGAAATGGAAGACAGTGATAGCGATTTTCTAGGTTTTGAGAGTCCGGAAATTGAGAAAAGTGTAAGTAGGATGGAAGAATATAGTCAAACTATAATTGGTAGCAGAATATGCCAAGAAGTAGAAGATCAGAACGTTAGAGAAACACCTAGAGGTAGTTCAGAAATGTTTAGTAGTAATTCAGAAAGGCCAGCAATTATGTCAGAAATAGAGAATATGTTTCAAAAGATAATGGAAAAGATGAGTAAGATAGATGAAACTAGTATAGAGTTAGGAAAGAAATTAGAGAAGGGACAACAGGAAGTGGGAATGCAATTGGAGAATCAGAAGAGAGCTTTCGAAACCTTTAGGGAAGAAGTTAGGTAGGAAATTAATAAAGTTAGTAGTGAAGTAAAAGAAAATAGAGAACAGGTTAAGGGAGAATTAGAGACAATACGTCAAGAAGTAAAGAATTCTGAAAAGAAATTAGGTCAACAAGTTAGTGAAAAATTAGATAAAGAAAGGGAAAGAGTAATATATAGATTAGACAAACAAAGGGAAGAGGTAGTACAAAGGTTAGATAAAGACAGGGAAGAAATTAGAGAAGAGTTACAGGGGTGTAAAGTTAGAATGGAAAGATCTGATGTAGAAAGTGCAAGGCAGGCTAGAAATTTGGAGGATGTTACAGACCAAATAAAAGGAGTAGTGACAGAAATTACTCAGGTAAAAGAGGCCTTAGAAAATTTGAAATTAAATGAAAATGCATGTAATCACAACAATCTTAGTAATGAAGTTGCAAGAAACGAGGCAATACCAGGTGTATCAGCTGACATTTCGATGCAAAATAGAGGTAACAGTAATTCCCATTCTGATCTCAGAAATAGTGCAGGGACAGGTGACAATTCAAATTTACATTGGCCTAACCATGTCTTAAATGAAATGACACCTCCAGTTTTTGAAAATGAAGATTCAGATGATCCTAAAGCCTTTTTAGAAGGGTTACAAGAGTACTTCACGGTGAAACGTATACCAGAGGAGTACAAGATGGTGATAGTAAGAAAATGCCTAAAGGGTAATGCTGCTAATTGGCTAGGCCTTTCTATGGGTAACAATAATGATTACAGGACCTTTAGGAACGTCTTTTTAACCATATATTGGGGAGCTAGTTGGCAGGCTAATATTAGAGTTGAATTAAGCAATGGAAAGTTTAATCCTAGATCGGAGGAATCGATGGTCAACTATTTTATGAGAATAGCGAGAAAATCGAAGATGTTGGATCCTCCCTTAGATGAAAAAGATCTAATAAATATAGTTACCCCACATTTTCCGGAAACGCTTCAACACTACCTAATCATAGCCCGACCCGATAGCATTGCAGCTATGATCGAATTATTATCAGCCTTAGAAGTCAATAAGCCAAAACACGCATTTGGAAATAAATATGAAGAAAAATAAACTGTCAATTCTTTCGGGCAAGGGGCACAGTATTATCAGAATAGAAGTGAGATTAGGGAAAGATATAAAGGACCAGTACCAAGGATGGAATCATTCCGGTGGGAAAATCAAGGTAGATATAACCAGGAAGGGCATCACCAAAATAGAAATGGTAATCAAAGGGGAAGAAATATAAGGGTGAATTATATGAATACAAATAGATTTGATCGAGGTAGACGGGGACGTTATTTTGGACATAGTAGAAATTAAAATGATGGGTATTGGACAAACGGAGATAATGAGTTTAGACCGAGGTCACCAAGACAGGGAGAAAGGTATTCTAATGGACGAAATTCCCCCGAAAATGCGGAAATGGTTGAGGCCATTAACACGGTCAAAAACATGGTAGGAAGTAACCCCGATTTAATGCAGGAAAACAGAAGTAACAATTCGGGAAATAGTACAGGAGCAATACCTAAAAATCAGGGAAACGCCAGACCCGGTCAAACGCGCCTTCAGTGAGAACTGGGTATCCTAGTAATGATTGTGATAAGTACTCGGAAATAAATAGTCCTGGAAGGCAAATGATGATACAAAAGAAAAGAGAATGGAAAAATAGAATCGACGAAAACGAAAAAGTAGGAGATCCACCTAAAATCAAAATTGGAGTAAATGGAAAACAATACAATGCAATTATAGATACGGGATCAAATAGCACAGTATGCTCACAAAAGTTTTATGATAATTTACAAAGTAGTGGTTTTAAAGTAATGTCTTTACCAGTTAATGGGATATATTGCTCGCTAGCTGTGGGAAAACGAAAAGAGAGAGTAAAATTTCAAGCAATGATAAATATTGAAATAAATGGGAGAATACTAGGAATTTTATTTCTGATTGTAGGAAGACTTGTGACAGATATTATAATAGGTTGTGATTGTCTTTATGCCTGGGAAGCTGTGGTGAATTTTAAAAACATGATTCTAGAAATGAAAGTTGAAGATGAGACCATTATAGTGCCTTTTGTAGAAGATAGTAGTTCAGAAAATATTGTAAGAGAAAAAGAGGAAGAAGAAATCCAAGGGGATACATTCTTTGTAGAATATGTTAAAGTAGGAGCTATGGAATTAACTGAAGTAAATGTCAAAGAGTACAGAGTCAATAATAAAGAAAATGTAGAATGGGATAAAAATGATTTCATAGACAATTTGAGGGTTTCTGATGCAACTAGGTACTATGATAGGGAGAGTAGTAAAGACTTAGAAGAATTGTTAAAAAAAAAAAAATAACTCAGGCTGATCAACTAAATGAACAACAGAGGGATAAACTGTTTGAAATATTAATCCGAAATAAAGAAGTATTCTCTGAGAAACCTGGTAAATGTAATATTTATATTCATTCGTTTGAGATGATACCCATCAAACCTTTTACACATAAAGCGAGAGCTATCCCTAGTACAATAAGAGAAGAGGTAGATGCAGTTATAAAGTCAATGTTAGAAGATGAGGTTATTGAGATTTCGAATTCAGAATTTGTGAATCCCCTATGTATTGTAAATAAGGCCAATGAAAGATTAGGGTGACATTAGACTCGAGAAAACTAAATTATTGTTCATCATACTTTCCATCAGGGAATCCAACAGAACGTGTCCTCCGAGATGTAGGAATTTATTTACGTGTACTTACACATCATAATCACAAGGATTGGGTGAAATATTGTCCATTGATAGAAAAGATTATCAATCACACCATTAATGTAACTACTGGGTTTGCACCAATAAAATTAATGTTAGGAATTGAACCAGAACCAATATTGATCGGGGTACTAAAAACACTGAAAATTAATGACATTCAGTTAAGTGAAGAAGAAAGAGCGAAAATTGCTTTTGAACGAATCAAGAAAAAGGCAGAGAAGCGAAAATTAAAGAAAAAGAGTAGAAAACATAAATGGGAACCTAAGATAGGCGATTGGGTACTAGTTAAAGACCATAAGTTATCAAGTGCATTGCGAGGTAGGAACAAAAGGATGGAATTGTTATATAAAGGTCCTGCAGAAATTATATCAAAATTTGGTTATCATACCTATGAATTAAAAGATGTTAAAAATGAAAAATGTCTGGGAAGATGGCATAAACAACTCCTTCGACCATACAAGAAACCGTGTGGTGCCTTGGAACCTTGATTTAATGTAAAAGAAAAATTGGAAGTGTCATTTGTCTATTGGCGCCCAATCAGCTTTGAGATAAAATGTAAATGTTAGCTTACTTGAAAATCATATATTGGTCAGGTACTTACATATTCATGAAAAATGCAGAATGTGAATTGCTATCTACTACAAAGAGCTTAAAAATATATTGTATAGAGTTCACAATAACAGCTTCAGAAAGATTGTTAAATTGTTCATCTCCGCATAGAGAGAAAACAGAATATTTACTTTGTAAACATTTGTTAAAATATTTAGATGTATAGATAGTTATCACAGCAAGACAAAGAAAGAACTTGTCTGAAGAGTGTAATGGATTTATATAAATATATGTACCTTTTAGTGCTTAAAGGATCTAGTAAAGATATGTGTTACAATAACAAAAGTGAAAAAAAAAATCACAGTGCAAGTGATAGTGAGAGCGAAGTGAGCAAACATGAACTAAAAGAAGGAAGTATAAAGAAAGACTCTTGAAATTTAACCTTTATATAAAAGCTTCACAGAAGAAACCATAACATATTGTAATTAGTATTTAAGGATTAATGTTAAGTCAAATGTATAATTGTTTGTCATGTTAAAAAGATTAATGAGAAAATATGTTAATCACCAATTTCAAAACAGTGTAATTGAAAATTGTATATAATGGGAGTGTTGCCGATTATTCAAAATACAGGAGTAATTTTTAATTTTTCTTTCGGGCAAGACATTTACATTATTTTATTATGAAATAATAAAATAATATAAATGGGGGCATTTGATACCGAAATTTAGATTTCCGATCGAATGGGCTTTTGAAAAAGACACGTTTTAATTTAATTGCCGGATGTGAGATTTGCGATAAGTGTTAAGTAATAACATAAATAGATAATAGAGCAGGAAGTGTTGTAAGGTGAGCAAGATATGAGTAAATAATAGTCGTTAAATTTGTAGGATAAACACATTATTGGTTTGAAATTAACGAGTCATGACGTCATACCCTATAGTTCGAAATCAGTAAAAAGTCAGTTCGACCAACCTTAAAAGTCGCGCGATATATTTAATAAAATATAAAGTAAATATCGTTTAATCCTAAAAAGGTAATTATATATTCGAAATTCCTAAAAGAACATGTTATAATAGAAAGGGACATTTCTAAATTGCGGGAAAAGGAAATAGCATTTTGGATACGAGGCTTTCTTGGATGACGTCATGACATTCAAATTGAAGAACGGTTTTCTTAGCGTGGGTAAGAGAGAAAGCGTCTGGTCACTACTCAACCAGAGACCAGTACGGCAGGTTGTGCTCTGCGGACGTGAGTGCGATTCCTTTACATATACAATCGGCATAGCTCCTGAAAATATCTAAAATGCAATAAATAATATGCAAAGGATTTCTTGGGTTGTCCATCAAACCTACGCAAACCCGAGATAAAAGTAAGAGATCTCAAGCTGACTAGCCGGAGCAAAACACATCAAAGGGCAACACCACGTCACCAACGACATTTAAGTATCAACGAGACATCAGCGAAGAACGATTTAAAGCTTCACACTGAATTGAATCGCAATAAATTCTATTCTATCTGTCCTCACGACATCAAAGTAACAGCGTGCTAATTCCATTTTGGTTTGATGAGCATCTAGGACGATTGTAGCTGCTTTGACATATGAGCAATATAACGGCTCAAGCATCATGATTTTCATTGGAAAATTTATTGTCACTTATAGTAACCAGCATAATTCCTTTGAATATGATGTCATACCTTTGAATGTAACCTAAAAATAATGAAAAGCAAAAATGAAATAACCAACGAACTTGCATATTAAGGTTTGCATTTTTTGTTAGTGCAGAATTGCAAACTTATCCTTAAAAACAATAGCTATAAGACATATGTACTTTGGGAATCCATGTGCTTATATGTTATCATCGCTTCAAAGAACACAATATAGAACCCTGTTGAACACGAGTTCACTCTGTTTCAAACAGAAAAGCTGTAGAAGACAAATAACACACATTGCAGATGCTTGCATACTACTACAGAAGTAACAATCTTTCTAGCTTTGCGTCAAGTAGTTTTCATATGCTGGTGAGAGATAAAACTTGTGCCCAGCGGTCTATAAATAGATTGCTTGACTTTAGGATCATATTTTCATCATTAGAATTGCTTACCTGGCACGTTCTATGTGTGATACAATACTACAAACCTTTATCAACAGTTTATTGCATTACAGGAAATTGGGAGGGAAATTAAACAAGGGAAAAGAAAATTAATATGCTTTCACAGGCACTGCAGTCATTTGCACCTTATTATTGTAAATTAATGAACTACACAATATTCTGATTCTTAAGAGAGAATGATGTGTTCACATAATCAGATAACATCAATGATGATACACATGGTCAAAATAATTCTTGAGAATTCATGTAAACTAAATAAAAAAATAATATCTGTAGCAGTATATAGATAGACCACTGGGCGTTAATGGGTTAAAGCAGAATTTCTTGTTGGTAGTATTCTCCATTCACAGTTTGATTTTGAGAGATGATATGCAATTCTGTCTTATCGTAATGAGATATGCCTCCAGCAACCATAATTTTCAGTGAGCATTTAGGAGTAACAATTTGGGACATCTGTTGAGGGTTATTGATCCTGATTGTTCTGATGGTTTGACTTAGGCAGTAGTTCTGCAGGACTCTCGTTGTGTGAATAAGACGTGTGAATATTTTGTGTCCCTCTGGGGTATCTTCTGCAAATCCAGCATAAATCAATCTTTTGCAGAACTTTACGCAATCTCCAACATTGTAGTAAGAATAGACTTTAGTGGTTCTTTATAAGGAACCTTTTCCCAACCTGTAGATTTAACATACTGCTTAGTTGTTGTCATACCAACTTTGAAAGTCTTCAGAAAAATTCAGTTTCTTCACTACACTCCTTACTCCTGTGATTCATAGTCAAATACCTAACTCTGTTCTTAGTCTTAAGAGTAATTTTTCTTGGTTGACCAAGTCTTTTAATGTCTATAGCACCATCGTCTTTTCTTGCCCATTTTCCAAACATGTTTCATACTTTAAAGTCTGACTTTCCTTTTAATGATTAAAGGACCAATGGCATAAAGAAAGGAAGAAAGATAAATCCAATTTCCAACACCGCTTCTTCATGTGACTGCAGCTAACAAATACAATAATACCATGAATGAAGACTTCTGCCTGCTGCCTCAACAAGTGGTACTAATGGTAATAACAACAGATGAGCACAAAAGTGTGCATATTTCAAATTACTGCCAAATTATTCTAACTGAAAAAGATGCAGTAGGGCAAGAAACTTTCGTACTAACCCCTGCTAACCCTGCAGTGGTTGAGTGCAAAGAGAAATGGATTAACAAATATCTCTTGTAATCTCTAGTCAAAGTTTCCAAGTGTACATTATATTTTAAGTATAGTGGTATAATGTGCAACACATAGAAAACCCAGTACCTATTTAAAAGATAAATTAGGAAGTAGCACACATAAATTACATAAATACTGAGTATCTGAAATTGCATGTTCAATTTCATAAATTTGAAGATTTATGAGCATAAAGGCACACAACAGCAGATTTTAAAACATGATGACATTTAAACTACCTAGTTTTCCTACAATGCTGTGCTAGAAGTTCATTGCAGATCTTTCTGCCATATAAATCCAAGCCCACCTCGGTAGCTTGATGGTTAGCATGTCTGCCTCACGTTCAAGAGGTTGTGAGTTTGAACCTCGCTTAGGGTAAGTTATCCGGGTAAGGTTTTTTTCCAAGGTTTTTCCTTATCCTGAGAAGACAAATGTTGGGTAACTTAAAGCTCCATGGACCTCAGGCTCATCAAGCATTATTTCATCCATTTCATTCACTCACCGTCTGATATGACATTACGTTGGAGGATGTTAGCACAAAATATATATAAATCCAACCATTGGAACAGAGGCCTTGGAAATAAATATCATTTTTCCAAATGGCAACAAATCTGTAATCAAACTCAGTGAAGCAAATATAATTTACTACAAATTGCTGAGATAGCTACTTAGCTTATACACTGTTCTAAAGTAAGAACAAATTAGAAACTAAAAACTTCACTTAGTGTTTGAAAAAATAACTTGCAAACATTACTAAGATAAGTGAAGTTTTTAGTTTCTAATTTGTTCTTACTTTAGAATCTTGTTGCTTCACAGTTAATAGCTTCATTTTCCATAATTATACACTGTTGTTTGCTTTACTTACCAACTTTTAACTATGAAATATTTTGTATAGCATCTGCAAAATGTATTCTAGATAGAGTTGTAAAACTACTGTAGGCTACCATAGACTATCATAATTGAGTGTAGACTATGGTAGTTTTCCTAGTGGAATTACTTAGCTAAGAATTGACTCATGTTACCTGCACATTAAGTGCGTTGCATGCCTATTGAGCATTACCTCATATTGATTGTTTTTTTTATGTTATGTAAGTTTTACTAGCTCCTCTGGAAACCAAAAGTGAACTTTGAACCTTCTTGAAACTGAGAGAGGGCCACTTAACCTATGGAACGTTAGTGTCTTCAAAAACTTTCGGAAGCTCCTCTAAGTATTCTACAGTTCTGATCAAAAACATGAATAGTGATCAGAGCAGTGGCGGCTCGTGACTTGCCGCAGTGGGTGTGCAGTACATTACATCCTCTCCACCTTTACTCCCTTTCTTTCTCTAACACACACCACACATTTCTAATTCTAAATTCATGTGGGCAATTGAGCTCATATGTTTTGCTATTTTTTGTTTTAAATTACCAATATCACAAGAGCTATTATTTGTCCAGACACCGCTTCTCTCACTCGCAAACAATAAGAACGGAAAACAGCTTCTCTTATAAAAATAAACCGAAAAGATTTATCTCCTTTAGTTTCACCATGTTATTAATTTCTACACTTTCATAGACTCAAACTTCCTGCTATGAGCAGACACAACTGCATGCAACTTGCTGCCAGAACACAAACATAACAAACAGTAATAAACACTGTAACAACATAACTATTCCAAACTGAAGTATTGGCCTTAGTAAATTATGACATGAAGAGTAATTATATGCATTTATAATAGTTTAATAAGACTAGATATAGGTAATTGTTCTAAAGTAAGAACAAATTAGAAACTAAAAACTTCACTTATCTTATTGTTTTGGTGCTGACCCTGGGGTTTCAAGCTATATCCAGCTCATTCTCAAAGCCATATAAACAAACTCATTGCCAAGCTACAATCTTTTATTTTTTCTGAAAAACAATTACTCTTATTCAATTTTTATTTACCAATCTCTGAAAACAAAAATTTATAAATACAATCTATAGATGGTAATTTGAAGTTCATAACACGGTTCCTGTTTTTTAAAATAAAAACTTTTTCCAAACCATTAAATCTATTGGATTACTTAATTGTTTTAATAATTTAACTTCTGAATTAATTTCATGATTAAATGACCAAAAATGATCTACCACAGCTGATTTATCAGTTTGTTTATATTTAATATTTCTAAAATGTTCTTTTATTCTGGTTTCTAGATGACGTTTAGTTTTACCAATATAAACTTTATCACAATCTAAACAGCTAAATTGATAAATGCCAGATTTTTTATAACATCTTTTGACGTTATTGCGTTATTTCCTAGCAATCCTAGAAAAAAGCTTTTGATTTTTTTAAAAAAATGATTAAATTCTTTAGAATTAGACAATGACTTAATAGATGATTTTGTAAAACTTACAAATCTTTGTTTAGATCAAAATTTCTTTAGCTTTAATGGTAATTTTTTTCAACAAACTTCTGGCTTGGCAATGGGTAGTCCACTTTCGCCATTTCTTGCTAATCTTTTTATGAGTTTTTTTGAAACTCAAATTACAAAATCATTCCCTCTAATTTTTAAAATATGGTATAGATATGTGGATGACATTTTTGCTGTTGTCCCTAAAAAATAGATAAATGATGCTTTAAAACTTTTAAATTTACAAGATAAAGCTATACAATTCACTTTGGAAACTGAGAATAATGGATTCCTTTCATTTCTGGACTTAAAAATTAAAAGACATAACAATAAATTGAAATTTGGTATTTACAGAAAATATACTCATACTGATAATTACATAAAATATAAAAGTTTTAATCCTTTTGCACATAAATTTGCTGTTTTTAATAGTTTAATTTATAGGTTAATAAATATACCCCTTAATAAAGATGAATTTGACATAGAATATAAACACATTATTAACACTGCAGTAATTAATGGTTTTAATACAGATTTTATACATAAAAGGATAGAGGAATTTAAGTATCAAAAAGCTGTCAAAGAAGTTTCAACCCTCAAAAAATAAAAGATAATTGTATTTTTAAAAAGTTTACTTACCACCCATGGGCTAATAAAAATTTACAAGGATTTTTAAAGAATATGGAATAAATTTGGTCCCTCAAAATAAATTTAATATACAAAATTTACTTAATTTTTCAAAAAAAGATAAAATACCAAATTATAAAAAATCTGGCATGTATCAATTTAGCTGTTTAAATTGTGATAAAGTTGATATTGGTAAAACTAAACGTCATGTAGAAACCAGAATAAAAGAACATTTTAGAAATATTAAATATAAACAAACTGATAAATCAGCTGTGGCAGATCATTTTTGGTCATTTAATCATGAAATTAATTCAGAAGTAAAATTATTAAAACAATTAAGTAATCCAATAGATTTAATGGTTTGGGAAAAAGTTTTTATTTTAAAAAACAGGAACCGTGTTATGAACTTCGAATTACCATCTATAGATTGTATTTATAAATTTTTGTTTTCAGAGATTGGTAAATAAAAATTGAATAAGAGTAATTGTTTTTCAGAAAAAATAAAAGATTGTAGCTTGGCAACGAGTTTGTTTATATGGCTTTGAAAATGAGCTGGAAATAGCTTGAAACCCCAGGGTCAGCACCAAAACAATAAGATAAGTGAAGTTTTTAGTTTCTAATTTGTTCTTACTTTAGAATCTTGTTGCTTCACTGTTAATAGCTTCAATTTTTCCATATATAGGTAAATGTGTTTATAACATTAATATGATATAGAAGATGGCTACATTATATTTAGAACTGTCATGTTGGCTGCCTAGTAGGTTCTGCTAAACGAGAGGGAAATGCTTGTAGCAAGGAAAATGGAGGGACTTGTACGAGAATGTAGTGCGCTTGCGCGGTAAGGATTGCAAGTGTTGGCCTTGTCGATTATGGTGCCTTAACTCGCCGTACTCTTAAATGCAAGCTTTGCACTGCTCCCCGCATACCCCTTGCCTAAAAGCTACCTTTGCCAGTCGCAAAATCGGGTTTATGCATCTCAGCTTGTTGACTGAGCTGTCATTTGGTAAAGAGGATGCGGGAAAATTAAATGAGCAAGTTCATCTACGTACAAGAATGTTGAACATTCGACTTTCTCATGTGCATGTCTATACACATTCGCATGTGGAAAAAATTAGTGGATGTGCACTTGCGAGTATGTGATAGCCCAGGAACCGCCACTGGATCAGAGTAATGCTATTTTGAACCAAAAAGTACAATTTTTATTTTGATCACAGTGAGTACAGATTTTGTGATTATGCTTTAATTTCTCATTATTCGTTGTATTTTGTATTATGTTCCTTTCCCTACCATTGCTACCAATACTACCAGTAATCCTACCATTTACTTTGTCCTTCAGGAAGGCTGCATCTTGGTTATGACAAATGACATTTTGCCCTCTATGTTGGTCTTCTTCAGGTTACACGCTGCAACAGCACCTACAAGACTGCAGAGAACCCCTGCCTAAAAGTTCTCCTCTTTCTGAATTTGATCCATTGCCATATTATGTGACATTCTGACTCTAAGCAAGACAATATCCCTTCGTGCCAACTTGGAAAAGTTTTAAAGAGTCAGTTGAGTACCAGAAGTTTTAATTTTCCATCCTAAATCCCGGTTCCCCATATGACTTGTGGGCACACCAGATAGCACTAGAGCAATTCCAGCAGCTAAAGCTGAGCTCCTTATAAGTCCCATCAATAGCTGTTTGGCTCTCAAAATTATCCCCATCAGCTAAATTTAACATTTAAAAATTCCATAACCATCTTGGTGCAGAGAATTGCTGCATCCTGAAAGATGGTTGTCAAGGAGAAAATGGCTTCCTTCTAAACCCCAAGCCAACCTAAAACAAAACAAACCATCCAAAAACAACCTTTCCTATATAGTAGATTCCTATCTGCAGTTAAACCCTATTGAGGATGGGTATGCTGCACAATCACTCCAGCTGAGCTTCAGTCTGCCAGATGAATGTTCTCCATTATTAGCAGAATTAAAATCTTTTCTTAAAACACAAAGCATCAACAACATACAACACCAATTTAAATTACTGGTTCTTCATATTATAAAAAAGGAGCACATCCAAGTAAAGAACTGTGCAGAACACCATTCACAAGACTAATTTCTGAAGATCTAGTTCCATTAATTTTCACAATTTGTTTGCAACATTTCAAGTATAATGAGAGCAATTTCAGTTTTTACCTACAATGTCATATGTTTATAAGTTGGCCACTAAAGTGCTATGAGATACACAGTGAAATGGCTTGCTTAAGTTGCATAATGAAGCTTTGGCATACAACTTACTTTCAAAGTATGAGAAGAATGTGTGTTGCTACGTAGATCACTTATTGCATTTACAGTACTTTTGCCAGGCCAAAAACTAAATTGTGATTCATAAAACAGTCCATTACTCTACAAGTATGTAACAGCTGGCTTTCATTACACACTCCAAATATATATATAATAATAGATATTGGTCTGTAATTATTTGCTTCAGATTTTGAACCTTTCTTGTAATTAGGACAAACTAGAAACTTTCTGAGAATCAGGAAACACCCCAAGGACTAAACACCAATTAATATCTGCTGTAAGAGGTAATAGCATATAATACATTTGATGCGAAATGTGGTTTGGTGGTTCACGTTGTGTCGCCATTTGATGCGAAAATTAAACTGTTGGTCACGTTGTGTCGCCCTTTGATGTGGTATGGTGTTGTTTTCTCCGGCTAGTTCAGCATGAGATCTCTTTCTTTATCTCGGGTATGCGTAGGTATGTTATGGTTATAGATTACCCCAGAAAAACTTTTGTATATTGTTTATTCTTTTTTACTTCTCATACACTTTCGGGAGTTATGCCGACTTTCGATACGCAGAGGAATCGCACTCACGTGTGTACACCACAACGTGCAGCACCAGTCTGGGGTGAGTGGTGACGCTTTCTGGCGTACCCACGCTAGGAAAACGTTCTCTCCAATTTTAAATGTCATGACGTCATCCAAAAGAAAGCCTCGTATCCAAAATGCTATTTCATTCCTTTTCCCAATTTATAAATGTCCCTTTCTATTATAACATGTTCTTTTTTGAATTCTGAATATCTAGTTACCTTTTTATGATTAAACAATGTTTTCTTTATATTTTATTAAACATATCGCGCGACTTTTAAGATTGGCAGACCTGAATTTTGACCGTGAATTTAAACTATGTAGTATGACGTCATGACTCATTAATTTCAAACCAATAATGCGTTTATCCTACAAATTTAACGACTATTACTTACTCGTATCTTGCTCACCTTACAACACTTCCTACTCTATTATCTATATATGTTATTACTCAGCACATATCGCAAATCTCACATCCGGCAATTAAATTAAAACGTGTCTTTATCAAAAGCCCATTCAATTTGAAATCTACATTTCGGTATCACATTAGGTCCTGTAATAGAGTATTGGAAATTTCATGAACATCCTTACTGTTTGAGTTCTTAAAACACAATACAACTCTATAAATTCAATTATATCACTTTCAAAGTGAGTGTTTGTTTGCATGTTTATGCTGTTAGTAATTTCTGGAAATTAGTTTTACATTTTGAATATGATTTGATTTATTATCAGCCATAGAAATTACAATAATTCATGGCATTCAGGGATTCAACAAGATTTGAAGAGTTATTATCATTCATTTTGATGTCATTAGTTTGACACAGTCTCCAGTCTCATTATCCAGTGTTTCTGCTGACGTCAAACTGGGAGTATACATCCAAACTTTTATTGAAAACATTATTACCGGATGACAATATATCCTCGGATATTATGGAAAATACAAT
Source organism: Tenodera sinensis (assembly GCA_030765045.1). Taxonomy (NCBI): domain Eukaryota; kingdom Metazoa; phylum Arthropoda; class Insecta; order Mantodea; family Mantidae; genus Tenodera; species Tenodera sinensis. The sequence continues at coordinate 144,361,015 of CM060961.1, read as the reverse complement.
TAAAAGAATAGAAATGAATACTATTTATAATAATAATAATAATAACGTTATATTGCCTTTTGATATTTTTGAAATTAAACAGCTATTTAGAAAATTAAAGAAAAAGAAATCCTGTGGACCAGATAATATTCCAAATGAAGTTTTAATAGGCCTCCAAGATACCTTAATTCCTTACTTGTGTTTACTTCTTAACGATTGTCTGTGTAGGGGCTGTTTTCCAGCATGCTGAAAAGTAGCGCATGTTCTTATTCTGAAAAAAGGAGTAGATAAGGACCCAGTAAAACTTAAGTCCTATCGACCTATCTGTCTTCTTAATTCAATTGGAAAAATTTTTGAACATTTAATCAATAAAAGAATAAATGAATATAGACTTATGATAGGCACAAATGGCAGACAATATGGGTTCAGGAAAGGATGATCTACTGAAAATGCAGTATATAATGTCATGGAAAATATTAATCAGACTGATAAAAAGTATATAATTGGTATCTTTTTTTATATTTATGGAGCATTCGATAACCTATGGTGGCCCTTTTTCTTCGGAAGACTAAGAAAACAAAATTATCCCAAAACATTATACAATATTTTGAAGAGCTACTGTGACAACAGGAGAGTATTCATTCAAGGTATAGGACAGAAAATATGGAAAGGAATTACCAAAGGATGCCTACAAGGTTCAGTACTTGGGCTGACATTCTGGGACATAGTTATGGAATCTTTATTAGAAGAATTTGATAAAGATCCTGAAATTAATAACATCACAGCATATGCATAATAGACGGAGATTTGAGAGTTCAGTTAGAAACTAAAGCAAGATATCTTACTGATAAATTGACAACTTGGTGTAAAAATGCGAAACTCGAAATTGCTCCACACAAATCGAACTTTATGTTGCTGAAAGGAAACTTTAAAAGGAATCCAATTATAAAATATAACAATCAAACCATTAAACGGTGTAATGCAACAAAATACTTGGGAGTTATGCTAGATGAAAAATTAAATTATATTAAACACACAGAATATGTGAGAAATAAGGCCAAAATAATTATGCAGAAGTTGTCAAGAATTGTGAACATAAAATTTAAAATATCCCTAAATAATATCATTATCCACCATTATTGCATTTTTGGATTGATAATCACTTATGCTGCAGGGGTGTGGGCAGACAAAATGACAAGAATTACATTGAAAAGAAAACTTGGAAGTTCTCAAAGAAAAATCCTTTTAAGGCACACAGGGGCGGTTTGCACCACCCCAACTATGGCTTTATTGATTATTACGGGCATATGGCCAATTGATCTTTTACTTAGACTAAGAGGTGCCACGTTTTGGATGAAGAAGCAGAATTGGAACAAAGTACATGAAATAGTTTATAGAAGATATGTGAACAAGCAGGAAATCAAAAGATCTCTGCTTACAGAATGGCAAGAGGAGTGGGATTCTATTAATGAAGGAAGAAGAACTTAGGAATTTTTTCCATCTGTTTACGAAAGATTAAAGCTCAAACACGCCAAACCAACGAAAGGCATGGTACATTTTTTATACAGATATGGACCATATGGAATTTATTGGCAGAGAATAAATAAAACTAATAACTCTATTTGTGGCTTCTGTAAAGTAGTTAACAATCCAGAACACATGCTTTTTGAATGCACTAAGTACGATAGAAAAATTATTGAAGGAAGAAATCCACTAAGGGGATATACTTTAATGCACATTTTAAGGGAAAAAGATTTATATAGTATACTTGCCAAGTTAGCAAATGAGATCAGAGACATAGCCTGGGAAGTCAAAATAAGTAACGATATTATAAGACCACATACATTACATACTCCAGCAGTTAGAAGATCGGAAAGAATAAGTAATCTTATTAACATTGAAGAATCAAATGTGGCCAGACAGAACCTATATAATAGTAATAACAATAATAACAAATGGGGGAGAGGAGACAGATGCACAACAATCTAGTTCTGAGGAAGAAGAGTACTTATTGGAGTTCTTACGACAGCAATGATGGAGCAGATGGCGAAGAGTTGCAGTCTTACAGAAACAGTTACGGCCAGGCAATGGTGGACCCGGGTGATAAGAAATTTGAAGAGACGTCGCAGTGGAAGGAGGAGCCAACTATTTTGCAAATTCATGGGTCCGGGAGCAAGTGTAATTGCCCCAAATGAGTGAGTGAGTGTAGTTAAGTGAGGGGAGGGACTTTCCCCTCCCCATTTATAATTTATAAGTAAAATTGGAGATGAGAGGATATTGTGATTGGTGATTTAGAGGAGGGGTTTCTGTAAATTTTTAGTTTATGTGAATGTTTTGATGTGGTGTGTATTAGTGATTTTGTTTAGGTGTTTGAGAGAATGGGTTTTTTATTTTTTAGATAAAAAGTGGATTGGAGAAGTGGAGGTATTTTATGTGATGTGAAAGGATGTAAAAGGTATATAATTTATATTGATTGTAGAATATTATATGTGTGTGTGTGTTTTATTTTGTTGCAATTTTTGGTTATTTGTTGTAAATGTTATTTTTTTTAAGAGGAAATTGTGAAATATATTTGAAGTTTTGGATGTGAGTTTAAATTATATAAGTTTGTGTTTTTATAAATTATAAATTGAGTGAATTTATAAAAATTTAAGATTTGCAATTAGTATTTGTTTTTTAAATTTTTGAAATTGTTTTTTTTTAATTTTATGCTTTTTAAAAAAAATTAAGAGAAGAAATAGTGAATTTGGTATTGGAAATTTGGTAATAGGTTTAAATTATATAATTTTATATTTTTTATTAAAAAAATTAATTTTGTGTTGTAATTTAGGTATTGAATATAAATTATGTTATTTGAGTTTTTGTGGTAATTTTAAAAATAATGAAGTATTAAAATTTTAAAGTTTATTTTTTTTAATTTAAAATTTAAATATTTTATATTATTGAATCTTTTTAAATTATTAAGTTTAACAATTAATAATGCTGATAATTTTTGATATTATTTATCTGTTTATTAATTGTATATTAATAACCTTTATATTTTAGTTAACATTTAAATATTTTTGTTATATATTCATAGTTTTAACATTTTGATTTTTAAATGTTAAAAGTTTAACATTTAAATTTAAATTTTGTATAATTTAAATTTTTAGTTTATGGTTTTCAAGAATTTGAAAGAATAGTAAATTTTGTTGTGAAAATTGTTAGTGAGTTGAAATTAGTGGTTGGTTAATTTTATGAATTTAGAAAAATGTTTAGAAATAATTTGAAATCTTTGTTGTTATTTAGGTATTGAATTTAAATTATGCTGAGTTTCTGTGGTAAAAAAAATTTGAAATATTAAAATTTATAATTTTATTTTTAATTTAAAATTTGAAAATTTATACTATTAAATATTATAAATTATTAAGTTTAAAAATTAATAATGTTGATATTTTTGATATTATTTATTGTTATTAATTGCGTACTAATAGTCTTTATATGTTAGTTAATATTTAAATGTTTTTGTTATATATTTATAGTATTAAAATTTTGGTTTTTAAAATTTCAAAATTGAAATTTAAATGTTGTATAATTTAAATTTTAGCTTATGGTTTTTAAGAATTTGAAAGAATAGTAAATTTTGTATTGAAAATTGTTAGTGAGTTGAAATTAGTGGTTGGTTAATTTTATGAATTTAGAGAGATGTTTTGGGATAATTTGAAATTTTTATGCAGAATTGTGTGTAATTTTTGTATTTGTATATTTTAATTGATTTAATTAGGGGTAAAAATTATTCTTTTTTAAATACTGGATACCAGTATTTGTAATATCGATTACCAGTATTTTGTAGGTTTATGAATTTAAATTTTTTGTTCTTTTTATTTTAGTAGAGGATTAACTGGATACCAGTTAATTTTAATGCTGGATACCAGTATTATTTGTATATTTATTTTGTAATTGAATTGGTAGCTTATTTTATTTTATTATTTTATTTTTAATTTTCTTTAATATTTTATTTTAATTTTCTTATCTGAAAAAATTATTTGTAGATTTGTATATTTTTTATAGTTTATTAATAAATGTATGGAATTTGGAAGCTACGTCCCGGTGTAAGGAATTAGGTACCGGGATGGAAGTTTTCAGATTTTATTTATTTATTTATTTATTTATTTATTTATTTATTTATTTATTTATTTATTTATTTATTTATTTATTTATTTATTTATTTATTTATTTATTTATTTATTTATTTATTTATTTATTTATTTATTTATTTACTCACTCACTCACTCACTCACTCACTCACTCACTCACTCACTCACTCACTCACTCACTCACTCACTCACTCACTCACTCACTCACTCACTCACTCACTCACTCACTCACTCACTCACTCACTCACTCACTCACTCACTCACTCACTCACTCACTCACTCACTCACTCACTCACTCACTCACTCACTCACTCACTCACTCACTCACTCACTCACTCACTCACTCACTCACTCACTCACTCACTCACTCACTCACTCACTCACTCACTCACTCACTCACTCACTCACTCACTCACTCACTCACTCACTCACTCACTCACTCACTCACTCACTCACTCACTCACTCACTCACTCACTCACTCACTCACTCACTCACTCACTCACTCACTCACTCACTCACTCACTCACTCACTCACTCACTCACTCACTCACTCACTTACTTACTTATTTTTTTTTTATTTATTTATTTATTTATTTATTTATTTATTTATTTATTTATTTATTTATTTATTTATTTATTTATTTATTTATTTATTTATTTATTTATTTATTTATTTATTTATTTATTTATTTATTTATTTATTTATTTATTTATTTATTTATTTATTTATTTATTTATTTATTTATTTATTTATTTATTTATTTATTTATTTATTTATTTATTTATTTATTTATTTATTTATTTATTTATTTATTTATTTATTTATTTATTTATTTATTTATTTATTTATTTATTTATTTATTTATTTATTTATTTATTTATTTATTTAGTTATTTATTTATTTATTTATTTATTTATTTATTTATTTATTTATTTATTTATTTATTTAGTTATTTATTTATTTATTTATTTATTTATTTATTTATTTATTTATTTATTTATTTATTTATTTATTTATTTATTTATTTATTTATTTATTTTATTTATTTATTTTATTTAGTGTTTCTGCTACCAGCTGTTCCAATGATGAACTATGTGATCTTTATCTCAAGAGTACGCATGACAAGGTGTGAGTATAAATAACACAATTATGGTGACAATAAATTTAATGGAGGTTAATAATGATCTATTTGAAGTAAGTTGCTGTAAGTTTGTTGGCATAGATAAATAATAAGTTGCTGTGCGTTGAGGTTGAAGAATCAAACTGTTTCTGAATCTGATCATGCAGAATTATAACTAATTATATCTGCTAACTTCTGATGTAACCAGACTTAATGGTTTAAGGGTAACAAGAAAATATTATTTGTTTTTGCTCTTAATTCAAAATTCAGGAATGTTAATTTTATGTTTCTATGTCACATTTACACCTCGTTTGACCCATATTATTTATTTATTTTTATAAAATAAATCAACTTCATAACAAACCTTATATAATAAAACTTAGTAGGTACTTCACTTCTTCACAAAGCATGAAGGTAAGTACATTTGAAAGAAATTTCAGAGAGAATGGTGTACAGAAACAAAGATTAAATGACTGCTTGAATGGCACATAACAGTGCCTACTGACTATAATATTTCAATCTCAGAATAACCATAAACAAATACTGTACAATCAGCACTTTCACTAGCAGCTTTCTGTCAATAGAAACAATGCTGTTTTCCCAAACTTCATCCACTTTTCTGTTATAAAGTATGGTAATAAAGGTAATCTTCCACTGTGAAGTCTACAGCCTCACAAAACATTTCTGCAGTTAAGTGCATATTGTGAGTATAAAAGCTTGCAACCTAGTATGTCTGTAGACTAGAGTACATAAATAAATTGGCTGGGAAGAGGGAAAGCTCAGCACTTCTGTGGAATATATATAAAAGATCAAAATATTTTAATAAGAACTGAACAAAGTATATTACTTTAACATGCTGTGATTATTTGCCACTGTACAAGAAATGTAATGAGATTTACAGAAGCATTCAAGCCAAAATTTAATCATGATGAAATATTAAGATTGAAGTATTCAATTTACTTTATTAGGGTTTCATTAGAAAAGCATAGTTACACAACAATTTATAAATTAAAACATCTTTATTTTCTCCCAATACAGTTCACATTACAAAGCCAAAATACAGCAAGAACTTTACAGCCATTTTGCTTACTGTACACACACAAATGCACACTGCACTACCATATGTGCGTGCGCGCACACACACACACACACACACACACACACACACACACATGCACACACACACACACACACACACACACCACATACATATACTCACTCATATACTTGTACATTATTTGGTGAATAATTTAATATGCTTTCACTACATTATATAACTTAAATAGGTACTCATTCTACACTTTTACTGCTAGTTACTGAAAATGCACTTTTCAACTTAGCTCTGATGGTGTGACTGCTTGCTTTTACATAAATTACTGTTTCAGCATTACAAAAGAAATAAAAGCAAAAAGAAACTCATTGCCCTCCTGCTCTTGTTTATAATTTGGAAACCATAAGGGTGTTAAATAGTTTTAAACAATCAAGTAAGAATGTTCATCAAATAGCATAGCAAATTGTATTTAAGAACCTGTTCTGTAGAACAGTGTAATGCTCTCATCTACCACGGTGCATTGCATGAGAAATATTCAATAATGAAGTGGCTAAAATTGCCCTGAAAATAGGAATATTTTATTCTCTGTAGATAGGTATATTACCTTTTCCTTAAACTATTGTGCTGCAAAAATATTTCAGTTATCTGGGGAATTTCTTTATGATATTATTGTATGAATTTATCTGCTGTGAACCTAAAGGCATTAAATCTATTAAAATAATGAGAGCAATATATAATACAAACTAACCTAATCTAAAATATTCTAATTTACTCTAATATAGCACTGCATGAACTTACTTACTAAATGTATACCCCTCTCTCTCTGTTTATTTAATTAAATATCTTAGATTAAATTAATAAATTGCAAATGAGAGAGCGAAGGCTTTCACGGCCGGAGTCAGTATAACTAGGAGTTATTTCCGGGCTGTTATGCCGTGGTCATTCAACTCCAGCAGACCACGGCATAACAGCCCGGAAATAACTCCTAGTTATAATAAATTGCAAAGTTTGCGTAAAGAGGAAATGACACACAAACCAAGCTAAGGCTAATTTAGAATAAACAAATTGTATCTAATAGCTTATAAGCTTATTGTACATTTTTGTCACAGCCTTACTTGCTATAAATCATTTGGAGAAATGCTCCTTTGTTAAAAGAAAATTTTAGCTTTCTTTACATAGTAGTAATGAGCAAAAATGAGGAATTATGCTAAAAAACCACATTTTGTCCATATTAGCATTGTTTTTTCTTACATTTCTAAGTACAGCAGAATCCCGATAACTTCATTCTCAATAACTCGACATTCCATGTAACTCGACAACCTTTTTATATTTTAATGTTTTTTTATATCTTATCATTAAACTTGACTGTAATAATTGCTATTATCTGCTATATTGTATAAATACTATAGGCAAATTTTAATTAGTATACATGCACAATCTACCGCAATTTCCCTCACAGAAATGAAACGGCTGACCATGTATGACCCTTGATATCTAGTCAGAGCATATGCAGCCGACAAACCATTGTCACAAAATCAAAAGCTTACCACTGATAATGTGGATATACAGCACAAACACTGGTTTCGAAGGTTTGAAAGCTTATTGCTTTACCTAGTGCAAAGGTATTTTCAAGATGTGACAATTGCACAGTGGTTTATGATCGAGTTCGTTTTTGCATTTATACCATAGGGACGTCAGATTATGTTTCTGACTTCTGCAGACCATACGTGATTAAGTGCCGTGCCCGCTCGCATTATCAGAAGTGTCTTGTTTATTTCAAGGAATTAAACAGACATTACCCACTTCATGAATTTGCATGATGTCACTTGTTCATATTCAAGCAGGATCATTTTCCACATGTAAAAGATATCTGTGTACATGGCTAGCTAACATTTTTGTGACATACATATGGTTACAGTGAAGCTTCCAAGATTTCTAGCTTACTGTTAGTGTTGTATTGAGTTATGTTTGTGTCAGTGAAAATATTGACAAGCATGCCAATATTACACTATACGAGGGTTGTCAGTAAAATAAGGTTCCCAAAGTTCTGCAGTCACAAAGAATGCTGTTATTCAAGATCCAGCAATACTGATGTGTAGGTTGGTTCTCCCTCTCCCAGTCCCCCACCTGCGAGCTGTCCGCCATAGTGAGTCTTGGCTTGGCAGCCGCTAGAAATGGAGCTTCCACTTGCTTCTCCTGCTAGGTGCAAATTGCGCTCTGTGATTCATCTTTTGTGTGCAAAAAACACTGTGCTGGTGAACATTCATTCCCAACTATGTGAAGTGTATAGAGAACAGTGTATGAGCATACAACACGTATGCAAATGGTGTAGAAAATTCAAAGATGGACGTACACACGTCCATGACGACCAACATTCTGGATGACCATCGGTTTCAGACGACACCATTGTGAAAGTGAAAGAAGCAATGCTCAAAGATCAAAGGGACAGAAAAAGGTTATTGTTATCTGAATTTCTGTCAACCGGTACAACAATCAATGCAGACCACTACTGTGAGATGTTGAAGAACCTTTGCCACACAATCCAAAACAAGAGGAGAAGCATGCTTATGAAGGGAATGCATTACCATCAGGACAACAATCGCCTGCACATTGCCCATGTGACAACCAATCTCATCAACAAATTTGGATGGGATACTGTCACACACCCTCCCTAAAGCCCAGACCTAACCCAAATGACTACCATCTCTTCCCTGACTTGAAGAAACACCTCTGTAGGACGCATTTCAGAGTAGCTGAAAGAAACTGTTTTAAGCTATCTTCACCGCGCGGCGGGAAAGTACTACTAGGTAGGCATACAAAAGTTGGTACACCACATGCAAAAATGCATTGATCAGAATGGCGATTATGTCACAAAATAGGAAAAAGTTTAAGCTTTCCAAAAATGTATCATTCAATGTCAATAAATATGTTTTTCACTGTAAAAAAAATTGGGAACCTTACTTTACTGACAACCCTCGTATAATAATATAACACAAGCTTATTAAAGGCACTCAATAAATATAGTTGCTTCTCTCTAAGATTGTGGGAGATTTAACACCAAGTCCCCCTTGCTGTGCCACTGGACCAACCCTTGGCAAATGTGTTTGCATGTACATATTATTAACAAAAGTAATATAAATTCTAATTCAACAAAAACTAATAGCGCATTCTGGAATCTGAATAATACAAATTGGATTACTTTCAGCAGTAAATAAAGTAACTTAATTTCATAATTAAGTTTAATTCACAGTAATATGAAGTAAATTTAACAAAACATTCCAACTACAATTTAGGTAGCATTTCTTCCTGAATGGTAAATGGCAACTGAAGTACTGTGAATGTGATATATAGTATATACCATAGATAAAGTTTTCAGTCAAATCTTTATTTAGTTTGTTGGAAAAATGACTCATTAGATTGACAGAATTGTGGCACAACTTATTCTGCATATAATTTGTGAGGTTCAAAACAAATAATACCTACTGGAATTAAGTAAGTCAATGTGAATGTGTAACGTTCAATATGGTCTGAATATGTTTAAGCCACTTCACTTTGCTCACAGTTTTTCAGATTTTTTCACTCTTTTCTCCTTATAATTTGTCCATGTTTGGGGTCATTGTCTGACTAATAGACAAATGAAGAACAATTGTTAAGTTTATCACTAAAATGTGGTTCAATCATGAGGCTTACATATAGCTTCATGCATGAAAAGAACTGTCACATATACCCATGGATAGAACTGAACATGCTGAACAGACTAGAAGCAAATTTATACAAGTGAGGAAATTTTGTGCATGGAAAGTTTTTGTAAATGCATCTGTTTATTTTGGTATGTGTCTTTCATTTCCGTGTAATTTTCAGATCAATAATTTCTAATTATAATGTCACTGAAGCACTGTCAACATCAACTGAAAATGGTGATGTATGCATAATGAATATGGAGCTGGAAATTGAACAGTTTTACATATTGCAATATCTTATGACAAATTAAACATTTCACCACAATCCCATACTCTTTAATCAGGTATAAAGTTTCCCAAATGGATACAAATGTACTAGGTGTTGGTCTTTTACTACTGCATTCTGCTATGTCAGTCATAAGGAGTTTCTTCAATGTGTAAGTCAATACGCAAACACATTGACACAATGAACTACAAGACGAAGCATCATGGCACTGCACATGCTTACTGCTGATTGATGTGCACTACTTGCGACTCTGCTCTTCACATACTGTTCCATTGGCGTTTGGCTACTCCAACATCATAAGTCCAACACTTGCTGACCACTGTCTTAGGGAATCTGGGTCGATGAGTAGCATCCGAAAGAATCTGGAAGTGAATGGCATGGGAGAATACTGGAGGAGAGGGAGAAATAACCATAGTAAATTTTGGAAAATAATAAGAAATTTGAAGATATAGAGGTCCACTTATCTGTTGTTAACATTCCTTTCAGAATTTTGATGGGCCCAAAATCCATGTATGGTATACAGCAGATATGGACAAATTAAACATTTGTGTAATTCTCTCTCTCTGAAACTAATTTGTCCTGAGCAGTGTACTCCTTTGAGTTGGTTATTGTGTAGTAACAAATAAATGAAACACCATGAACTTTCCTCCATCAATCAGTGGCCTAAGAGAGTATGGTTTTATTATCCCTATCTTTCTCTTTCTTCTCTCCCATACGTTTATAAAAGGATCATTTTAGTTGAGGCAAATGACATCTATCCATTTTAGTAATAATATACATACAGCTGATGTATAGCTGCTTGGTTGAGTAAAAATGAAAGAAAAATGCCTATGGATACAAAAGTAGAGAGGACAGAGGAAAAAACAAAAAAGAGAGCTGCAGAGGAAACACCAAGGTAATCTAAATGTGTTATTTGACATATTAAATATTTTTTCTGTTATAGATTTCAGTATAACTTGTAAGAACTTTTTATGTAGTAACATGGTTTTCTTTTGCAGAAAGTCAGATCCATTGAATAGGATGGCTTCACTAAGATTGATCCTTGCATCCATTATTTATTCAAGATTAAGAAGAGAGCTTCAGTGCACCAAACAAAACTGAAAATAATTGTTCTTTAATTATCAAAATTTCATTTTTATTAAATTAATGTTTAAATATTATGGAGTCAAGTTTAACATTGCAATGCTTTGTTCATTGAAACTCACTAAATATTTAATGGAATATTAATTTAATGTTTAAAATGTAGTATGGGAAAAGGTATTTTACCTTTTATGTTCAGATCACAGTTATACAGAATCCTCACTGTTAGAACTTATATTGAAATAGGACAAGATCCTCTTTAAAAATATCCTGAAAGTTGTAATTCACTTCTGGAAGCTTCTCTGAAAAATGCACTTTAATGGACATAAGATGGTTCACACAGTACCCTTCTAAACGATTTATCTTCATGATGTATATGGCAGAGAAAGAGAGATGGGTAACAATTACAAAAATTATGCAATGAACTTATGTGTCTACCACTTCATGCTCATGATTATGTACAATGATAATGAGACATTGTAAAAATGTACAAGTGAACCAGATATTCAGCCAACGCAGCCAAGATAGGCACTACAGTCTGTATAGTGATACTTGACTCACATAATATGTGATATACTCTGGTTTCCTTTCTAAATAGGTCTACTAGCACCCTTCTATTGTCTGTTCACCAGTTCATGGTCTTAGAGGATGGAAGGGGAGAGGAGGCATTCCACTAAGTGTAACCCAAGATTTGTAAACTTCCACACAAATGTTGTTCTGCTGGTTATGTTGCCAACTTACCTCCAGTGTTACTCATGCTATGTTTACTTGCTTCTAATTTCTCTTAATTTCAGCTGTAATGTTTCTACGGTTATGTCAGAAATAAAGAAAAAAGGAGTGTAGAATTAAAACTCCCATTTAGGAGTGCTATGAAATCTGCTATATTGTGTTTGCAGAACAAAGGGGTTCATAGTGACAGTTCTATATGGAACACATATCTTTAGAGGGTGATAGAAAAAATAAATCTAAAGAGGTTCTTACAATTGAAACCTTTTTGGTTTTATTGGGCCACACTGTCATTTGTTTGTCCCCATACATGTGTGAACTCATTCCCATAGAACTAGCTTGGACCAAGGTGAAATGAATGATTAAATGAATGTAACAGGTGACCTATCCTTACAGGATTTTCTCAATATAATGCTTGAGGGTATATCACTTGTGACCAAAACAGGCTAGCAGGGTTTTTGAAAAATATAGAAAAGCTAGAAAATTATCAGTGGGAGAAGACAGAGTAGATGAAATAAGCTAAATATACTCCATAAACTGAAAATAACATTTAAGTTTTGCTATTTCGAGCGACTTCCTTGCTTTAGTCTAGTGTGAATAAACATTTCAAGGTTGGCACTACTATCATAAGCTTGGCTAGAAGCATGAATCCTGCTTCAGATATCGCTGTGCACCAGGAATTATTTACTGACATATGGCTGGCTACATTCCTGCCAGGGACCATGAGCTGGTGAACAAACTGTACAATACGTAGGCTGGAAACCTGTTTAGAGTATACAACATTACACTTAATTCTCAGTTTTTCCTCATATGGTTGGGTCAGCGACTGCCTGAACAAATGAGTGAGACTGGTTCATGAAGCATACTTAAGTCAAGGTAACTGTTTTACTTTTAAAAGAGAAAAATTGACTTGGCAACAATAACAGTTGACTATTTTCACCCATTTGGGTGACAGCTGCTGACCCTGCTCTACAGTAAATTCACTAACCTATTGTAATTAATTTAAATAACATATATGAATTCAGCACAAGTGCTACTGTCTGCTCTTATAGCGTAGAATTGTGTCAGTTATCCACTGTTCATACATGGATACTCTGGTATATACTCCTGGTGTGTTGCGTCGTCCACAGCCAATGCCAAAACTTACTACTCCCATTTGAACCCACTGAGTGCCTTGTGAACAAACTAGTGGACCTCCACCATCTCCCTGAAACATTGTAAACCAAATCATTTCACATTCTAGGTCAACATAGAATGTTTCATTTTGATACAATGTAACATTTTAACATTTGTATCACAAATAGTTATTTATACACAAAATATATTGCATTAATTACTATGTCCTCAAGACAGTAAGGCTAAGCTGAAGAAATGTATGTACAAGTTACAAAAATTAATCCAATATTATGGTTTAAATATATCAGTAGAAAAGTCAAAGATATTATAGGAAAACAAATTAAAAGATCGAAGATAGTGTTAAATAATAAAGTGTTAGAACAGACGGGAAAATTTAATCACTTGGGCTGCAATGTAACATTTAAAACAAACAATGAAGAAATAAGTAATAAAGTGAATAAAATTTCAATATATATATATATTCAATATATATCTTGAAAAGAAAAACCTGAAAGGATACAAATTTAAAATTCTATAAGACAATAGCTGTTCCAGTTTTACTGAATGGATCGGAGACATAGACACTTAAAAGAAAGATTGGAGCCAAATACAAGCAGCAGAAGTGAAATATCTCTGAGCATAAAAGGATGTGCAAGATGAAATCATATTAAAAATGAAGAAATAAGGAAAGAATTAGATATATTTTTGTTAAAAAAAAAGATACAAATAAATAAGAAAAATGGAAAAGTCATTTGCAAAGAATGGATAACTCTTGCATTCCATTACAGTCATACAAATATAAACTTTCTGGCTATAGAATAGGAAGACGAGTAAAAAGAGGGGAAGAAATATGAGGCTGGAACAGGAGAATTTTCCTAAACCATGAAGAGTTGATGTTAAGGTGATGATGATGGTGATGGTGAGGGGGAGGGTGAGGGCAATGGCGATGGCCATGGTGTTCTCAGGAAGATGCGGTTGCAAATCTAAGGCAAAATCATTAATAATTCCTCTGGTACATCAACAGTGCAATGCGCTGTTTTGTTATTGAATAAATATATAAGAAAGCTTTAAATTAAAAATTAGATTCATGACACTTTGTACATGATTTATGGAAGTGTTTAAAACAGTGAAAGTGTATCAAATTAGTTAAAATTTATGATGAAACATTTCCATTCTAAGCCCTCAAAACCTAATGGAAAAAATTAAGTGACCGGAGGTTGATCTTCATATGTTTAAAATTAAATAACGTATATAATCAGGGAAAGTACCTTGGTTGGCATAGTAGCGCTCTGTAGTGAACACAGGCAATTGATGTATGCATGTGATGTGACGGCACATGACGTCCATGCGGCTCAGCGGGCAGCTGCAGTGCATACGAGTCAACAGCGTACACATAAAGACACAAGCTTTGGAAAACTTACACAAACATGATTCACTTAACGTGCTTGGCACATGCTTGCCACAGGGTGGCGTATGAGATTCGGTCATCTTATGATGACGTAGATAAATTCATTTCAAATATGAAGAGAATATTCCAGAAGGCTCCGGCAAGAATAATGAAATTCAAAGCAATGGCACCAGGTTACCTTTACCCCCACAGCCCGTCATTACAAGGTCGGGAACTTGGCTCAATGTGGTGTCATATTATGCCACTCATTATACTATAGTCGCTAAAATAGCTAATACCTTCGACAGTATGGACTGTTCAGAAACTGGAATAATAAAATCACTGCTTTCCAATCACTTGCGTGAAAAGCTCCAGCTTATAAACAAGTATTTTGGGCATATTTCTGATAGAGTCACACATCTGCAGACATGTCACACAGAAATGCCCAAAGCTCTTGAGCTAGTTCAGACACTGTCAGAAAGAGTTAATAAAGCTCCATCTACATCGATCACCAAAAACATAAAACAGAAGTTAAGCTCTGCTCTACTGTAAAATACTGGGTATTCCGTCATGAAAGATATTCGACATGCCTTAGAAGAAATATCAGCTGCATCAACTGTTTGTGTCCTGCAGATAACGTTCAGTATTTTCGTTTTGTACCTGTCACATCCTGTGACGCAGAATGAAGTTTTTCCATGTACATATCATGCTTGCGTGACAATAGAAGATTTTGCTTTGAAAGCTTTAGAATGTATATCATTGTAATGATAATAATAAAGTCACTATCACGTAAGTGTGATACTGCTGGTTTTGTATCTAAATGAACACAGGTAACACTGCATGTTTACAGCCATGTGCCGCCAGCAGGAACAAACCGGTTCTGCTGCACGGCAATGGTCTGGGTGTTGTGTACCTCATTTCCCAACCAACCAAGGTACTTTATATAATCTTTAGGCAAAAATGAAGTAAAGAAGGCTTATCATAACATCATCTACAGTAATAGATAGTATTGAATCAAGTTTACTGTAAACAGTGATATAAAAAAATAAAGTTCTGATACAAACTTAGTGCAGGGTTAATATTCCACATAGTACACCTTCTCATGAACACTTCTTTGTTTGCCACAGCCTGAGAAGATTTCATGCTCCAGATACAGTTATCAGACATCATCGGACCTATCAAAGGTGACTCAATAGATCAAAATACAATGGAACCTCAAAGGAACGATATTCTTACAGAAAATTGGACAAAATGTGCAAAATATCCTGGATGACATATTAAAAACTTATGTCTAAAAAGCACCCCCTCAGGATCCACTGCAAATATCACCTCAAAGTGTAGCTAGATCTACAGGGATGTAAATTAATTTATAGGATCCACCTCAATGAGTGAGATGGTTTCACTTACTAGGTACTTAACTTACTGCCTTATTTAACTTACATAAATTTTAACTATTAATTAGATTCATGAATTTGATTTTTGAAGGAGATAGTTTCAAGGACTCTTATAAACGAAGTACATTGGTTTTTAATTAAATTGTCTGAATCTGATGAAATTCCTGCTAAAAGTATACTTAACCTAAAGAAGCTACATATAAGCTACCTCCTGTGAAATTTATGCAATTGTGTAATAAAAAAGTGTACTAGTTTTGAAAGATTATTCAGAGGAAATTTGATTTATAGTATCAACAAAACAGTACTTCTGACTTACTTCAAAGATTTTGGTAAAACATTTTCTCCTAACTGCAATAAATTGAGCTTATGGAACAAGATTCAAAAGGATATGAAGTCCAAAATCATTTAACCATTGTTAAAATTCCTTGGTAAAGCTCATAATCAACATTTAACTTGTTCTACCATTTGGTACTTATATTTTGTGAATGCTGATGAGAAGAACTGGTGACTGTGTGCTTCAGTCAAGCAGAATATAGACGTTGAAGCTAATAGTCGTTCGCTTCTCTTTATGTCGCCATTGATGCTTAAATGTCGTTGGTCTCGTGGTCGCCCGTTGATTTGGTTCTTTCCCGCTAGCTCAGATTGAGATCTCTTTATTTCTCTCGGGTACGCGCAGGTGTTATCGAATAGACTACCCAAGAAAACCTTTATATATTGTTTATTGCATCTTAGATATTTTCGGGAGCTATGCCGATTGTATATGTAGAGGAATCGCACTCACGTCCGCACAGCACAACCTGCAGTACTGGTCTGGGCTGAGTGGTGACGCTTTCTGGCTTACCCAAGCTAGGAAAACCGTTCTCTCTAATTTTGAATGTCATGACGTCATCCAAGAAAGCCTCGTATCCAAAATGCTATTTCCTTTTCCCGCAATTTAGAAATGTCCCTTTCTATTATAACATGTTCTTTTATGAATTTCGAATATATAATTACCTTTTTAGGATTAAACGATGTTTACTTTATATTTTATTAAATATATCGCGCGACTTTTAAGGTTGGTAGACCTGACTTTCAAACGTGTATTTAAACTATGTAGTATGACGTCATGACTCGTTAATTTCAAACCAATAATGTGTTTATCCTACAAATTTAACGACTATTATTTACTCATATCTTGCTCACCTTACAACACTTCCTGCTCTATTATCTATTTATGTTATTACTTAACACTTATCGCAAATCTCACATCCGGCAATTAAATTAAAACGTGTCTTTATCAAGCCCATTCGATTGGAAATCTAAATTTCGGTATCAAATGCCCCCATTTATGTTATTTTATTATTTCATAATAAAATAATGTAAATGTCTTGCCCGAAAGAAAAATTAAAAATTACTCCTGTATTTTGAATAATCGGCAACACTCCCATTATATACAATTTTCAATTACACTGTTTTGAAATTGGTTATTAACATATTTTCTCATTAATCTTTTTAACATGACAAACAATTATACACTTGACTTAACATTAGTCCTTAAATACTAATTACAATATGTTATGGTTTCTTCTGTGAAACTTTTATATAAAGGTTAAATTTCAAGAGTCTTTCTTTATACTTCCTTCTTTTAGTTCATGTTTGCTCACTTTGCTCTCACTATCACTTGCACTGTGAATTCTCACTTTTGTTATTGTAACACATATCTGTACTAGATCCTTTAAGCACTAAAATGTACATATATTTATATAAATCCATTACACTCTTCAGACAAGTTCTTTCTTTGTCTTTCTGTGATAACTATCTATACATCTAAATATTTTAACAAATGTTTACAAATTAAATATTCTGTTTTCTCTCTATGCGGAGATGAATATTTTTAACAATCTTTCTGAAGCTGTTATTGTGAGCTCTATACAATATATTCTTAAGCTCTTTGTAATATATAGCAATTCACATTCTGCATTTGTCATGAATATGTAAGTACCTGACCAATATGTGGTTTTTCAAGTAAGCTAACATTTAAATTTTATCTCAAAGCTGATTGGGCGCCAATAGACAAATGACACTTCGAATTTTTTTTTTTTACATGAAATCAAGGTTCCAAGGTACCACACGGTTTCTTGTATGGTCGAAGGAGTTGTTTATGCCATCTTCCCAGACATTTTTCATTTTTAACATCTTTTAATTCATAGGTATGATAACCAAATTTTGATATAATTTCTGCAGGACCTTTATATAACAATTCCATCCTTTTGTTCCTACCTCGCAAGGCACTTGATAACTTATGGTCTTTAACTAGTAGCCAATCGCCTATCTTAGGTTCCCATTTATGTTTTCTACTCTTTTTCTTTAATTTTCGCTTCTCTACCTTTTTCTTGATTCGTTCAAAAGCAATTTTTGCTCTTTCTTCTTCACTTAACTGAATGTCATTAATTTTCAGTATTTTTGGTACCCCGGTTAATATTGGTTCTGGTTCAATTCCTAACATTAATTTTATTGGGGCAAACCCAGTAGTTACATTAATGGTGTGATTGATAATCTTTTCTATCAATGGACAATATTTCACCCAATCCTTGTGATTATGATATGTAAGTACACCTAAATAAATTCCTATATCTCGGAGGACACGTTCTGTTGGATTCCCTGATGGAAAGTATGAGGAACAATGATTTAGTTTTCTCGAGTCTAATGTCACCCTAATCTTTCCATTGGCCTTATTTACAATACATAGGGGATTCACAAATTCTGAATTCGAAATCTCAATAACCTCATCCTCTAACATTGACTGTATAACTGCATATACCTCTTCTCTTATTGTACTAGGGATAGCTCTCGCTTTATGTGTAAAAGATTTGATGGGTATCATCTCAAACGAATGAGTATAAATATTACATTTACCAGGTTTCTCAGAGAATACTTCTTTACTTCGGATTAATATTTCAAACAGTTTATCCCTCTGTTGTTCATTTAGTTGATCAGCCTGAGTTACTTTTTCCCTCAACAATTCTTCTAAGTCTTCACTACTCTCCCTATCATAGTACCTAGTTGCGTCAGAAAACCTCAAATTGTCTATGAAATCATTTTTATCCCATTCTACATTTTCTTTATTATCGACACTGTACTCTTTGACATTTACTTCAGTTAATTCCATAGCTCCTACTTTAACATATTCTACAAAGAATGTATCCCCTTGGATTTCTTCTTCCTCTTTTTCTCTTACAATAGTTTCTGAACTACTATCTTCCACAAATGGCACTATAATGGTCTCATCTTCAACTTTCATTTCTACAATCATGTTTTTAAAATTCACCACAGCTTCCCAGGCATAAAGACAATCACAACCTATTATAATATCTGTCACAAGTCTTCCTACAATCAGAAATAAAATTCCTAGTATTCTCCCATTTATTTCAATATTTATCATTGCTTGAAATTTTACTCTCTCTTTTCGTTTTCCCACAGCTAGCGAGCAATATATCCCATTAACTGGTAAAGACATTACTTTAAAACCACTACTTTGTAAATTATCATAAAAATTTTGTGAGCATACTGTGCTATTTGATCCCGTATCTATAATTGCATTGTATTGTTTTCCATTTACTCCAATTTTGATTTTAGGTGGATCTCCTACTTTTTCGTTTTCGTCGATTCTATTTTTCCATTCTCTTTTCTTTTGTATCATCATTTGCCTTCCAGGACTATTTATTTCCGAGTACTTATCACAATCATTACTAGGATACCCAGTTCTCACTGAAGGCGCGTTTGACCGGGTCTGGCGTTTCCCTGATTTTTAGGTATTGCTCCTGTACTATTTCCCGAATTGTTACTTCTGTTTTCCTGCATTAAATCGGGGTTACTTCCTACCATGTTTTTGACCGTGTTAATGGCCTCAACCATTTCTGCATTTTCGGGGGAATTTCGTCCATTAGAATTCCTTTCTCCCTGTCTTGGTGACCTCGGTCTAAACTCATTATCTCCGTTTGTCCAATACCCATCATTTGAATTTCTACTATGTCCAAAATAACAACCCCGTCTACCTCGATCAAATCTATTTGTATTCATATAATTCACCCTTATATTTCTTCCCCTTTGATTACCATTTCTATTTTGGTGATGCCCTTCCTGGTTATATCTACCTTGATTTTCCCACCGGAATGATTCCATCCTTGGTACTGGTCCTTTATATCTTTCCCTAATCTCACTTCTATTCTGATAATACTGTGCCCCTTGCCCGAAAGAATTGATAGTTTCTTTTCCTTCATATTTATTTCCAAATGCGTGTTTTGGCTTATTGACTTCTAAGGCTGATAATAATTCGATCATAGCTGCAATGCTATCGGGTCGGGCTATGATTAGGTAGTGTTGAAGCGTTTCCGGAAAATGTGGAGTAACTATATTTATTAGATCTTTTTCATCTAAGGGAGGATCCAACATCTTCGATTTTCTCGCTATTCTCATAAAATAGTTGACCATCGATTCCTCCGATCTAGGATTAAACTTTCCATTGCTTAATTCGACTCTAATATTAGCCTGCCTACTAGCCCCCCAATATCTGGTTAAAAAGATGTTCCTAAAGGTCCTGTAATCATTATTGTTACCCATAGAAAGGCCTAGCCAATTGGCAGCATTACCCTTTAGGCATTTTCTTACTATCACCATCTTGTACTCCTCCGGTATACGTTTCACCGTGAAGTACTCTTGTAACCCTTCTAAAAAGGCTTTAGGATCATCTGAATCTTCATTTTCAAAAACTGGAGGTGTCATTTCATTTAAGACATGGTTAGGCCAATGTAAATTTGAATTGTCACCTGTCCCTGAACTATTTCCGAGATCAGAATGGGAATTACTGTTACCCCTATTTTGCATTGAAATGTCAGCTGATACACCTGGTATTGCCTCGTTTCTTGCAGCTTCATTACTAAGATTGTTGTGATTACATGCATTTTCATTTTATTTCAAATTTTCTAAGGCCTCTTTTACCTGAGTAATTTCTGTTACTACCCCTTTTATTTGGTCTGTAACATCCTCCAAATTTCTAGCCTGCCTTTCACTTTCTACATCAGATCTTTCCATTCTAACTTTACACCCCTGTAACTCTTCTCTAATTTCTTCCCTGTCTTTATCTAACCTTTGTACTACCTCTTCCCTTTGTTTGTCTAATCTATATATTACTCTTTCCCTTTCTTTATCTAATTTTTCACTCACTTGTTGACCTAATTTCTTTTCAGAATTCTTTACTTCTTGACGTATTGTCTCTAATTCTCCCTTAACCTGTTCTCTATTTTCTTTTACTTCACTACTAACTTTATTAATTTCCTCCCTAACTTCTTCCCTAAAGGTTTCGAAAGCTCTCTTCTGTTTCTCCAATTGCATTCCCACTTCCTGTTGTCCCTTCTCTAATTTCTGTCCTAACTCTATACTAGTTTCATCTATCTTACTCATCTTTTCCATTATCTTTTGAAACATATTCTCTATTTCTGACATAATTGCTGCCCTTTCTGAATTACTACTAAACATTTCTGAGCTACCTCTAGGTGTTTCTCTAACGTTCTGATCTTCTACTTCTTGGCATATTCTGCTACCGATTACATTCTGATTATATTCTTCCATCCTAACTACACTTTTCTCAATTTCCGGACTCTCAAAACCTAGAAAATCGCTATCACTGTCTTCCCTTTCTCAGCTATTTACACGTGCTTTTCTACTCACCAATATTTCACTTTTTTTTTTTTTTTTTTTTAACTGCACTTAAACTTGTTCACTACACGTTTCACAGATGTTGACACGCTGGGCACCTTCTTGTCTGCTGGCTCGATGCTGGCTTGGTCGTCTTGGGGTTGGTCCATTCTTTCGACGCCACACGTTGGGTCGCCATTTGAAGCTAGAAGTCGTTGTTCGCTTCTCTTTATGTCGCCATTGATGCTTAAATGTCGTTGGTCTCGTGGTCGCCCGTTGATTTGGTTCTTTCCCGCTAGCTCAGATTGAGATCTCTTTATTTCTCTCGGGTACGCGCAGGTGTTATCGAATAGACTACCCAAGAAAACCTTTATATATTGTTTATTGCATCTTAGATATTTTCGGGAGCTATGCCGATTGTATATGTAGAGGAATCGCACTCACGTCCGCACAGCACAACCTGCAGTACTGGTCTGGGCTGAGTGGTGACGCTTTCTGGCTTACCCAAGCTAGGAAAACCGTTCTCTCTAATTTTGAATGTCATGACGTCATCCAAGAAAGCCTCGTATCCAAAATGCTATTTCCTTTTCCCGCAATTTAGAAATGTCCCTTTCTATTATAACATGTTCTTTTATGAATTTCGAATATATAATTACCTTTTTAGAATTAAACGATGTTTATTTTATATTTTATTAAATATATCGCGCGACTTTTAAGGTTGGTAGACCTGACTTTCAAACGTGTATTTAAACTATGTAGTATGACGTCATGACTCGTTAATTTCAAACCAATAATGTGTTTATCCTACAAATTTAACGACTATTATTTACTCATATCTTGCTCACCTTACAACACTTCCTGCTCTATTATCTATTTATGTTATTACTTAACACTTATCGCAAATCTCACATCCGGCAATTAAATTAAAACGTGTCTTTATCAAGCCCATTCGATTGGAAATCTAAATTTCGGTATCAACGTTTGGTTATTTTTGTAAATGTACCTGAAATCAAGATTAATAGTGAGTGAGTGAGTGTATTGGGTTTAAGGGCCCGTCGACAACTTGGTCATTAGGGCCCCCAAGATTAATAAGCAGCAATTTTTCAATAAAATGGAAGAGAAAGAAATGAAGTATTAGTAGTTCATTAAAAGTGTGTAATGACCACAGGAATGCTCTACATGAAGATTTTTGATGAATTACAAGGCTGTAATAAACACCTGTTGGAAAAAACATTTTCAGGAAAATTCTATGTTTAAATGCCAAGTATCTAAGGCTGGCTCATACATACAAATACACAAGACAAAGTTTGCAGTGAACTTTACCAGCTCTGTTAGTGAATGGAGATGTATGACATTCTCATACCTAGTCTACATCTGCATACAACTGCCCACAAGCAAGCACACAAATGTACACAAACAGTTTAAACTGGTTTAAATGTTTGTTCTTTTTTTCATTATTCTAACTTGGATGGAAAACAAGTGCAAATCATAAACACACAGGTCTGAATGTGCAGATATATGCAGGCAGATATATTCACCACCAACTGCACAGCATTCTTTTTAAATAAAATATTGATAAAAATAAGATGCTTTCACAAAGCCTTTTAAAGCTTATATAAAAACTTCACAAACACATAATTACTGAACTAGAATGTTTTGAAATTTTAAATGTGTACATTAAACACTAGTGTAAGAATTACCACTTGTCATGCACCTAAGAGTTAGTGCTCAGCAGTTTTATGGGTATGTTTATTGCCACTTTTGTAGATTTGAGGATGATTTCATGATTGGTCTGCACATGCCATCAGACTGTGTGAGGGATGAACTACTTTGTTGTCCATGACATTATCACATTAAGGCCAATAATATTTCATCCTAATTTCTTTTCATCTTGGCTTTTGTTTTTATCATCTTTTTGAAAATTCCTTTGGCTGCTTATTAGAGAGCAGGTTGTCTAAAAATTCAGTCATGAAAGAAAGTACTTACCTGTGACCCTATAAATAGTGGCATCATGTCCACAGTTGTCAAATAATTAAAAAATCCAAAGTATAAATATGAAACTAGACAGAGTGAAGATAAAACATTTTTAAAAATTCTTTCCTTTTGATATTTTTAACTGAATTTCACTGATGTATTACCTTAAAGGTAACATTACCTAGCACAAATTATGTAAATATTAAAATGGTTCCCTTGTTGTTGATGCAAGGGGCTTGATCTCCACTGAAGGTGTTTATAGTAATAGTTATGAAATCTCAACAAGTATTTGAAACTGAAAACATGAATATTATATGAAGACATTCTTAGGTAAGAATAACAACTTACATCACATGCATCCCTTCCTTCTGCACCAGCGCAGATTGAGGTGTTGGGCAGGGAATAATCGCTACCAAACTGTTGTTGTAGAGCCTTCTCACACAATGAGTTCTCCCAAAGGGGCACTGTAACTTCTTTAAGAACCACAGAATGATCTGCAACTGTAAACAAAATAACCAATAGGAAAATTTGTTGTTCAGAAATACAAGATAATAAATATCTTGTTAATGCTGTTCTTAGTGAATAATAATCATACAAATTTTTATTTATAATATGTGTGTATTATGGTCATTCCAATTCTATCTTTGGTTTAAAATAGGGATGGGACCTCGATATTGTTGATATCTCATACTCTCAATACTCAATATTCTAGGGTATTGAATTATACCAAATATTTTGAGTTTTGCTTTATTCTACTTTTTTAAATATTTGTGAACAATGACAAGAATTCTCACACTGACTTCATTAGCTTGGTCGCAGCATGCACCATTGCTGCACTTTGGTGATTTGCACAATGGGGTTGCTTGTTAATGTCTCTCAATGCATATGTGTGGGTGCCTCATCCTAACCACTGCAGTTTGTAACATATGAGACCATTCACCAAACTTTTCAGACACACCTTGTATACAAGGTGGTAATGACTGTTTGGTACAGGAAGAAGTAAAAACAATCACTATTTTCGTGGATTTTGCTATTAATCATAGATTGGCACTTTCTTCCACACATGTGCTGTTGTATCAAAAGGTAAATTTAGCAACTTATTGCGTACACAAGAAAATGTCTGAAAAAGGAGGGAGTATGAGTTACAGATTTTCTAATTGATCACACCTACTTTTAAACTGTATTATGTATGCATTTTCTGTCTTTCTTCTGCATTTACATGAAGGGGTATGTACCACAAAATGGGCTAACTTCAGCCGTTTATTAAAGGTTCTTGCCAATTTTGATATGAAGAGTTGACTAAAATTTCTAATTAAATTTGAGAATATTCCCTGATGTCTGTTGTACCTTTATCATACACAAAATTATTGCTATGTGACTACTGTTTATCATATAAACTGTTGAAATGTGGCCAAAGTGTCCTAGAAAACAGACTAACATTGGCCACGAAAACAAATATAATGGAAAAACAAAGTTACATGTGCCTGTGTCTGCTTTGGCTGCCAGCAATGCGTTGTTTAATGCTATACTTGTTTTGAACAAAGGTTGCGTTAAAACAGTAGAGAAATTGAATACTAAATACTTGTTGCTTCACTGTTAATAGCTTCATTATTTCCTTATTTAACTAAATACTTTATTTTGTTTTAAAGCTCCATCATACAAGAAAATAATTTTATGCTAAAATTGTTTTTAAAATAAACTTATTTATCAGTTTGGTCATTTCTTAGGCCTGCCCATGATTTATTTTAAAAGATGTAGTTGTCTGCAATAGACTGATTCTTGTGCATGTTGCACATATCTTCGTTTATCTGGAAACAAAAAGAAGAATTGTTTCCCTGAATTTTTTCTCAAGCAATTTATTTCATGTGTTCCTAGAATTCAAAATTTCTGCAGCATACTGATTCTTCTGAATCAAAAACTGCACAAGAACAAAGTCTTCTGCATTGTCATGAACAATCGGTGAGACATATCTTAAAGCATTTGTGCTGGAACCTGTAGAAGAAAAGAGACTCAATTTGGATGAAATCATCTGCTTCAAATCATCAACAGGTTTCTTTAGGTTCCATTTCTCTTGAAATGGACACTCTTTCCAGATTTTACATTCAACCTCTTTGGTTATTCTATTATTTTTCTTCCCAATGCATGCAGATTTCAGGTATTTCATGGATGAGTCACTCCAAGATAACTCACAGTTCTTATTTTGTATTTTTTTATCAATATTCTGTAAAGTAAGTTACTGTGATACTATATTAGGTTTGATTCACATATCTTTATTTAATTTGGTCTAGTTTTGTTTCTTTTCAGATGTGTTGGTTTAAAAAACATATTTAGAGACTATTTCAATACATATAATTGGTGCTGAATCCTGGCCAGAGCAGCATCTGGAATTTGTCATTGGTGTTTTGGCTTGTCCGATGTTACCCTGAAAATTCACACCAATGAATATGTAACTAATTCAATGAAACAGCAATTGTTTAGTCTGTTTAAATTTTAAATAGCATATGTTTAGAGACACTTATTCATCAATTACATGAAATAGAAATCACCCATACTTTCAAGCTTTAGCTAGTTATAAGTTGTTTTCACTCTTCTGAACAACAACACATCGACAGAACGATATCAGCTGCTAATATCTACTTTACACAACATGTTGCATGGAAATCAGCTTTGCTACTAATGCACTCCATGGGCTGTACAATGAATCTTACAAAACCTTTGCAATACTAATATTCTAGATGACAATAAAAACTAAAGTTCAAGAGCTTAATGGCCAAAGTTATCAGAGGTGGTCAAAATTAGCCTGTTTTATGGTACGTATGAAACCTTTACCAGTGTTACTTCACACAAGGCCGTCTGTAGAACATAGGTTGAAAGATAAAATCAGACTGAAAAATTTGTGCCGGTATGTTGCTATGGTAGCTTAGTTGGCTAGAGCAACCAGGTGGAAACTAGAGTCATTCAAATCCTGGCTGTGACATTAATTTTTCAGTCCTTGTTATAACATGACTTTGTATGAAAGAACAATTCATTATCTGTCTTAGTGTATTCCCTAGAACACAAGGATATGCACCTGATGCTAGGGGAGGAAAAGCAGGACAGTGTGAAATATGACTATTGTATGTTATAAGGCATCATCATGGACATCAACATTAAGGAGAATTATGAATAGCACGACTAGAAAAGTAACCTCAGCAGTATGTTAGCTCTAGAAATACATACCTTCTGAGCGTCGACCCCATCCTGTGATGACACACCTGGTGCCTGTTTCAGGAATCTGGGAGCTCTTCTTTGGAAGGCAAACTACGTCAATGTGCGGTCGTTTCTTGGCCGGAGTCCTCAGCTGAAGAAGTGCAATGTCATGAACCAGGGATCTGTTGTCAAACCCTGGGTATAGCAGCACTCGGCCAATATCGTATTCCTCATGACGAAGTGGTTCTCTTGTGGATGTGACATCATGCTCACCCAGGCGTACCTTGAGCATCTCGCCACGCGTCGAGACGCTGCAAAATGAAGTATTTGAGTTCGACAAACTTAATACTTGCTACTTTTAATTGTATTGCAGAATAACCTGGTCACTTGGAACACCCTCAGCTATCACAGAAGAAATAAAGGTAAAGAGTGAGCTTCACGTTTGCCAAAACACCTGATTCTATTCTGTTACTGAATCCACAATAATGTCTACTGCGTTATCCCGCGCTTAAAAATATAACTAAATAAGATTGTGAAAGCCACAGTTAAGTAGCTTCAATATGTACAATAAAAAATTAAAATGTCCCAAGGTATTTAGCAGAAATTTAACTGTCCATTGGATGTACAAAATACTCCCTACAGATTACAAAAATGAAACCAGATTCAAGTTATACCCCTTTTAGTAAGCAAGTATTTATTTTTATTACCCTTCTGTTACATCTGACTTCTGTGGGTGATTGAGAATGATATGTTTATGTAGATATGCTAATATCAATGAAAGCCAAGACTCTTATACCTTCTATAACGTTTGAGTCTTACATTCACGAGATCTAGTTGACCTTTTTAATCAGTTTTGATAATTTGGAGCAGTTCCTATAAACAACAATGTAAAATTTAAGCAGAAAACAAAAGGAAGCAACATATGAAAGTGAAATTTTCTGCACTCTGGATCATTATGGATCCAATTTGGATAGAAAATTCAGCACTCTCCAAGGAGAAATGTAAGACAAATAATTCTACTCTGTTACTACGATAGAGAATTTTGATATTAGAATATTATGGCAAAAACATAAAATCCAGTCCTGTTACTTTTTATTTTGTAACTTTATTTTCTTCTAATTGAATACACAAATATATAGTTCTCTTTTACTGACTTATAACACAGTTTTCAATCCGTGAAATTACAACTCCCAGGTGTTTTCTTCTTGTATCTTTAACACACAATTTTGTGTCTTTCTTCACCTTCCCTGTCTCTAAAACAGCTGACTTTGATGATAAGAGTCACTCAACACTCATTAACTGCTTCGCTATCTTCGTTTGGAAGTGACGGTTCTCTCACCCACTAAACTGACTGTTGTACTATAACTCATGTCTGTAACTCTTACTAATTACTACTCACTCTTCTTGTTGCCTTGCCTCCTTTTATAGCAAGGATGAAGTAGCATGGACCTTTCTTGAACTTCAACTTTTCTGAAACTTCTATAAATACAATGGCTGCCAGACATTTTGTGAATAATCTCAAAAATTCCCATTGGTTCTACTGCTATAATTGTTATCACATGTTTGCTTGCGTGGATGGTGTGGGACAGATTAACCTTGAACACTTTTGATACACGCTGCGCCTGGTATGCGGTGTGAGTATGAAACAAGTTTGTTCTGCTTTATTATACTGGACAAAATATCTTTTGGTTATACCCAGTGTTTATGAAACAACTGAAAAAAAGCCCAAGAAGAGGACAATTTTAGTAAAGCAGATAATCTTTCGTAATGTATCTCATATGTCCCGTTATGAAAGAACTCAACTGAATTTTCACTTTATACTTCACCCTTACTGTTTTGGCTCAGTTAATCCAAAGCTTGGGAAACTTTGAACAAAACTAAACAGTCTCTTAGAGCATTAAGGAACCTGTCCTTTGCTTTTGAGTTGTCGGAGAAAATATTAAAATCTGCAAATATATTCAAAGAAAGTCGATTTATTTCCCTTCATTCAAGATCTTTTCAAATATCCACCACTTGCAGCAGCAGAAGCAGGTATTGTAATGTTTTTTATGGCAGACACAAAATTTAATGGTGACTGATAGTTGACCATTACTATTCTTTTTCCTGTTGTGCAAATACATTTTGTGGGCACAAATCAAATTTATATCACCAGCTTTACAGCATGATTTCACAGCATGTTTAACTATACAACACTGCAAGGCATGGCAAGCCACTGATTAGATGTTGTGTTGAGCCACCCGCCATTAAATTTTGTGCCAGCGATATGTGAAGCACTTACTAGTCATCAACACAGTGTGCTGCAGTGAGTATCCAGCTCTCATCTAGCAAGGAGGCTCCGCACACATACAGGTCATCAGGCTTTTCAAGTATAGCAGCCTGCAACAAAAAGAGACCATATTTATTATGCAACATTTTCCCATAGTATTTTGCATCTTTATTTTAGCTCCATTTCTTTGCACACTGAGATACTGATGTGTTTGCTCTTTCTTAGCCATAGAACTGCCATTCTTCTAAACTAATGTGCATCTTTGATATACAGATGATTCCATATTTACAATAACCTAGAATACTTGTGTGTTGCTACCTGTTTGGACAAGTGTTGTATGTATAGGAGTAAAAAGAAAACTGACAATAGAAGCAACCAAGATGCGGCCTTGACCCAGAAGGCTTTGTTACTATGTCAAAGCAATTAGCAAAAATTCATATGAGCATGGTTCCAAAAATCCTTATTGCACTAATTGTTGACACCAATAATAACTAACTGCATTAAATTGTTTTCTGCTAATTGTTTGATTGTTTTTTCGGTTGTCAGGCCCAAATGATCTAGCTATTGACAGGCCCTTAAACCCTATGCACTCACTCACTGACTCACTCATTCACTCACTCACTGACTCACTCACTCACTCACTCACTCACTCACTCATTCATTCACTCACTCATTTGTTCGGTTGTTTGTTGTAGAGCATAGAAGGCAGAAGAAAATATGTATGTTCTGTGAGTATTACTATAGACCGATGTGCACTACGTGTATGATCTTGAAGATGAAAATGTATCACGAACACATGACCCTTATTCAGAAAGATGCCCTGACAGGAATGCATCAGTGCATGAGTGTGAGCAAGCGAGAGAGACAGAGAGGGTGGGGGAGACTTGTTTGAAGAGTGTTTCGGATGTTAGGAGATCAAGAGAGGTACTAAGCATTAACCATGAAGAGGGAATTCTTTGTGATGTGAATGTAAACTCATCAGGTAGCACAAGATGCATTGCAGCAAAGGAAGACGTTAGTCTCTGCTATGTGGAAAATGATTCATGAAAATCTGTACTCGTGTCATCTTCAGAAGATGCAAGGATTAAATGCAACGGACTTTGAGTCAAGAAAAACGTTCTGCCATTGCACATTACAGCATGGTGTTATGTTCATGGATGCCATACCATGCATTGACAGCTAATGAGCTCCACTCGTTCTCACATTTCTGTTTCCAGAGTCATAAAGAAAGTAATTGAATAGTTTTTTTCTATGTTTATTAGAGAACCTACATGCCAAGGCCATTCACCAGGTTCTGCGATGCCATCTCGTCCTGTATCTGCTCCCTTTTGTCCACATTTAAAGCTCTTGTTCTTTTCTGGACGAATGGCTGGCAGTAGTCCAACAGGCTTAGCTCCAGGAGGTACGAAACAACATACGTTGTTTTCTGAGAGTCCACAGTAACTATAAGGATTGCCTCCACTGAAAATTTATAAGAGACTAATATTAGAAAACTTCTGCCAAAATAAAGAATTTGTTTCATACAATAATAAAATTAGGAAGTATGCTTTGGCAAAATGTGAAACAATTAACTTTTTCTACTAAACCATTTGGAACAGAACTCAAATTTTGTATGCCTAATTATTATTTATTTATGCCAACAAACTTACTGTTGGTGTTTTTAAACACACAAGCCATGTGTGGGCAAAGTTTAAGAGGTAGAACTGGAACTTAAAAATTCAATGCCACAACTGGGATTTGAATCACAGACCTTCCGCTTGCCGGGAGGACGCTCTAACCACTGAGCTATTGTGACAAACTGCCAGAATGGCATTAAATTCTCAAGCCAGTTCGTATTTCTCCTGGTAAACCACAAAGGCAGTCTCACATCAGAGACAATTACCCCAATGGTGACTTACTATTGCAAGTACTTTATATCCCAGGATTAAATAACCTTCACATGGTAATTATTATTTATTTATGCCAACAAACTTACTGTTGGTGTTTTTAAACACACAAGCCGTGTGTGGGCAAAGTTTAAGAGGTAGAACTGGAACTTAAAAATTCAATGCCACAACTGGGATTTGAACCACAGACCTTCCGCTTGCCGGGCGGACGCTCTAACCACTGAGCTATTGTGACAAACTGCCAGAATGGCATTAAATTCTCAAGCCAGTTCGTATTTCTCCTGGTAAACCACAAAGGCAGTCTCACATCAGAGACAATTACCCCAATGGTGACTTACTATTGCAAGTACTTTATATCCCAGGATTAAATAACCTTCACATGGTAATTATTATTTATTTATGCCAACAAACTTACTGTTGGTGTTTTTAAACACACAAGCCGTGTGTGGGCAAAGTTTAAGAGGTAGAACTGGAACTTAACAATTCAATGCCACAACAGTTCCAGTTCTACCTCTTTTGTATGCCTATTTAAAATGTTTTAAAATATAAAAAATTTCGTTTTTCCAAACCTTCTGGCAGTTTTTTCATAAAATAGTCTTATATTGGAAAAATTCAACAAAGTTTACAGTCTTAAATTTTATTTACTTCGTAAAATAGTTTACATAGGTAGGTGCTACCTACTTTAACTGTAATTTGTAATTTTTCATTGTTGTCTGCCTGGAGATTTTGCACTTTCGGCAAACAGAGCAAAACTTATATACATATTGATCTAAATGTTCGAATTGAGCAATATATAGTGATATCATTAATACACACTGGTCCCCACATAATGAGCATATAATGTTGCTTATGATTTGTATATTTATTAAAATTATTATTTATTTTTACATTTGTTTGGTGAACATCACTTTTACACAGAATTTGAAAAGTTTGCATCCTTGGATATATGGTGTGTATAAAAAAATACATACTTTCTAAATGGTACAGCCTATATAATTTGCATCACTGAGTTGTTTTCAATTTACCATATGAGTAGACTAATTTATAATTTTGAACAGAGAAAATTTGTTAATGAAATGTATTATACAATCTTCATGACAACTTTGGACACTTCATGACAGTAAATTATGAACATTTTGATCATTTGTTGTACAGGAAAGAAAAAACCAGAAAAGCATAAAAGATTAGCTTAGTTTAAAAACAATAAGTTTCCTCTTACAAAGAATGAGAATATAACCAAAAATGTAAAAATGAATATGGTCTATTATTCAAAAGGTATTATGCCTTTTGATAAACCAATATACTGAGTAAGCAAATGTTTTCTGGTTATACACCAAATACTTAATTGTAGCATTAAATATTTTAAGACACAAATTCAGGTTATAAAACTACATAAAAACATTCCATAATACTTTCTCTAGTACTTATCAGTAGAGATAGAGCAAAAACCCATACTGGAATTATACTGCAGAAACATGTTTTGAGATCCCTGATTAGTGTGTGTATATATGCATGCGTGTGACCAGCACAACTCAAAAACAAAAGCTCGCTGTTTGAATTCAATGTCTTCCAAAGATGTGACATGAAGATCTTTTTAAAAAATAACCTCCCAGTCATTTACATGGAACAATGTTCGATATCTCCAAATATGGCGCTAACTATTCCGATTAAAATACCATATATCTAAGATATTTATACAGCATGTAAAATGTGTATCTTGAATTTTTTGGGGATAGCTTGTGAAATCCTCTTCATTTGAAAGAATTTTACATAACGGTTAGCGTTAAAAGATAGACAAAAATGTATCTACTCATAAAAATGCAGATTTCTTTAAAACACACAATGTATTTCAAAAACTTTTTATGGCAACAGCCATTTTAGAGATATCTACCGTTATTAATTAGAATTTTTAAATATTTTGTCATATTTTTGAAGTGCTGTCGCTATTCAGTTGTTTCTAGCGATGTAACAGAAAGAGCGTGCTGTTACAAGATACAGAATGTATCTTTATTGGCGTCATATATTTGAGAAACGTGTTTCTGACATCAAAATAGTACAAAAAGTTCATATGTACATGGGTGTGAAAACCAACCGTTTCCTTGTTATAAGTCAAAGAAGATGTGAACAGATGGATACGCACTACACGTATGGCCGTGCAGATGGCAATTCAGCTCGAGCGAATGAACTTTATGCAGAAAGTTACCCTGACAGGCAGTTACCGTGTGCAAGAACATTCGCACGAATTCACCAACTCTTGAGAGAGAATGGCGCATTTGAGAGTATTGGGGATGTTGGGAGACCAAGAATGATACGAGGCATTGAGCTTGAAGAACGAATTCTTCGTGCTGTGGATGCAGACCATCATAAAGCACAGGACGTATGGCAGTAAGGGACTATCTCAGCATATGACTATCTGGAAAATTCTGCATGAAAATCTTCTGTAGCCGCATCACCTTCAACATGAGCAAGGATTAAATGAGGTGGACTTTGAGCCAAGAGACGTTTCTGCCAACGCATGTTTTAGCAATGCACTGTTTTCATCAATTTCCTAACCTGTATCTTATTCACAGATTAGGTTGATTTTACTCGGGACGGCATCTTCAATTTTCATAACACTCATAACTGGGCATTTGAAAATCCTAATGAACTATGACAGGACAACCATCTACAGAGGTTCTCTCTCAATGTTTGGGGTGGAATAATTCATGATCACCTTATTGGTCCCTAGTTTCTCAGAACTGAATTGCATCACATAACTGATAATGTGCCTCTGGACATCATCCAATGAATGTGGTTTTTACATGATGGTACTCCAGCTCATTTCAGTATAATAATTCTTAATTTTCTGAATGATCGATTTCCACAAGGATGGGTTGGTCGATGGGGATCCATTACATGGCCTGCTCGATCGCCTGATTTGAATCCAATGAATTTCTTCCTCTGGAGACATTTGAAGTCCTTGGTTTATGTTACTCCTGTACCTGATGTTGACATTTTGAGAGAACGTATCCAAACTGGGTTGGACCAAATATGAAACATACCAGGAATTTTCAACAGAGTACGCCAGAGTATGGAACGCAGGCTTACTGCATGCATCGTAGCAAGAGGAAGCCACTTCGAGCAATTTTTGTAACTTTCGATTTTGTGCTGTAACTCTGAAATAAACGATTTTCAGATTCATGTACATATTATATTTTCTTTACTGTTTTGATGTCAGGAACACGTCCTCCAAATATATAACACCAATAAAGATACACTCTGTATGGCGAACTTTTTAAACATTTTACTATCCTATGCACTTCGTATCTACAAAGAAATGTATAATGAAACTATTTTTGCAAACATTTATCTGAATTTAATTAAAGCAGAGAGAGGAATAATCCTGTTTGTAGAAAATAAAAATAGATGATAATGGTTAGAGAGAGAATGTGAATGTAGCACTCAGAATCTTTTTAATTTAATCTATGTACCGACAAATTTGAAAAGTTGGTTCAAAGGAGTGAGGTTCTCATCAGAACGATGCAGTAACCTGTCTGCTGATATAAAGGCAGGTTGTTGCTCTTTTCATGCTAACGGGATGACATGGGCGGTGAAAACGGGACTCGCGAGTCATTGTAAATCCCAGTGCCTCTCCCTCTCTTGCTGGTCGTGCACTTGCTTTCTACTGCTAAAATCAGGTAGAGAGCGACAACGAAAGAGAGAGTGTAATATCTGTATCTCTCCCTCCCTGCGCAGTGGCCTCTCTCACTCGCCTTGAAATGAGATGAAAAAAAGTTATTTGGGCATGTTGGTGTTGCGCGCGCTCTTGTGTGTGTGTTTGTGTGTGTTTGTGTGTGTGTGTGTGTGTGTGTGTGTGTGTGTGTGTGTGTGTGTGTGTGTGTGTGTGTGTGTGTGTGTGTGTGTGTGTGTGTGTGTGTGTGTGAGTGTGTTGCCTATTTGGTGATTCGGCTATAGAAGGCATTCACGCCATTCCATTGTGTACCATCCCACTAGTGGATTATATCCACGGCACCCCTTGTGAAGGAAGACAGTGAATGAAAATTTACGATAGATCTTGTTTCCCTCTGGGCTGTCGTAAGGCAGTTAGAGGTAATCAAATCCTGGTGGAAGGGTCTCTAGAAAAGTAGAAAATAGGAGGAGATTCCACACTGAGCTAACTGTTAAGGCCATTGTATGTCCCCGGTAGGAAGGGATGGAATGAGAGGGCTCTACGGGAACCCGGCGAGAAGCGTGAGTGTGTGTGAGGATTCCTAAAGTGTGTTGCAGATTCTTCACCTCGACAACCCGCCAAGCAGCTACCAGCCTAATGTGTTTCGATAGCGGTGCACTCCAGCAGGTCAAGCGACTACGTCACCCGTCCGTCGAGAACAGCAGTTACAGTTCGCAAAGTCCCCACACAGCAATGTCAAACTCGTCCATCGTCAAAATCTCCGACCTGAAAGTCGGATTGAAATGAAGGTGAAATGAATGGAGGGGCGGGAAATTCGTGTGATGTAATTATTCTTCCCAGCATTTGCCTGATGATCCTGAAAACCCTCTCTCCACCCCCCTCCCCGAAAAACCCATGGGTTAGGAAGCTCGGCCGCGGAAATCGAACCCACAATCTGTCGAATGCAAGCCTCACGTTACCGCGGAACCATCTCGCACGGCTTAAGTCTGTGCAAAATAGTTATTTCTATCTCCAAATACTACACGCTGTAAAAGGGTACTTTTAGGAAGTACAAGACCTTGAAACTACACATCATGATTTGTCATCATTAATGTGTGTTGCATTAAGCGAGGGACTTCAAAGAAGTGTTGAATTCTCTGAGGGACATTTGAGGTCCAAGGTTGTAAATTATGGACTAATGGTACCGTTGCGGCAAGCCGCAATCAATTACGAAAGAATGAACTGACTGCGGTTTTTCCGCACTAGCAAATTCTTTGGAACTTCCCGACTAATTTAATGCTCTGTAACAGCAACACCCAGATGGAGAGTGCATATATTTTCAGTATGTGGAAGAAACAATTTTGCTACACACTAATGATAATTTTATTCATTTTACCTCCTATTTATCATTCAAGATTATGAGCTACAACTGTAACGATCAATCAAAAAGGTGTGGCTAATACTTGACTTTTCAAATGAAAATTTCAGCAAATTATCTATCTCAAAACGGTATCCACTGAAAGCAATGCCTGAACAGCAAAAAATATACGTAAAATACAAACCTAATTACAAAAAGCCTGATGCGTTGCACTCAAATGACTTTCTCTACTCTTATGCTAACCGTTCTTACAAACTCTTATTTCTTTTCTTCTTCACGTCAGTCGATATAAACATTTGCAGAAATTATCTTACTGTTGATTTTCTTGTAAGTACAAGGGGAATATGGAAATACAGTAGGCTTTGAGCGATAGTCAAATCCTTTAAAGCTTTGAAATTCCGTTCTCTTTGCACTGCCAAAAAGATCAAAAAGTGAATAACGACCTGTCATTTGAAAAAAAGTTTAATTACTGCAAAACCCAAACAAATAACAAGGAATATCTCCTAAATGGTTCACTCCACAAAAATGCATATAGACATATGTTGTGTGTTTTAGCAAGATCTGCATTTTGTATGGTAAGATTTGTCTATCTTTTACAGTTTGCGAGTTATTCAAAGGTCATCCAGAGTAAACACGACTATATAGAATATAGCCAGAAAAAAATATAGTCGGTTTTTAACCGATGGTGGCTTGCTTCTTGCAAAAAGTATGTTACTTAAATTTCCGAAAAATAAAACGAACGATAGTGGATATGTCGGAAATAGCAAAAATCACAAAAATATCCTACTTAATTTACTTATAATTATATCTAGGAGCTATTACCGGGCTGTTATGACATGGTCTGCTGGAGTTTAAGTACCCAGACGTTTCGTCCACAACTGCGGCGGACATCTTCAGCGGCGCGATTGTGGACGAAATGTCTGGGTGCTTATACTCCAGCAGACCACGGCATAACAGCCGGTAATAACTCCTAGATATATTGACTCCGGCCGTGAAAGTTTGCGCTCTCTCATTACTTATAATTTTGTTTAATTTGTACAGTTCCTTTAAGTTTTGATGATCACATTGGGGTTTTTGACTTGAGAAACAACTGATGGTGTTTTTGCTGGCTGAAATACATATTTCTTAAAGTTGGTTTTACTCACTTTTTACTATTAAACGTACTCAATTAACTTACATAATCATATTTCCAGATTCTGTGGAGGATAGAAAATTATTATGAATAAAGAACAATTTCTCACCCAGCCGGAATCGAACCCAGGACTTCTGGATTGAAAAGTCAGAACACTGACAACTCAGTCTCAAAGTCCTTGAAAGTGTGTAGTTTAAAAAGCACTGCATTATTTCTGTGCTAAGGTTTTGTTTCTTTCTTGTAGGTAGGTAGTTTCCGCTCACAATACTATACAAAATAAAGAGAACTTCTCATTATAAGTATAGAAAGTTAAAAATATACATTTGTCTTTCAGATCTATGTCTCAGACATGATATTTTAATCACAATCGTTTGAGCCGTTTTTGAAAAGATAAAAGTATCGATACTTTTCTTGTAAAAAGTAGTTTGGGATAAGGATTTTCATAAGAATCTCAGTGTTGCATTCTTAAACGAAGCTACTGGACGTAAATACTGTTTGCTATTCATCGGCATTTCTGAAGTTTAGCTCTATGTGTGTTTGTGTGTGTGTGTCTGTGTGTGTGTGTGTGTGTGTGTGTGTGTGTGTGTGTGTTGTGTGCGTGCGTGTACTTATTTTATAACGTTTGAGAGGTTGGGGCAGCTGACCGTATTCTTTCGGTGAAATCTGGATATTGAAAGTGGAATACTTTAGTATAGTAAGTGGTATCAAAGTAAAATTAACACTGGAAGTCGTGCCAAAACCATGGAAGGGACGAATGTTTTGGAATTTATGGTTTAGAGCCGTCACTGACTAAATTGTCTTCCCTTTGAGCTCTAGAAATGTTTGTTTTTCTTATTGTTTAGTATGGATAAGTGTACAGTCTTTAGAGTAGGCACGTCACTACTCTGAGAAGTACCCTAGTCACATTGAGCAAGAGTATGGGTTCATGTATACAGAGTGGAAGAGAAGTCATTACATTCCTTCTAATATGTGCTTCATAGAAACATTGCAAACAAAAAAAGGTCTAGTGCTATTTTGTTTTTTTGTCAGCCGATTTCGAAAAAAATTAATGGTTTCTGATCCAAATTGGATGCATAATTCCACAAAAATGTAAGACGACAACAGTTTGTTACTTGTAAGATGCGTAGAGTAACTTATTTCTGACATAGTTTCGGTAGTAATTATGGGACATCACACAGGGTTACGAAATAATTAATCACTTAAAATACATGAAGGAATACTGCGAGCAGCTCTTTCAGAGTGAAGTAAGTCGACAACGTTGCGTTGAGTTTGGTCAGGGAATTGACCTGCTTTGTTGATGTAGGTAAACAGGCCGGGCGCTTTCGTGTAATATTTTGGGAGCTAACGCTTGTGTTCGGCCTACACTCTCACAATAAACAGGGAAGGACAAGGCAGGGTACGTGTTTATATTCTCAAGACGCACCGTTACGCTGTTTGTTTATGTACTGAGCTATAGAAAGTGACACCCACACAATCTGCAGTGTTGCCAGCTCGTTTTCAACAAAACTAAAATATATCCGTAGGAAATGGTCAGAGGCAAAAACGTAAGATACAAAATGTGTTCCAAATACCGAGATCTACCACTGGTTAAAATTAATGTAATGACTTCCCTTCCACCCGGTATATGCGTCCTACACAACTTGAACCGCTTTAGTTTGCACTGTTAATGATGAATATTTATGCATACTAAATAGGTTAATAATTGGTGTAAAACCGGATCTAAATATGGAAGAACTTTATATATTTCTGTTTCCATAGTAAATGAAAATGCTTGTCATTTTTAAGAATATTCAGATCTGACAATAACAAGAAACAATGCTTTAGAATTTGGAATTTACAGAAAATCTACTCATGTGGACAACTTCATAAAAACTAAATCCCACAACCTTATACATCAACGTGCAGCCTGCAGAAACTTAATTCATTGGTTATGTACTTTACCTCTATCACGAGAAAGAATCCAGATGAACCTTTGTATATTAAGAGTACAGTTATAGCAAATTGGTTTTTAACCCGGTTAGTTACTAATATATTGAACAATTGCAGGAGAAAGAATAATTTTAAAATGCAGACTAATTTACAAGTTAATGTTAAAGAATATATAATATATAAAAATTTCAGTTACCATCCTACTACATTTAGAAAATTTGAAGCTATATTTAAAAATACAGGCTACAAGTTAGCGCCAAAAAATTTTTACCGTGTAAAAAAATTACTTGAATACTCCTTTGAAGCATGCTATAGAGAACACTAAAAAGTTAGGAATCTACCAGATTAATTGTACAGATTGTGACAATTGTTAATAGGAAGAAGAAAAAGAAATTCACAAACTAGATTGTCAGAACATCAAAGAAACGTTAAACTTAAACAAATTGACAAATCTGCTATAACT
Source organism: Tenodera sinensis (assembly GCA_030765045.1). Classification (NCBI taxonomy): domain Eukaryota; kingdom Metazoa; phylum Arthropoda; class Insecta; order Mantodea; family Mantidae; genus Tenodera; species Tenodera sinensis. The sequence continues at coordinate 144,321,519 of CM060961.1, read as the reverse complement.
CATCACTTCTGAACATCGCAACATGAAATAGGTGATTCGGAAATTCCTTTGACGACGGTGGTGTACGTCGATCGCCATTTGTTTTCAGCAGTCATATTTTTAATACGAATAATTTATACTTTCTAGAGAACAAAGTGCTTGTTAATCCAAATAATAATAGTAACCAAGTAAAGGCAATAATAAAATAATAATATTGATATAATTAAAGTTAATTAACGTAAATAAAAAGAGAAATAGGAGATATGTCGGGAGATGAGAGTATGGTTTAACTGACTTTTTTCATATGTAGCTTGATTTGACTAGGGAGTGTCGTATAAACAACAGTAAGTGAATAGTTTGCAATATTAGGTCGGCACATCTCGTCGCAAATAGCGAACATTTTCAGAAATTAAATCTAGTGAAAAGTTCTTCTTTGGTCATCTTTCTGTTACACCTGCGCTTACCCTGAGATTAAAGTCCTTGCTCAATAATAGCTAGCAAAGGGAAGGAGAATTTCCAGTACCAGAACTGCAAGTGTATTACTTGCAGTTCTGTAACATTAAAATTAACAATCACTCCAGTAATGCACCGCTGTCGACCTAAACATAGTAACAAAGGAACTAACTGGACACTGTAATTGTAAGGTTATTCTTGAGACGATCAGGCCCAGGCAACCTGCAGTTTGTTGGTGACAAACGGACGGTCAAATGTAGATAACCCATCAGTTAGATATAAAAGCATTGAGATTGCCAATTTCTCTCAATAAAATACAAAATTTGTTAATTCTGTCCTCTGAAAATCCATTAGATTTAATGGAGAAAATACTAACTTAGCAACACCGATTTGCAGAAAACAAGAAATTAACAAAATGCTAATTTGGTTCAATGTGAAAAATGTGATACATTTTATACAGCAATATAACTATTTTTGGAACAATGTTTATTGAATATACAATATATATTATTCTCGATACTTGTATCTCTACTATCAGGTAGAATTACAGCATAGTTCTTACCTCATTACGCACGTCCAGTATTCCATACAGTCACACCCTCCAGCAATATTACTGTCAGCATCATTTTTAATATCAACGGCACTAACCACAAAGATTAGTGCTTGCACAACTGCAAACAGCTTCATCCTGTAAGAAAGGAAAAATCTTTCAATGAATACAATAAAATCAATCAGTATTTTAATGTTGATTTGTGAAGCCTGTTCAGAGAACACCACACCTTGATTTCCTTAACAGACTAGTAGTAAATCACAAGATTTATAGTGTTCTTTCTTCACTGTGGTTTTTATCGCATTTTACTCCTATGTTCATAACTGTACGTAATGCGCATCTGTGTGTTTGTTGACTTCCTGGTGTTACAGCGAATATTTTGCTACATCACGTTTGTTGCAACTAGGCTAAGGCTTTCTTTAGTGTTGTAATCCACAAAGTACTTCTTAATGGGTTCTACATACAACACTTTGGTGACAGATACTTCATGGTATCTCAATGTGAACTCAAAATGTAATCCCAACACTTGGATCTAATCAACAATGTTGTTGTTGTGTTTAACACCCGCTTTTACTACTAAGGCACCACAGGCGGTGACATTGATGACACATGGAATGAAGATGGAACACCGGTGGAATGAAATGGCGGGGGAAACCGGAGCACCCGGAGAGAACCCGCCCTGACGCCGCTTCATCCACTACAAATACCACATGCGGGTCCCTGGGATCGAACCCGGGCCGCCTAGGTGGTAGGCGAGCGCGCTAACCGCTCGGCCACGGCGCCGCCTTTCATTATTGGGGCCTTATAGTTATTTGTATAGGATATCTTTCTCTCCTGCAAGTGTATTAGGGTAATATCTGAAAATTGCTAAAACATCATTCTTTAGGCTTATCGCGAAATTTTCAAGTTAAATTCTCTCCATAATTATATGTGTATTTTATTATCATCGATGCTATACTTATACTTAATATACTTTTACCTTCTCTACTACGTAAAGTAGAGGATGTGTTATATTCCGCCCAAAAATTCGATGTCAAGATTTCAAAGGAAATATGTTTTGAGGCCCCCTAAATAAAAAAAGCATTTTTAGAAAAAGGTTCGCGCACGGTTGTCTCTCTCTCTCTCTCTCTCTCTCTCTCTCTCTCTCTCTCTCTCTCTCTCTGTGTATGTGTGTGTGTCTGGTGTCATCTGTGGATAGCATAACTTAAAAACTAAAAGTTGGTTAAAAACCAAAGTTAGTATTTAGGTTCAATGTCTTTCAAGGAGATGTCTTTTCGAAGAAAATTCCTCCACCCTAAATTACCCTTTACATAGAAACTTTTCGAACATTTTGATTTTCTTGAAAATGGTTCTAACGATTTTGATTAAAATGCCATATGTTTGAGATATTTTATGGTAAATGAAATGTATACCTTGAATTTTCTGGTTATAGCCCATGAAGTCATATTTACTCTGGAAGACCTATGCATAATTGATAAACCGTAAGAGATAAACCAAATCTTACTATACAAAAAGTGTAGATCTTGATAAAACACACAATTTATGTCTGAATAAATTTGTTTGTAGAGTGAACCATTTCGGAGATATTCCTTGTTATTTGAGTGAATTTTGGGGAACTTATACTTCTGTCAAATGGGACATCGTTATTCATTTTTAATTTATTAACGTGCAAAGAGAACGGAATTTGAAAGCTTTAAAAGATTTAACTATCACTCAAAGTCTACTGTATTCCCGTATTCTCCTTGTACCTACAAGAAGATAAACAAGGTAATTTGTGCAAATGTTTATCTCAACTAACACAAAGAAGATACAGGAATAAGAGAAGAATGCTTAGTACAAGAATAGAGAAAGTCATGTGAGTGCAACACAGATTTTTTAAACATGGTACTGCATCTGCCAATTTGTACTGCGAATTCTGCAGCACTTCAGAGAAACCAAATCATAAATCCTGCATGCACACTTTGGAATATAGAGGTAAACCTCAGCCTATTTTTTAGGGAAAGTTTTGCTCTAAAAATGTACTAGTAATAAGTATGGAAGTCTTAATATATTCAAGTCATGTGCTTTCTTTGCACGTATACGCTTAATACATAAAAAATGAACAACGATGTTCCATTTCACGAAAGTTTGTTTTCCGAAATTGACACAAATAACAAGGAATATCTCCGAAATGGTTCACTGTACAAAAAACATATTCAGACATAAATTGCGTGTTTTAGCGAGATCTACATTTTTGTACGGTAAGATATGTACTATCTCTTACAGTTTACGAGTTATTCAAAAGTCATCCAGAGTAAACAGGATTATATAGGCTATAGCCAGAAAATTCAAAATACACATTTAATTTGTCATCAAAATATCTCAACATATGGTAATTTAATCAAAATCGTTAGAGCCATTTTCAAGAAAATCAAAATTTTCGAAAAATGTTCCATGTAAAGGGTAGTTTATGGTGGGGCTATTTTCTTCAAAATCTTCAAAATCTTCTGTTGCATCCCTGAAACACATTAAACTTAATTACCAACTTTGGTTTGTAACCAACTTTTCCTTTTTGAGTTATGCTATCCACAGACAGACACACACACACATAGGGACCTTTTTCTAAAAATGCCTTTTTTGGGTTCAGGCGTTCTCAAAACATATATTTCCGGAGAAATCTCGACGTCGAATTTTTGGGTGGAATACAATACTTCCTCCACTTACCAGTAGAGAAAGTACGAGTAATAAGGTGTAAATCAATATAGTGTGCCCCTCGAAATTGTCATTTCCTGGAATTTTGAAACAACTTACATTAGTTCCTCTGTTTACAACAATTCAACGGTAGAAAGGTTATCATGAGTAATTTAACAATGATAAAAAATCTCTTTTCGTACGACAGTATATAACGCACAGTGAATATTTGTGAATTTGTAAGATTTAAAGCTTTCACGGCGCACGTTATTTATTATAGTTTCACGGGCGATCAGCTGTGTGAGGTTTGAAAATATTGAGCTTTCGGCCATTCTAAACTCCATGGCCTTCGTCATTCTGAAATATGTTCTTCGTCATTCTGACGAAGGCCATGGAGTTTAGAATGGCCGAAAGCTCAATATTTTCAAACCTCACACGGCTGATCGCCCGTGAAACTATAATAAATTTGTGAATTTGTTATTGATAGAGAAAAGCATATGATTTGTTGCATGTGCCGGCTGGCACATTATGAAGTATCGAGAAATTTCGCTATTAATTTGGTAGTTTCGGGAGCCTGTAGAGTAGTTTGCGCCACATACGGGCGCCACCGTGGTTTTTTTCCTCTATAACCGAGTCGGGGTTACTACCCGAAAGTACGTTTCAGTTGATATTTGTGTCTCTCGACAGGGATCTTCAGACTCTTGGTGAGTTTGTCATGGCGTAAGTGCCATTTACTCTTTCATTTTGATGGCTTTTCTATCACTTTTTCTTACTGTGTTTGGCGTAGCTTATTGCAACTTCTCTGAATTGAAAAATATACAGTAACTCTTCAATGAGTACGCGGAGTCACAGACGGACAAAATTATTTTCTAATCTTAACTTTTCTGTAATTTCTTTGGTGTACCTTGTCATCATATTTAGAGTTTATTCAAGTTATTGACATCAGAGTTTACCCATATTGTTGTATCGATTGCACCTTACTGAGTTTTACTTTAATGTATAGACTTGATTGAAGTTTCTAATTGGAGAGTTTATTGAAATGTTTATAGAATTAACTTTTACATTGATATCCAAATTTGATGACCTTACATTTTTCAACTCTCAAGTTAGTGAACATATACGAGCTCGGAAATGTAGTGGGAATGCCCTTGTCATAGTGAAGCTCCGTATACTTACGCAAGGCCGAGGTTCATGTTGTTTATTTGTCCGTCCAATGTTTCCTTTCCTCATTCTGGGTGCTATGATTGTAAACAAGAAAAGGTGTAAAAGAACAATTGTAAGAGATTAATTAACTCTAAATATTGAATTTGTCTACACCCACGATTTGTTTTCGTACATTATTCAGTGTAGATACGTTGTTCTTGAAGAATATTTTGCAGAATTATTAGTATGTGTTTTCTAGGGGTCATCTTCTACCTTGTAGCGAGTCAGCTTTTAACCCTTTTCCGACTCGTAAACTTACTTGTATATTCACTTCCACATAGTATGCCATCCCCGCAGCTTTGGGGGGGGGGGGGGGGGGGAGGGCCATCCAGCCTTCACAGGTAGTGTATATATATATAGCAAAGAGGAGGTGCGTGTATCCGTTTACCTTATTGCGCATGCAGTGGCGTCGTGTTTGACGTTCACAGTTCTATATCTATAGAACTATAGACCGCGAACAAAATAAAGTCGGAAGCGTGGCTTACCGACACTGAAGCTCTTCTGCTTTCCCCTTCCACTGTCCTTTGGGTTGCTTCTCCTCCACTGCGTCGTCTGCTCTGGTTAGTTATTCACTCGCTCTCGCATTCATACAAGGGAATGCGAGAAGGGAAGGAAGCGTATCACGTGATGCACGGGTGGTGTGGAAGGGGCATGGCTCTGCTGACGCATGCGCACACCGACTCTTTTTTGCTCGCGGTCCATCTATAGTATATAGTAAATACTTAAAATAGTAGACACTTAAAATAGGCGCAAAAAGTTATCTATAGAGTATAGATTCCATACTCTATAGATAACTTTTTGCGCCTACTTTAAGTATCTTCTGGTGTGTTTTATTTAGTTTTAATACTTCTATTCATCATATTGCGGTTTTATTGGTGTACTTATGAAAGGCAGCGTTCCGTATTCACGTCTTTTATGTTACCGTATTTCTTAAGTCCGTGCTTTTTTGTAACACGTTTTCTAATACAAAATAATATACCAGGTATAAGAACTCTTTTTACACTTACTGTATGCCATCCCCATACTGTCGAGCTTTCTCTGAGTAAATAAGAGAAATCAAATAAAACGAATAAATTTCACAAAAGAGCACCAGAACACAGCATCAGACTTCTGGTAAGGATGACTTTACCGACAAAAGTAAGTTTAACATTTTGGTTCCGATGGAAGACATATGGTGTGGGGAAAGAAGAATACAGAGATAGATCTATAACACCTAGTCAACCTAGTGTCCGCAGTAAAACACAAAGGTGGCTTAGTGATTGGAGGTGCTGGAGTGCTTCGGGTGTGTTTTGACTGCACTTTATCGATGGAATGATAGATCATAAAATGTATATAACCATTTTAAAGCAAAATTGTCATGCTAATGCTCAGAAACTAGGTATTGAGAACAAATTTATTTTTCAGCAGCACAACGACCCCAAACATACAGCTGGAAATACTCGCTTTACCTACAACACGGCAAAACAACTTCATGCACCATTCAGTCACTAGATAGCAACCCTATAGAACACCTGAGGTCTATTTTGGAGTAGAAAATTAGAAATAACACCTTTTCCAGTAAAGAAAGCTTGAAACAGGTACTTCAGATAGAATGGTACTTAATTGAGCAAAAAACAACAACAGAACTAGTAGAATCAACGCCACGGAGACAGAAGGTAGCTATAAAATCAAAAGGGAAACCTACAAAATATTGAACGATGATATTTATTTATAAAATGTTACTAAACTTAGGTGTACGATCACTTTTTGTGAGAAATATTGGCAATTGTTTATATTATGGGGAGATTATTAATTAATTTGTTTATGTTTTGTGATACAAAATATGACCAGATGCAACATATGTATTATTGAACATAATTAGGTATTTACATATATATCCTAACATCCCATTCCTATTTCTCCAGCTATTCTAATGTAATTTCCTATGTGTATGATTACTTTTTACAGTCACTGTATATGGAACCCAGGGTACGAGTCCATCAGCTAATTTAGACATAGTGAGAAGGGTGCACGTATGATATTTTTAGTCCAATATTATAAGAAATCTATTGTATAATTTAACTACCGCATACTTTTAAATTATTTCGGCAAAGCAAGTGCTGCTTGTGTCATGAAAATGCACTTGTAAGTAGTTTTTGAATATTGTTACTTTGCACATGTTCATATAGCGTAATGTTTCAATTACCAGGTAGGGAGTTAGAGACATTAATCAGTGTTCTGGCAGCAAATCTTTAATATTCTGACAGCTTACTCAAGTTTACTAATGTGTAAAGTACAAAAACTAAGCTTTCCTTCATTATTTTGCAGTTTCTGTTCATAAACTACCTATACTTATCAAAGTTTCTTATTGTTAATTATGCATTTTTAATTCCTAAAAGTCTTAGCTGTAGGACGCCAAGAGATATACTTACATATTCTGATTTACCTACAAGCATTACTAATTTGGTAACCTTATGCTACTTGAAAAAAAAACGAATGACAAATATGTAATCTCTGTCTTCGAACTTAACGTAATAATGATGTGAAAGACTTAATTTTCACTAAACTGCATTGAACATAACGCAGGTTATCCACGTAGGACTAAAGCTTTGTTTCGGAATTTATGACCCTTCGACGTTAACCAATGGAAAATCTGTAAACTGCATGAAAGCTTTCATTTGTCGCAGCATGGAGGAAATGTACATTGTTTAAAGTGCATCAGGAAACGAACAAATAATTCTGTTGTGCAAGCTAACTAAAAGCTGCTTCGGCAGATGGCATACAATGCTCTCTACAGGGCCAACAGGGCAGTCAAGTTGTTTCATTTGCATTGCATGTTATGCAACTGTTATATCACAGCGTTGATGAGCATAAGGCAGACAGTTCTCCGAACGCTTGTTCTGCTTTCAAAACACGATGTTTATTGTGCAAACATGGGCATCGCGTAGGGGGTGGCAAGGAAGGGGGGGGGGGGCGGGAGGCGCGATCCCCCTTGGAAATAAATGAATTCAATCCGCGGTCAATTACTGACTGTTAGACTACAACTTTAATTTTGATACAAAGAAACTTTTCCCTTAGGATACTTGTGCAGAAGAGATGCTCGATTGTTTCATGGCGCCCGTGTCACAAATGATAGGACTTTCGGGAATAAATAGCTTCATTCTCTCATCAATTCAAAAGATTGGTCCTTTAATATTAATTTCATACATATTAACAAAAGTTACTTCATACAATTTATAATTATTATTTCTTCAGCCTGCCAGTGATGTTATTCACATTTTTAATGTAAATAAGGAATGCTTTATTTTGAATTAGTAGCTACATATCTTTACTAATTATTGCCTTCACAAATAGTTCCGTACCGAGAGTTATAAATGTTTAATTTATTATTTTTGACAACAGAATAATGCATTGAGCTTGTTTGACCGCAAAGCTCAACATTCGGCCCCCTCCTGAAAAAAGTCTGCCGACACCCAAATACAGACTTCTCACAAAATAACTCTAATATACAGGTTCTTAGGTTCGGTCCGGCCCGGCCCGATTGTGTATTTTGTTGTTATTATTACCATTATTATTGCTATTTCTGTTTATTATTATTATTATTATTATTATTATTATTATTATTATTATTATTATTATTATTATTATTATTATTATTATTATTATTATTATTATTATTATTATTATTATTATTATCATCATCATCATCACCACTATTATTTGAAACGTTTCAGCAGAATAATCATATAGAATTCCTAGTAAAGAAAAGCTGCGACACTTGTGCTATTCTCAGAATTTCGTCATCGGTTATCAAAAAATATAATAAACTATTTTATATCTCTTAATTTTCAAGGCCGGACCCGGCCCGAGCCTGACACATATATTTCAAATTATGTCCAAAGACTTGGCCCGAGTCCGGACAGACCTCTAAAATGTGTATAATTGTGTAAATATTGCGGTATACATGTTCGCATATTTTTCTCATCACTCTGTCGATTTTATCAGATCTTATTTTGTCTGGGAATCAGAACGTTCTTTTAAGTCAAATTTGAGAAAATTAAGATGAAACGAAATGGCAAAAATTGTCAAAAAAGAAAAACATTTGCTGACTTTTGTATAGTCTTATTGATTAGATTTTTTCTTCAATTTTGCATGTCAGTGTAGACACAGTGTTTAGGTATATACGAGGGTGAATCAAAAAGTAGGTTGCACTTGCTCGCCACAAGAGCACGCTGTGCGTCGTGACGGTGGCCAATGTGTAGCAAGCTACAGTAACTGATGACACATCCGATAGGTAGGGTGGTGTGGCATCCCGTCATGTTGTGTGAGCAGAGTAGGCCTGGCTCAATGGCATGCCAACTGGATATTCTCTCCAAATTGGAGGTGCGTGCAACAATCAGATTTCTGTGGGATAAATAGCAAAGTTACATGGACATTCATTGTGAAATCACTGCTCTTTATTGTGGGCATGCAATTTATCACCGCAACACCTCACATGACCCACCAAATATCGTAACTACTACAGCGATTCAAGTGGGAGATAAGACATCCCCATACAGTCCAGACTTAGTGCCATGCAATTACTATGTGTATAATAAGGTGAAAAAGGATCTTGGTGGACGACAATTCCGAAACAGTGAGGAGGTGAAAGCAGCTGTATCCAGAAGGCTACACAGCACTGGAGGTGATCTCTACACATCTGGAATCGAAAAGTTGTTTGCCCGAACCGACAAATGTTTACAGTCTCTTGGGGAGTATGTGGAAAAGTGAACTTACATTATATGTTGCCATAGCTGTGTTGCCTATGTGTATGTGGTTTAATAAATGGACATACCTTGAAAGTGCAAATTACTTTTTGATTCGCCCTCGTATATACCGGGTGAGTCTTCTCGTCCTGCAGATTGGTAAGTAGGCAATCCTGCTTTTACAGAGATGCTGACACCGCTGATTAGGGCTACGGTAGTGCTCGTTATTAACGTGCTGTAGTAGTGCAGTGGTTAACATGCTGGAACGATATGATGAAGGTCGAAAGTTCAAATCACGTTTGCGAATAAACGAAGTTTTATTCATTTCTTTAAGTACTGTTTTTCCACGTCTTATAGACGAGGCATTTGCTTTAAAGTAACAGATGCATTACCTGTTTCCCACGGCCGCCACATATTTATACAGTTTTGTGTGTCTGTTGTGTGCCATTACTCCTGTCAAAATGACTGCACAAATCTTGCAACCATGTCTGGTTTGTTTTGGTTCCTACACACGCGCCGGCCACGCAATGTCTCTATCTCCCCCTTCCACTGTCTCAAAAGACTCGGAACAAAGATTATTTATGATGTTCATTAAAGCATACTCTAACAAGTAACAAGTTTTGTTTTCGGAAATTAACTTACTTAAACTAATTAAGCGAAAGCATACTTCCATGTCAAACTATCAGTTCTCGTTAAATTTACGTACTAAACATAAAAATCTGATGTGTTGCATTCACATGACTTTCTCTACTCTTGTACTAACCATTCTTACAAACTCTTATTCCTGTAACTTCTTCGTGTTAGTGAAGATAAACATTTGTACAAATTATCTTATTGTTTATTTCCTTGTAGCTGCAAGGGGAATGTTAGAATACAGTAGGCTTTGTGCGATAGTCAAATCTTTTAAAGCTTGGAGATTCCGTTCTCTTTGCACATGTACCATATAAAAATGAACAACTATGTTCCATTTCACGAAAGCTTTGTTTTCCGAAACTCACACACGTAACAAGGAATATCTCCGAAATGGTTCAACCTACAATAAAATTTATGGAGACATAAATTGTGTATTTTAGCAAGATCTACATTTTTGTACACAATAATTTGGTCTATCTCTAACGGTTTAGCAGTTATGCAAAAGTCCTCCAGAGTAAATACGACTACAAGCTATAGCCAGAAAATTCAAGATATACATTTCATTTGTCATAAAAATACCCCAGTATAAAGCATTTTAATCAAAATCCCTAGAGCTATTTTCAGGAAAATAAAAATTTTCGAAAAATCTTCCATGTAAAGGGTAGTTTAGGGTGGAGCTATTTTCTTCAAAATCTTCCTGTCTCATCCTTGAAAGACATTAAACTTAAATACTAGGTTTGGTTTTTAACCGACTTTTCGTTTTTGTGTTATGCTGTCCACAGACTGACACACAGACTGGCACACAGACACACACACGGACCTTTTTCTAAAAATGCTTTTTTTTTTTTGTTTCAGGGGGTCTCAAAACATATATTTCCGGTAAAATCTTGACATAGAATTTTTGGATGGAATACAATACTTCCCCTACTTGCCAGTAGAGAAAGTAAAATGAACAACGATGATCCATTTCACGAAAGTTTTAAGTTTTCCGAAACTCACACATAAGGAATATCTCCGGAATGGTTCACTATACAAGAAAATTTATTGAGACATAAATTGTGTATTTTAGCAAGATCTACATTTTCTGTACAGTATGATTTGGTCTATCTGTAACGGTTTACCAGTTATGCAAAAGTCGTCCAGAGTAAATACGACTACAGGGGCTATAGCCAGAAAATTCAAAGTATACATTTCATTTGTCATAAAAACATCTCAAACATGACATTTTAATCAAAATCGTTAGAGCCATTTTCAAGAAAATCAAAATTTTCGAAAAATGTTCCATGTAAACTTGTAAAGGGTAGTTTAGGGTGCGGTTATTTTGTTCAAAATCTTCGTGTCGCATCCTTGAAAGACATTAAACTTAAATTTTCGTTTTTGAGTTATGCTGTCCACAGACACACGGACCTTTTTCTAGAAGTGCTTTTTTTGGATTTAGGGGGTCTCAAAACATATATTTCCAGTGAAATCTCGACATCAAATTTTTGGGTGGAATACAATACTTCCCCTACTTACCAGTAGAGAAAGTAAAAAGTAGCTTCAAGTGGCAGTATTTGATCCTGGATCTCCACCACTGAAGGCTAGCGCACACACAATTGCGCTACAAGAGCAGGTCACTTCGCGCATACCGGTGAAATTGATATTGTACGATACTGTGGACATGTTTACGGTATAGCCTATAAAACGTCCGGACTGCATAACTTCTCAATCCGCAGGCTGAGAAGACTCACCGTTTGTGAATACTGCAATACTTCACGAAACAAAATCATAACTTGTACACATTTGGTAGTGGGTGCAATCTTAAGCACGTATTTTAGAGCAAGTTTTGCTCTAAAAATCTGTACTGCTGTTAAGCATGAAGCTTCTGTGTACTCAGGTTATAACTATATGTAGTGTTTCTTTGAGAATGTGAGGGAGTTTTTCTCCAGTCTTGCTTTCAACAGCTTTTTCTGTGATTCAAACGTTCTGGTACAAACATCCCTAATGCTATTGAAGATACCTAAATGAAATACTTCAGGGGTTGGCAAAATTGTGTGGGCTGATATGACGTAATACCACCATCAGGAGCAAGGATTACAATGACCTCTAACAACCCACCCTCCTTCAATCAACACGGTTCAAACGTGTGCAAGTTGTGGTGTACACCTTATCATTACGACATGACTCTTTCGGAACCACAAAAACCCAAAGGCACCTTCCTAATCCAAGAGGAGTGGGGAGAACATATTTTTGTTGCGCTGTGGTTGAAAATGCGAAATGTCTGTTGTGCTTGAAAGTTTTTATTGGTGTTTACAAGTCAAACATTAAACGACATTACGAACGTTGTCACAAATATTACAACAGTCACAAGTACGAAATATTAATGTATTTTAAAATTGTATTATAAAACCAATTTTTGTCCATAAATGTAACATTAAATTTTAAATATTCAAAGACAGCTCGTAGTCTAAATCTGAAGTGGATTATAACTTACTTATACTATGTTTTTAAAACTTTAAAGGTCATTGTGTAAAACCCTAGTTATAAACCGAGCTTGCGGATTTACAAACACAATTTTGAAATCACGATTACAAAAAAGGCTAGTTTACATTTATTCAAAGAACATTTTCGTCTGTCCCTTCATTTACTGTGCATGTTTGTGCTATGGTTGGCTCAACACTCCTATATGTCTGTGAGAATTTTTTCTAAACCGAAGATCCTAAAATGATGAATTAATGAAACTTACATGCAGAACCCCTTTTAATCTGTATATATGTCTTGAGCATATGTAAATAAAATGTGTGTGATGTTAATCACTTCGTCATGTATAGAGCGTATTGTTGAGAAACTTTAATCAAAAGATGGTATGATAAAGGAAGAGAGATTTATTGTATAAAAGTGCACCATTGAACTGAACAGGCGTTCACCTAAGGCATGTGAGAATTTCAGTGTGCCATTTTGAATGATTTCTGAGATAATGGATAGTGAATTTGAGGAGTTTAACATTGACATATAAGGTCGTTAATCTTCCCTTAATGGTATAAGGCACATAAAAGGCTCACGAAGAGCTCAGTTCTTTTCTCCACATCGAGCGTAATGAAGCATCCCAATAAAATTAACTTTCCCTTCGAGGTTGACCATGAAAAATAATTTATCAGTTCGTCTTTCATTAAAATGTATGAGACAGTACGGCCTTAAGATTCCGGAAACGCGGTATTACATTTTGATTGTTTCTCTGGGTAGACCTTGGAAATGACGCAATATCCGTCTTCCCGTAGATCCTGTATTTTGTTCCATCTTTAGAAGCTCTAGTTATCGTGAAAAATCTGAATGAGTCAGTGGTAGATCTAGCACACATGATATCCTCAGCGGGAATAGTGGGAATGGAAAAAATAGGAAATGAATGCTCATTAGCAGTGCTTGTCACCAGCAATCTAACTAGAGACTTTCATTTACGTAAAGAAAATCAAAACTTGGGTAGTACTTGACTATTTCACGACTAGAGTCTCATATATTTAAACGAGGAATTCTTGTATATAAATATATTCCGCACAACTTGGAAACAGCTCTAATGATTTCGATCAAATTTTGTATTCAGATAGGGTTTTGCTTATTTAAGTTTATCTAAATAGGTGTCATTCCTGAAAAACCGCGATATTACGCGTAACAGTCATAGTTACTCTAAACCTTATTTTGGTCACAATTTCTCTGTTAATGGGCCAATTACGACAAACAAGCCAGGATATTAAAGGTCTCATGAAAAGCTTTCATAAAAAAGGCTAAAGAAAATTGACTTATATATCTTAGTCTACGCGAAACAGTCACAATTAGTCGAAACCTTATTTTGGCCATAATTTCTCTGTTAATGAGCCAATTTCAACAAACAAGCCAGGACATTAGATATTGTCAAGAGCTTTCAGAAAACTTAAAGAAAGTTGACTTAGCCATCTTAGTCTACGCGTAACAGTCACAGTTAGTCGAAACCTTATTTTGGCCATAATTTCTCTGTTAATGGGCCAATTTCAACAAACAGGCCAAGATATGAGAGGTATGGTCAAGAGATTTCAGAAAACTTAAAGAAAGTTGACTTAGCCATCTTAGTCTACGCGTAACAGTCACAGTTAGTCGAAACCTTATTTTGGCCATAATTTCTCTGTTAATGGGCCAATTTCAACAAACAAGCCAAGATATGAAAGGTGCCATAGGCCTTAAAAGTACACAATATAGGAGGGTAGGTTAAGTTGACAGAAGTGAATACGGGATAATTAATTTAACTGCAATGTCAACATAACCAGAAAGACCATAAAATCGTATTATCTACCAAAAATTTATTGACCTACAGTTTCATCATCATAAACATTCCGCTAAATGACAATGGTGTTCAATGACCAGCCGTTCGCTTGTTAACAGTTGTGCCAACTATGTAAATCTTCATTGAATTCCATACATAAAACAAACAAATGTAGGGAAGTGATAAATAGTTGGGGATAAACAGACATACATATTAGTTGAAACGCGCCGTTCTGTACCGTTTCATTGCTCAAAAGTAATATGACATAGAAAGAGTCAAATGGTTAATATAAACTTCATTTTAGAGAATTATCATATGTTAGAAGTTATTGCTAATGCTATATACCAGCCCTGGGTGACTCGCAGTTTATCTTGAGCAATCTTCATTTTTTACGGGCTAAACATACAGCTATAGTGCAAGACTTTAAGCAAGCTGCGCTCAGTGAGCACCAGTTTCCTGGGCTGTATACACAAATGAATCAATGGCATTCACAACAGTAAAGATAATTTTAGGGGAAGGTGGCCAGTATTTGTTTAAAAAGTTGGCAAATGCATTCATTTTAGACTCAGTTACAATAAATCTAAAGTTTATATAAAACAGTATGACCAGCAAACTCAGAAGCTTACACCTGATTACTTTTTTTTCTTCCAGCTTCATTCTACCATGAAAATATACATACTAGTAGCAATGTAGCCTCGGAAGACTTCTTTTTTCATGTCTTTATCCAGTAATTCAGCTCATGGCCTCGGAAGACCTTGGCATTACGCGCGTCTTTAACCGCTTACAAATTAGGAGGGAAAAAGCCTTCTGAAAGTATTCTTTTTTCATTCCGACCTTCATGTAATCCATTTCATTTGGCTATGAATACAAACAGTACTAATAAATAAACTAAAGATTCAAGCGATAGTTACGATGAGTTGCCAATGTTTTGCAGATTGACGAGGCTGGGGAAAGACAAATTAATGCTATAATAATAGTGATGGTAATAACAACAACAACAAAAACAACAACAATAATAATAATAAAACAATAATAATAACGATAATATAATACTGATGTGTGCACTCACACTACTTTCTCTATTCACTGTTGTACAAGGAGTCTATGCTATCTACTTCACGTTAATCCAGATATACTTTTATAGACTTTTTTCCTATAGACACGTTGAGAATAGAATACAGCAGGCCTAAGTCAAATTTTATAAGAGCTGGCCATTTTGTGATCACCTTGACATTCCATTCACTTTCCATGTTCAGGACAAAAAAAAAAGGAATAAAAAAGCTAATAACGATATAACGATGTTTGAAGTATAAGTGTTGGAGAATTCAGACAAATATGAAGAAAATTTCTGAAATGGTGGACTCCACATAAAATTGTATTTTTTGTTTGTTTATTTAAGGTCGCTTTATAATAAGAAATGTCACTAGTGACCGCAGTAATATATACATAACAGAACAAATTATAGACAAAATACACATAGCTGCAGTACAATAGAGATTATAAACAGATTAATTAAAAGGTAGAACTGGAACTTAAAAATTCAATGCCACAACTGGGATTTGAACCACAGACCTTCCGCTTGCCGGGCGGACGCTCTAACCACTGAGCTATTGTGACAAACTGCCAGAATGGCATTAAATTCTCAAGCCAGCTCGTATTTCTCCTGGTAAACCACAAAGGCAGTCTCACATCAGAAACTATTACCCCAATGGTGACTTACTATTGTAAGTACTTTATATCCCAGGATTAAATAACCTTCACATGGTAATTATTATTTATTTATGCCAACAAACTTACTGTTGGTGTTTTTAAACACACAAGCCGTTAATTAAACTTTGACAGTAGTATAATACAGTAAATGTACATTAAATAAATAATTATGGTGGTGTCAATAATTGGGTTTAACAATATACAAAGAAACTAAAATTAAATAGCAGATAACAATTGTGATACCTCCAGTAACTTAATAATTGCTCTGCATCCCTCAGCCGTTTTAAATATAGAGATTAAATACTGAGATTTGAGGCACTTCTGTGATTCACAAGGCTAAGATGTGCTGTAGATATTTCTTGAGCTCCACATTTCGGGCATGGATCTTTATTTGTTTTCCTCATCAGATATCCATGGCTGAGATTGAAGTGACCAATGAGTAATCTGGTAATCAGGATTTGTTTTCTCCGAAAATGAATATTTGGAAAAGTCGATTCTGTAACATTTCCTAACAAGCTGCAACTTTGAGGGGGTTGATTTCCATTGTTCATTCCAGAGATTCACAAAACACTTCCGAAACATCTGTGTGATGTAACCCTGTGTGATGTCGCACAATTACTACTGAAGCTATGTTAGAAATAAGTTACTCTACGCAACTTACAAGTAAAAAACCGTTATTTTGGCACATTCTTGTGGAATTACGCATCCAGTTTGGATAAAAAACGTTTATTTTTTTCGAAATCGGTTGATCAAAGAACAAAATGCCATTCGAATTTATGCATCTAATGCTTCTGTGAAGCACATATTAGAAGGAATGTAGTGACTTCTCTTCCATCCTGTATAATGAATTTCCTTTGGACAGCCTATTTGATTGAATGTTGTATCATTTTGAACCATACCTTAAAAATAGGGGGAAACCTGCCACAACAACAACAAAAAAAATGTAGATATCATTAAAGCATAAATTTAGAGCAAAACAAAAAGTGTGGTAGTGTTGAAATATTTCATGTCAAGTATCATCTGTTTGAAAGTTTCCGATTCTTGCTTTTTCCCCTTCTCTTTTAATCACAGGAACATATTTACACGAATAAATATTTGGATGCTGTTTATGTAAATTATAACTTAATTTAATTTGGTATATTCCTAAGCAAATATGTATTATGAATAACGATAAGGTGGATAGAAGAATCGCCTGTTGTGTGGATGCCATAACAATAAACGAATGTATGTGAACGTGTCATTGGAAGAGAAAGTTGCGTGAATCGGATTTGTAATTTATGAAAGTATAATAGTGTGATTTATAATTACAAGCAAGATTTAAATAAACTATTTACAGTGTCTGTGGCGTTTTCGAGCTTGATAAAGTGTTCATTTGAAAGCTGTAAAGCTGGTGTAACACACAACAAATTTAGTTAAATCTTTTAGAGAAATTAACAGTAAGAATAATTACATCAATATAAAACATTAAATTCGTATGCAAATGTAATTAATTTTGGTGAATTATCCTCTACCATAGATTCAGAAATTAAAATTGATCTATGTTAGTTCTTCTCGGGGCGCTGACCACGTCCCACACTACAGTACTGCATCCTACCAATGACGCCTGTAGTGGGCAGAGGTGGGGAACGCAGCGGCTGGGCGGGAAGCCTTGGCCCATCATGGGCTGCTGCGCTAGGGGTTTTTTATGTTAGTTCTTAGTGTCTAATATTCAAACCACAGTTTATGGCCGAGTGGTTAGGCCATGCTGTATGTAGTAGAAACGGGCGTAAACACTACTAAAAACCGTAATTTAACCTCAAACTGTGATAGTTTCAATTAGCGTTGCGTTGAACTGTCAGCAATGAGCTGCCGTGTGTTACCGAGTTGCGGAGGACGTTATGAATAAGACGACCTCCAGGTCCGTCGAGATCTCAGGGTTGGCAATTTGTAAGCTCAAAGCTCAAAGCAAGATAAAATCTACTAATTTAAAGTTTTTAGAACTTCCCACATACGTATCTCTACATACTATATACGCTACCAATTAGCGTTAGCATGAAACGTGAAGGTGGAAGGTAAATATGAAGTAAAGTTACGTCATACACGGAATTTCCTTCCTCAGGTATGGAGGTCGGATGTTGAATCAGAAAAGTAAACAGTAATTTTAGCTTGCTTAACTCTCGCTTTCTCAAAGGAACTAATATTAGTTGAGGCAACAGCGGTACGTAGATATCCTACTCCGGGAAAAAATATTTTCTTGTACACTTTATTCCTAGAAATCTGCATCCTAATGTTTGTCGAAATCTTGTATTTACTATATTTACTTAATATGACGATTAAACAGACTTAAAATGTTGATGACTGGATGATATGACAGGACTTGTGTCATGTCCATTTTAGGCAGTTACCCTCCAAATTGTAAAAACAGCTTCTGTTTAGAACCGAAATTAAAAATATTGCACTTTACCACATACTTGCACTAATCTAGATCTGTTCAAGTTCAATTGTAACCTTAAATGTGAAATTCGTACACATCATTGTTAAAGTAGAACTTACTCTCTCTTTTAGGTATGTTCCATACCCACATAGAAGATGAAACAATTTTCCATGTGAATAGTATTGAGATTTTATTTACTTTTGAATTGGTATGTAATTAAGATTATAATGTTTATTATTATTTATTTATTTTATTATTTATGTGGATGACGTCGCAACAATAGAGAACTATGAAGAGAGCCCCCAACGATCTGTGTACAAAATATATTTATTGAGAAAGAAATGTAATTTAAATATGTCCATAAAAAAGACAAAAATAATGGCACGTCGAGGAAAATAGCCGGTAAGGTCAAAATTAAGCATTTAAAATAAATGCCTGGAGTAGCTCTCGAATTTTAAATATTTAAGTTGTGAAGTAAGCTACATTTAGACAAGGATGTACAAAAAGATAAATTAAGTTCCAGCAGATATGCGGAACTATAGCAAGAAGTTTGAATAATAAAACAAGGAAGGAAACAAAATGTAAATTTTATAAAACTATGGCAGTTCCAGTGGTTATGTATAGAAAAGAGTCGTAGATATGAAGAGATGAAAGATGCAGAGATGAAAGCAAAATACAAGCTGCAGAAATGAGATTTTTAAGAAGAATTAAAGAATGTACCAAACGAGATTTAATAAGAAATGAAACAATTTCAGAGGAATTAGGCATATACAAATTACAAGATAAAATAGGATAAAATACACAGAATTGGAAAGAACACATGAATAGATGGGCGAAGAAAGCTGAGTCATTTTAATAAGAACATACAGTCCTCGTGGAAGAAAAATGTGGGACGACCTAGAAGAAGATGGGAATAAATTGTTGGAATGCAAAGACGGAACTGACAGAAATGCCAAATACCTGAACTGCTGAAGAAAAAGAAAAAGAAGAGTAGAAAGAAGATTATTATTTAGTTTGCTAAAGCATTTAACTTAACTATAGTTGTCTTTGTGTAACGCCGGTTTTCCAACTTTCAAATGAATCAAGTATGAACATGTAACAATAAAGAGACTAAATAGTTTATTTGAATACTAATTGTAATGATAAGCTATTAAGAATAAAGCTTGTTGTGAAATTTTACATATTATAGCCTCTGACGAGGAAACATCTTAGAGATGTTCTCTTTTCTGGATGGGAAATGGGAACAGTTGCACATGGCAGCTCACGGTGTTGTTAACAATATATCTGTTTACGTTAATCACTGTGTCCCTCTCACGAGAATGTGGCTATAAGGAATGTGTTTGACACCAGCAAATCCAGCCGCAATCTTTCTTAGAAAACACCACAATTGTTAATGTCAACACATTCAAACAGCCCTATTCTTGTGAGAGGAACACATGGCGCTTACAATGCCTCAACAGAGCCAATAAGAAGCAGCTAAACAAAGCATATTAAAACGGGTGCTGACTTAACACAGCTTGAGGCTAATAAAACTAGCACCGCAAATGTATCTGAAACAGAAATTTTACAAAAGGAGACTTTCACAGGTCTGAATACGGGAAAGCGGTTCATCTAAGTATATCACGTAGGCCATTCAAATTGCAAGTAACGATTATTCTCAACATAGATTTGTGTTTACAGGAAACCCTGTATTTTTAGGCAAATAATAACATCTCCAACATCAGGATATTCGTGAAAAGCTTTTAGATTAAACTTATTTCTTAATCCTATTTTTTATTTGCGGAGTAACAACGTAACGGTTTAACCGCAAAGATTTTAAGGCATTGTTTTGTTAGATAACTATCATTCCTTTTTCAGCAATTGAAGCCTTACTCCCGGTGTGCAATATCACTGACAGGTCGCAACCCACTGATGAGCATTGAAACAAACGACACTAGTAATGCAGGAACAAAATCTACCAACTTAAATAACCAACTTTGAGCAGTACATGGTAATGTTACTGGCAACAAATTGCCTTGTTTGGAACGTGGCTAACGAGATAGGCTGAACTGGAATCAGCTGATTCTCTTAGTCCAGTCATGGTTCAATGAAGTAAACTTGCAATTACTTAATGTTCTAAACAACCAAAAAATTGTTCTTCAAATTCGTACAAAATATATAGTTATATCATGATTGTGTACAATGTTAGCCGTATTTCAGACTACCATTACTACGTAACTGTGATTCGCGCCGTAGTCTCTCTTTAGCCATGGTTTGGAATAACTGTCACAACTTCCTGTGATGCGATAACTCTCCATGTTTTCTATTATTCTTGGAGGAACAACTTCAGAAGCGTGGCTCAGTCGCTAGAGCATCTGCCTGCTATGCAAGGGTCCCGAATTTGATTCCCGGTTGGGGAGTGAGAATTTTTTCTAGGAAAGGTTATTTCCCTATCCTCCCGGGAGTATGGAAGCATGAATGAGAATCTGAATTGAACGTACGTAAACTCCCAAGATACAAAACCCACTGTAAAACGAGTAAACAACATTGCCGATAGGCAACACTCCACAGAAGAGGCCTCCGATATGACCTTGAGTTAAAGGCGGCGTACAAACGGAACAATAAAATTAAAAAAAAAAAAAAAAAAAAAAAAAAAAAAAAAAAAAAAAGAAAGAAAGAAAAAAATTCCCAAAACCTTTCATTGGAATCCTAGAAAAATATATTTTGTTCTATTTCCATTGGCATATTTAATGTTTCCTGTTCTTGTTACTGTAAAATGCTTCGTCCATGTATGACAGATATTAAACCATTTACTTTTATCTTGTTGGCAACTTTGTTCCTTTGTAACCACACTTAAAATGTTAGATTTGCTTATCTCATCAGTTGATTAGGAATCGTTCTAAACTGGATGCTGACATTCCGATCTCTGCAGTACTAAGTCTGATGCATGCATTAGTCAATGTCAATACGCATACAGCCTACGCAATAACCATGTGGTCATGCAGCAAACTGCCGCCGCGGAACCAAAATGTGTTTGAAGTACTCGTATGTAAGGATAAACTCCTGGTCGCAGTTCTTGCGCAAATTAAAAGCATGAATGAGTGTGTAGGTCAGGCCTAGTTATTGATCAAGCTGACTAAAGAAAATTCTTAGAGTACTAGTCTTCCAACCATTAATTTGTAAGTTGACATAGGTGTCAGTGTTATACCTGGAATGCTTTTAATTGCATGCGGACAAAGAAGTAAGATTTTCGGATCAATAAAATACTGCTCTCTTAAAACTAAGTATGTAGGGCAGCGGTAGCGCGCCTGCCTCTGGCGCGGAAGATCCGAGTGGGGAATTTTACCCCGCAGGGAGGTCTGTCATAGGGCGCTCTCAGCCTCGTCAGGTTCCGGAGCAGCTACTTGGTAAAGAATTAGCGACCAGGTTGCGAAGACCACATAACCGGCCGGGAGGGCCCATGGCACTGACCACGTCCCACCCTCCAGTTCTGCACCTTACTCAAGATGCCTGTAGTGGGCAGAGGTGGTGGATGCAGCGGCCGGGTGGCAAGTTAGGGCCGCGAAGGACTTTATTTGCTGACACCCAGATGGCCATTAGCAGCAGTGAAATTATTTTGCATAAAACTGCTTTTAAATCAAATCAAGTAACTGCTAGACTGCCTCTCCGGTCGAGTGGGCATGTTCTAGCTTCTCAATCTAGAGGTTTCGGGTTCAATTCCCCGCTGGCGTTGGGAATTTTTCTTTAACCAGAATAATTCCCCATCCCCCACAGAGTCGGTAGGATGAATGCGGGAGCAAATGTGAGTGTGTTTAATGGTAAAAATCATCAACGTTAAGAAACCTTAATAACACCAACAGTTGTTTCTCAAATTGAAATCCCCGATACCACCAAAAAATTAAAGGGAACTATACAAATGAAACAATTAAAATAAACAACTGCTAATGTTAATGCGAAAATGACCAAAAGTAAAATAAAAATTGTGACATTTGTAGCAAATGTGTGAAAACTGTATGACTATTTATGATGGCAGTAACATAGGTAAAAATGTGAAGTTGAGGAAAAATTCAAAGATTTTAATTATTCCTTTGCGATAATTCTTCCTATTTGAAAGAAAGGTGAAAAGTGAGCCCTTATATTCATAAGTTTATAATGGCTGTGAATTTTGTGCTTTCATAAAAAAGCCCCGAATGGAAAATTGAAACTGGAAAAATAAACGTTCTCAGATATAACTAAATACACTCTAGAGCACAAGTAATGAGAATCGCTACTTCCACCGAATCACTGAATATGCAACACACATGACACAACTGTCAACACGTATGCAGAACAGCCAGAGGGAAACGAAATAAAACTACAAAATATTATGAAACAAAATTACGGAGCTTTGAGATTTGAAATGATCGTCTAAGTACTAACAAAATGTCAGCTGTCCTGTAAGTCAAAATGAAGAGTCACAAGGAAGACCAAGACTAACAAAAGATAGACAAAAATAAAAATCCTACGAAGTTGGCTAAGCTGGAGATGTAATTGTAAGCCATCCTGCTGTCATAGGAGACCCTAACCCGAACTGGGATGTTCACGGGCTAATTCTTATTCTTATTATATATTACTATGACTGTCTTTTCTTTTATTAAGAGAGGTGATGATGAGATGAGCTCTTTACTTCAGGATCATATTTAGCAGGTAACAGATAAAGATGGCACAGGCTAATGTCTTTTCAATGAAAATCTGAATTCTACCAAAATTAACTTTATTTAAATTATGATAACATGAATTTACAATTCATTTAACTCTTTAAATATGTTTTTGGAAGCTAATGTCCAAAACTTTTCAGTAAATTGCCATAGCGAAGTTTTCTTTTCTATTTGTCTCTTAAGCTAAGTTCAAAGTGGCATCATTTTCATAATAAGCTTTAAATTTTTTTCACTGCCACATACTTATATCCATGGATATTTATTTCACAGTATTTCTTCACTGCACAACTACTATTGTGTTATTTGCTGTTCCTTCTTTTGATTTCAAATGCCAACACATTTTTCAATTTATGTGTTGTGCACACGCTATTATTTACATGAAATTAGACATCTACACATTTGATATCTATATTGCAACTGTACTGAAAAAGGTTTCACTATTTATTCTTCTTGGTTACAGAGCTTAGCAACCATTGTCTTTCGTTTGTCTTTTTCCCCCCATGATTTTCACTTATACATATTCAGTACAGGCGAGATCAGTTTACTGGAAGCAGAAGAACTGGAAATGTCAATCAAGATCCATTAGAAGAAGAACAGCAACAAAAAGAGTGGAATACATATCTTAAGTTATAGGTTAAGACTTCAACTTTAAGGTACTCTTGTTAAGAAATTAGTTCATTTTGTTTTGGAAGGTTTATTGACTATTTTAAAAAGTCCATAGTTTTATTCTGATTGCTTTGGTTTTTTATCAGGTACTCCGACATAAAATATACACAAGGAATTGAGAAAAGTGGAATTTAAAGATCAACCTTTACCTAAATGTTACAAGAATAATTAAATAGTCATTTATGGCTTTAAGTTTGTTGATACTAAAAAGTAATTGTGCAGCATAAAAGTGAAGTAAACAAATAAAACAACAGAAACTCGAAAATGTTCATTTGTTGCCAAGTGTTCCAGGTACACCCGTGGACAAAAAAATGAGTCATGCCAGGCTACTTTAACGGCAGAGAACAGCTCAACGTGTACCAAATAACTTGCAGTTTTCAACAATTAGGTATGTCGACCGTTTATCTGTCTGTCTCTGTCTGTCTGTCTGTCTCTGTCTGTCTGTCTCTGTCTGTCTGTCTGTCTGTCTCTGTCTGTCTGTCTCTGTCTGTCTGTCTGTCTCTGTCTGTCTCTGTCTGTCTGTCTGTCTGTCTCTGTCTGTCTTTCTGTCTCTGTCTGTCTCTGTCTGTCTCTGTCTGTCTGTCTCTGTCTGTCTCTGTCTGTCTCTGTCTGTCTGTCTCTGTCTGTCTGTCTCTGTCTGTCTGTCTGCCTCTGTCTGTCTGTCTCTGTCTGTCTGTCTGTCTCTGTCTGTCTGTCTCTGTCTGTCTCTGTCTGTCTGTCTCTGTCTGTCTGTCTCTGTCTGTCTCTGTCTGTCTGTCTGTCTCTGTCTGTCTGTCTGTCTGTCTGTCTGTCTGTCTCTGTCTGTCTCTGTCTGTCTGTCTGTCTGTCTGTCTGTCCGTCTGTCTGTCTGTCTGTCTGTAGGTAGGTAGGTAGGCAGGTGGGTGAATGAGTAGGCACGTTGGTATGTACGAATGCGTTTCAGGCATGACTTCTTTTTTTCCACGGGGGGACATTGCCTTAAATAAGTAAGATATCTTCAGATAAACCATTTTTGCGCGTCCTAATAAAAAGCAATGAGAACGTAGAAACCCCGAGATATTTGTCAATGTAAAAGTGAAAGTTCTTTCCCAACAGATATTTTGTCACCGACTGAAAGCCGAAACATCAGTTATTAATGAGCACTATGTCTTCTGCTGTCCATTGTGGTACAGACACGAGACATTGAGTCATGGCGAAACCGGAGACTGGTCTCTTGAGAACTTTGCTTTCTCAATTTTGCGATACCTTGTAGGCTGCTCCTTATATCCCTTTATATTGCGGATTTTGAGATAGTGGTATTCATCAAACAATAAGAAAATGCCTTATTATTTACTAGCAAACATATTCTAGATTTGAGCACCTTGAATTTGTTAACATCATAATAGCATCTTAGTTTGTGCTTCTTATTGCTTGTTTTCGATTATATGGTACTAAAATGCAATAAACAAAAGGGTACATATAATTCGTATTTTATCATCGAACAAAAAATTACACGCTCTCTAAAACAACTGCTTCTTGGACTGTTAAGTCGAAACTTTGGGGTCCAGGTCGGTCAGGTCTTCATGGGAATTTTCAGTAGTATAATACAAAAATCCAGATCACAGTGACGAACCATACTACCTCTAATAGAGTTTTAAACAAAAAAAAGTATCATAAAATAATGTTTCTATGGTTAATCATAAACTTTGTGACCTATTCATCGAGTAGGTATTTGGACCGCAGTGAAGAAGCTTTCAAAACTTTAATTTTTCATGTAAATAAGTCAGTAAAACATCTTCGTTCACTAGATGAAGCACTGCTTATTTTGCACGAATCTTTTACTGCAATATATGTATTCTTTCTTATACTACTGCCAACATTTTGCTGGCAACTGCTCACACTCAATGTTTTTGGATCGGATTGAACTTTCTTCGGGATTTTCACCCATATTGTCGGTCGTAAGCTTGTTTAAGAAACTAGCGCTCAAAATAAGTACTACCATCAACATCCGCATCTCCTATTGTTCCTAGTAGGCATTAGTTCGGTTAATAGCTTAGGGTTCAGATGTGTGTAAGAATATATCAACTAATGACTGACTATGCCTTTTATATTTATTCAGCACTTATATGATATTTAGTTATTTAATTTAAAAGAATTTAAAGAGAACTTACTAAAGGCTGCTGTAACTATGCGCCACGTACGCAAAAGATTTAGTAAACTTGATACATAGATACCTATTGTTATATGATAATATAAGTTATGGACATTTAAAGGCAGTGCGTGTTATGCACACGTTGATAAACTTCACACCTTCAACTAGTACGCTTGCTGAGACAGCAGAAGAGAAATGTAATTAATGCTTGCAAAACGAGGTAAACCAGCACTGGATAAGACATAGGCGAGTATGGCCTAGTTGCTAAATAGACTTGTGTACAGAAAAAATGTCCCATTCCTAAGGTTTCTAGGTTTACCTAACACTAAACTCCACCGAGCCCTTATAATGGGTGGGTGTCACAAGAGGGAATCCACCTGTGGTGGAGCCTCTAGACAAATGCCATACCAGGACAAGTCCTTTACTGGCTCAATTATTTATATTTAAATGGGACTGTGGTAACGCACACTATGCCAACAACCAACCTCAGAACAAACCAACACAAAACCCAGACACAATACAAAGACCAAGAAAAACCCTCACAGCCGTGATAAAAGGAATACCATACGACATAACAGACGATGACATACTCCACAGCATTCAGGAAACTTACCCACAAATTACACGTGTCTCACGCATAATTAGCCAAAATAGACAAACACCACTGGTACGAGTCTTTAGTACCTGTGTCGCAACAATCAACACAATTCTAAAAGAAGGCGCAATAATCGAAAAGCAAATCTTCCATGCAGAACCATCAAGACACACAGACAGACATGTACCGTGCCGACAGTGCCAACAATACGGACATAACGAAGACCAATGCGCACAACAACCGACTTGCTTCCATTGCGGACACAACACTGAAACAAGACGATGCAACCATCCCATAAGACACAACACCCCATACTGCTCCACCTGCCGACAAAATGGGCACTACACCGGGCAAGTGAAATGCCCGATGTATCCCAGACAACCACCCACACTTCCCGAACACACTGCGAAAACTCACATTTTCCCACACAACATCCCAACACCACCAAAACCACAACACGTGACTGACTGGCCCAAGATAAACTTCCCAAAAATCCCAAGGACAAAAACGGACATGACGCCAAATGAAACCATTGGAACATTCAAACACGTAATAGGACATACAGAACAGCAAATAAAATCACTACAAGAACAAATCACACACATCCAAGAAAACATTACAAAGTACATCCGACAAATCATGAACACCACAATAACACAAATCCTAAGCACACTCATTCCGCCAATTTATGACATAACTCCACCAGCACAAAGATCCAGATTTCTACACAACTTAACACAAACAGCACAAAAGACCTTGAAAAAAGCTGTCAACACAACTAGAGTTGGCAACCAACTTGCCATCTTTATAGACGACAGATAAAAACATACAATCACACTACAAACTATAATAAAAAACACAAACACACAGTAAACAAAAACACACAGTAAACATAAACACACACAAACACAAACACACACACTATACATACACAAACACACACACTTTCATAACCTAACATACAAAACAACACAACTAATATAAAAAATTACATATGAGCCGGGGCAGCAACAACAAACAAAAAACTTACAGAGGGCAGAAGCCATCTTCATGCAGCTGGGGACGACAACACACACACAAACAAACATAAACAAATACATAAGCCACACCACTACAATCAAAACATTACACACACACGCCAGGAAGATTCTCCCACACGACAAACAATAATACCAAGACGAGGCTGAAGAGGGACTGTCCCTAAACAGCCTGGGCATGTTGTAAAACATGCCCGAATTACCTTTTTTCATTTTCATTTTCAGACGGTGGAATTGTTGTTTGGGATTGGTTGACTGGAAGACATAGAGTTGGTTGCTGTGTTGTTATTGTTTTTTTTTTTTTTTTTTTTTTTTTCTTTTTGTGTTGACTTTTGAGTCTAGTTTTGGCCAAGTATGAGTCTGGGACGTTTGTAGGTTTCCCCGGGGTCAAGATCGTATTCCCCGAGGCCACGGATAAGGGCATTAAAGCTCTGTGGAAGGGAATTGTAGAAAGTATGAGATAGGGATAGAATATGGTCTGTAAGGGTTTGGATGGAAAGGTCTCTGTGAATGTCTCTGTTAGGGATATACCAGTCTGCGTCTACTGATATACGTATAAATCTGTTCTGCAGGGTTTGCAGGCGTTTCAGGTGCGATTTTGCTGCGATTCCCCAGACTTGGCATCCGTATGTGATAGCAGGGCGGAGGACTTGCTTCTACAGGAGCAGTTTGTTGTGAATGGAGATCGTGGACTTTCTGTTGTACAGCGGGTAAAACATAGCTATCCTACCGTTGATTTTGTTGGATATGTACTCGATGTGGGGTTTCCAAGTAAGCCTATGGTCCAAGGTGACACCAAGATATTTAATTTGGTTGGACCAGTTCACTCTACCTCCAGCTATTTGTAGTTCTGGAAGATCTTGTACCAGTCTTCTGGTAAAGGTGACTGCCTGGGATTTTCCAGGGTTGATTTTTAGGCGCCAGGTTGAGAACCAAGCTGTTAGTGAGTCAGCATACCTCTGTAACCTGTTTGCTACCGAGCCCTTGTTACCTCTCACTGGGTGGAAATAAATTTCAGGAAACAAAAATTAACCAATGCGATAATATTCACGTGAAGCCAAGAGAGCCGCAAACAGCTTCTCTTAATTTTTTGTAGTGTTTAACGCCTGCTTTTACTACATGCGGCACCACAGGTGGTGACACTGATGATACATGGAATGAAGATGGATCACCTGAGAACTCGAAGGAAACCCGCCCCAGCGCCGTTCCGTCCACCACACATCCCACATGTGGTTACCTGGGATCGAACCCCGGAGCTTCTCTTAATGAAGTCTTTTGATTAGTGTACATAAGTAACTATAGTACCAAGCACTATGACTCCGTGGTAAGTGTGATATTTGTTTTTATGTTTTGTTTTGTCCTTTTTTTCGTTTAAGATCTATCAGCAATAATAGATGTTTAGTCGCGATATGACTTTTATGTTGAAGCGACTTCAAATAATAAATAAATTAAAAAAAAAAATAATAATAGTTTACAAATCTGGGAGAACAATATATAGAACACAAAGAACACTATAAAGGCGTAGAGGTTGCCTGCATCAATGTAGCTCCTTCAACATAACTACAATATGTCTGACAAAAGAGGAAGTAACACAATAGATCATGGGGACAATGCAAATGTGCAACGGAACAGTTTGTGAAAAACTAAAGGTCGGAGTCGTTGTTGTTAATGGTGTGGTTTTGGCGAAGAGAACTGAATCGGTAGAGTAGACACATCTCGAGGCTGAGGAGACACTGCTGATGGCGCAAGTTGCGATGGACGTTGTGGTTGAAGAACACCTTGAGTGGCACTTGGCCTGAGCTTCAAATAATTATTTAATTATAATGAATTATAATGAGGACAACCACGATAATTTGCAGGGTGATCCTCATGGCAATCAACGCTGTGCGCTGGTGTGGTTGTAGGTTTGGTGCATTCAGAGTAGTGATGCTCACCCAGGCAACGAACACAGCGGGGCCCTAGCTGGTAGCAGTTTTCAGTGTGGCCATAATTTTGACACCGAGTGCATTGTGGTAAGTCCACATTGCGGCGGCGAGGTTCCACACTCACTACACTGTATAGTAAGCAAGTAAGTTTCAGAATACCTCTGTCTGAATCATTGTTCAACAACTCGATGGCACAAAGGGGAATGGGCTGTTTAGCTCTATTGAGTAAACGAGTTACTTTAGAGCGGGATATTGTAAAACACTGTGTTCCACGTGTATTTCTTGGTCAGTGAGAGAACAGGGTATATTTGTAATGATCACTGAGGAAAGCTTATTGGTTGCGTTTCTGTACGTAAAGTATTGCTAGTTGATGCTTGTAAAATACCTAGTGAGATTACGAAACTCAGAAGGGGTAGAATAATACAATTTAACAATAGGTCCACGCAATTTAGTATGAAACTTGGACTAACATGTTGCTTAATGTCATGTATGTAGAAGTAATTGATAGTTTTGTACATCACGTAAACAAATGAATGGAACTTGTCGGATCAGAAGTTTCCATCCCAGCGGCATTTTCCAATGGCTGAATATGCGTAGGGATGGCATAACGTAGAACATTTGAAGGGTACGAAGGTGCTGCGACACGAACGTTTGGATTGTCCTTCCGTCGATGAAGAGGATGGAGCAGAACGCGCCAGGCTGGTATATGTTGAGGCGCAGAGGCCTTATGATGAGACACAATCCACCACGTGGATGTCTGAAGATTGTTCAGTAGGGGTAGTCATAATACCCGCTAAAAGATGACTGAAGCACAGCGTTGCACACAGGCAGCACGAAAGCAGATGTAAGAAACTTAACAACTGGAGATAAACTCGATTGTGATGATTGGACTAAGAGGTGCCCTGCGATACAGTCGAAGCATGTTCCTGACCAGCATAGAATAAGCTAAATTAATAGCTGAGGGAAGGAGATGGTGGAGGGAATCTCCGGCATGAGAGTGTAAAATACACTGGTACAATAAATTATTCACGAAAATAGAATAAAACAAACACTATTGTGAACACAGGCAATAACACGCGAATGCAGAAAAATCCGCGGAAAACTGAACTTTCTTACGCGAACTGAACACGAGCGCACAGAGAGAGGCGTAAACACTCGTGAAGGTTAACACCAACATGTGATACTAACGTTTGGAAGGTCCAGAACTCCATATCCGTCGACCACCAACTCTGAGCTTGAATATTTCATAGTTTTTTCTTGACCAGCAGGCGAATGCTGGGGCGGTTTTTCATGTACCACGGTTTCCTTTCCATTTTTCCTCTTTCATTCCGTTTTCTTCTCATATTGTAGGTGCACTTCTAGGTTTCCTGTCGTATGACGCACCCGACAATGGCACGGATGCATGCTCAAAGGTAAGATGTCAGTAGAGGGCTGCTTGTTGACGGGTAGTTCACCGCCCCCTCTAGGCAGCTCTGGCAGTAGGACGGGTCTTCAAGCCTGAAATTGTTAGGAACTTCGTGCGGCTCTGTGATATGTGTGCCTGCGGCCTGTAGTCTCCTGTTTTCTTCTCTTTTCCCTTTCTTTTGGGGGGGGGGGGGTGTTAGCTACAATAGGTTCGTAGGTCACAGTGCGCGAGGTGTCCGCTCCACTGCATAACCTATACCTATAAATAACTACAGTATTTTCATTTCCAACATACACTCAGTCACTCCCCCCACCTTTCCAACCTTTCATATGACAATTACGAGATATTTCTTTTTATTGGTTTGAAATTTGCAATACCTATACTTTTCTCACTTGCGAAGCCGTTATTCTTTTCCCCCTATTGCTCATGTAAACAGAAAGGAATTTCAAACCCATAAACAGTGCCCAGTTCTTGAAGGATTTGACTATCACCATTGTGCAACAAAGAAATGTTTAATAAAACTGTTTCTACAATTATCTCAATTAACGTGAAGTAGATAAAATAATAAGCTTTTTAAGGAATGTCTAGTTGTAAACGGAGTAGAGAAAGTCAGGAGAATGTAACACATCAGATTTGTTACCAGAAGCGTCTGTAGTTTACCTTTGCTATCACATCCATGAATCGTTAGCAATTAAGTTATATTACTTCAGACAGTTACAAAATGATTTACCTGTTAAAATGCAGTCAAACACAGCGTCCAAGTCGTCCAAATTCTTCGTTCGATGGCACCTAGTAATATGTTTACGTTCCGTGCGCGCGAGCGGGATAAAGTAGACTGGTTCACCTTTCATTTACTAGACCGATCCGTGTCCATCCCAAAGTCATGAGAGGGGATCATGGTGAACAAAGCCTTTCTGCTTTTTCCGGATCTGAATCTTGTAATACATTCCTTCGTTGCTTCATCATCACTTTCACTCATCCTCGTCATCCAGAAAGTGTTAACCCGCCAAAAAATCACCACGTGCGTTCATTTATAAAACATTTGTTTTTTATCATGGTCTCTCCGTGTACATGAAAGCAAGACATACCTATTACTACATTTCTTGGTTAGCTTTTGTATGTAACATAAAGTTTTGTTCTATTTTCAAAGCAAGGTACGTATTTTTAAACACCGCTGTCCTTTCAACAAGGCGTCCCACGTTCGATCCCAGGAAACGTATGTGTGATTTGTTGCGGACAAAACGGTGTCTGGGTGGGTTTACTTCCGTTCCCCCCGCCATTCATTCCAGCAACTGCTCTTAATCACCTTTCTTTTCATCCATTTCACCCTCATTTCTTGTCATCTCCTCTCTCACTCATCGGGCTGATCACTCATCCTACTTTCTCTCTCTCTATCTCTCTCCTCTTCTCTCTCTAATTCTGAGTTTGCTTTTTGACAGACGTCCGACCCCAGGTGCCCACCTATAACCCACCTGGGGTAAGTCCTCCATACGAGGAGTTTAAGCGAAAAAGAAGATGTATTTTAAACAAGTTTGTGTTTTGCGTACTACTCGAGGTCGCGGGTTCAAACCTGGCGGAGCGCGATGCATTTTTTCGGGCGTAAAACTCCTTAGCATGCCTTCTTTCGGAAAGGAAGTAAAGCCGGTGATCCTGTGTTGTAGATATATGACAGGTAAAAGCACCTCAAGCCTGTAAAGAGGCCTCTGAGCAAAATGAAGTGGTCTTTCACACCCAGCATGGAATGAAACGCACACACACATGCGAAGCTAATATAATGCGTGTAAAAAGAATGGTCCTGATGTCATAAAAATGTGTGATTGGCAGCCATGATTGCTTGAAACATATCGTTTCATAACGTCTTATTGACCAAAAGCAGTAGTGACGAAGTGGGATAGTCAACTTCCCTAAACCTTAGTCCTTCGTCCACAAAATATAGTGTTAGGGATTTAACTGCAGATATTTGTATTCGTAATTCAGAAAAATGTAACGGACATTACGTCAATAATTACTTCATTTGCAGACTAATAAGTTTTAGTTACAAAGAGTAATATATTTTCAGGTACGCCAAGTACACATAACTTACACAACCCATACGTGTTTAGTTTCTCCGAGAGCGCGGGACAGGTTCTTGGAAGTGATAAAGCAGCGAGGGCAGTCCTCGCGATAATGAATGTGGAGGTGATTCACGTCTCTACATAACATCAAATGGAAGAATCAGTCAGGGTTTCTACGTACCCAACTGTTCATTATTTGTGTTATCTATTTTTGTTAGGCTACCATAGAGAAAGAAATGAGAAGGGAAGTTTAAATGCATTTAGTTGAGAATCTAATGCTTATCCTTGCTATTCAATACAGCCATTGTCTATTTTAATTTGTAACTGATTTCGAACGTTTTCTGCAAGGCTAGTGACACCAGACTACCTGGGTCAGTAAGTCAGTTATTGATTGAAGTGTGAACACGTTACGGCAAAATGAATGGTTTATATTAACAGGTGTTGTTGATTTCGCTGGACAATTACGACCGTGCAGAAAATACCAGGTAGTGAATTACGATGAGCGGTTGTGTGTGCGTGACCATAATAATGACGAGGTGTGGAGGAGGTCCGGGGCTACAGGACAACTAGCGACCGTGTGTGTAATCGAACAGCGATAACACCAGAAACCTCTGGCTACTTCTTTGCTAAGTTAAGCACACGTGCAGTGGAAAAAACTCGAAGGAGGTTACGTCACGCCGGCTCCAGTATAAATAGGACAAACAGTGAGCAGTTATTACAGTTGGTGTCAGTCTTTAGAGTTGAGTGTTAAAGTAGAGTGAATGATAGTTGTTTAAGTCGTCGTGTAAAGTTAGTTTTAGTTACGAGAGTGAATCGGCCAACCTGTCAGCGAGCATATAGGTGTCTTCGAGTGATTGTATCGTAATAGTAAAGATATAAGAGACAGTGAAACTGGAGAAAGGCATTGAAAGACTGAGAAAGATTATCGGAAGAACAATTGTGAATTGTAATAGTAGAGAAGACTATCAACTGTATTAGCAACGAAAAGGAAATTTTTGCATTTGTAGTAAATTTAGAGGAAATAGGGGAACAGCGGATAGTATGGGCCCCCTAAGGAAAACCGTTTATAATATGTTTGATTTTGCACAAAATAGGTCACAGATACATTAAAGCGTTTCTTTGAACACTTCCTTTATGTATATTATTTAAAAAACTTAGGATAGTCAAGAGATACACACACACATTGAAGTTTTAAAAAAAGGCTTATATTTGGTGGCCAGAGAAAAGGTCGGGTAGTATGGGCCATACAAAAAAAGACAGGATTTTAAATTAAATAAAATACTTTTGGGGTAAAATAACATACAGAATGTTTATTTATCTATATATGAAGCGATTCAAAATAAAAAAATAAAAATTTAATTGACAAAAGTCATTTGTATTCACACAAATACAAATTATGGTTTTTTGTGAACAAAAATTATCTCGAAAATCAGATCATAAAAGAATAAGGGTTTAACTAAGCTTTATCGAACAGTTATTGTTTTTACAGTAATCACAATAATAATGCAAAGGGTCTTAAATTACTGCACAAAGTTCATGAGCCCACCCCTCACATGGTTTGCACTGAATCCAGTTTTCTTCAAAACTCTCCCCACTCATAATGCAGTCTTCAAGTTCCTTATTTTTCTTTTCAACTTTGAATCCAAATCTCTCATGCTCTAGTAATATTTATACACACTCTTCTTCAAATGTGAGGTTTCACATTGGTTTGCTGGTTTCTTAAGACATTTTTCTTAGAAGTGTAGTTTTAGGGACCTTAAAACTATCAGCTGCAGGTCTTGTAGTCATTTGACCCGCTAAGACGCATGAAACTGCCTGTTTCATAGCATCCTCTTTCCACTCTCCACGAACCTCACCTTCAGGCTTCTTCTTGAACTTTAGCATCGCGTTCTAAAAAAAAAACTTACAATCTACTTAGGTGGCCCATACTACCCGACTTTTGTTTGGCCCATACTACCCGATCAACATTCTGCACTTAAGCATGCTGAAAAACGAAAACGGCTTGAGCAACCGGAATTACATTACCACTGTATGATGTATATTAGTTCAGCTGAACGTTAGTACTAGTTTGGTAATTTGACTCCTTACCTTTAACAGCAAACAATGATCACAAAAGTTACGCGCAGCAGCAACCTAACCACACGAAAACAAACAATATGTTGTGGCAGCCAAAACAAAGCACTTACATCAACCAACTTCTATAACAAAATGGAGCGATGAAGGAGGTGTAACCTTGACAATGTTTGCCTCTGCTACCTAGTGGTGAATCCGAGAAACACTAAGTGGTCCATACTACCCGCTGGCCCGTACTATCCGCCTTTCCCCTAAGGGTTAGAAAAGTAAAGGGACTTCACAATTTTATGCGTTTTGTTACAATGTGATACATAGAGAAAGAACAATTAACACACTGAAATGGATAGGTATTATAATTACTACTAGTTATCAAAATACCTGTACTTGTACCCCTAACACACTAATTAATTCATAATTAATAATTACGTTGCTTCTTACGGTGATCGTAAATAGCATTAATCTATAGTATAATATTAAACCGTCTTATATGCATAAATAAACGAAAAGTATTCACACTGCCAAAATGTAAATACCATAAGTTATTGGAATGCTAATCCACTATACTTCTATTATGTCATACCTACTTCTTTCAACCAGTCCTGGTTATCTCTGTGTGTGTGCGTGTGCGTGCCTGCGCGCGTTTGTGTGTGTGTGTGTGTGTGTGTGTGTGTGTGTGTGTGTGTGTGAGCGCGCGCGCGTAACAGAATCTTTCGACGTACTTCTCACCAACTTCAGAGTTGTCTGATTGACTAGAAAATTTGCACACGTGTCAAGGACCGATGAAAATACAATAACATCACGACGTTGTTCTAATGTCCTTTGTTATAATTACATAAGGATAAAAAATAACTTAGCTAAAATTATCAATTTAACGGAATATTTCGACGTAATTTTCACCAACTTAGAGCTCTCTGATTGACTTGAACATTTGCACGCGTGAAATATAACATCATGACTTTGTCCTAATTTTCTGACCAGGATCATCAGGATAAAAATGACAAAGCTAAATTTATTGAAAGTAATACAGATATAACATCTTAGATGTCGCTAAGGCACTTTTCTAAGCGCACCTGGAAAATTTCTTTAATTAAATAAATATATATTTATATATTGGATGAGATAGGTACCCGGAGAGAGGACCTGAGAGGAACACAAGACCCGGGGAAGAATCGCGGCCCGGAGATTAACTTGGGCATCTTACTCACAACAGCTGGTAGTTTAGAAATCCAAACAAGTTACATCGGACAATGGAACTAAATCGTTTAAAAATATTGAGAACTATACAGGCTATACAGGAGCTGCAACCTTGCCGCGCAGGAAAATAGCGGAAAACTGTATATAGTATAGGTAAATAGTAAAGTGAGTTGTATATAGTGCAGTGCGTGAGCTGAGATGCACATTTTTGGTGTGCCCAGTGCAAGCATATGTGTGTGTGTGTGTGTGTGTGTGTGTGTGTGTGTGTGTGTGTGCGTGTGTGATGGGATATTTAGTTTTGGTATGCCCAGGAGTGAATGCGTGTGTGTGTGTGCATATATATATATGTAATGTAAAAATGTAAACCCCGCGCGACAGCCCACGAAGGGCCAAGGCCTACCGTCCAGCCGCTGCGTCCCCCACCTCTGCCCACTACAGGCGTCATTGGTGAAGTGCAGTACTGGAGGGTGGGACGTGGTCAGCGCCCCGAGCCCTCCCGGCCAGTTATGCGGTTTTCTAGACCTGGGGCCGCTAGTTCTTCATCAAGTAGCTCCTCAATTGGTCCCCCCGGACCTAACGAGGCTGAGTGCACCCCGTGCCAGACCTCCCAGAGGGGATAAAATCCCCCTGCTGGTACCAGGGATCGAACCGGGGTCCTCCACGCGCACACACACACAAATTGAAACAAAACACTCAAAAGACAATCAATGACTACAAGCAAAAACTGTTCTAGGTGACCTAAAGATGGTCACCGTATGGGTTTTTGATAAGCCAAAAAACTGTACATATCGTAAATATTGATAATCACAAGTTAATGATAATTGTAGCCTGTAAGCCTGTACCGGCACCAGGCAAAACGTTCTCAATAAACAAACAAACTAAACAAAGATGATGCCTAGAGAGAGGACCTACGAGGGGCACGAGATTACGGGGCAAGGATTGCGGATTAAAGTTTATCCAGGGCCAGGAAGTCCACAACGCTGATAGTGAAGTTAAAACAGTAATTTTAGCCTAATACTGTTCTAAAAAGAGTGATTTTAAAAATTTCAACAACAAAAATGGAAAAAATTAGGAATTTAAAATTTTTTTTAAAAATTTCAAATTGAAAATGTTAAACAATTTTAATGGAAAAAATTCGAGGCTAAAAATTAAAAATAAATTATAGTTTAAAAAACTAAAAATGTACACGCTTTAGTAACAAACCGAACTAAAAAATAGAAAATAATGTTAAGTATGAAGAGTTTGTTATATAGCAACACAAGGTCAACTGGTTCATTGTAATTAAAATGTGTAATAATTTTAAAATAAAAAAGATTATATCAACACAATAATAAATGTAATTGGAAATAAGCGTGGCGCGCTACCTCACTGGTAGCTATTTATAAAAGTAAAGATATGATAAAAATACCCTAAAAAGTACCTTACAGTTTTTTTGCAATTAAATTTATTATTTTGCTAATAACCTCTTTTATTTAAACGTAATACAAATTGTTTAATTATAATGAACCAGTGGACCTTATGTCGCTATACAACAAACTCTTCATACTTAAAAATTATTTTCTACCTTTTAATTTGGTTTGTTACTAAAGCGTGTTTTTTAGTTTTTGAAACTATAATTAACTATTTGAGAGGTAGAACAGCTGTGACATTGAATTTTTAAGTTCCAGTTCTACCTCTTAAACATTGCCTACACGGGCTTGTGTATTTAAAAACACCAACAGTAAGTTTATTGGCATAAATAAATAATAATTATAATTTACTATATCATTGCTGCCAACGTCTCTTACCAAGCGGGAGACGCGGGTACGATTCCTGGTACCGACAAAGGGATTTTCTCCCGCTGGGAGGCTTGGTGCGGCTGCACTCAGCCTCGTGAGGTGCCTGAGGGGCCAATTGAGGAGTTACTTGACTGACAAGTAGCTACCCCTGGTCGAACAGACCACACAACCGGGGCGCTGACCACGTCCCACCTCCAGTTCTGCACCCCACAGTGGTGGACAGTTGTGGGGGACGCAGCGGTCGGCCGTAAGCCTTGGCCCGGATGGACTGTTGTACCATGTGGTTATGGTTTACTACCAATATCTTTGGCTTTACGATATTACATTTCGAAGAGACAAAGGGAAGAACTCGCTATAAACATTTCTCTAGATATTTGTGCAATAATTTAATAGAGCACGCGAGAGAGGTTATAAAAATTAGTTATATCGTTCTTCGAAATTTAAAGTCATCCATACAAGGACGGCAGATAATCGATAAAAAGAATGACTCAGCATACGGAAGCAAAATGTCCAAAATCGAAATTAACAAACATTTCACTGGTGTATTACTATTATTAGATTTAGAGGAAAGCAATTTGAGGAATGAATGACGTCTGCAAGAAGGAATGGTTGCTATCAACAGGCTGTTTCCATAAGCAAGATTAGTGTACTTATGACGAAGTGGGGAAAAACGACATACCATGCTGACTATGCACAAAAATTATAAATGAGTTAACCGTTTGTAGTTTCTGAATAGATTACCGGGATTTGGAGGTAGCATTAATCTGCTATATGAAAATTTAAAAAAAAAAAAAAAAAAAAAAAAAAAAAAAAAAAAAAAAAAAAAAAAGAATGTAAGGGATATTTTGTTGTAGTCTTTGCAGCAGCAAGAACATTTCAAAATAAAGGGAGAGGGGACCAGCTAGACAAGCTCATTCCGCATTCCTTGTGCGTTACATACAATAGTGCTTTCACCGCCAAGCCCTCAATAAAATCTGTCATAAAGGTATGCGAATTTGTCGCGAGGCTCAAGTGTACGTCACCTTGGGATTTGTTCTCTCATTGTCAGTTTCAACGGTTCAATTTCATGTTGCTGTGTACATCTAAGATACGATGGAAAATGTGTTTAGATTTTCAAACTATCCAAGTTCTTGAGATGAATGAGCATTGTTATTTTGCGTTGAACATTT
This sequence comes from Tenodera sinensis, assembly GCA_030765045.1. Lineage (NCBI taxonomy): Eukaryota > Metazoa > Arthropoda > Insecta > Mantodea > Mantidae > Tenodera > Tenodera sinensis. The sequence goes on along the minus strand of CM060961.1, from coordinate 144,282,232 downwards.
CGCTTGTTAAAATTATTTATAATGATTATTTAACTCTTTGTTAAGGCTTAACAACTTGTTAAAACTGCTAATCAAGTTGTTGCCATTTGATTCTCGATAACTTCATAGCTAGGACTTGGAACCTTAAAATTGGTCTAAAGTAAAAAAATCATAAAAATGACTTAATAACTAGAAGAAAAAAAAACAAGGTAAAAGTGAGGTACAAATGTGTAATATTTGTAATACTTTAGTTTAAATTACAAGGCGTTAGACATCAGTTCCATTGCATCAGCCATTATTAAAAGAGAATGGGTGTCATTTTCCCCTTAATTGTGTTATTTATGGATTCTTAATATACATTAATAAATACATATCACAGTGAAAGAGCCAGACATTGTTTTTGGAACAGTTAAATAATTTGGTTTAAAAAGATATAACATTTTGGTAGTATGAAAGTACATTTCCAATAACTTTCTGAATAAAATGCTGCTCCTTTCAGTTATATTTTAGATTCTTATGTTAATCTGTATGTAGTTGTTGCCTGTTCTAACTGAGAAAGAGTAGTAGTAGTAGAAATGGGATGAAGTTGAAAAAAAAACACTAAAGGTGATCTATAAATAATGCCGAAAAATGATAAAAGAAGGACAACTAAAATCTGCCATTTTCTGGCCTACAGTGACTCCAAATGAGCACGTAATATGTTGGGACCTCTTTTTAGTACACTCGGAAACAAAAAGATTTCGCTTCAACTTTCAAACTCATAACAATAACAACATCATGTTGAATATTAAGGAATAATTGTTTTCACAGCAAATCCCAAACCTTGTTAACGTCGCAAAGCGTACGGATTTTGCGACTTCACTCCAGCTGGCAACAAGATGGGAGAGAATAAAGATCATGATCACAAACTAATTGCAAAATATGAAATAACAAATGATTCTTATGAGCAAAACTAATTGTAACAGCTTTTTAACAGTGAAGTTGTAGAATATCCCTAAATGTTTCAGGAATGACTAGACGAGGTAAAGAAACTATTTTTGTATAATAAACCTATCAGATGTACTGTTTTACCGGTGAAATCCTTTATCACTACTTACCAGGTTCTTTTGGCTATTTTGGCTACTAATTGTGACAAAATGACAAAATCCAGTCTGGTTTCTTTTCGATCACTTTATTATATTATAAATTTTACCACAAATACACAGTTTTCTTCTCGTCGTTAACAAAGTCTACAGTCTTCGAGCTATTAAACTCGCGACTTTTATTGCTCATTACCTTGCTCAGTCCTTTAGTGTCCACTTCTTGTCCCCCATGCACTAATTACTACTATGTAATCACTGGCGACGCTCGTTGAATCTTCTTACGACGCACATCTGTATTGCACTCAATGACAGACCGACTCGGGTCTGTAACTCTAAAAACTCTTGCTCTGCTCTTCTCTGGTCTCCTTATATACCACCGTTTGGTGGTTCCAGAAAGAACCTCTCATGGCCTATCGACTGTGTGCCTTTCTTTGTATAATAGCCTGAATGTGAATAACTGTAATACAATTTTGAGTAAATAAAAATATGCTGAGGATGACGTCACACGGGCATTTCTGGGGTCACACACACACACACACACACACACACACACACACACACACACACACACAGCGGAAACGTTCTCGACACCGCTTTTGTTTCTACCACCTCGATTGTTGACAGACACATACACACAGCAGTCCCGCGAGCCAGGCCGGCCCTGAACTTCCCTGTCCGTTCGCCGGTACGGCATGTGGTATGAAGTAGCTTGGTCCCATCCGTCCTTTGTTGAGCGCCGAGCCCAACGTCACAATGTTTACTTGCGGATCAAACTTCGCACGCTTCTATGTTTTTACATTTACTTTCGGTATTAGACCATTATACAAAAATCAACATACGAGTAAGGAAGTTAACTAAGGGAGTGCTGGTGAGTATAGTTAATCGTATGAACATATCGTCGATCGTTGACGACGTTTTATCGTATTATTCGTATTCGCTATTCACTTGCTCCACTGCGTCTACGTCATCTCGAATTCTTAAGTGCATTATGAAATATACTTATAGAGGTAATATAGCAAAATTCATTTCTGATAAACACAGGTTTTTGAGAGTCCACTTGCCTTTCTGCATTATCTGCTACCGCTTTCAGAACTAAACTTGTTTTCTGCATCTCTCATACATAAATTTTTAGTACTAGGAGCTTTCCAACAGTTTCTCTGTCGTTCAGCTGGACCCTTTCTAGAAGTATTCTAAAATCTCAAAATAAACACCTAATAGAATCGCGTGATCAAAGACACCTTCAATGTGTCCGGTGTAGAGTTGCGCTCTACCGAAACTACGGTTCGCTGGTTTTGGTGCAATACATAGATGACGTAGGATTACAGGTAGCGTTGGTAGCATTGGTAGGGCAACAACTATAATACAAAATACAACGAATTAAGAAATTTAAGAAGCTCGAACATAATGATCACCAAAAACTGTAGTTATAGGTTTGGTCACTGTAATAAAAATTACAGTAATAAAAATTGTACTTTTCGTTCAAAATAACATTTGTGATCATTATCAGGTCTTCGATCTGAACTGTAGTATACTTAGAGGAGCTTTCAAATGTTTTTGAAGACACTAATGTTCCCGTAGGTTAAGCAACCGTTTATACACCCTCTCAGTTTTGAGAAGGTTAAACGTGTTCGGCTTCTAGAGAAATTTAGTAAAACATGATAAAAAAAAAAAAGAAATAGAAACGTTAACAATGCGATCGATATTAGGTACCGTCCTATATGTGTGCAACACAGCTAACGTACGGTAACCCGGGTAGATCCTTAACTAATTCTACCACAAAAACTACCCTAGTCTATACTTTTCATAGTCTAGATAATCTACCGTAGTTTTACGCGTTTAATCTCCCCTTAAACTTTTAAGATAAAAGCAGTGAAAAGAGTTGATTTATTTGCTTTTCTTTCCATTAACAGAGTTTCTCTTTTTTATCTTCATCCCTTATACTGATTTATTATAGTGGGGAATATGATGCTCTGCTTCGCAAGCGACAAGACCCAGAAGGATAGAGCAGGTGAGGTGGTAGGCAGCCATGTGGTACCTTCAATTGTTTTTCAATAAACTCCTGGAAGGTTAAAAATGCTCCTACAGCGAACAGCCCATATCAGCTTGTAATATAGTCAATTTTTACAACTCTACTATGTTTAGTAGAGAAAGTATTGTGCTCCACTCGAAAAAGGGATGTCGAGATTTCACCGAAAATATATGTTTTGAAGCCCCATGAATCCAAAGAAAGCACTTTTAGAAAAAGGTGCGTGTGTGTGTGTCTGTCAGTCTGTGGACACCATAATTAAGAAACGAAAAGTCGGTTAAAAACCAAAGTTGGTATTTAAGTTTAATGTCTTTCAAGGATGCGACATGAATCTTTTGAAGAAAATTGCTCCACGTTAAACTACCTTTTACATGGAAAATTTCTCGAAAATGGCTCTAACGATTTTTATTAAAATGCCATATGTTTGAGATATTTTTATAACAAATAAAATATATATCTTGAATTTTCTGGCTATAATAATAATAGTAATAATAATAATAATAATAATAATAATAATAATAATAATAATAATAATAATAATAATAATAATAATAATAATAATAATAATAATAATAATAATAATAATAATAATAATAATAATAATAATAATAATAATAATAATAATAATAATAATAATAATAATAATAATAATAATAATAATAATAATAATAATAATAATAATAATAATAATAATAATAATATTTGTTGTTTAACGACGCTGTCAATTGCTAGGATCACATCAGCGTCGCCGGTGTGTCGGAATTTTGTCCCGCAGGAGTTCTTTTACATGCCAGCAAATCTACTGACATGGAGCTGTCGTTTTTAAGCACACTTAAAAACCATCGGTCTGGGCCGGATTTGAACCCGCCGATCAGTAGGCCAGCGTCTAACCAACTGAGCCACCCAGACCGACTTTCTGGCTATAGTCCATATAGTCCTATTTACTCTGGATGTCAATTGCATAACTGGTAAACCGTAAGTGATAGACCAAATCTTACTATACAAAAAATGTAGATCTTGCTTAAACACACAATTTACGTAGAGTGAACCATTTCGGAGATATTCGTTGTTATTTGTGTAAGTTTTGGAGAACAATACTTCTGTCAAATGGAGCAAAGTTATTCATTTTTATATGTTAACCGTGCAACCGAGAAAGGATTTGAAAGCTTTAAAAGATTTCACTATCGCTCAAAGCCTACTGTATTCCCACATTCCTCTTGCACCTACAAGGAAATAGGTACGCAATAAGATAATTTCTGCAAATGTTTATCTCGACTAACACGAAGAAGATATAGGAATAGGAGGCTGTAAGAATGGTTAGTACAAGAGTAGGAAAGTCATGTGAGTACAACACATCAGATTTTTAATATATGTAGTCGAAGTAATATTCTTATTTAGAGCTCTATAACCTCTTGACTCCACATGCTCTTTCTGTCTGAAGCTGAACTTCTTCACATTTGCTTTCCAAAAATCATTAAAAATATTTGTAAATAACTTGTTTGTTAACGACACTGTCAATTGCCAGGATCATATCAGGGCCGCCGGTGTGCCGGAATTTCGTTCCGGAAGTTCATTTACATGTCAGTGGATTTACTGACATGTGCTGTCGCTTTTAAGTAGACTTAAGAACCCTATGTCTGGACCGGATTTGAATCCGCGACCTTAGGATCAGTAAGCCAACGCCTAATCAACTGAACCACCCAGATCGACCCAATGACTGTTGAATCTGAGCTAGAGCTTAGGCAAGTTGTTTGAAGAAAGGCCAATAACTGGATGAATTTGTTGATACTTGACTTCTAACATCAACATCCAAAAATAAATGATTTACTGCAATGTTCAAGTTTTGGAGACTTAGGAGGCATTTGTTTGATGCGTTACGTGGTGAGAATTCAGATCTGTGAATTTCTTTCGCCGAGAATTCCCACGAAGCTATAGTCGTGACTGAAGAAGGAATTAACACGTCCAGGAAAGCGCGCGCTCTCTCTCTCCCATTTAACAAAATACAAGGATATTCCTGTTTCCTACTGAAGTAAAGTCAGGAGTATAACAGTAGGATCAATACCTACAACGAAAGAGTGATCCATCCCTAATAGCACTTAAGCAGCAAAATGTATTGCTTCTTGAACACAGAAGCAATGATGCTGATATTACCTCTCTTCTTAGTCCTTAAGAATGTGAGGGATAACATAAGATTTGCCATAAAGAGACAAGTGTTATCAAATTGAGTAACCACATGATATAAACGTATACACAGTATTTATGAACATAGACGCCAACTTAACATACATTTCGGATGGACAGGTTTGCACAATTAAATCGTTTATTAATAAATATAAATGCTTCCAATGCCTGAAATTTTCATACATTAGTCATTTATTTACAGTTTGAAGAAAAATAAGACTCCCAGAAAATGCTTTACGTCTTAGTTCATTCCTACCAAGCAGAATGGCTCAGGCGGTTTCGTCTGAGGCCCGCATTCTTGAGGTCGCGGGTTCGATCTCAGCGGCCAGCCTATCTGACCCTGGGTTTTTACGGGGTTGCCGGGTCGCCAGGACAATTCATTACATCCTCTGAATTTCCAGTCCCTCCATTTCACTTCATTTCACATTTTTTCTCACCCTTCATCTGGCTGGTATCCTTGAGTCGACCGCCTCCTGTCTCCTCTCCCCTTATTCTTCCTCTCGGGGGTAGCCCGCAAGGGGCATCAGTACAAAAAATCGACATGCCAAATCCACTCCGCGGCGTCTTATCCTATCCTGGTACATTCCTACCAACACGGATGACCAAGGTCGTTAAGACAGGAAATCATGAAGGGCAGGTCTGCGGTCAAAATTCCGTAAGGAACTGTTCTCGCTGACAGGTATTTTTCTGATCTTTCTCAGGCTTCATAACTGGCAAAATGCCGTGGAGATACCCTGAACTTATTATTTTATTTGTCATCAGGATCCGCTTACTGTACATATATCAAGAGTCTATTAAGACACAGTAGTTTGTCTCATATTTTTCACACCATGATCCATTTTTAAAATACTGTATGTTCCCAAAAGGAAAAGTGTAAAAATTTGCAACTACTAGATTTCCAACACAAGACCCCATTGCCCATGGGTAAACTTTTGAATGCTTTTTATATTTTATGTAACTAAGCAATTATTGCTTAATTTAAAAAGGCATTACTTGATAAAATTGTAATATAAATAACTTAACAAGTCCCTTTTCTAAGAAAACTACAACAAACAATGGATCATATATGAACATGTCATAGAGAAAGCTGTGGGTGGGTGTGGAGGTGGGTGTGGGGGTGAGCGTGGAGGTGGCTGTGGAGGTGGGTGTGGAGGTGGGTGTGGGGGTGGGTGTGGGGATGGGTGTGTGTGCGTGTGTATATGTGTGTGTTCACATCAGAATTTTGTCTGCCTTGTGCTCTTTATTAAACCATTGTTTCGTTTGCGTTTTAAATTGGGACAAATTGTGAATGCTGTCAGTGAAAAGCATTTGCTGCGTTGACATGAAGTAGTAAATAGCATGTCACTTGTTTCCCAACTGAGACATCAAACGTTTCGTCGGTGAACTACAATAGCTTTTGTTCTCTACGAAATGGCGGAAATCCTTTCCTGGAAGCAATTTTTACTTTCTCTACTACGTATAGTATGTAGAGGAAGTATTGTATTCCACCCAAAAATTTCATGCCGAGATTTCGCCGGAAATACATGTTTTGAGGTCCCTGAATACAAACATAATACCTATTTAGAAATAGGTCCGTGTCTGTCAGTGTGTGTCAGTATGTCAGTCAGTGTCTGTGAGCAGCAACGAAAAGTCGGTTAAAAACCAAAGTTGCTACTTTGTTTAATGTCTTTCAAGGATACCACACGAAAATTTGGAAGAAAATTCCTCCACACTAAACTACCCTTTACATGGACAATTTTTTGAAAATTTTGATCTTCTCTAAAATTCCATATGTTTAAGATGTTTTATGGCAAACGAAATGTATATTTTCAATTTTCTGGCTGTAGTCCATGTAGTCCTGTTTACTTTGGATGACTTTAGCATAACTGGTAAACTGTAAGAGATAGACCAAATCTTACTGTACAAAAATATAAATCTTGCTAAAGCACGCAACTTATGTTCAAATAAGCTTTTTTTCTTTTCCTTTTTTTTTTTTTTTTTTTTTTTTTTGGGGGGGGGGCGAATCATTTCGAGAATGTTATTTGTTATTTGTGTGAGTTTTGGAAAACTTAAAATTGTCAAAAGAAACATCGTTATTCATTTGTTATATGCTAGCCGTGCAAAGAGAACGGAATTTGAAAACCTTAAAAGATTTGACTCAAAGCCCTCTGTATTCCCGTATTCCCCTTGTACCTACAAAGAAATAAGCAATAATATCACTTCTCCAACACGAAGAAGATATAGGAATGAGAGTGTGTAAGAATGGTTAGTACAACAGCAGAGAAAATCATGTGAGTGCAACACATCAGATTTTTATGACAGTTAAGCATAGTTTCGAGAAAACAACAGTATCATGTACGTCCACCTTAAGAGGAAACCGCTTTTGCGAGTGCTATCCTAATGAATTCCGAAAGATTTGACTGCTCTCTGTTTCTGACTTATTTATTGTGAATAGAAGCATAATATAACGAGGATACAACCGTTATGAAGCTATTCTTGTTTATGAAATAATAGTAACGCGTGGTCCTCGATGGTATAGTGGTCAGCATTTGGAGTTGCATTACCCATCAGAGAAAGATACATTTTGCCACCTTTATGTGTGCGAAATATGTTCTTATTTTGTACAGTTTGTTCATTAGTGCTTTCAATTTCTCCATCATATACACAATAGGCAGAGAAAGTAATGCGTTCAACCCAAAAGTTCGATATCAAGATTGTATAGGAAATACACGTTTTGAGGCCCCCGAAACAAAAACATGTTTAGAATAAGGTCCATGTATGTATCTGTGAACAGCACGACTCAAAACAAAACGTTGAATAAATGCCAAACTGGGTATTTAAGTTAAAGGTCTTCCAAAAATGCGAAGCGAAGGTTTTCAATCTCCAATACCCAGCTACTTTTTACATGTACATATTTCATATTTTTAATTCTATGAAAAATGTCTTCAATAATTTAATTAGATTACAATATATTAAACATTTTACGTGATAATTAACCCTAGCATTACCAAGCTTTATTCCATACCTTAGATTACCAAGGGTGGCGGGGTGTACTTTGTGGCCACCACTAGTAAGAAAATGTCTGAGGAATTTTTAAAAGAAATTTATTTTATAATGGGGTATTATTTCTTCCCATGTTTATAAAGGTAGTATTTAACACTGCTCAGCTATTATCTTTTTCTTTTTTACATGAATCACATTAGATATTATGCCAATTCCTATTACATAGCTTGTACTACCAACGGAGGTGACCACCACTGGTAACATTTCTCAGCAATTTTAAAACAATTTTGCTTTAAAGTTGGGTACTATGTCTTGTCATGTTTATGAAGGTAATATTTAACAATGTTGAATTATTCCCTTTTTACATGAATTACATTATACCGACGGGGCAGTACTTTATGACCACCTTAACATTTCTTTGTTTCTCAAAAAGACCTACAATGAAAAATTTGAAACAGATACGCAATTCAGTAGTAGAAACAGTGATTAACAATAACTATTAACCGCATGCCTTTAATCAAAAAATTAAAAGAGAAAATTTACAAAATTACAGAAGTTGGGCATAAAGTACCCTCGTCACCCTTGGTAGAGCGAGGGTACTGTATGTATATATACTGTATATATGTATTGAATTTCCTGAGGACAGTCTGTGAAGTTCTTTTAGTCCGAAGAAATGTTAATAATCTTTCAAAACTGGTAAACTTAAAGCAATAGACGAAAACACAGATACTATAGAAAACAAGGAGAGCCCTTTGAAGCATAGTTTATTTCACATAACGTTTTTATGGCTCAGCAATTTCCAAAATATTCGTTATCAATGTTTCATATTGTTCAATAGTTTAAGTCATTCTTAGTTCTGTTTATAGTCGTATATTTCTTACAATGTCGTGGAAAGAGTAAGAAATGTTAAAGACAGCATTTGAGTATCGTATTCCCTAATTATCTACAACGAAATATGTAATACAGCAATAAGCATATAAAAAGGTATATAATAAAGATAGGGGTATCAGAAAGAATGACCCTGGCATCTATAAAGATCAACAATAAAGTATTGACAATAATACAAGCATATACCCCAACGGAAGCTAGTACAGAAGAAATTGACAAATTATTAGCAGGTGCAATAAACAATCATAAATCAGACAGGATAGTCATTATGAGTGAAGTAAAGTATGATATAAAGAATCTGAGGAGGAGGTGCCAATGGGACCATTTGGCTAAGGATACAGAAACACAAGAGGAGAAAAGTTAATACAATTCGCTTGTGGACACAGACTGAAAATACTCGTAGCAAATAGTTGTTTAAGAAAAGCCAGTCTAGCAAATGGACATGGGCGACCCCCATTGGAACAACAAAAAGTGAGATATACCTTATTCTAGAGTACAAATGGAAGGAATAATGAATGTACAAGTAATTAACGCTCTACAGCACGACACAGATCATAGGATGGTATGATTAAAGATGAACTTCCAGAAGAAAAGATGTCACTACATCAAACAAACAGGATCCACTCCAGCGCTACTATATAAGGAATATACAAATCAGAACTGAGGAAATACTCCAGCTATGTGCTCAAATAACCGATGGAGAGTGATACTCAGGGCCTATACAAATACACAGTATCAGTCAGTAAATCACAAGTAGCAAGACCTAGGGGAAAAAAAAGAAGGAATAAGCTCCAAATGGCAACAATCAACATAATAGAACAAAGGGAAAAACTGAAGACAGTTAAAGACAAAAACTCGCAACTAAAGATGGAATATGAAGAAATAAATCGGAACACTAAGAGGGCAATAAGGTGAGACTTACGTGAATATAACTATAACCAAATCAAAGAAGTAATGGAAAACTCAAAATTCATAAAGAAAATAAGAAAACAGACAAGCAAACGGACACACTGGATGTTGGGAGTCAAGGACGGTACAGGTCACAAACGGACCTCAAGAGAAGAGATCTCAAAGGAAGCTACCAAGTTCTATAGCCAGGTGTATGGCAGTACGACACAGAACATATTACCCAACAGGAACCAACTCACAGGGTCCACAGAAGACATTCCAAGCATCCTCCCAAGCAAAGTAAGAGTTGCTATACAAGGACTAAAGAAGGATAGATGTCCAGGCGAAGATAATATCTACAATGAGTACCTAGCTTAGGAGAAGAAGAATTAACACCAGCAATTACAGTACTATTCAACAAGATCATTGCAGAGGAGGAAATACCGATAGACTGGGGGGAAATCGGATTATATTGTTACACAAAAAGGGACTAAGACAACATAAATAACTACCGATCAATAAGCCTATCTGTACAAACTATGAAGCTAATAAATGAAGGACTAGATAGAATGCCAGATGATAACCAAGCAACAGAACAGAGTTCAGGTCCAGTTACAGTACCATCGACCAACTCCAAACTATGTCACTAATAGAAAAGATACTGGAGTACAACCAACAAATCTATATCGTATTCATAGACTATAATAAAGCCTTTGGTTCCGTGGAACATAAAGGTGTGTTAAAGGCCTTAAAGAAACAAGATACCTTCACCAAATACATAAGGTTGTTAGCCAATATATACCAAAACAGCTCAACGAAGGTAAGATCAGAAAGAGACGGAGAATGGTTTCAAATAAAAAGAGGCGTGAAACAAGGAGACCCTCTATCATCAAAGTTGTTTACAGACGTCCTGGAACCTCAACTCAGAAAAAATGAAAATAACCAAACTCGGAATAGATATAGATGATCAGAAACTGACACATCTCAGATTTTTGGATGACATAACTCTAATAGCAAGGTCAGCAAAAATATTAGAGGAAATGATCAGGGAACTGGACAGAAAAAGCAGCGAAGTAGGATTTACAGTGAACCTCACAAAAACAAAAATGACCAATGGATCAGAATACCCTATCCAATTACATCGATCACCACTTGAGTACGTGCAGCAGTATGTGTACCTTTGACAAAGCATCTCCCTAAACAAAGATACAGAGAATGAAGTGAAACGCAGAATAGGACTATCTTAACTTCCTACTCACAGACCAGAGACTAAAAGCAAGTATACAAGCAGAAATCCTAGACAAGTATGTCATGCAAACACTACTTTATAGCTGTCAGACATGGTTCCTGACAAGAAAACTGAAAAAACAGCTACAGGTGTGTCAAAGGAGAATGAAGCGTAACCAATACATGTTTGGAGATCTCCCAAAACCAGTAAAATATTAAATGATTGTGTGAAGAGCGTAACTAAAAAAACCTAATGCGTTGCACTCGCGTTACTTTCTCTACTCTACATGCTTACGAACCCTTATTCCCCTATCTAATTCGTGTTAATTGAGATAACATTTGCAGGAATCAGTCTACAATTTTCTTGTAGGTGCAACGGGAACATGGGAATATAGTAAGCTTTAAAATTTAAAAGATAGTCAAATCTTTCAACAACTGGTCGCCTTTGAAGTTCCTTCTCTTTGCATGGCCAGGACAAATTGTAAATAGAATAACGTATGCCTATTTGAGAAAAGCATAAGTATTGTAAAATTCAAACAAATATCATGGAACATCTCAGAAATGGTCACTGCAAAAAACAAATGTATTTGACATAAATGATGTGTTTTAGCAGCTCAACATTTTTTGTGTAGAAATATTTTGTCTCTCTTTCACGGTTTGCCAGTTATAGGTACAATTGTAATTCAGAATGAACAGGACTTATGAGGACATTCCCTGAAAATTCAATATATACATTTCATTTGTTATGAACATATTTTAAATATATAGTATTTTAATCAAAATCGGTTACGTAACTTTTGAGAAAATAATCATTTTCTTGAAGATCTTCATATCGCATCATTAAGATGCTGAATTTCAACACCAAGTTTGGTATTTAACCGACTTTTCGTTACTGAGTTATGCTGTTTTTTTTTTTTTTTTTTTTTTTTTTTTTATTCGGGGAATCTCAATATATGTATTTCAGTTGAAATCTCAGCATTGAAGTTTTGGATGAAATGTAATACTTATACGTAGCAGAGAAAGTAAAACGAAATTCGTATTTTAGTTTGGTATCTTAGAACGTTATTATATAATGATTTTCAGGAAAAACTAGCCTCCCCAAACTACCCTTTACATGGAAAAATTTTAATTTTATATTATCAAAAATGGTTTTTACAATGTTGATTAAAGTACCGTATATTTAAGATATTTACATGTCAAATAATAAACTCACGTTCTGAATTTTCTGGAAATAGACTGTAAAGTATTTTTATTTGGAAGAAATTTTATGTAATTTTGCATAGTAAATGGTAAATCACAAGAGATAGACAAGAACTTGTAATAACATTATACGATAGCATTATAACATTAAATATCGTTTACGAAGAAGTATTGTGACTCTTTTATGTAAAAAATAAACTTTAAACATTTTTTCTTCAAAATTATTCTTCCCCTTGACGATAATATCTCGAGAGGTAGACGAAAAAAGTTCACAGGACTTCAAATGCCTTACAAATGAAAATCGTAAGGGTTTACCAGTTGTGTAAGTTATCTAAACGCCATTTATGAAGGCTAGAAATGTCCAATATCCCTTTTTTATTTTATTTTTCTAGATTCGCTGCAGTTCGTTGTAAATTTCTAGATGGGTGGCCAACAGCAGTTATCTTAAACGTGTCTATTACTGTCACTTAGTAAATAATAATGCTTTTACTTTCGTGTAAACCTAAAGGTATGCACGGTGGCCTAAGGAGTTTAAGAAAGCAGGTTTTTCCAGTTCGCTCAATGTATATTTATGCGAATTTGCAATTGGAGGTTTCTCCCGGGTACTGGGACCCTTTCATCTCGCAGTCACTGTTCAAAGACCGGATCGTGGAAGGCGATGACGTCAGAGAAGGTCACTTTTCCTCTCCGTGTCCTACTGACCCAGAGAGAATCATGAAGTTCTTTCTGAAGCCAAGTCTCCTCTCATTCATCTCTTACGGAAGCCGTTCTTGGGCGTGGTGATTCGATCAGACTCGAAGAAAAACTCTACCTTTATTCCTCTCACGTACACAAGCTGAGATCAACACAAAAACACTTTCACAAATTTAGCTCTATATAGAAAGTATCAAAATAGTCACCATAAGTGGTATATACGAGTATCTGTGGTTATGACGTGCAGCTGGAAGCGTCGGTATGGGTGGCTCAGTTGATTAGGTTCTGGTCCAGTGGTCCCAAGTTCGCGGGTTCAAATCCGGCTCAGACCGATGGTTTTTAAGTGTGCTTAAGTGACAGCCCCACGTCAATATATTTACTGGCATGTAAAAGAACTGTGGGACAAAATTCCGGCTCACGACGACGCTGATATGGTCCTGGAAATTTACATCTCTTAGAAAGAAAATTTTAGTCCATTTGTCTTTTTGTTATTTTCTTATTTTTGTTTTTATTTTTATTTTATTTTCTATTTTATTAACTAATTCATGTATTTATTTATTTGTTTGTTTGTTTATTTGTTTGTTTGTTTATTTATTTATTTATTTATTTATTTATTTATTTATTTATTTATTTATTTATTTATTTATTTATTTATTTATTTATTTATTTATTTATTTATTTATTTATTTATTTATTTATTTATTTATTTATTTGTTTATTTGTTTATTTGTTTATTTGTTTATTTGTTTATTTATTTATTTGTTTATTTATTTATTTGTTTATTTATTTATTTATTTATTTATTTATTTATTTATTTATTTATTTATTTATTTATTTATTTATTTATTTATTTATTTATTTATTTATTTATTTATTTATTTATTTATTTATTTATTTATTTATTTATTTATTTATTTATTTATTTATTTATTTATTTATTTATTTATTTATTTATTTATTTATTTATTTATTTATTTATTTATTTATTTATTTATTTATTTATTTATTTATTTATTTATTTATTTATTTATTTATTTATTTATTTATTTATTTATTTATTTATTTATTTATTTATTTATTTATTTATTTATTTATTTATTTATTTATTTATTTATTTATTTATTTATTTATTTATTTATTTATTTATTTATTTATTTATTTATTTATTTATTTATTTATTTATTTATTTATTTATTTATTTATTTATTTATTTATTTATTTATTTATTTATTTATTTATTTATTTATTTATTTATTTATTTATTTATTTATTTATTTATTTATTTATTTATTTATTTATTTATTTATTTATTTATTTATTTATTTATTTATTTATTTATTTATTTATTTATTTATTTATTTATTTATTTATTTATTTATTTATTTATTTATTTATTTATTTATTTATTTATTTATTTATTTATTTATTTATTTATTTATTTATTTATTTATTTATTTATTTATTTATTTATTTATTTATTTATTTATTTATTTATTTATTTATTTATTTATTTATTTATTTATTCAGTCATTCATTTATTTGCAGCTACAAACTATAATTTTAAAAGAAGCTATTTAGTTTTTTTTCTTCTTCGGCCGTGTTCTACATCTTAGGTCATATTAGTAGCATCGATTGTGGAGCAATTGCCATAAGATTGTCGTGTGCCACGGATTACGCGAATAATCCATGGTTTTATGCTAAAAGAGGATCCAGGATGAAAAGACAAAGTTCACAAATGTTCAGTGGTTATAGTAGTGAGTGTGTAAACTGTTTCGAATAATCGTGTTTTGTTGCCATTCGCATACCAGAAGTTTGTAGGCTTTTTGGGGGCGGTAACTTGGGCGGACTTTGAAGCTTAATATCCATTAACCGGGCATGTCATATTTTACAGTGAATGAATTAGCTCACGTGGGCTCGGGCTAAAAATATCAAGAGGAAGCAAGATCATTTTATCAAACAATTACGTATAGATTATCTGATGAATTGATGGATTGGATTACTTATGAACTCGGACATTCTGAATGATTACTGGTCAAGACTGCACCAGGCTGAGAAAATATAATTTACTTGTTGAAATAGATGCAAGAAAATAGAATTAACAAAATGAATGAGAGGTTGTTGTTTGATCACGTGAAATTAAAAAGTTTTCTTTAAGGACCAAAAATGATAAATTGCAGAGCATGTTTCGTAAAAGGTTGTTGCATGTTTTTTCAGGCGCAGCATTCAAAACTACACACATTCCTAGACATAATGCTAAGGTGGAGAATGCACATGGACAGGAGCAAGGAGCAAAGTGAGATTAACTTTAGCCACTGATATTCCATATTCAAAGCAGCATGTAAAGTGTAAATTGCAGGACATTTTACAATATAATTAAGAATGAGAACAATGTGTTATTATTATTATTATTATTATTATTATTATTATTATTATTATTATTATTATTATTATTATTATTATTATTATTATTATTATTATTATTATTATTATTATTATTATTATTATTATTATTATTATTATTATTATTATTATTATTATTATTATTATTATTATTGTAATTGTCACTGTCACTGTCACTGTCACTATTATTATTATTATTATTATTATTATTATTATTATTATTATTATTATTATTATTATTATTATTATTATTATTATTATTATTATTATTATTATTATTATTATTATTATTATTATTATTATTATTATTATTATTATTATTATTCACTTGGGTACGTCACCTGCAGTCCTTTTTTTCTTAACTTTTGGATTAATTCGTTTTTTATTACTACTGTATGCTACACCCAGGATTAGTACATTCTAAACCCAGCCATGAAGGGCCAAGGCTAGCCACCCAGCCGCTGCGTCCACCATCTCTGCCCACTATAGGCGTCATTGGTGGGGTGCAGTATTGGAGGGTGGGACGTTGTCAGCTCCCAAGCCTTCCCGGCCAGTTATACTGTCTTCTCGACCTGGGGTTACTATTTCTCTATCAATTGGTCCCCCGAGACCTAACGAGGTTGAGTGCATCCCGTGCCAGACCTCCCAGCGGAGGAAAAATCCCCATGTTGGCACCGGGGACCGAACCCGGGTCCTCCAGTGGCAGAATTCGTACATTGCTTATTTTAATATGTGTTGCTGTGACTTATTGAGAAAATTCCTTGATTGGTTGGAGACTGGTGTAGCGTGCTTGCACTTCCAGAAGCTGCTCGTTGAGAATGATACAAGTAACCTTATTTGGATGGAGCTGGGCAATTGTAGCATAGTCCATTTCTTACTCCCAAATATGCGAAACAACTGTTGTTACTCGGCTCAGCCAATGGTCTCGGGGATAAGGGACAATATATCTAAATTGTAGGTAAGGGTAGAGTGAGACTGAAAAATGCAATGCCATGATCGGGATTTAAACCACGGATCTACCGGTTACCGTCCGGCTGCCCTAACCACTAAGATATCATGGCCAACATGCCGATACATCAAATTCTCCAACCCAGTCTCACTCTACCCTTTCCAATCCAGTACTACGCACGATTATTGTATGGAAGAACATTAATTACAATACAAAGTGAAGATTGACAACTTGCATTAAGCATATGGAACTTTTACTTTGTCATGATCTTAATGTTCGTAAGGAAGCTTACATAGTGTCCTAGTGTGGGTCAATTAGAGGAAACAAAGTAAAGTCAACCATTTGGCACGGTGTTAATGAACGTTTCATACATTAAGCAGCATATACCGGGTGGAAGGGAACTTATCACACTCCTTGTAATATGTGCTTCATAAAAGCATTACAAACAAAAATGTCTAATCGCATTTTGTTCTTTGATCAGCCGATTTCGATAAAAATAAATGGATTTTGTTCCAAATTGGATGCTTAATTCGACAGAATGTACAAAGATAATAGTTTATAACTTGTAAGATGCGCAAAGTAACGTATTTCTGACATAGTTACGGTAGTAATTATGGGACATCACACAGGGTTTCGAAATAATTAATCACTTAAAAGAATTAAAGGAGTTCCGCGCAGCTTTTCCAGACATGAAGTAACTCGGCAACGTTGCATTGAGGTTGGTCACGGATCTGAACCGGTTTCTAGATGTAAATATGTCGGTCGCTTGCACGATGGTATAATGTTTTGGGAGATAACTGTTTTGATTGGCCTACACTCGCACAGTAAACATGGAAGGACACGGCATGGTATTTGTTTACACAGACGACACATGCTGCTGCAGTGTTTGTTTATGTACTGACCTAGTGAAAGTAAAATTTGCAGTGTTGCCAGCTTGTTTTCGGCAAAACTAAAATATCTCTGTAGGAAATGGTCAGAGACAAAAACGTAAGATTCAAAGTGTGTTCCAAAAGCCTAGTTCTGTCAATCTTTTTTTAAATTAACGTCCTCCAACATTGTGCCATATCGGACGAATGAATGAAATGAAATGGGTGAAATTATGCTCAAATGAGCCTGAGGTCCATGGAGCCTTTAGTTACCCGACATTCGTCTTCTCAGGGTAGGGAAAACCTCGGAAAACAACCTTACCCGCATAACTTACCCTAAGCGAGATTCGAACTCGCGACCTCTTGAACGTGAGGCAGCCACGCTAACCATCACGCTACCGAGGCGGGCAGTTCTGTCACTGGTTTAAATTAATGTAATAACTTTCCTTCCTCCCAGGATACTTTGTTAAAAGGCCCTTTTTTGTTCCTCATGAGTAAAGCCACAATTCTTAAGTCACCTTACCGTGTGCATGGGGCTGTTTCGTGCAGTGTTGATTGCTGGCCTTTCGGTCTGCGCGAACACACTCATGGCGTAACTGACACTCCTACACACGATGCGGTACTAACTCATGATCACCTGCATTGTTGTTGTAGTGTTTAACGCCCGCTTTTACTGCTACGGCACCGCAGGCGGTGACACTGATGATACATGGAATGAAGATGGAGCACCGGTGGAATGAGATGGCGGGGGAAACCGGAGCACCCGGAGAAAACCCGCCCTGATGCCGCTTTGTCCACCACATGTGGGTCCCTGGGATCGAACCCGGGCCGCCTAGGTGGTAGGCGAGCACGCTAACCGCTCGGCCACGGCAGCGCCGTGATCACCTGCATGAAATATACTCGTAAATACTAGCATTTATCTACTTTCTTTCTAAACATTTAATGATCTATCAGTATGTTCTTGTGTGTTTACAGTAAAATGTATTATGAGACCTACTCAATATTTATTATGATTAGGGGAAGCAGGTAGAAAAATAAGCCCTTGTAGGAATAATTCATGGATAAACTGAGAATGACGAGAAGAGCGAGGGAGGGAGCAAGGAGGGAAGGAAGGAGGGTGAGAAGGGGATACAATTTATAAATATGTAAGTAAAATAATGAATGATTAATAATTAGGTATGTTTAGGTGTGTTTGAAGGCAAGTTAAAAAAAATGTACACACGGTATATAGTTGAGAACGGTATTATACAACAGTATATATAAATACCCTTCAACAATGCTACAAAGCTGCACTGAAAGAAGTTTGCTGTTGATAGATTTATAAATACATTATAGTTATAATCAGAATTAATTGGTTTTCGGAATTTAATAATAATTATGATGAAGTCAAAGTGTATACTTAAACATTAAATGTTTCCTTTTTATATTTTCGTTGTGAACCCACATCTGTATTCCGGAATTTGTTTGTACAGTATAAAAAGTCCATTAATGTATGATAAAAAGTGATCTCTTATAAACGTATGTGTGTTGCGGGGTAAAATGATAGTAGATTTAATTTTATATCTTTTATTTCTTAGAAGCACTTTTCACCAACTTTGGCTAAAAGCAGATAAGCATAATGTCGGTAAACACAAAATATGTGTGACAGATCACACTAATATGTCATAAATCCTGAAACTAGCAATGAATGCACCTGTTTTTGAGCATGGAGTATAATTGCATTTCATTGAGGGTTTTTGGTATATTTGCAGTACTTACACAGAAGAATAATTAATTTTTGCCGTAATAAGTAATTCAGTTCACTTAATAATGGAGTTAAATCAATTGATAGTGTTCACCTTCACAAGTTTGTCTTTCGCGAAAGTGAAAATGGAGTTGTTCAAGATCCTTTGTGCTTTGCGTAAGCATTTCCAGGTTGCCGGTTCTCTGAACTTCCTGTGAAGTCACCAAATTATAACATTGTGAATCAGCAGCCGTTGGCTTCAGACCAAAACCATGACATTATAATATGTAAATGAAGTTTACATAATATTGGGTGCATTCGTTGTGTAAAGGAAGCAATACCGAAGGCCACTTATATTTGGACAACGTGAAGTCAATTCTTCATCTCTTTCGGTGAGATGAAATGAATGTGTTAGCAGTGATATATTTTCTTCAATTGGAACGTGCTCAATAGCCGTGCTGTTATTTTTTAAATGCCCATACACACTGAACATTCCTGGTATGTTTTGTTGATATTTCAAACGATAATTTATTTTCTAGTTTGTGGGTAGGTTGGATATTTACTCAGAGTTTGGAGTGATGCTGTATCAGAGTATCTAAGTATGATTATGTACACTTTCGATGAACCGTCGATCTCCTTTTGGCCGAAACTTTAAACTTCAAAAATTCTTATGTACCTCTACACTCTAAATGAAGAGAGAGAGAGAGAGAGAGAGAGAGAGAGAGAGAGAGAGAGAGAGATGTTGCACTCACGTGACTTCCTCTGTTCACTCTTGTACAACTTATTCTTGCAAACACTTATTATATCTACTGATATTCTTTTGCTGCATATTTCCTTGTAGGTACGACAGTGTTCGGGAAATACAGCAGGCTTCAAATCTTTTAACAGCTGATCGCTATTTGAAATTCGTTCTTTTTGCATGGCCAAGAAAGGAAAAAGAGAAGGGGGAGGGGGATGGGGACGAATAACGACTTCCTACTTCAAAAAGAATGTACAAAAATGTTGCATATGACATAAATTACTGTGCTTTAACGACATCTGTAACACTTTTATGCAGTAAGATTTTGTCTACGTCTTACGGTTTACCAGTTATGCAAAACTCATTTAGAATGAAGAGGACTTCCGATGCTATTCTCATAGAATTCAAGATATACGTTTCATTTGTCATGAAAATATGTTAAACAAATTCTGACAAATGACAAGTCCGGTAGTTTTTGTCAGTTTATTTCTTCTAAAACTAACACTAGAGTTAACACTACAAGTCACGCACGTACAGAATCACAATGCACACTGTTTTGTTGTATTGTAACCTTGCAACGCATAGCTGTTCTGTCTGTCGTTGACACTACTGCGGTAACATAACTCTCTCTCTCTCAGCTGTTTATAACTCACTTTGACAATTAACAAACTCATTACACAAGCCAGCCTGCTTATATAGTCTCTGAATTACCGGCAATTCTCGGGAAAAATCGGAAGTTCCTCTGCGTTTCCCCCCCCCCCCCCCCCCCACAAAAAGTTCTGCACTTCGAAAGCTTCTAGAAATGCGTAAAACGGCGTTTGTTCTGAGCCGTCCATTGTCGCGTGTGGTATGTCTGGCCGCCATCATTTCATTTGTACTGTTCTTAGTTCAGGGAACCTCACAAGATATATAAATAGCTATTTTTATTTTCGCGCAAATATTCCTATTATGCATTGGAGTAGGAAAATTAGCATGCAATGCGCAGACTTTGCAGAAAATCGATTTGATTTCATATTATCAAATTTCTTCCTTATTATGGAAAATTACAATTGTATCACAATATCTATTTCCTGACTTCTACTTGGGTCCAAATGACCTTCTTGTCGACGGGCCCTTAAACCCCACATACTCACTGATTTCTACTGAAACCAAAGGGCTCTAAATGCGTAAGGTTTATTGCCAGAGGGACAAATAATGGCATTAATTGCCTTACTTAGTGGATCACCCGTGATTATTTCCCTCTGGATGGTTGCCATCCGACTGCCTGTGAAGTACAGTGGTTACCATTCTGGCCTCCCAGGCGGCGCCGTGGCCAAGCGGTTAGCGCGCCTACCACCTAGGCGGCCCGGGTTCGATCCCAGGGACCCGGATGTGGTATTTGTGGTGGACGAAGCGGCTTCAGGGCGGGTTTTCTCCGGGTGCTCCGGTTTCCCCCGTCATCTCATTCCACCGGTGCTCCATCTTCATTCCATGTATCATCAGTGTCACCGCCTGCGGTGCCGTAGTAGTAAAAGCGGGCGTTAAACACTACAACAACAATTCTGGCCTCCCAACCCGTAGGTCACGCATTCAGTTCATCACTTGAGCAGGCTTCTTTATTTAGAAATTTTCTTTGCCCTCCGCAGAGTCTGGAAACGTCTACGTTGAAGTAAATGTGAGTGTGTCTCATCTTAAAAGTATTTAAAACCAATGTTCAATGAACTTGGGAGTTGTACCTCATGCCAAAGCTCCCGATACAACCACAGAAGTTAACGGCGCTGTATAAATCGCCACATTTCTTAGGAGAGAGAGGCGAGGAAACCGCCAGGCAGACAGGAACGGAAAGTTTTTGTACCATTGTTCTGACACAGACTGTAGTATTGCACCTACCCATCAACGGTTCTTCGTTTTGTTACGCTGCTACTGACACTTGGTATAAAGTTGCGTTACGTAAAACTTGCTTTTGCTGCACTATGGAGAAGCGACATTACATAGACTGTACCTAAAAGTGTATATTCGAACAACAAAGCCGCTGAAAGTATTATTTAGTGAAATTCTAGGTATATAAAATAAATTCCCCAGATAAGCAGACGTAGCAATGTTGCAATCCTGTTCTATAAGACTTCATAAAAAATTGTATTGAAAGTAGAGTTTGCGTGCAACTGTAACGAAATTAATGAGTATAAGACTATTTCAACTTGAAAAATTAAGGATTTCCATTAATATTAAAAAGAACTTGCTCAGCAAAACTTGTCTGATTGCACTTGAAGATTATATGGCCTTTCACTTCTCAAATTTATTTCACCTTTGTTTCTAGTATATAATGCAACAAAAGCATAATTGCAGCAATAATATTCATACGAGCATTTTATTTGCCATTTTAGGTAGGTACTAAAGTTTCACACAGTTATTTATGCTCGACCATGAGTCAAGTTTAAAACGTTTATAAAATGTTTTTAATATTGCACGCTGCATGTTATTTTCACTAGCATCCGACATTTAAATGGTGCATTTCTCATTCGATTCTCATATGAGAATCGATAGTTGCGCTTTCAACTGCGAAATTATTGATTTTATTGTTATTTTATTCTTGACAATGATACAGAGAGTATACATGCTATATATATAATTATATAATTTATATTTATATTATTATATAATTATATATTTATAATTATATAATTTATATATTATAATTATATAATTATTAAATAAATACATTAGCTTTATTTCTAAGCGGGAATTTCACCTGTGTGGGAATGCGAGCAGACCACAAAGTATTGATTGCTACATGCAGATATTTTGACTGGTAGTTAGTAATGTCGTTATGAACGGGCGCACCTTTGATTGATGGATAGCAACATCGTTATGAACATGTGAACCTTTGATTGGTGGTTAGCAGTACCATTATGAAGAGGTACCATTACAGTGGCGTAAAAGCCCTACATTATGGCATGGTCGAGCATAAAAGTTGTTATAATGCCTTGTATTCCATACATCTTAAATAAATTTCATAGCATACAAGTATCTTTAAAAAAGCGAATAAAAATACGCATCACAGTAAAGCATTAACCTGATATTTCTTATAATTATCTGTTGGATAAATAGCCATTTAACGTGTATGAACGAATGCATTGAGGAAAAGGTCAAATGCTAAGTTCAATTTCTTACATTTTCACTCAAGAATGAATGAGCTGGTTGCCAAGAGTATTGTTGATATATCTTATCTAGTTCCAGTTTAAAATAGACTTTATAGCAATTTAGTTTACTTACTCCATGTGGAGAGAGGCTGCAGCTATAGTCAAATTTTAAAAAAGTGGGTCGTTGTATGCTGGTTTTGAAATTCCACTCTGCATGACGTTCACGAGAAACAAAACAATTGTAACTTCAGCACCTCAAATGCTATAGGCTATAGAGCATTCCAAAATTCAAACCAACAACAACGACACTATATATATATATATATTTTTTTTTTTTTTTTGACATAAATTATGTGTTAATGAACTATACATTTTAGAGCAGTAAGCTTTTGTCTATCTGCTATAGCATGCCAGTTACCAGTATTCTTTCAGAATAAAGAGAACTTCATAGATTACTCAGAAATAAATATGTGTGCACATATCTTAAACGCGTGCTACTTTAATCAAAATGTTTAACATTGAAAATAAAAATTACGTAAAGGGTAATTTAGGTTAGGTAAAGCATTCGTATCGCATCCTTGAAAGGTGCTGAACTTAAATACCAAGTTTAATCTTTATCCAGCTTTTCGTTTTTGAATTCACATTAGCACATTAAACACATTCCTTTCATGTCTGCTTATTCCTTAAACAGTATTTTCAGCGAAAGTTCGCCGTATAGTTTTAGGGTAGAATATAATACTTCTACCTTATGCACGCAAGACCAAGAAAGTGAAAAAAATACTAGATGCAATGTGACCCGGGCTTGTGTGCCGTGGTCTACTGGGCTCCTTCGTCTTCCCAGACGTTTCGTCTGCGACTGCGGCAGACATCTTCAGCGGCGGCGAGCTCGAGGTATCCTGGTGGAGATTTCAACAGCGACCGGATCACACTGTATCTAGTACTGACACCGGGCGTGAAAGCCTTAGAATAGTTTCAATATAATAAACGGTACAAGGAGCAATGCTAAAATGAAGCTCTATTGTCTGTTTTCAAATACGTTGCATGGAGAGAGAGAGAGAGAGAGAGAGAGAGAGAGAGAGAGAGAGAGAGAGAGAGAGAGTACGGGTACAGAAATCTCGAATCTGTATTCGCGATGATATCTCCATTGAATTTATGCGGAGAATGGAATACCTCCTCCACCGTACTACGATAGTTAGTACTGAAGAATGCAATAGATATAGGCATAACTTTTACAACTGCCCAAGCGATTTCAAGTTCGCGGGTTCAAACCCAGCCCAAAACGATGGGTTCTAAGTGTGCTTATAAGTGACGATCCCATGTCACTAGATTTACTAGTGCAGAGAATCCTGGCCTTTCCACATTATCTACCACAGATTATTACAAAAGTTATTTCACGGATATGCGTTATTTACTGCTATCACCAGGCGCAAGATCCTTTCCTAGACGAACTGGCATGCAAAATAACTCCGGTAGGACGAAATTCCGGTACACCAGCGGCGCTATATTCCTGGTCATTGACAGCGTCGTTAACAAATAGAACATTTTCGGTTATACAATGTCTCGTGCACTGCGACATATATAGCTCTAATGTGGCCAGCACCCTTCAGGAGGAAGGGATGAAATGAAGCACAGGAGGACACAGGCCGCAGGGAGACAGGCCACAGAGATGCCTGAAAGTTCCTAACAGTTTCAGGCTCGAAGACCCATCTCACTGCTGCAGACTGCCGGAGAGTGCAATGAACGACCCGTCGACCAAGCAGCATTCTAGAGTACACGATGAGTATTCTTTCCTTTGAGCAAGCATCCGAGCCATCTACTGCCATACACCACGAAACTAGAGGCATGCCTGAAATATGAGAAGGAAGTGGAATGAAAAGGTGATGATGGAAAGGAAATTATGATAGATAAGAAAGCACCGTGAGAAAACCACGAAAAGCCCAAGGTCAGAGCGGACGATCGATGGCAATCAAACCGGAACTTCCCGAATGCGAGTCTCGCACGCCACCGGTCTGAGTGTGTTAAGAAAACCAGAACTGAAAGTGAACCTTGATTAATGTTACAGACGGAAATGTTTTAATTCTTCTGATAAGCAAAAACAAATACTATGTTCTCTAAGTATGTTATTTTCCTTTCTGAAATAAATGGGTAGGGTTTCTTATGCAAGAGAATAGGTTAGTCTTCCTGTATATGAGATTTTTCTTATGCTGTGATGTCTTGAACAGAGTACTCTCAGCTTTAACAAGTCCTTGGGGGCCAAGTGAGTAAAAAGTAGTGACTTCTGGTCTCAAAAATGCTAATGTGCAGTCGGGGCATCGACTTGTTTAAAGGAAGGCAACAACCGTCGAGGTTCTTTGGAATGGCGAACGAATTAATGATTTAGCAGTGGAGCATAGAATCCATTAGTGCGTGAATTGGCACCTTTGATTTTAATTTTGCAAAGGTGTAATCTCAGCTCCGCAACAAGGCACTTTTAAACGTTCCCTTTTCCTCAAAAAAATAGTGTTGTTGATTAAAATAAAAGCCTGTGTAATGGAAAAGGGTAGTAAGTCTAAGCTCTAAACATATAGCAACACAATTAATTTATTTATATTCCTTTATGCAAATTAGGATTTAAACACCTCCTTAGTATTATGAACTGATGGATTATGGTAGATGTTTCAGTATTCTGTTTTGGATATTTTGCACATTATTTTATTGCACTTCAACTTCATATGTGTATGATTTCTGGTCCTGTCAAGATTCAAAACCTGTATTACTAGGTCCAGCTGTAAGACAACTTTCGTGGAATATCAAGGTTGTAATTCAGTAAGTACACGTTCAGTTAAACTGAACTGAACAAAGAAAGGGTATTGCCAGAATAGTTTAAGGCTCTACTTCGTTCTAAACAACATCCCTTCTTACCTTCTTTTACAGTTGTATTTTACTCCTACTTTTCTGCCTTCCAGTGCTTATACGAGCAGAGTACGTTGCCCATTCATAGTCGGTCAAATAAATGCGTTTTTAAAAGAATTGAAAATATAGTCCTTTGGTTTGTTTAGATTGCGCTTAAGGACAATGCCGTGCGATGTATCTTTTTTTACACTGACCTAACTCAAGGTAAGTCGGAGACGGCTATCATCCGCGGAACGACCTACCAGCCTACAATTCAGCCCGAGGAATTTGATTTTAGAAATATAACTTAGTAATAAAATTAATAATAAACGAAAAGATTAATAATGCTTACTCAGAATGAGGTCTGCTGGGATTGATCTAAAGGTTAAACGTTATTTTACTGTATCCTAAAAAGAAAGTTTTAATTTTAGTAGGCACAAAATATAATGGCGGATGGCACGATGAGCTGGTCAACACACTATGCAGTCAGTCACGTCTTGTGGTGTTGCATGTTTTGAACAGGCTATGAAATCACGCTGTAAAGCTGGTGATATGAATATCATTTGCACCCACAAAATTTATTTGCACAGTAAGAAAAAAGAATATGATCACGAAGTGGTCAGCTATCGGCCGCCATTAACTTTTGTGTCTGCCATAGCTATTAGTATCGTGCAAAACACGCTTGGCGTTCGGTGCATGCTTGTCAAGTGTGGGAACAGATAGGCCACGATATCCGTAAGCACATGAGAAGTTCGGACGGCTGGCACGATACAGAGGGAAGTTTGGACGGATTGCGCGATATTCATAACCGCAGGGCGAAGCTTGGATGGCTAGCACTACATCTGGCATCACAGAGGGAACTTGGACGGCTGTCGAAGAAATGCATCAAGCTTCATGAGTTAGCACGAATATTACATACTTTATCTATTGCTTACCCATAATAACTAGAGGAAGTACTGTATTCCACCCTAAAATTCAACGTCCAGTTTCATCGAAAATACATGCTTGGAGTCTACCTATTACAAAACACCATTTACTTTCTTTACTACGTATAGTACGTAGGGGAAACACTGCATTGTGTGTGTGTGTGTGTGTGTGTGAGAGAGAGAGAGAGAGAGAGAGAGAGAGAGGGAGGGAGAGAACAAAAATAAAAGTGAGATAAATACAAAATATGGTGTTTGAGTATCTTCCAAGGGTGCAACACAAAGGTTTTCAACAAAATCCCCTACTCCAACTACTCGTAACATGGGACATTTTTTGAAAATGTCGATTTATTCAAAAAAGGTTGCAACTATTTTTATTAAAATAGCACATGTTTAAGCTATTTTCATGACAAAAGACTGTATCTTGACTTTTCCAGAAATAGCCTCTGAAGTCATCTTTATTTTGTCTGAACCGCTGTTGTACTTATTGATAACGGTAAACTGTAAGAGAGAGAAAAATGTTACTATATAATATAATATAGTATAATATGATATGATTCACTCCGCTAGTAATAAGAGAGTAATGAATACCTCATATCCGACTGTGTGGTGTAATGATTTAGTGCTGCAGCAATCTTCAACCTGGGTCCGTGGTGAAGGATAAGGAGCTTTTGGTTCTGAACGGGCTCAAATTTCTGCTTTGACTAGCCGTTATTAATCTCTGTGATATGATGGCATGTAAATATCAATTTCATTAAATTCAAACTCAGCGAATAAATAGTGATTTTCATTGATCACCACGAGTGGATTGACGAGAGGCCCAACCGTTGGCCTAACTTTTTATCAAAGGAAAAGAGTGAGTGAGTGAGTAGGGTTTAAGGGCCCGCCGATAGCTAGGCCCAAGAAACATATTGAAGACCGAGAGAAAACTTCTCCTTTTAATGTGGATTGCGTTTCAATAAACAATTAAAATGAAACATTTATTAACTTCCCCCTACAAGCGTACATGTCTCACGATGTAGAATGTTTAAGAAAATGTATCTAATGATTAGTTGTTGCCAAAGTAGTTTAAATCTTAGCAAAGTTATACGACGTGTTTATTTTTTGTATAAATAGGAAGTAAGTCTTCCTAAATATTATGTTATCGTGTTAAACATCTTTTGATCCAGGGAAGCACGATAGCGAAAGATAACAAGAAATGTACCACCCGTTTGCGAAACGTTTCTGGGTAGTTTGTGAACCCGTTTGCGAAATACTGCTACTACATTTTACACTCCAAGTTATATTGATTCAGGGGTAAACAAACATACAACAACAGTTTTCCTTCCCAATTTCGCAGGCTTAGGACTGTCTAAGACTTGGCTAAAAACGTAGTTGTGTAAACATTTGGTACATTGTCAGTTCCTTAAATTTGTTTTGCTTGGAACAGTATTCCAACTATTTTTAGGTACTTCAATAGCGTGGTTCTGTTGGCTCTATATTCACTCCATTCATTCAATTTTGTTTGTCAATCGTTGCCTTTTAAGGACATATTTTCCGCTATTGACAGAATTAATTTTCTCGTTAGCAAGAGTTTGCATATCCTTCTGGACATCTATTGTCTTATAAATGTTTGGTTTTGTAGAGTAAAATTGATTATTTTAGAACGAATGGAATGATTTTGTGGGCCGTCAGATGGTGGGGCAGCCCACAGAGATGGAGGAAAGGGCGTCTGCATGCAAATCCTATATCAAAAGTAGGAGCGATCGACATTAACTGGACGAAACAATCGCCTACCTAGAAGATGATATGAAAGACAGTCCAAAAAAGTACTTTAACCAAGTGCCGGGCTCTGATTCATTATCTGAATATGCTTGTCGTAGAGTCTTTTCCTTCTGGATTTTGCGAGAAAAACATTGCCCTAAATGGAATGAACAGCAAGAAATTCGACAATGTAGAAAGGAAGCCAATGTAGCAGCATGCGTAGCTTTTTCGAAATCTGCGTTGAAAATATGGATACAACATTCTTGTCTCGTAAGAGATATTGCTATCGATAAGGAATGGATACGCAAACAATGTATCTTATCACTAGTTCTCTTTGGTCCTTAGGTTGTAAATTCTTGGACAGCAGTTAGCTCTCAAGATCCTCAAAATTGTTTATTACAGTTTTCGCAAACGGGTCCTATATTTCCTTCGCAAACGTACAGCGATTTAATACTCATCCTTATCGACCTTTCGCATTCGTGTT
Source organism: Tenodera sinensis (assembly GCA_030765045.1). NCBI lineage: Eukaryota > Metazoa > Arthropoda > Insecta > Mantodea > Mantidae > Tenodera > Tenodera sinensis. Next base: position 144,253,269 of record CM060961.1, on the reverse strand, counting down.
CTACCCGTTTAGATCATATGGTGGTTTTATCCGAAAATACATGTGTAATATAAAGCTTTTTTCGCCGTGGTCTAGGAGTAACACGATTAACTTCTCAAGATCGAAGTTTCAATCCTGGGGGAGGGTGATGGATTTTTTTCGGGCGTTAATATCGTTCGGAAAGGAAGCAAAGAGATTGGTCTCGTGTAGAGATTTTTGAGCAAAATTAAGTGGTCTTTCACACCCAATTTACTTAGGATAGGACGCTGAGAACCACAGCAGTTTAAGAATTTCATAAATAAAACTAAATTTAATTTCATCTTGATAAATATGTACATAGTAGTAAAACTAAACATGAATATGTTGGAACCCCTATTTTCCTGTGAAAGACGGTTGTTCCAAAAGTTGCTTTATAGTGTCAATGAAAGAAAATAAATAACAATCTCGTAAACGCAATCAGCGATTGACATTTAAGTAGCTATAATAGAAAACAATGACATTAGTGAAAAGGTAACCGAAGACGTCCAGATATATTGCTTCTAGCAGTTATTTGAATAACATACCACCCAATTAAGACGTAGCGCAGTGGTAGCATGCCTGCCTCTGGCGTGGCGGACCCGGGTTCGATCCCTGGTACCGGCGTTGGGATTTTTACCCCGCTGGGAGGTCTGGCACAGGGTACGCTCAGCCTCTTTAGGACCAGTTGAGGAGCCACTTAATAAAGAATTAGCGGTCCCTGGTCGATAAGACCGCATAACTGATCCGGAGGGACCGGAACGCTGACCATGTCCCACCTCCAGGACTGCACCCCACTCATGACACATGTGCTGAGCAGAGATGGGAGACGCAGCGGTCGGGCGGTCTGGCCTTGACCCGGATGGGTTGTTGTGCCACGGGGTTACGGGCGTTACCACCATATTAAATGTCAATATAAAGAATTATATCAACATATTGAAGAATTAATGGGAAAAAGTATTAAATTAAATCAGTGGTATTATTTATATTCTGGTAGTACGAAACTAAGCGGCTCTGCTGGAGAGTCATGATTCATCAAGTTTAAAATTGAACTCAAAGTTGTTTTCGCTAGCTACTTGTTAAAGCGACCATTAATTTTCACTCGAATTCATAGTGAATAGCGGAGTCGCCATCTATTTGGCGTGGTTCATTAGAAATTGTCTAAAATTCCAACAGACCACCCCCTCCCCCTCCCACAAAACATATTTCCGATCCGACCCATAATGAATGGGGAAACCCTACTTGGAGCGGCTCCAAGCTATCGCGCAAACCTGCTAGTTGGGGTAAACCCTTGTTTAAACGTCAGTCATTCGAGAGATACCAGTGAGAGCACAGGTTTTACAATATGAACTAGTATGTCAGAGCGTGACTTTGCACTGGGCAGCCATGCTTATACAAGTTACGAATAGTGACTCCCACAACAAAGTGAAAAGAAACACAGCTCTAGAAGAGCTATAAAAGACATTTAATGGTGTGTGGTAGGAGGAGCTGGTTAACACAAAATCCACGCTTTCGCGGTGTTGTGTAGTTAAACGCGCTGTGAAATCACGTTGTAAAGCCGGTCATATAAATATTAATTTCGCCCACAAAATGTATTTGCGCAATAGGAAAAAGAATAATCTCATTATGAAGTGGTAAGCTACCAGCTACTATTAAATTTTGTGTCTGTCACAGTTATCTTTCTTTTATCCAAACGCAAAAGGTAATAGAAATCATAACTTCTTCCTCATTGATTACTTACGTCCGTTCACTATACACAAGCACAACAGTCGATTCAATAACGAAACGCAAAGCAGAGAAAGGTTCACATGCACAATGTAAAGAAAAAATGTGCCACAATATGAAATCTCCAAGAAAAAGGTCTCAAAGTATTATGTAATAGCTACGCAGTCAAAACATCTTAATTTTACTTTAAGGTTTTAGAACAGGTTCATTAGTTTAAAATAATAGGCTTTTATTCTGTTTAATAGTGTATCAAACGAAATCAACAGGTTAAATGAAGCTTATAGACTTCAATCATTGTGAAACCTTTAAAATTAAAATTTAAACTTGCTTAATACGTAATTACAATATGCCACCAAAAGTATTGGTTGCAAAAGTAAAAACTATTAAAGAATAGTTTAATTTTGCACGTGACATCAGGTCAGAGAAATGCTGCATTTTCTGAACTGCACTGACTTGTTGGAGAGAGTGGCTTGGATTTTCTAAATGTGTTTCAAGGAAACTGCCGGAATAAAACACTTGGAAACACAGGTCTCATTATTAACAGAAAATGTTTTAAAACACGAGATGTTACCAAGTATGACATGGATTGAATTCTACACCCAGCCGAGAGTAAAAATGCTTGTTCCCATGGTAGTTGTAAAAGAGTAGCAACCATCAAAAGGATTAGTGACGTGAAATAAGTCCATAACCGGAACACAATTTTCACAACTTTCCAGATCTAGTGATTTGTCAGGAATTTTCACAGATAGGCCAGAAATCCTACAAAAGTTAGATGTAATTTTGGTGGAGGAAAACAAATGCAATGGACTTATTAAGCGAACTAAAAAAATAGGTAAACTGATACGCGTGGTCTTTAAAATATTCATTTGGTTTACTCAACTTTCTATCACATTATACGGCAGGGTGTTTTCACTTTTGATCTCTGGTTCATAACCCTGAGAATGAAAAGCTGAATCTTTCTTTGACCCAATGTATGAAGTAAAACTGAGTTCAAATAATATCGTTGGAAACAATCCATTTATCTATGGAATGCATTAGTAATTGTTCCATAGAGGTCATAAGTAAATGCGTTTTACGAACATTTTGCACCTCATTGAGGTTCTAGAATAAATTAACTGTAATACTTGCATGAAGCTTTGAAATAATCATAAGACGGCCAATAAAGATGGCGCATGACAAACAAGAGGGGGACGATTTACCGCACTAAGTATTTTAAGTTAATATGCATAATTGCCAGTACGAAGCGTGATTTTTAAGCATTACTTATTTTACTATCAACGAATTCAACTTCACTTAATGTTGGAATGCCTTTTAAATCTTTTAGATACTGTTAAACTTTACACATATTAACCATTTACTGTTTACAAATCACTTCACACATCTTTATCTCAATCATTTAGTACAGCTTGCAATGTGTGCGCGCTGCCAGTATGTGTGGGAAGGGTAATCTGCAACTGTAAACAACGCAGTCAGAGCTGTACATATTACACATACATGTATATTGTAATATATATACAATTATTGCTGCAAACCTTTCCGGCCGGCAATGAAAATGTGGTATATTGCAATTACATCATACATGTACATTATCACATTTTTAAAGTAAGTAAGCATTAACTAAGAATTCTTCCCATCGTGAGTGGGGTAAAATATAAATATAAATCATGATCTTACAAAAAATTATTGTGTCATTTAAATATAATTTTAAGTTTTGAGAGTTAATTGTTCAGTTAAACTTCTTTGTTGTTTAATAAATATCATGAACCTTACAAAGATGAAATACAAGGCATTCAGTATTTGTAGTTGTAACCAAATGTGATTTCCTCCTCTTTATTGCACTTAATTAAACCAGAAATTTGGAAACGGCAAACTTTAGATAATCACTTTGACTCAGGGGTCTCCGTCTAGGGGATGCGTGAATGGCGACCACAAGGTACCCAAGCTGAGCAGAACATTACTTGCCACTTACTGGTGTTTTGCTCCTCACTGTAACTTTTCTATCTGACCTTACCTTGGTCATCTCTTGTTCTCTTCCGACCCCGATGCTATTAGGGTTCCTGAGGGCTAGGGAGTCTTTATTTTTCCAACCTCTCCATTTCTCTAAACTCTTAACCCCTAACATGCTGACCTGTCATGGCATGTAATACGTCCTCTGATTGGTAATCAGAGGATATGGTCGGTGAATTTATTTTGATAATTCTCCCGGTCAGGTCGGTGAGACCCGTAAACCAACGACAGGTGTGGTCCTCCAGACATTCTGGGGGTTGTGAGAGAGCGATGTGGCCGCCAAAACATAAAAATATGGTGCTCTCTAAAAAGCGGTTACTATTACTGCTATTGCTCTCTTCAAGTGAAAAAATATTGGAGAGCAAGAGGATTAATGACTTCATTGTCAGAAATCCAGCATTAACTAACAACAATATTTTATTACCATATTTTCTTTTACTTATAGCATCTTAGTGTGCTCATTTTCCATAGTCAACCAGCACCTCTCTGAGACAAAAAGAATGCTAGTTTTTCCAAAGAACCACGTAGTTGATTGCATTATGAATATTTATTGAGAAATGCCACTTGTATCCTGTAAATTTGTAGGTCTGCATTGAGGGCAGGCAAGAGTATTTTCCTCGTAAGTATAGGCAGTTCAATATAAATTCTTAAAAACAGTGGTTTAAACTATTACTTCTTGGAATGTTGAGGGGGATTATATGATGACAAGCAGAGAAACCTTTTTCGGAAGCTAAGGTATAGGCGAATCAGTTATGGAAATTTCTAGAAGAGTAGCATTGGATCTATGATTTGTTTGTCAAAAAATCAATGGTTTATATTCAGGTAAAACAAACAGAAATATTATACAAACAGTCATTACAATCTCGTCCGCTTCATTCTAGTACCCAAAATATCTACAATAGTTCAGCTGTACCTATTTTCCACAACTCGCATTGAGATAGTTGAAAAATTAAATAACACTTGTAGGATTTTTACTTTCTCTACTGGTAAGTAGAGGAAGTATTGACCCAAAAATTCGATGTCGAGATTTCACCGGAAATATATGCTTTAAGAGCCCCTGAATTAAAAAAACGCATTTTTAGAAAAAGGTCTGTGTGTGTGTGTGTGTGTGTGTGTGTGTGTGTGTGTGTGTGTGTGTGTGTGTGTGAGTGTGTGTGTGTGTCAGTCTGTGGACAGTATAACTAAAAACGAATAGTCGGTTAAAAACCAAAGATGGTGTTTAAGTTTAATGACTTTCAAGGATGCGGCACGAAGATTTTGAAGAAAATAGCCCCACCTAAAACTACCCTTTACATGGAAAATGTTTCGAAAATTTTGATTTTCTTGAATAGCTCTAACGATTTTGATTAAAAGCCATATGTTTAAGATATTTGTATGGCAAATGAAATGCATATTTTGAATTTTCTGACTGTTTTGAATAACTAGTAAACCGTAAGAGATATACAAATTCTTACTGTACAAAAATGTGGATCTCGCTAAAACACACAATTTATGTCTAAATATTTTTGTTTTGTTTTTTGTAGAATGAACCATTTCGGAGATATCCCTTGTTATTTATGTAAGTTTCGGAAAATGTAAAACTTTCCTGAAATGGAACATCATTGTTCATTTTTTAGGTTAGGCGTGCAAAGAGAACGGGATCTCAAAGCTTTAAGAGATTTGACTCAAAGCCTATTGTACTCCATATTCCCCTTGCGCCTACAAGGAAATAAGCAATAACGTAATTAATTGTAAAAATGTTTATCTCAACTAACACGAAGAAGGTATAGGAATAAGAGTTTGTAAGAATGGTTAGTACAAAAGTAGAGAAAGTTATGTGAGCGCAGTTTTTTTTCCTCTTATACTAGTTAAAATTAAGAAAGGCCTGCAGAAAATGTCTTTATATATTATGCTCAAATTAATTTGTGAATATTATAACTCGTAGGATCAGAGTATTGCATACATCATATAAAAGTGATTAATTGTGAATAAAAAATTCGTATTTTAACTACGCTTTGACAGAGTTCGTTATAATTTTTGTGTGCACCCAGTAAACCTGCCAATTCGAAAGTACATAATACACTTCTATTTCACAATTATGGAGATTTGAATAGAAGCTATATATTTTTCTTGCTAATAGAATTCAGGCTTCAGATATCTAAGTACTCGGTTCGAGTTTGGAAACAATTACTGATGTTATCAGAAACAGTATTACCGTTATTAATTTTATTAACTTGCAGTGTGTGAAATTAGAAAACGTGATGTGGGAGTGAAGAACGATAGATAGCAGACACATTTGTGGACCCGGGCATTCCAGTGTACGTTCTAGTATTTTTCTGGCACTATTTCATTGTCATCAACATTATGAGATTGAACATGTAACATTTTCTAACTCTAGGCTATTCAAAACCTAGGAAACAAACTGAGCGCTGTGTTTGATTGTGTATGTCGTCAATATGAAATTTTGTACACTAAACTATACCAAGCAGGTGATGTAGTTTCCTAGTAGTGAGATGTTTACGACTGAAAAAAATAATGGGTAAGGCAATGGTACTTTTTAACAATTGCATAGTGCATTCTGTTCCACAGTATAGCAAAATTACATTATGATTAAATATAGAAATGTCTGTTGAAGTAGGATTACCAATCGTCCTATTTAGCGGAGTACCACCGGAGTTCTAATGAAAATTCAGTTTCCCTTTAAAAATTCACTACACGGGATAAATACTCGGTTTCCGTACTTAGTGAAAGTATTTATTTTTAGAAAAGACCTTTCCTGATACATAGTGTACTTTTTTGAGCGGTTATTCAAACGTGACATGCATAGAATTGTTGAAAATTGTTTAGTTTTTCTTTTTAATCCTGGCCCATAACAAATATGTTGTTTGTTTACGACGTTGTCAAAACATATCAGTACTTCCGCTGTGCAGGAATTTCGTCCCGCAGGAATTCTTTTACATACCATGGGACTGTCGCTTTTAGTCACGCTCAAAAGCTATCGATCTGAGCCGGGTTTGAACCTGTGACCTTGAGATTAGTAGACCAGCTCCTAACTGAGCCACCCAGACCGACCTAGCCTATAACGCAGTCGTGGACAAGATTTTTCCTTATTACAATCTTTACCGATCAGATGAGAAAAATAGGTTATTAGCTGAATGTATACAATTAACAACTGTTTCATATAATTGAGTTCTCAAATTATTCTGTGACAGTTTTTAATCTAGAAACGAGTTGTTAGAAAGGTTCCAGGAGTGAGAAATAGTTTTTCCTCGTGAGGTAAACATGAAAAATGCTTGAAATGTATTTATGACTAGAATTGAGGATGGGTCTCTAATGACATGGTAGTTGATTGTCCTTAAATAACCACCAGAATAAAGAATGTACGGAAACCCTGTATTGAAAACGTATACAAACATCGTTCGTTACACGATAATGTAAATATTTGAATATCCCGCTGTTTTGTTTTTCAGGACTGGGATTAAGAGTGAGTGAGTGAGTCAGTGAGTGAGTGAGTGAGTGAGTGAGTGAATGAGTGAGTGAGTGAGTGAGCGAGCGAATGAGTGAGTGTGAAGTTTAAGGGCCCTTCGTGGGATAAGAGACTGTGAAAATGGGGTTAGGTAGGGTAAACTAACATTTGTATGGCAAACTGCTTGTTTCTCTAACAATGAAACACTTGATCGTTTAAACATAATTCTTTATTTTGTATTTTATTTATTTTGAAGTATTAGGTATACTACTGTAGTTTGAAATATTTCAGTATAGGAACTGTTTTGCATTATCTGTGTACTTATATGCCATAAACGTGTAGTGCTAAAATGGATACTAAAGGATAAAACTGTATATTATAGGCTGTTTTTAGTTTGGAATCAGACATTTTTATTGATCTCGGACATGTGTGTTCTCTGTTTTTACAGAAACTGCGTGAAATTTCTGTCCACGTGTGATAGCAGTGACCCCATAAGAAATGAAGACAAACACTAAGCTAACTTGAAACATATTACACTGCTATAGCTGCAGTGTTACGAAAGTTCGTAGTCTCCATGACTGTAAGCAGTTTGTTTTGTTGTGAAATATCAGTAGATGGTTGTTGTTTCTGGAAGCATTACCTACCTACCGAAGAGGCGTATCTAACAGTGAAACAGAAGGGTACACGAGGACACTTACCTCGTAGCGGTGGAGACTGCACTGAGATGGCACTCGCAGCACTAGGGCTAAGTGATCACTGAACAACTTTCACAGACGCCTCTTCACTCTTCCTCACGAGAAGAGCAAATCGAGGCTGCAGGAAGAGTATGAAGGTCGCCTACACTCGTACTCTGAGATACCTACTTCATGTAGGCATGTCATACGGTGCGCACTACAGACCTATACTTCTCCTTCTGGCTCTTTATTCTCCGCCCCATGACCATATTTCACCAACCTCTGCTTTCTTACCCATAAATAATTATGTTCGCATACATTCCTCTCTGTTACTAAGCAGAGAAACCTCTTGTATGCTGGTTCTAGTCAATGTACGACAGGGGCATATGCAGAAAGTGCATTTGGGTAGGTGGGTGCTGCAACAGGAATAGCTCAAACTCACCCTGTTCACTCCGTGGTCACTTTTGTGATTTATCCAATATAGGGGAATATCAATGACACCCCCGTAGCGCAGTGGTAGCGTGTCTGCCTCTGGTGTGGAGGATCCAGGTTCGATCTCCGGTATCGGCGTGGGGATTTTTCTCACGGGATGCACTCAGCCACGTTAGGTCCCGGAGGGGCCACTCGAGGAGCTGCTTGAAGAAGCAGCGACTACAGGTCGTGAAGGCCGCATAACTGACCGGGAGAGCTCGGGACGCTGACCACGTCCCACCCTCCAGTACTGCACCTCACTCATAACGCCTGTCGTGGGCAGAGGTGGGGTACGCGGCCGGGCGGCAAGCATTGGCCTCTCATTGGCTGTTGCGCTGGGGTTTAGTTTTAGTTTAGTTTTAGAGGGATATCAACTGAATCAATGAATAGGTTTTATTAATTAAGTAAAGGATCTGATGGTTCAGCATAACAAATAAAAACATTTTAAGTATTTATAGGACCTAAAGGTAAACAGAAATATACCAGGTGGCCCTACCCATTCGTGTTTGGCATAAGTAGATATCCCTTCATGTGTTAAAATAGTTGCAGAACGAAGTTCGCACACGACATTGCCGTTGACTGGAATTACCCCGTCACGTTCTGCAATTGTGTCAACGCACCAAGGGATATCTACTTATGTCAAAGACGGATGAGTTGGGCCAACTGTTATAGAGACTGAACTCTCCAGCCGTTAACCACTAGAGTAGGGGAGAACCGCACATTTTATCACAACTACAAGAGGTAGTAACTCTAGCACTGCAATGTGTTGTTTGTTGATGCACTATCTCGATCCGTACAAAACCAATCGATGTCTGCGTCGATACGAAATATGGAAGAGAAATAGTGATACACAACCATGTGCAGATAGTATGAGCGGAGCGAGGTGTTTAAATCAGTATTGTCAACCAACATATGGATTGACAATTTTTCAAAAGAACGGACTCAATTCCCTCTATTTTAATGCTATATTTTTCTTTGCTTGTTTATTCACAGGTACAATTGTCCAATTCAGAAGTCAAATTATATGAACAGCAAGAACATTGAATAATCTCCACGATATTACATGGAGGGATACTTGGTTATAAAACATTACACAAACTTGTGAAAATAAGTGATATAGCGAATAACTTTTGGTACAGACACAGAAATATACAACTAAATAGTAATGTAAAAAAAGAAATGAATGTACAAATAGTATCTTTGAGAACAACACTTCACAAAATACATTCTGATGTTGAACTCATATGGCTCTCTCTATTCACTCTACTGCAAACTATTCTTACAAAAGCTTATCCTTGTATCTACTTCCTGTTAATACAGGTACACCTTCATTAATCATTTACACACTTAGTTCTAGGCATAAGAAGAATACATTAAGCTAAAGCATAGGTAGTCAAATCCTTTTAAAGTAATCGTCATGTGATGACTTTGAAATGGTGTTCTTTGTGTGAACATAGAAAGAAAGAAAGAAACTAAGAGGAAGGAAGGAAGCAAGGAAGAAAGAAAGAAGGGAGGGAAGGAGGGAGAGAGGTAGGGTGAGAGATAGAAGCAATTTGCGATTGAGAGTACTAGTATTTGAAGATAATCTAGTATTTGAAAGTTCAAATTAATAACAAAAAGTACCTCGAATATGGTTAAACATTTTGTATATTTTACATCAATTACGTATTTTAATGAGACCTGCATTATTATTACTCCTTTTGTAGAAGACCTTTTTCTATATCTTAGAGTTTACTAGCTATACAAAAGTAACTCAGAATAAAGAGGATTTCACACATAATTCCCAGAAAATTCATGATATACGTATCATTTGTCATGAAAATAGCTTATACTTACCTACATATCATAAACATTTTAATAAAAATCGTTAGAGCTATTTTTGAGAAAATCACACATATTTCATGTAAAGGATAGTTTGGGATGCGGAATTTTTTTCAAACAGTTCGTGTCGTATCTTTGAAAGCTCCTGAACTTAAATTACCAATTTTCGTATTTAATTCGGAGTTTGCGGGGTGCTTCTTTTTCTTAGTTTCTTATCTTTTCTTTTCTTTTCTTTTCTTTCTTTCTTCCTTCCTTCCTTCCTTCCTTCTTCCTTCCTTCCTTCCTTCCTTCCTTCCTTCCTTCCTTCCTTCCTTCCTTCCTTCCTTCCTTCCTTCCTTCCTTCCTTCCTTCCTTCCTTCCTTCCTTCCTTCCTTCCTTCCTTCCTTCCTTCCTTCCTTCCTTCCTTCCTTCCTTCCTTCCTTCCTTCCTTCCTTCCTTCCTTCCTTCCTTCCTTCCTTCCTTCCTTCCTTCCTCCTTCCTTCCTTCCTTCCTTCCTTCCTTCCTTCCTTCCTTCCTTCCTTCCTTCCTTCCTTCCTTCCTTCCTTCCTTCCTTCCTTCCTTCCTTCCTTCCTTCCTTCCTTCCTTCCTTCCTTCCTTCCTTCCTTCCTTCCTTCCTTCCTTCCTTCCTTCCTTCCTTCCTTCCTTCCTTCCTTCCTTCCTTCCTTCCTTCCTTCCTTCCTTCCTTCCTTCCTTCCTTCCTTCCTTCCTTCCTTCCTTCCTTCCTTCCTTCCTTCCTTCCTTCCTTCTTCCTTCCTTCCTTCCTTCCTTCCTTCCTTCCTTCCTTCCTTCCTTCCTTCCTTCCTTCCTTCCTTCCTTCCTTCTTCCTTCCTTCCTTCCTTCCTTCCTTCCTTCCTTCCTTCCTTCCTTCCTTCCTTCCTTCCTTCCTTCCTTCCTTCCTTCCTTCCTTCCTTCCTTCCTTCCTTCCTTCCTTCCTTCCTTCCTTCCTTCCTTCCTTCCTTCCTTCCTTCCTTCCTTCCTTCCTTCCTTCCTTCCTTCCTTCCTTCCTTCCTTCCTTCTCCTTCCTTCCTTCCTTCCTTCCTTCCTTCCTCCTTCCTCCTTCCTTCCTTCCTTCCTTCCTTCCTCCTCCCTCCTCCCTCCTCCCTGCCTCCCTCCCTCCCTCCCTCCCTCCCTCCCTCCCTCCCTCCCTCCCTCCCTCCCTCCCTCCCTCCCTCCCTCCCTCCCTCCCTCCCTCCCTCCTCCCTCCCTCCCTCCCTCCCTCCCTCCCTCCCTCCCTCCCTCCCTCCTCCCTCCCTCCCTCCCTCCCTCCCTCCCTCCCTCCCTCCCTCCCTCCCTCCCTCCCTCCCTCCCTCCCTCCCTCCCTCCCTCCTCCCTCCCTCCCTCCCTCCCTCCCTCCCTCCCTCCCTCCTCCCTCCCTCCCTCCCTCCCTCCCTCCCTCCCTCCCTCCCTCCCTCCCTCCCTCCCTCCCTCCCTCCCTCCCTCCCTCCTTCCCTCCTTCTTCCTCCCTCCCTCACTCCTTCCTTCCTCCCTCCCTCCCTTCCTTTCTTTCTTTCTTTCTTTCTTTCTTTGAGTTGTACTGTTCTTAAACTCACACATAGGCACATGGGCGCTTTCCATAGAAATACCTTTTGGGGGAACCTTAAACATGTATTTCCGATGAACCCTCGATTTCGAACTTTTTAGTGAAATACAACAATTATTCCTCTATTTACTGTAAGTGCGTAATACAGGGAGTAAAAAGGAATGAAAGGAGATCATAGTACAACGGATAACGCAGTAGTGTGCAAAACATTATTACACTTTATCTGTCATACATCTGTTATACATTTCTCATCCTTTAGTATTCATATTTAAAGTTGTCCTTTTCTACAGACTTATTAGTAGACTGTTTCTTTATGACAACCCTAAAATAGGACAACTATCCAACTACTGCATTTTCCCCCTCTCACGGAAAGGGCGGACGTTACAAGAATTTAAGAGCAGTTGTAAAAGAGTGGTCAGTAGATGGCAAAAAAAAGTTAATAGAGGAACATCCTCACTCGCCATAAGGATCTATGTGAAGACTTAATAGGCTTTATCTGGACAGGAAAAGAAACATGCTTGTTTGTCTGTTTGTTCGCTCGTTTTTCCTGTTCTATTCTCCTTTGGTGGTGCAATGCAGTTTTTCTGTTCCGATTCGTCATTCTTACGATAATACGTTACGCTCATTCCGCTCATCTTCACGGTATAGTATATTAATGATGGTCTTTCAACACACTGTGCAGTCCAATGCCAAATGCCACAGGTGTCAGAAGAGATACACGAACTCAAGCGAATCTCTTTGGCACTTAGTATCCTTTACAAGGAAAATAAGGAGGTCAACTGATAGTTTCGTTCCAGCACAATCGCTACCAGCTGATTTCGCATGGAAATGGCAGTTTTGCATATCCACTTTCGAACACACATCCTGCGCATAAACCTTAAGAATACAACAATTATTCGATGTTTAGCACAGAAGACGAGAATATGTTTCTTATGGAGTTAAGCTGAATGAAAGTCTGCTTATACAAGTCAGATGAGCATTTTAATTTGATGTTCAACAATAATGAATTTGTACCATCAACAAAATGCATCTTGACTGGCCCCATAGCTCAGCCGGTAGAGCAATCGAAGGCTGTGCAAGGGCTTCCAGGTTCGATTCCCGGCAGCGGGATAAGGAGTTTTTCTCCTGCCAAGAAAAATCCTTATCCTCCCTAGAGACTGGAAGTATTAATAAGAGTGAATGTGACTGTGATCTAATGTACAACCGACTCCAAATGTTTTCCGATGGGCGAGAGGGTGTAGGGAAAAGAGACGAAAAATTTTCTAATGAATTACTTGCGCCTGGTTCACCCCGGCCATCGACGGTTCACCAGTTATTTATTTTTGTGTGAGTGTGAGTTACTCTGATATTATGTGGTCAGCGGGAGTAGACAAGAAGCTGAATAAGTTTCTCCTATCCAAACAAAACAAATGCGCACAGTTTTTCTGCACGTATTTAAACAAATAAGATTGCTTTTTTGTGGTAGCATTAACGACGTTTAAGAAATGTGTTTAAACAATTCCTTAAACAAAGATAATGCACATGGTATATTCCGCAATAATAATAATAATAATAATAATAATAATAATAATAATAATAATAATAATAATAATAATAATAATAATAATAATAATAATAATAATAATAATAATAATAATAATAATAATAATAATAATAATAATAATAATAATAATAATAATAATAATAATAATAATAATAATAATAATAATAATAATAATAATAATAATAATAATAATAATAATAATAATAATAATAATAATAATAATAATAATAATAATAATAATAATAATAATAGATAAACCGATTCGGATTTAAAGGGTGATTGGGGGAGAAGCTACGTCGTAACCTATAGAGGTTGGTGCCTCATAGTTTTTTGAAGCATGCTCTTTTGCGATTTGCTGTTACTTGTGTTACGCTAAACTTTCATTTTCATTTGAAGTTCTGTTTTCCTGCTATTTCCGACAGCCATTCAACGTTTTAAACTTCGATGTGAAATATCAGGTCAAATACACGATTTCATGTTCGCTGAATAAGAACAATTTTAAGTTTTACAGCAGACATGCGTGTCTCAATGAATAGCTTTAAAAACGTGGTCTATCAAAATTATTTAAACCTTTTAAAATTTAATTTCATTATAAAGTGATATGGCGCTTCTAATGCCGAATATTTAGTTTCTTTGCTGCGCATTCGTTCTGGATTTGTAACGTTAATGTTGTTTTCTTTATGTTGATATTACTTTCTTACCACCAAGTGTAAGAGAAATGTTGGAATTACAAACACATTACGTCCCTCACCCTTGTAGACAGTATGAGCTGGCAAGTCGACCTTTGAAACCACCTGGCATAACTAATAGATAAGCCATCCTGGGTTCCCCCCTCGGCTAGGAGCATGTGACTTGGAAAAAATTTGGAGCGGGCGGTGCTAAAAACCTTAAAGATACGAAAACCCAATGTTAAGGAGTACCACCATTGCCAATAGGCAATGTTCTCAGGAGTGGCCGACGATCTTTGTTATTAAACGCGGGACATAAATGGATTAATAAAAAGAAAAACTACAAAAACTTGAGTGCCATATTCTTTAATATTTCCACGGGAACTGATCTTGATACAGTCAGGACAACGCCTTGAAAGATTCAACCGTGACTTTGGATCGGATTCGGGGTGATACACATCATTCAAAATTGTTTTTACAAAATGTAGAAACTGAAACCTTGAATGTCATAGCACCAAGTCAACGGAGACGCCATCCTAATGCTGTGGATTACCTTTCACTAACTCGATGATTGTCATATTAATAATACATTCCGTAGTATGTATATTCATGTAAGTAAAACATGGTAATGGAAGATGTGGTAAGTAGCCTGAAAGATAAAGCTCGATTTGCTTTTACCTAATAATATATCGCACTAAATAGAGCAAAACTAATTACGAGATGTTATTTTATCTGAAAGTTTAAGGGGTGGTAAAGATGTAATATAGATCAGCCTTAATCAGTATTTCCAAACAGCTTTAAAATACACCTCCCTTTTGAGAATTACTTCGGAGTTTCAAATGTCTTTCTATCCACAGAACAACTGACAGGCTTATTTCAAATACTTCCGAGCACTGCTTCTAAGATGCATTGTCATTGCAAGCCTTCGACAAAATGTGGAATTTCTATCATTGTAGGTGCATTTTGAAGTAAGTATGTAGCGTAAAGATGCCTAATTCCGTGATACAAAGTTGAGTTTCCTGCCATGCTTTTATTCTGCAATAGTTAGTAGTTGTGAAGTATCCAACAGTGAGCTGAACAGTTCTACTTTCCTTTGTCAGCAACTGCTGAGAAAGGAAATGGCTATGGAATATGTTGTTCAATGATGCTGATGAAACGATCAAGATTTTGTGAGCATTGGACTCCCTGCCGAAACAAAATTTTCAATTAATTTCAAACAATTAGTTGGAGGTAAATATAAAGGCAATAATGTTAATAACGGTTTGCATTTTGCAATGTAGATGAAGGTCAAGAGAATCACTGCTCATACGTCGGCATTGTTTTTGATGGCACAGAATTAGGATGAATTAGAAAACCACTATCACAGATTAGGAATCCCATCACGCATTTAGGGGTCATCGTCACAAACTTTATTTCTACAACGTTTTAGTATACTTATACAACCTTTTAATTCTCAATCAGGCAACATATGTTCCAAACATTCTAATTGTGTTCTCGAATCGTTTATAAATGACTTTTGTCCATTTATGGCCATTACACAACACTTATTCAAAACTATCACGGAATTACGCAACCTTATCCTACACATATGCACTGAACAATTGTTTGTTATTAGTTTGCTTGTAATTACTGTGACCTTTTCTTCATATAAACCGACTGATGCTTTCATATACTTATTACATTAAAGTATTGGGAAAAAGTAATTCCTTTGTTAAAACTCAATTTTTGCTCTCCACAATTGTTGTTTTCATTCAAACTCCAAACAACCACGTTTGCTGTTTGAGCAACAATTATGTGTTTTATGACTAGTTACTTTTAATTTCGTGTGTAATAGCTAAATAGGAATACGATTTGCACGAAAAGACTTGGACCTCTTTGTTGTTGTGTTGTTTTTGTTATCCGTTGTCTCTGTGTTTTTTCAAAGTTGCTTAAAGTTGCTCACGATAAAAGGTTGAAGGTATTCTTGTTGCAAAACATGATATGAATTTGAAAAAGTTATATTTTAATTTGATTTGTCTTGTCCGAGATAAACTATATACAGTAAATGTAAAGCTAGATAGGAGTCAAAAACACTGATACAGGCTGATGTAAAATAGGAGTCAGAATGAAAAATATTTTAAGAATAGCTTTACCACTTACATTATGATGAATCTGAGAGTAGAGCCCAAGCCACTAGGTATGCAGATATGTTGGGCGTGTACATAAATGGCATTTAATGATCAACTTGCGAGCCAAAGAATCTACCACCGCTGGGTCCAAATTGTTCTAAAGGAATTACTTACGTTTTCAGAAAATAAGCAGTTATTCGATGCAGAATTGCACGTTTAGAGTCCACCTATATTTGTAACAAACAGCTACTCCCACATGTTTTTAATCATTTCTGAGAGCAGGGGCAACTCCCTGTTCATGCTCTCAAATTCCTTTCACTGTTTCCTGGATCATCCTGCCACTCGTTGACCTTTAGTTTCGTCATGCAACACTATTTTAGGGATAACCTTGATACTTGGCTCCTCTCGATATCTCATTATTATGTAGCTCGGTGAAACTTTTGTTCGGTCTGCAGCAAGCAAAGCATGATCATTTCATTGCTTCGAAACGCTGCCGGTGTTTCAATATTCTGTTGCCTTAAAGCCGTGTTTTGGAGGTTAGATAAATGCACACCATGCTTTACCAGCTTCGAGTAATCACAAGGTGAAAGATCAAGTAGATGTACATATCTGAAAAGAATGAGAATTCAAGTGTGCAAACCTAGTCGTTAATGCAGGTACCTGTGCTTCCCGCTGCGTAATATCTTTGGCTTTCCCTTAAGTAAAACTAAGGTTGTTCCAATGAATATCTATTTATAGACAAGCTTACAAACATCAGTCCCACCTACTATCCAGATTATTATTATTATTATTATTATTATTATTATTATTATTATTATTATTATTATTATTATTATTATTATTATTATTATTATTATTATTATTATTATTATTATTATTATTATTATTATTATTATTATTATTATTATTATTATTATTATTATTATTATTATTATTATTATTATTATTATTATTATTATTATTATTATTATTATTATTATTATTATTATTATTATTATTATTATTATTATTATTATTATTATTATTATTATTATTATTATTATTATTATTATTATTATTATTATTATTATTATTATTATCATTATCATTATTATTATTATTATTATCATCATCATTATTATTATTATTATTATTATTATTATTATTATTATCATCATCATCATCATCATCATCATCATTATTATTATTATTATTATTATTATTATTATTATTATTATCATCATCATCATCATCATCATTATTATTATTATTATTATTATTATTATTATTATTATTATTATTATTATTATTATTATTATCATTATTATTATCATTATTATTATTATTATTATTATTATTATTATTATTATTATTATTATTATTATTATCATTATTATTATTATTATTATTATTATTATCATTATTATTATCATCATCATCATCATCATCATTATTATTATTATTATTATTATTATTATTATTATTATTATTATTATTATTATTATTATTATTATTATTATTATTATTATTATTATTATTATTATTATTATTATTTCAAATGCCTGCTACGACTTCCGTTAAATGACTATTTGATTAAACGATCGCTTTTTTAGATTTACCGACTACTCTACTCACTGTCTCTTTTGTTGTACGTTGTTAAGCCAGACAAAATGTTCTCTGTTGTTCCTGGTATGAGAAGGCAGGTAAATTTCAGATAGTTCAATTACAATTTTGCGAAAATGAGTTTTTTAGACATAATTTCGTGATATTTGGAGCACGCTTCATCCAATGATCTAACCATATTAGATGCGAAGCAAAGGAGGCTTGGAAATGATAGCGTTCACTTCAAATCGTATTTTCACTTTCTACTAGGTATAGTAAACAGGGGAAGTATTGTATTCGACTCAAAATTTCGATGTGGAAATTTAAGCGGAAATATGTTTTGAGGCTTTTTAGAAAAAGGTCCGTCTTTCTTTTTGTGAATGCATCTGTGTGTGTGTGTGTGTGTGTGTGTGTGTGTGTGTGTGTGTGTGTGTGTGTGTGTGTGTGTGTGTGTGTGTGTGTGTGTGTGTGTGTGTGTGTGTGTGTGTGTGTGTGTGTGTGAATAACTCAAAAAGTAAGGTTGGTTAAAACTAAAGCCGGTATTTAAGTTTAATATCTTTCAAGGATGGGACACGAAGATTTTGAAGAAAATTTCCCCACTCTAAACTACCCATTCAATAAAAATTTTTCGAAAATTTTTATTTTCTCAAAAATGGCTCTTAATAATTTTGCTGTTTAGGGTATTTTATGGCGTATGAAATCTATAGGTATTTTGTATTTTCTGGCTATAGCCTATATAGTCATGTTTACTCTTGATGACTTTTGCACAATTGGTAAACCGTAAGAGATAGACTAAATCTTACTATACAAAAATATAGATCTCGTTAAAACACAAGATATGCCCGAATAATTTTTTATGGAGTGAATCATTTCGGTGTTAGTCCTTGTTATTTGTGTGAGTTCTATATTACTTATACTTTCATCAAATGGAAGGTTGTCATTCACTTTTTTATTTCTTGGCCGTGCAAAGATAATGGAATTTCAAGGTCTTCTATAGCGACGAGCGTTAAAGATTTGACTATCGCTTAAAGCCTACTGTATTCTAGGGTTGCCAGGTCCTAAGTTTTTCCCGTAAGTTGTACGTTTTATGGGTTAATCTTGCATTTTACGTTTGTTTCCCTCCCATAAAACTGTTTCTTCCGTTTTTCTACTTTTCGGGCAAAATGCAATTAGTGATATTCTGATAGACTGCACTGCTGTGTAATATTCTGATAGACTGCACTGCTGTGTAACCATATTTATTTAGAGAATGTTGATAACGCAATAAAACAATTGGCTATTCTGTACCGCGAGAACACATATACGGCATCATTGTTGATTGTTATGTTCTCGTACCTCGTAGTTGTATCAAGCTAGAAGTTATTGATGGTGTAGACTGTCGAACCAAGCAAACCCTTAATTGAAGAACAAAACAATATTTATACTATATGCAACGTTAAGCTAAGTAATATGTACATATGTGCTTAGAATAGAAGTGCTAAAGTGGGTACTAAAGTTATTAAACGTTTACGAATACATTATTTTATTAAACAGGGTTAACTTTATATTTCGTTTTTCATTTCAGGTCGTTTAATTTGCGAAATGAGTGCCTTTTCACAGACGAGATCCAGCAGCCATCCAAGTACTCCGCCCAAAAAGCTAAAATTGCAACATAAACATATTTGAAAATATGGGAAGAAACTTACAAGTGGGTGGCTCAAAAGATCGTGCTTATTGTAAAGTATATAAAAGGAGTTTACTGTAAGATATGGCAGTCAGTTTGATGTTAAACAGCATGCACAATAAGCATCAGTTGAAGGAGAAGGGAACTACAGGAATAAATATACTCTCAACTTATTCTAACAGTGTTAAAAAATCAGACAATGACGTGACTGCATATGAGCTAGTCCTCGTTTATCACGGTATAAAACATAGTTATAGTCACAATAGTTTGGATTGTGGAAACAAGTTAACGAGGTCATTATTCCATGATTCAAGTACTGCTGGAAGACTAGATTGTGGCAAAACGAAGTCTGAACTGTTGGTTAAAAATCTGATGTGTTGCACTCACATGACTTCCTGAACTCTCGTACTAACCATTCTTAAAACTCTTATTTCTATATCTTCGTGTTAGTTGAGATAAACATTTGCAGAAATTATCTTGTTGCTTATTTCCTTGTAAGTACAAGGGAAACATGGGAATAGGCGATAGTCAACTCTTAAAGCTTTCAAATTCCGCTCTCTTTGCACGGTTAACATACAAAAAATTGAATACCGCTGTTCCATTTAACAGAAGCATGTCCTCCAAAACTCACACGAATAACAGACCATATCTCCGAAATGGATCACTCTACAAAAAAAAAAAAAAAATATTTAGACATAAATTGTGTATTTTAGCAAAATCTACATTTTTTGTAGAGCAAGATTTGGTTTATCTCTTATGGTTTACCAGTTACGCAAAAGTCATCCAGAGTACATATGACTGCAGGGGCTATAGCCAGAAAATTCAAGATATAAGCACCTTTCGTTTGTCACAAAAATGTCTCAAACATATGGCATTTTAATCAAAATCGTTTGAGCCATTTTCAAGAAAATAACAATTTTCGAAAAATTTCCATATAAAGGGTACTTTAGTGTGAAGCAATTTTCTTCAAAGTCTTCGTGTTGCATCCTTGAAAGACATTAAACTTAATTACCAACTTTGGTTTTTAACCGACTTTTAATTTTTGAGTTACGCTGTCCACAGACTGAAACACACACACACACACACACACACACACACACACACACACACACACACACACACACACACACACACACACACACACACACACCTTTTTCTAAAAATGCGGGTTTTTTTATTCAGGGGGCCGCAAAACATATTTCCGGTGAAATCTTGACATCGAATTTTTGAGTGGAATACAATACCTCCTCTACTTAACTACACGTAGTAGAGAAAGTACAATTGTACTTGCCCCTAAAGGCATAGAGGATTTTGTGAACATTATGATCCTGATAAATGTTGTCAGTTTTATGTAGTGCTACATATGCCTCTAACAAAGGAACAGAAAGCAGAAAAATGTTTCCTATTTGCATTAGGTATTCTTATCCATGTAAAGGGATTGAACATAAATTGTGTGTGGTTGAAAGGCTTGCCTCTGGCGCGGAGGACCCGGGTTCGATCTCCGGTACCAGCATGGCGATTTTATCCCCTCTGGGAGGTCTGGCACGGGGTGCATTCAGCCTCGTTAGTCCCGGGGTGGCCAATTGAGGAGGTACTTAATGGAAAAGTAACGGCCCCAGGTCGTGAAGACCGCATAACTGGCCCCCAGCCGGGAGGGATCGGGACGCTGACCACGTACCACCCTCCAGTACTGCACCCCACCAATGACGCCTCTAGTGCGCCGAGGTGGGGGACGCAGCGGCTGGGCGGTAAGGCTTGGCCCTTCATGGGCTGTAGTGCCGGGGGTTAGCTTAGATTGAAAGGAATAATGAAACTGCTACATACATAAGTGAAATGTTAGAAAGTATTCAAAGTTCCAATCTTAATCTAAATTATATATCTGCATATAGTGCAGATAGTGCTAATGTTAATTTTTTGAAAAAGCATTCTGTATATGCACTGTACAAAGCACACATTTCAAATATTGCAAAGGCTAGCTGTACCAAGCATATATTGCACAATGCCATGAAGTATGCTGGTGAAGGTTGCATGTGGACATTGAGAAAGTTGTTTTGAAAATTTATAATCATTTTTCAGTATCAGCCAAAAGAAGGATGGAATTAGTAATTTTTTGAATTTGTAGACTTACAATGGCCTGAATTGATTCACCATGCACCTACCACATAGTTG
This sequence comes from Tenodera sinensis, assembly GCA_030765045.1. Taxonomy (NCBI): domain Eukaryota; kingdom Metazoa; phylum Arthropoda; class Insecta; order Mantodea; family Mantidae; genus Tenodera; species Tenodera sinensis. Next base: position 144,231,860 of record CM060961.1, on the reverse strand, counting down.
TTTACAACTCCAGCTGTCAAAAGATTGTTACAAAACTGGGATTCTTTGAAGAGCTATTTTCAAAGCATAATGACTGTCCCAAGTTCTTTTCTGATTTGTTTAAAATTGAAAATGCAGATGTAGAATTGCTGGTATTTTTAAATTTTTACTTTCTCCACTACGTATAGTGAAGTAGAGGAAGTATTGTATTCCACCCAAATGTTGAGATTTCACTGGAAATATATGTTTTGAGGCCACCTGAATAAAAAAAAAGCATTTTTAGAAAAAGGTCCATGTGTGTGTCCATCTGTATTTCTGTGTCTGTCTGTCTGTCTGTGGATAGCATAACTCAAATACAAAAAGTTGGTTTATAACCGAAGCTGGTATTTAAGTTTAATGTCTTTCAAGGATACAACATGAAGATTTTAAAGAAAATTGCTTCACCCAAAGCTACCCTTTAAACAGAAAAATTTTCAAAAAGTTTGATTTTCTTAAAAATGTCTCTAACAATTTTGATTAAAATGCCATATGTTTAAGATACTTTTATGACAAATGAAATGTATGCTGAGTTTTCTGACTATACACCATAAAGCCCTATTTGCTCTGGATGACCTTTGCATAACTGGTAAACCATAAGAGATAGACCAAATCTTACTATAAAAATGCAGATGTTGCTAAAACACACAATTTATGTCTGAATAAATTATTTTGTAGAGTGAACCATTTCAGAGATATTCCTTGTTATTTGTGTGAGCTTTAGAGAACTTGTACTAAAGTCAAATGGAACATTGTTATTCATTTTTTATGTTAAGCGTGCAAATGGAACAGAATTTGAAAGCTTTAAAAGATTTGACTATTGCTCAAAACCTACTGTATTCACATATTCTCCTTGCATCTACAAGGAAATAAGCAACAAGATAATTTGTACAATCAAGTCAACTAACACAAAGAAGATATAGGAATAAGAGTGTGTAAGAATGGGTAGTACGAGAGTAGAGGAAGTCATGTGAGTGCAACACATCAGATATTTTTGTTAATGCTGGGGAACTGTTAGATACCACAACTGAAATCCTGGAAAAAAATGATTTGAGTACTTTAGCTATTTTCAGCTCAATGTCAGAAATTAAAATATGTTGAATCAAAGAATTGAAGATGAGTATTTTGGAAGCACAGCAAAATAATTATTAAGAACATTGCCAAATAAATAAGCAAAGTAAACTTGTTAAACATCTCTGTGATTTTTACTTAAATTTGTTGAAGTATTTGAGCACAAATTTGGTTCTAGTGACAACAATAAATGTTCAAGGTTATTAAATTTCACTTTAGGACAAAGTAAATTAAAATTTGATGATTTGAGGCTGCTATGGAAATGTTAGAAATTAAAGACTATGTTAATCAGATAAGCTTTATGAGGAGTTTTGTGATATAAAGAAACAATAGCTGAAAGCTGCAAGACTGAAGGTACTGATGTTGAAAAATGGGTTCATTTCTTTTCCAGTGTTTCTCCCAAGGATGTACCTAATATGAGTAAAGTTGTAGGGTATTTATTATTCCTGGGTCCAATGCATTTGTTGAGAGAATATTCTCTTTGATGAAACAGAAATGGACAGAATCAGATGTTCTAAGGAATTGATTGAATCTGAATTATAGGTGGTTGTAAACTTTCCATATTCATTCATTTTTTTAAATTCTAAAATGTGATGCACAGTAGTCTAAAAAAGCAAAATATGAAAATAAATACCAACAATAAAGGTGCTCATGATGAAAATAAGCCTTGAAAATCCTATTTTGGCATTTAGTTTTATCGAAAAAAATCCTTTTTTCCTTAAAAAACGAAAGATCTTCCTATTTTGGCGAGCAAAACCTAGAAACCATTCCTGTATTTTCCTTATAGCTATAAGAAAATTATTAATAAGAGAATTTTTATAAAATATGTTTATCTTGACTAACATGAAGAAGATAAGAGGAATAAGTGTCTGTGCAAATAGTAGTACAAGATCAGAGAAAGTTGTGTGAGTGCAACACAAGATTTTTTGTTTTTATTTCCTAATTCTTTCTTTCTTACATTTTTTTTTAATTTGTTCAATTTATATCCCCATTTAAGCATAATGATCTTATTTCCAGCATTTTTACTTTGGAACATTTGTCCTATCGGTAATGGTGGTGACCTTGTATACTGTGGTTTTTCTTTGGGTTTTATACATTAGATATCTCTCTCTCTCTCTCTCTTTGTACTTCCTAACTCTGGAGAGGATAGCAATCTTGGCTAAAGAAAAATTCACACCCCGAGCTAGGAATTGAACCTGGAACCCCTCACACAGGAGGCAATTGTTTTACCTGCTGAGCTACAAGGCCCGCTAAACAGTATTTTCTTCACCTGTTGGTCCATTTCAAATCACATTGTCCTTGTCAATGTAAAAGGATTAATTTCTGCACATCAATTTATCTGCACCAAATGACTTGGAACTCATTTTTAACAATCTATTGCTGCCAAATCTATTATCAAACAACCTTGGTTACCGTGTGTGATATTTTCTTTTACATAATCTCAATTTAAAAATATGGAAGAAGAAATTGAGGCAGCAAACAGCAGAGTAACAGAAGAAAGGTGAAAACAACTGCAGGACAATGGCAATCTGTATTTTGGTACTTACTGTAACATTATTATGTAGTATATGCTTGAATTTTAGAGTAAGCTATTGCTAGTTATTAACAGAATTTTATGGAGCATAAAACAATCATTTCTTCCTGCATGAAGGGATCACAAGTTTGATCCCCGCGGCCAACCTTCCTGAACATGAATGGGTTTTTTTAAGATTTTCGCAACTCACCAGGCGAATACTGGGAAGGATAATTACCTCCCCCAAATTTCCCATTCCTCCATTTCATTTCATTTTCCTTTTAATCTAGTCTTTCAGGTTGGGAAGTGTTGGCGATGGACCAGTTAGTGTTGCTGTGTGGGGAATTTGCACACTGTAACTGCTGTTCTCAATGAATGGATGGCCTTATAGTTGTCAGACCTGTCGAAGAAAGGTACCACTAGTCAAGATGAATCTCCAGCACACATTAGGGACCCTGACATCAGCTGACTGCTTGCCCAGGTTTCCTCACCCACGTAGAGCACTCTCATTCCATCCTTACCTCCCAAGGTCTGACATACAATAGCCTCCACAGGCTCAGTGTGGAATCCCCTCTGTACATACTTCACCCTTACTTCTCTCTCCCGCATGAAATCAGAATGCTCTTAGAACTTCATTACTTTATTTCCTGAAGCCATAATAAAGTTTTGGATTTAACATTTCTTGACTCATTTTGGCACAGATGGAGCGGACTTCCACTGCATAATTCCTGCACAATATCTACAAGAACATAAGGCCAAGCAGAAATAAATTAACACTACTGGAAAAAAAACTAACACAATCATAAGTTTTTTTATTTAATTTGTTTTATTTTTTTATCAGGTTTATGTTTTACACCAAAAATGTTGCTGTCAGCCTGGTGAAGCGAAGTGATTGAAGTGAAGTGATTGCTAGCAACAATTGTAGTTTCATATGTACAGTACAGTATAAATACTTTTATAAATTATAATTTTATAAACTCTCTCCAAAACTAGTCCTGTGATTAACATAATTAAAAGTAAGTTGGGGCAGAATGTATTTCGAAATATTGACATATTTTTCAGTTTAAGTATTCTTCTAATGCTTCTTAAGATGCTAAACAATTTGACGCTAAAGAATGTTTACATACCTAAAAACATAGGACATTTCAGATTTTCAAAAATTCCACCCATGTAATGTAGAGAAGATAAAAGTATAGGGTAAGCCCAGGATTTTATGGATGTCTGGTAACCCTAGTATGTATATAATTTTTGTAAAGTTTATTTAACATAAATTGAAAAATGTGTCAAAATTTCTAAACACATTCTACTCCATTATTATTTATTTATGCCAACAAGCTTACTGCTGGTGTTTTTAAACACACAAGCTGTGTGGGCAATGTTTAAGAGGTGGAATCAGAACTGAAAAATTCAATGCCATAGCCGGGATATTAACCACTGGCAAGTTGGCCATGATAGCTTAGTGGTTAAAGCAGCTGCTCGATAAGCGGAAGGTCTGGATTCAAATCCCAGCTATGGAATTGACTTTTTCAGTCCTGATTCCACCTCTTAAACATTCTACTCCAACTTACGTGTAATTATGTTAATCACAGGACTAGTTTTGAAGAGGGTTATCTCCATCACTCAGCTGTTGTAAAGTGCTGCACATGTTATTAATATACTTTTATAATGCTTCTGCATACAGCAGAAAGAATCATCGTGTGCAATTCAAATGTGAAAACAGCCTTGCAGGAAAGTTAGGTGGCAATTTTTAACAAATGTATGGATGTATCTGTTCTATATGTGGTATTGTGACACCAAGCATGACACAAAACAAAGGACTATTGGGGCTAAGCTACCTCACACCACATACTAGGCCACTGAGATTTGGCATAGCTAAGGTTTTGGGGGTCCTCTGCAAATAAATGATGGGGGCCCTACTTACCCATAAAGCTTAAAAATGGAGAGATTAAAATATTACATATTTACTCACATAGAATAAGTTAAAATAACACTCCCTGATTAACAACACTAACATTTATTTTTCCTAAACACAAAATATACACTCGCTAAATGTATAATATATATAGGTGGAACAAAATCGTTAGCTGGCAATATTCTAAGTAACTCAGGTATTAACCAAGTAAATTTCTATTTGTGGTACCTCAGAAGCAATAACATTGAACAACTGGTTAGAGCAACACATATTGATTTATGTTTATACCTTCTTACCAAATTCTAAAATAATTCAATTTAGTGGCCAATAAACTACATTTACACATAGGTACTAGTCGTACTTACTGTATAGTTTGTTTGCCTTTTAAAACAACTATATTGAATAAAGTACTGTGCTTTAATGAATTTCTCTTTAGGATTGTGAATGCTTTTGAGAGCATACGTACTTGGGGTAAGATTGTTTCACACATTTTAGCAGCCTGCCTTGGTAGCATGATGGTTAGCGTGTCTGCCTCACGTTCAAGAGGTTGCGAGTTCAAATCTCGCTTAGGGTAAGTTATCCGGGTAAGGTTTTTTTCTAAGGTTTTCCCTACCCTGAGAAGACGAATGTCAGGTAACTTAAAGCTCCATGGACCTCGGGCTCATTTGAGCATCATTTCACCCATTTCATTTCATTCATTCGTTTGATGTGATACAATGTTGGAGGATCTTAATTAAAAAAAACAAAAACATTTTAGCAAGAAAGGGTAGAAAATGCTTACATGGTTCACTTCTGTTGTCAGTATGTCATCAGTGAACTGGATCTGTTCCAGCACTTCTTCCTAGCGATTTTCCATGCTTGAATTGAATAGGAAATGTAATTTTTAAGGAAACTATCAAAGCCAGTCTGGGGCTTTGTGATGTTATTGAGCCAAATTTTGAAAAGTGTGTGAATTAAAAAATATCCCAAGTGATCCTACAAATGTGTAACATGTATTTCACTTAGGTTTTCAGTAAGATTGTGTTAAATTCATTATGCAAATGCTTAGCACTAAAATATGTGTCTTTAAGGACAGTAGTTTTCAAACAACTTCCGTGGTTCTTCCTTTAAATTTTGGAGGAAATTGCCAACCCCTTTTACTAATAACGTTTTGTTTTATTTCACTTATTTGAAGGTAATCCAAGTAAATATTCTGTTAAATAAGGAAATATTGAAGCTATTAACAATGAAGCAACAAGAGTCTAAAATAAGAACAAATTAGAAACTAAAAGCTTCATTTATCTTGCAATATTACTAATATAAGAGAAGCTTTTAGTTTCTAATTTGTTCTTATTTTAGATAAATATTCTGTTATTTATGTTTAATCAAAATAGCTAAGAATATCCATTTAAGGGATAGCAGGTTTTGAAAGTTGTCATTTACCTATATAGATATATCTGATACAAGTTCATATTAAAAGCACTATTATTAATACTGTGTAATTATTCTCTTATTCATTTAATTATTCATTCATTTGAAAATTAATTTTGATATTTTTACATCTGGGATTGAAAAGTAATGAAAGACATATCTTTAAGAGGTATGTAAGTGCGTAAATGGTGTACTTCACAGTTTGAGGATGCTAACCCAAGGGCTAGGGTAGATTTAATAATACCTATAATTCAGCCTAATCATCAGAAAGTTGCAACTATTTTACTATTTTAATCAACTTGAATAACTACGTCAAGTAGTTTTCTATTTATGGGTGAGAAGTACTGTTCCCCTTTGTAGATCCAACTTGTGTCTGTATTATTGCCTTGTAGGTAATTCTGAAGGAAAAAATTCATTAGCTATACACGTTCTAAGAAAGGTTTTATCTGTGGACGCCACCAAGCTGCTAGTAAACAGGTGTCAAATGATAATGTTTCTAGTATTGATATGTATTACATCATGCTTGGCCCCCTGCATGCAGAAAGTGCCCAGCAGAGCCCTCAACTGCCTATGACCTTGACACCACTGTAGTAGGCCATTGGCCCTTGATGGTTGAACACTTAATACTGCCCTACAAGCAAATCTAAAGATATACAGTTTTATTTATATATAGTTTTGCTGGTTTAAAGGAGAAGCTTTATTTCAACTTTTAATAAATGCCTTTAGTTGTAAACTTCTATCAGTTAGTTTAATATTTCATGCTTCTGCAAAGAAAACTTTGTAAATTCCAATTGTACCTTAATACCATACAAATATAAAATGCGCACAATAAAATTTTATTTCTCCAAAAATACAACCAAGAGATGCATCTAAAATGACAACTACTAGTTGAAATGTTTCCTTTTAGCAGAAAATATTCATTATGACATACATTATTTAAAACTGAGGAAGTGTGGTACAAATAAATGAACATCAGGTCTGAGATATTAAATTAGTGTATGTTCACATCCTTTAAAATTTTATAGATTTATTCAATCACAATGCAAGTTCTTTTACAAAACACACTTACGTGCCTATAACAAAAAAGTTGATGTAGCAAATTCAAACATTTTATTCACTTTTTAAAAGTAGCATCATAAAATAAAGCTTGTTTAGTGAGTGTACATCCATCCACAGAAACTTCTCAGTAACTTTGCAAAGCTCTCAATATTCAATGTTGAATGGATAGTGTTTATGGTCACTAGCACTGAAACACAAAATTAAAGACATATTTGTTACTCAAGTTGATATTTTATACAAGCTGTACAGGAAAAAAATTACTAGAAAACAATAAAACCAGAGAAATTTGTATCATGAGCTGGTTCCCAACCAAGGATCTTTGGCTATCATTAGCTAATTATCATACCTAGATATAATTATAAAGATTTGTTATCCAATTTTCTACATCCTAAACAAACTTTGATACTGAGTGATTTAAAGCTGGAGATGTAAAAATGCAATGGTAGCTTAATGGTTAAAGCAGCCGCTTGATAAACAGTAGATCCATGGTTCAAATCGCAGCTATGGCATTGAATTTTTCAGTCCTGATTCCACCTCTTAAACATTGCCCACATACGCCTTGTGTGTTTGGAAACACCAGCAGTAAGTTTGTTGGCATAAATAAATAATAATTACCATCTATAGGTTACTTAAACCTGGGACATAAAGTCCTTACAATCTGTAAGTCGCCCTTGGGGTATTTATCTCTGATGTGAGATTCTCTTGTGGCCTACCGGGAAAGTACGAATTGGCTGGACAATTTAGTGTCATGCTGGCAAGTTGGCCATGGTAGCTTAGTGGTTAAAGCAGCTGCTCGATAAGTGGAAGATCCATGGTTCCAACCCCGGCTATGACATTGAATTTTTCAGTCCTGATTCCACCTCATAATGAATAAAGTTTTGCCAAAGGACTTATTCACTCTTTCCTGATGAAATTGTTTGCCTTCATATATCCTGTTTTGCATCAGTACTTGGCAATGAATAAATCATACCAGAGTATCTAACCAGAAAATGATGTAACAACTTTGCATACTTCAAAAGCCAAATGCTATACATTCATGCAGCTTTAGAATTGATTATTTCTACAACATAGCCTGCTGGGTATTGCATGGTACCTGGCATGACAGGTTGACCTCTGAAGCAACATTACAGAACATTACCTTCTTCTATATAAGATTACCCATATATTTTCTCATTGGTCTTACCAAATGCCTTTCATATAATCCACAAATTATATACAGGATGTCTCAAGAAATTATACTAACACTTTGAATGACTATAAAATTATTTATGAACATAGAGACAAATTTAAAGGCTTGAATTACAGAAGAAAAAAGGAATTAAAGATTAACTACCCATAAACTGCTGAAATTTTTGTTTTTCAGGTAACTAAGGCAACAACATGGCAGAAGATCAACTTAGTTTTGAAGAGAGAATGTTTCTTCCACTTGCTATATATACTAAAGTACTAAAAATGGGATTTATGCTGCAAAAGAAGAACACGAAAAATCATCCCTAGAAAGGAATAATGAATGTGTTTCAATTGATGTTGAAAACAAATAGTACTTTACTGTGGGAATGAAGGAAAAGTTTGTCCGTAAGTGTTATTGGAAAACCAAAAACACCACAGAAGTACAAAGACAGTTCAGAAGGGAGTTCGATAAACTGCCATCAATGCACCTGACCATTCCTCGCATCAGAGATAAATTTGAAGCAGATGGAATCATACGCAACATCAATAAGAATCATTTTGGATGTCCATGGACATCCACCTACCCTGGAAAAGAAGAGCAGATGCAGGAAACTCTTAATTTGATCCCACCAAAACCTCTACAAAAAATGGCTCAGAAGACACACATCTCAAAAGATAGCGTTTATTGCATCATAAAGCATCTGCACTGGAACTCTTACATTTAAACACTAATCCATGCTCTCAATGAAGATGATCCAGATTGGAGAGTTCAATCCTGTGAATGGCACCTGGCAAAATGTAAGAAGATGCATGTACTTACTGGGGTCCTGTAAATACTCATGTTATAGTTGAACACCATTTAATCTTACCAGGGATAACGTTTACTTTCAGCAATATGGAGTACCTTCCCCACTACTATTGCAATGGATTGGACAAAGGGGTAGCACTGAATACCCTTCATGTTCCCCACACCTCACATCAATGACTTGTTTTTATGGGGATACGTCAAGGACAGAGCTTATCGAACAGAACCAAGAACAACTGATGCACTGAAATTTGAAATTGAAATACTATGTCACGAAATTCCAAATGAACTGTTTTGTGATATTTGCAAATTCATTGGTTTACATTATAAGCTTTGTCTGGACAAGGATGGTCATCAATTTGAACATTTGCGAACATGTTTCTTTAATTACATTTTTTTTCTCTAATTCAAGCCTTTGAACATATCTATGCGCATGCACGTGTTTGTGTGTGCATGAGTATGTGTGAGTGTGGGTAAGTGCGTGTGTGTATGTCTGTGTGTGTCTGTGTGTGTTTGTGTGTGTGTGTGTGTGCGTGTGTGTATGTGTGTAAGTGTGAGTGTGTTCTTAAACTCCCTGCAATTTTGGATTATAAAATCATTATCTAAATATAATTTTTTCTTGACTCCTATCTATAGATTCAATAAGAGCAGATTCACTACAACTCTATTTGTGATGTAACAGTTTTAGAGAATGTAATTTATAGGCTTATTCCCAAGTAATTTCTATACTCATTCATCTGAAATGTTTATGACACAAGGAAACAATCTTACCTTCAAGTGCCTCTGAAATATTTTGAGTTATTAAATGCACTTAGAACTGAAGCAGAGTGTAAAGAGTTAGTGTTTCTCTCCATTTTACTGCATTAGCCAGGTATCCGTTTTGCATTAGTTTACAATATTATTTAAAAATCCTAAAAATAAACTTTTAAATTCTTTTGCCACATTTCAGCTTCATATTACTTTCTGATATAATCCCACAGTTAAATAGCTTGAATGATGAAATTATACCTGTTAAATGAGAAAATTTGACAGTGGCATCTTTGCTTTTGTTTTCAAGTAATACTTACTGCTCTAGTGTGGTAATCCTTCCTCCACAGTCAAAAGTATCAAGATATTCCATATCTTCATTACTAAGATTAAAGTCAAAGATACTAATGTTCTCCACAATTCTAGACTTGCTCACTGACTTTGGAATTGTTACAATACCTCTCTGGATCTGTAGAAAAAGAAATTACAAATATCATAACCACTCAAATAATTCTCTTTCCAATTATATAAGGAACAGACATCTCTTATAGACTGCAGCATTCATATAAAGTATCATTCTATGCACATTCAAATAGTAATTCCTGAGTATCCTCAAAAAATGGCAGTTGCAACCTTCAGGTTGATTAAGGGACATGATTGTCTGGCATAACATTTGAACAGAATTGGGATATATTCTTCACTGCTCTGTCCTCTGCGTGATCTACAAGGGGAAATGGACAAAGACCTTCAAATATGCCCAGCCACTTCAAGCGCCCTATTCATGAGTGAAAAATATTGGAGAGCAGGAGGATTAATGACTTCATTGTCAGAAATCCAGCATTAGCAACAACATATATGCAGTAAAAAATCTCAAGAAGAGGTTACACATGCCAAAATAATGAGTTTATTCAGAGCGAAAAATGAAATACACAGTCACATAGCAAAAAAAATTCCATTTCATGGTGATATGATAAAATGAGTGGCCTGCATGTAGGTCCCAGAGACCTTTCCATCTCTTGTACAAGGCATTTACTCAAATCTGACAGTCCTAATAAAACAAATCACATCCTAGACTGCACTAATTGACTATCCACAACATATTTGGGCCTGTGCTTATTTTCATTTATCAGCAACCAACGTTAACATGTTTCTCTTATTTAATTACAATATTACATGCCACATTATACGAGTGAGCCACTTTGCCATTTGTACTTCAGTGTTGCTGTCAGTGTGTGCTTATCTATCTGGACCATATGGTATGGAGCATAGTCCATATCAATTTCCCAGGGTGGGAGTAAGTGAGTCTTAAACATGAAACTGACAAAGTACTTTAATTTAACAAACTGGAAGTGGTACACCATAAACCTCAATATTAATTGCTACAATAAGCATTTTAGTTAAATAAACACAGAATTGCTTCACAAAAACTGATTTATGCAGTTTCGTAGCAACTTTCATAATTCTCAGCTGCTCCTGAGTATTGGATACCATTTTTATTTACTTTAAATTAATACATACTTGAATATGACAAACATTCAGCCCAGGCTCTTAGTCTGTCATATCCTCCAACATAATTTCTTATACATACCTTTTGCTTCTCTATAACTAACACCGGTCCCTAATGACCTAGTTGTCGACGGGTCCTTAAACCCAACTCACTCACTCGCTATAACTAACACAAAACTTTTAATTCTGTTCTCTTTGTACAGACCAATTCCATTTTTTCTTAACTCTACTTAAAAGCTGACCTAAGTTCCTGACCTCCTTTCTAAAAATCCTCTTAAATGCTGTTAACCTATCTCTCTTCTCCCATTTCTGCGCCAGAAATTCTTTCCTCTATACGTCCATTCCTTGACATTCAAAAACTATGTGCTAGTATTGGATATAATTAGCCAATCACATTAGACATGTTTGGAGCATCTTCATATACATTTTTTCAAAGTGTCGAGATCTGCTGCCTGTTGTGCATATTTTAAAAGATGGATGCTATGTTGGATATCATAGTCTGTTTTCCAGAAATTGGCCTAAACTGTTTATTTACTGAATGACTAAAATGCTCCTTAAACCAGGTACTTATATTTGTTTTTGTTCTGCCAATGTACACTTTATCACAGTCATTGCAGTCTATTCTGTATATTCCTGATTTTTTATTTATTGGAACATTGTCTATTTTTCTGGATGGAATTAGATACAGCAGAAAAAAAGCCTCTGGATTTTTTTTTATTCAGTTTTCTTTTTCAGTTCCAAAATCTGTTGTTGCTGGTCTAAATCTGCAAATGAACTTCACTTATTACTCATTCTTTTTACGGAAATGAAATCATAAAGGCTGTATCACATGACACAAAGCAAACATAAGAATGATATTAAACCAAAACACATAACATGAAGTTGATTAATTCTGTCACAATGGTGGCAATGCACGTCATGGCAATGCAACTTCTCTGACTAAGCAAGTGCAGAAAAGTCTTGCAACCATCCTATCAAATTAGAACGTTTTGTGATGTCTGGAAAAATTAAGGACATAAGATGCAACATGAAAATTGTGACTGCTGCAGAAACTATGAAGCACTGGAGAGGCTCTTAAATTGGGATAATGCAAACAAAATATTTTGCATATCACTGTTTTCTATATGTATAAGGTATTAGACATTTCTCTTTGCAACAACTGTCTCAAACAGGATCTGAGAACTGGTTGAAGAGAACTCATTTTATTGAATTAAAGGGTCTCCTCCCTATTAAATAACAATTGCCCTTTGCAGCAATTTCCTTTGGAATAATTGCTCAATAGCAATGATGTTCACTTGCTTACAGTGGTGTTAATCTTTGGGTTGCTATTACTTTGAGTTACTGCATTAAATTCTCACACACATTTACACTCTCATTCATTCTTTTAGACTTTAGGGAGAATAGGGAATAATCCTGGCTAAAGAAAAGTTCCTCCAGCCAGGAATCACATCTCTGGATTTGAAGGTTAGTAAGCTAAACACCAGACCACAGAGGCAGTTCAATTACAATGTTCTTTTCGCTAGTTTATTACATTCTCTAGTATATATAGTATGTAGGGAAGCATGATATGTGTGGAATCCCCTCTGATATAACATCAATCAATCAATCAACTCGGGAAAGCATGGCATTCCACCCAAAAATTCAATGTTGTGATTTCACCAGAAATTAATGTTTTTTGACCTCCTACCCGCCTCCCACCCCCCCCCCCCAAAAAAAAAACTACATTTGTTTTAGAAAAAGATCTGTGTGTGTTTGTTTCTGAAATTCATTATCATTTCCCATGAGGCAGAGAATGCCAGCTTATATATTATATCACTTGTCATTTGTAGATGCTTTAATGACATTTGTAGCATGGAACATTTTTTTTTTCATTTGTGTATTTGCAATACACAATTGTGTATTTAAGTACATAAGTGAACATAAAAGAACTTGAGCCAATAGTACAAAGTGAATTGATGTACAGTGCTCAATCATGGGAACTGACTAAAAGGGATAAACAAAGACTCAAGACAACAGAAATGGAGTTTATAAGAGATTGAAAGGTTTCAACATTACAAAATATTACTAATTAATGACTTGAACTAAGAATTAAATGAGAAGATAATATATCAATTGAGTTGGAAGAGGAAAACCAAGTGGTATGTTCATGTAAGAAGTATGGAGACTCAGGGATGGCCAAAATCAGCTTTGGAATGAACACTTTGTAAGATCCTTGGAGCAGCAGTCAAAACAAGTATTGAAAGACATGCCTCTTACCAAAATTTGACTTACCTGATATCTGAGAACTACTTGAGCTGGAGTTTTCTGATACTTCTCTCCTATTTTCTTGAGTTTCTCATCATCCAGCAATCTTGGTGTTTCTGGTTTCAGAAATGGATTGTCTGCTGAACCCAAAGGACTGTATCCTGTTATAGTAATATCTTTTCCCTTGCAGAACTCTATCAGCTTTTTTTGATTTAGGTAGGGATTACATTCAACCTACAAAAAATAAAAATTGCCTATATTAAATTCTTGAGGACTTGTTTTTATTATGACAATGTTTATAACTGGCTTTACTGCTAATGTTACTGGAGGTACAGCAAGTCTGGAAATATTAGTGGATAAACGGTGGTAGAAACCAGAAAAATAGCTTTAGTTCGTGGCTTCAATTTCAGAATTACATATGTAATTAAGTAATTTTTCTCAGAAATTATAGTAGAATTCCAATCTCAGGGGTCCCCGTCTAGGGGATATGTGGATGGTGACCACAAGGTACACAAGCTGAGCAGAACATTACTTTCAGTTATTGGTGTTTTGCTCCTCACTGTAATCTTTTCTATTTGACCTACCTTGGTCATCTCTTGTTCTCTTCCCACCCCAATGCTATTAGGGTACCCAAGGGGTAGCGAATCTTTATTTTTCCAATCCTTCCACTTCTCTGATTTTACTATAACCTCTTAACCCCTAACATGCTGAGCTGTCATGGCATGTAATACATCCTTTAATTGGTAATCAGAGGATATGATCAGTGAATTTGTCTGATAATTCCCCCAGTCAGGTTGGTGAGACCTGTAAGCCACGGCAGGTGTGGTCCCCCGGACATTCTGGGAGTTGCAAGAGAATGTCACTGCTAAAACATAAAAACATGGTGCTCTCTATAAAGCGTTTACTTTTACTGCTATATAGCACTCCAATTATGAATTATAAAATATGTATGAGTCAAGGAGTAAAATATTCTGGAGTTAAAATAGTCTCTCATTCAGATCTCTGGGTAGGGAATACATCTCAAGAACCCGAACATAATATTAATAGGAGACCTAACACCAGAATTCTTCAATGGAACACAGATGGTCTCACATAAGCAAAAAGAATAAAGCTCAATAAAATTGTATTTGACAATAACACAGATATGTTTTTCATTCAAGCAGCAAATCTAACGAATGATCAACTTAAATACTGGATTTTCACTAAACCTACTAGCTAAAAATAATAAGTGCTGGAATATTAGCTGGAGTCAAAAAGGATATAAAATCCTCTTTTCAAATTGTTAAAGAAATGGACAACACAGATCAATTTTTCAGACAACAAAACAGATCTACATCTATACAGTACTTACAATTCTCCCACGAATGAACCAGATCTCTCACTTATTGACCAATTAGGCAAAACAGTCATGATTTGGGATTTCACTGCCCATTCCAAAAGATGATGTTATGAAAAAGTGGTTCTACAGGGAAGATAATGGAAGAATTTTTTAATACCATAACCTTTGAACTGGTTTATAATAAAGAAGATCCCACAACCTTCATACATTAGTCTGAGGCAAGCAGTAGCCCAGACCTCTTGTTAGCTACAACAGATATTGCTTCAAATATTAAAAAACAACTTATAGAAGACCCAAGTTCTTGTCACAGAGTTGTAATTGTCAATATAAAAGTAGATAACACAATAATAAAAGTTTGCCTTTATTTTAAATTTAAAGAACAAACTTGCAGCTGCATGACCAACCAGATTATATGAGCAAAAACTTTTGTAAAGTCATCCTAGAAACTGCAAAAAACATATTCCTCCTGGAAGAATAAAAAACTTTGAACCCTTTTGGAACCCCCAGTTAGAAGAACTGAGAAAGCAAAGGGATATAGCTAGAAATACAGCTGAACAACAACATATCGGATACACAAATATGGCAAAAGAAATATGTCTCACTAAAAAACAAAATTAATACTGGGTAATACTGGTAAAAGATTTTTTTTGATAATTTCTTACAAAAATGGATTATAGGACAGATGGTAACAAAGCCCAAAAGTTCATAAAAATGTAAAGAACAGGAAAGAAAAAGGTAGCATACCTATTATACACAACAATAAAATATTAACAAATGATACAGTCATAGCCAAAATATTATGCTAATTCACATAAAGTAACAAGAAATAATGTAAAGGAACATGAACAATTTAAGAAAAATTTGAAACAAAAAACAGAATGTGATTCTACACTCAACACAATATCTTTTTTCAAAATTTTAATATGCAAGAATTAAACATTGTAATTAATAATCTACAAAACGAAAAGTCTCATAGACCAGATCACATACATCCAGAGTTCATAAAAAGCTTTAGAAAAACTGGAAAACAACCACTAAAACTTTACAATCTGAATGGCAAAAAGCAATAAGTGTCCCACTCTTGAAGAAAGATAAAACAGCATCAGAAATAAAAAGTTATAGACCAATAGCTCTTACTAGCATAATAGCAAAAGTGATGAAAAGAATGGTGTCAAATAGGTTAAACTGGTTTCTAGAATCACAAAATTTAATTTCCCCATGTCAAGCCACATTCAGAGAGCTCCACTCTACAAATGAACAAGCCTTGCTTCCCAGTCAAGAAATCAAAGACTCCTCCAATAGAAAAGAAGATGATGTATCTGTTTTTATTGATTTCCAAGGTGCGTATGACTCTATATGCAGAACAAAACTACTAAAGAAAGTAAAAAAAATAGGTATACAAGGTCCATGGTTAAGTCACTTCCTAACTCAATGCTTTATTGCTATCGGATATGGAAGGAATATATCAAAACATAAACAAGCACAGTGGCTTACTACAAGGCACAGTGCTCAGCACAACACTTTTTAATATATTTATTAACAACCTGCCACAAGAAATACAATAATCAGGTATAAAGTGTCCACTATTTGCCAATGACTTAGTAATGTGGACCAAAAAACAAAAATACAGAACTAGTAAAACCATGCAACAATCCTTAACCAACCTACAAAAAAAGGACAAAAGAAAATTTAATGACAAATCAAATCAAATCAAACTACCAAATCTCTTCACTAAGGAAAAAACCATAAAAATAACAATAAATTTTGAGGGTCAACAATTACTAGAAACAAAGGAAGCCAAATATTTGGGAGTTGTATTTGATACCAATATTCCATGGACCAAACAAATAGCAAATGTAATACAAAGAGTCAAAAAGTGCCTTTAACTGTTAAAAAGACTAATTCTCGACTGGGAGTGCAAAAGCAGTTAAGTCAGAAAACCTTATACGAGAAAAATTAAAATAAAGATTCAAATGAATGTCCCAAATCCCCTATGGGACAAAACTGTATACATTTTGCAAAAAGAAATTCTTCAATTAGTACCATAAAAGTGTACATGTCATACTGCTTTAATTCCTGTATAACTTCATCCCTTATATAACGATTATCTGAGGGATTGGTGGGTGGATATATGACTTAACCGATTTTGACTAAAATACATTGTGACATACCCACTTTCACACAAATATTATATTAATATTATCAGTGCAAAATTTATTGTTTGCTGCTAGAGTTTACAATGAAAATGATATTTTTAATTATGTACCAAATTCTTGTTGTTTTCTCATGGTTAATACAATAAATATTTATATGACATTTGCATTTAGCAATACTTATGAAACAACATAGCATAAGAATACTACAAAGATATGAAATGTAGTACTAGAAGATTACACTTTAAAATCACAATTAAACATATTTTTAGATTTTTATATAGGATTATTAAATTTAACTGCACTTGGCAAAATATAACTTACTATAACATTAAGTAAAGAAATAACACTTTTTATAAGGAAAATTGTAGCTATTAAAAGTGAAGCAACAAGATTCTAAAGTGAGAACAAATTAGAAACTAAAAACTTCACTTATCTTAGTAATGTTGCACATTCTTTTTGCACAAACTGACCCAGGGTCAGTGTAACATTACTAAGATAAGTGAAGTTTTTAGTTTCTAATTTGTTCTTACTTTAGAACACATTTTATTATTATGGCTTTAGTGTTACATACTTTCCGTTTCCTTTAAAGTTTCATGAAAATGTTTTCACCTCCAAAGTATTATCTGAACACTAAAACACATTCTTCACTCAAAATCGTCATCGGTATCACTACTTGGAAGCACATTAACAACACTTTCAGATTGATCAATGCTTCGTGGGTGATCAGCCATGTTAAATTTAAGAAGGTCAAGCTTTCACCCATTGTATACTCCATGGCCATCTTCAGGACTAAAAAGATGAAAAAGACTTTAGACTTAGACTTATTTAAGTCTAATCCATAAATAAAATAAGTCTAAGTCTAAAGTCTTTTTCATCTTTTTAGTCCTGAAGATGGCCATGGAGTATATAATGGCCAAAAGCTCGACCTTCTTAAATTTAACATGGCTGATCACCCATGAAGCATTGATTTAAGAAGGTCGAGCTTTCGCCCATTGTATACTCCATGGCCATCTTCAGGACTAAAAAGATGAAAAAGACTTTAGACTTAGACTAATTTAAGTCTAATCCCTTAATAAAATAAGTCTAAGTCTAAAGTCCTTTTCATCTTTTTAGTCCTGAAGATGGCCATGGAGTATACAATGGCCAAAAGCTCGACCTTCTTAAATTTAACACGGCTGATCACCCGTGAAGCATTGATCAATAATGTTCACTGTGAAAGCTTCAAATCTAACACTTTCAGATGTTTTCAGACCCCTGTAGAACTCCCAGAATGTGTGCAAGACAAATGGAAGTAGGTCCAACAAGTCCTTTTTTGGAGGGTTTATTGCATTTGGACCAGAATACTTGTTAAATGGTTTAATACCTGTAGATTTATTTTCTCTTCTGAGAAAACTGGCAAACCTGAAATCATCATCTCAGCTCAAGGTGTACTTGAAAGAGAATTGCTCAAACTAACCTTTTTGGAAATGGAGCCTCTGTATGTCCCTCCAAACAACATTTTCTCCATTTGTGTCAACCTTTTGTAGTACAAGTTCTTTCCCCAACAATGCTGAAAAGTCATAGAAGTGCTCTCTAGAAATTTCACTCACCACAAATGGCTTGCTCTTTCCTGATAGACAAACAAGTTGCATCCAGTCGTGAGGATGATGAATAGGAAGACCATACTTCTTTTTCTTTTTCTCTATTATGGCATGAACTCCATCACTGTGTGTATGGTATTAGGTCCTGGTATTAGGAACTTGTGGTCCATAGAATGGAGGGTTGGGTGATTCTGAAGTGCAACCATACACATTACTGCAATGTTTTTGTTCTGTCCTCGGCAGGAATCAGAATACATTATATTTTTTACATGTGGATGAAGTTGTTTGAAGTAATTATAAAGGCAAGAACCTATTTCATTAGCTCCTCTTAAGGCTTGTCCTTCATGCCACATGAAAGAGTATGCTTGCCGGTTATTACAGTCATGGACCATTAGGTTATAGGTCCATAGCTATCTTTTATAGAAGGCAATGGAGCTACTGACTATTGGAGTTGGCACGTATTGCTGTTAGTCGAATGTTATAGTTTTCCTTGTAGGATCATTTCTTGAGAGTGACTTGTCCATTGATTTTTCTTGATATGCTAAGTCAGCCTTTTCTTGATGTAGTTATTTTTCTCGTTGGATTCCAAGCCTTTGTTCACCTTCAGAAATCTCTTTCTTCAGCTGAAGTCTATCACACATGTAACATGTGTCCAATTTTGACTTTTTTATATTTTAGTTTAAAATTATGGAAAATTGTTTCATAGATTCTCCTACTAACATGTTTTCCAGGAACAGTATTTAAATATTCTTCATATACAGCACTTAAAGTGGGATGACATGGTAAATATTTTCTCTGTGATTTTCTTCTGGAATAATGACTTTTGTATGTTGGAATGGAAAGCAAATGATTATGGGCAGAGGCAGTTACCCAACTGTCAAATTTGTTATGAGGCTCATCTTACCCGTTCAATCATCATCTAGTATACCAGAAATATTACTCCATTTCTTCTGAATTCCTGTTTCTATAAACCCTTTACTCACTAAATACCTTCAAACCCGACACCTAACGGCACCAAGAAAAGTTAAAGAAGAAGAATACCTTCAAAAAACAAGATTTATAAAATTGTTCCAATTTTCCATTTACATATAAACGATAATGAACTGTAATTTGTTGTAAAAGCTGTTTCTGTGCATTCCCTGTTCTCTGTCTTTTAGTAGCTTTATTTTTTATTTGTAGCAAATTACATATATATGAAACCCTCTTATCAAAACTGCCCAACTTCCAGTAATCATTATTAATTCCTTTTATAGTGTCATCACATACTCCTTCTTTGCACTTCATCCTGAATGATTCCAGGGGCTTTATAGCTTTCTCTTCTATTACTTTTCCTTTATGAGTAAAGTAGTTTTTCCTGCTGTTTCTTACAAATTTCTTTTGTTGTCTGACTTTTCTCGTATTCCCTTTCAATCCTTGCTGCTTCACTACAGGTCTTCGTCTGGTAATGCTACTTCCACTTCATTTATTTGCTCTTCTGTAACAGTAAAATTATTTTCTACTTTGCGATTTTCATCTTTCAACTGTTGATCATCATTTACAGCAGTAGGTTTATTAGTAAAGTCCAGTTTATTAGTAAAATCCAGTTTGGATTTTTTCCTCCCTATCTCCTCATCCTCTGAATCTGAGCTAGTATACTTTTGAATTTTGAAGTCCAGATCTTTACAGCTGTCATCTGAATCTTCTATAGCAGCTTGTATAATATCTGAGGGTTGTAAAGAGATCTTCTCTAAAAGAGAAAAGTAATTTGCTCTAGGTTGTACAGTTTTTGAGATAATTTAACTCACTCAGGGCAACTATAAAGACGTAGTCACTGTATAAATATGAAATAAATATTTAAAGTTACCTTTATGATTAGTAGCTTCCTTAATGGTGAGTTCAACCAGTTTCCTGCTTCTTGAACTTATTGTGTAACACCTCACTTCACAAGCTATTACATTAATACTGAGCCACCATCTACTAAAATGTGAGAAGAATGCTGCCAGTATCAATGTTATGTTATCAGAACTGCAGGCAGTCATTGTTGGGTTTTAGGTGGCAATGTTTTACTGAAATAATATACGTAGTTGTCATAATTCATTTTGCTTGTCTCTGTCACTGATAAGCCAGAGTTGTTAGCTTACCCATTGTTTATATCAGTATAATAAAAATACACTCTATCACCAGATAGGTGTAGTGTCAATTTGGGTGAGTCACTTAAACTCGGTTAAAAACCAAAGTTGGTATTTATTTGTGTCTTTCAAGGATGTGGCACAAAGATTTTGAAGAGAATTAATCCACCTTAAACTACCCTTTACATAGAAAATTTTTCAAAAACTTTCAATTTCTTGAAAATAGCTCTAACAATTTTGATTAAAATGCCATATGTTTGAGATATTTTTATGACAAATGAAATGTGTATCTTGAATTTTTTGGCTATAGCCCATGTAGTTCTATTTACTCTGGATGACTTTTGCATAACTGGTAAACCATAAGAGATAGACCAAATTCTACTATGCAAAAAAATGTAGATGCTAAAATGCACAATTTATGTCCAAATAATTTTTTTATAGAATGAACCATTTCGGAGATATGCCTCTTTATTTGTGTCAGTTTTGGAGAACTTAATAATTCTGTCAAATGGAACATCGCTATTTATTTTTTATATGTTAACTGTGCAAAGAGAATGGAATTTGGAAGCTTTAAAAGATTTGACTACTGCTCAAAGCCTACTGTATTCCCATATTCCCCTTGCATCTACAAGGAAATAAATAATACGATAATTTCTGCAAATGTTTATGTCAACTAACACAAAGAACATATAGGGATAAGAATTTGTAAGAATGGTTAGTACAAGAGTAGAGAAAGTCATGTGAGTGCAACACATCAGATTTTTATAACTGGTTCCGAAAGTAACACTCTGGTCATGGAGAGACTATTATATCACAATAAAGCAGGTGTTTGTTCTTAGAGCTGTGTGTGGGCGAGCATTGTGATGCAGAAACACTACACCAGATGTCAGAAGACTATGATGCTTGTTTTGGATTGCCTTTCTTAGTCTTTTCAACGTTTCACAGTAGGCTTCAGAATTGACAGTCGTGCCACATTCCATAAATTCAACGAGTAAGATACCCTTGACATCCCAAAAAACCATAGTCATGACTAGGGCTCGGAAGTTCATGCCCTAAAAAACACTGAAATATGCATGCAAATATGCTCTTAAAAACTTGAAAACATGCCAAGAAATATGCACTATTGAATTAAAACAATGCCCCTTCGCAGTAGACAAGGCGAGCTAGTATAAATAATAAATAGGACTCGGAAGTTCATGCCCTAAAAAACACTGAAATATGCATACAAAAATGCTCTTAAAAACTTGAAAATATGCCAAGAAATATGCACTATTGAATTAAAACAATACCCCTTCGCAGTAGACAAGGCGAGTTAGTATAAATAATAAATGAAGTTACCTTATTCCTTAGAGGTTGAAGCAGAAGTGGTCTCACTGCCAGTATTAACTGCTAAATTGCAGTTCACAACCAACACTTTGCACAAATTTTCAACTGTAAAACATCGTCTGTTGTCTCGCAAAACACTTTTGTAACGTGAAAAACTTCTCTCCACGTCACAAGATATTATCGAGGCATATTTAAATGATTTTAACTGCCTCACAGAGAGAGTCAAGTCTCTTGGTGTGGTAGATGGTTTTCTTTCAAGGATGTCTCGAATACCGCACATCTGTTTATAACCAGAATTTTTTGAAATTATATAATTCACTTTCTCTTTCACTTTTTGTCCTATGCTACCAGGAACTGAACTTAGATCACATATTGTTTTTTCAAACACAGTAAGTGATTCATGCAAAGGAGATCCTACAGCTTCCAATGCCGTTATGGCTGTTGGTAAGAAAGAAAAATGGGCAGAAATAAAACTAAGATCCTCTTTTAACCCAGTGCCTGACAGAATATTTTGCAGTTTCTATTGATGAAGCATCTTTTGAGTCCAATGAATTAACAACCTATTCGATATTTCTATGTGCTCAGCATTATATAAAACTGCATCGATCCATGTTCCCCATCGAGTTAACACTGGTGCAACAGGACACAAATCTATCTACCAGCGGGAAAGAATCGCGTATTGTCTCAGAGATGCGATGAAGAGCGTGTGTCAAACAAGTTATATGAATTAAGTTGGGAAAAATACCTTTCAGGGTTTGTCCTGATTTTACTATGTAAGGATCTGCATCAGTAACAAATAAAAGTACCCAGTCGTATTTGATTCCACATGGCCATAATAATTTCAAAGAGTCCATCACAAACTGGGTCACAGTTACATTGTCAGTGGCCAACAATTCGCACACATTAAGAAGATAAGGTGTCGTCCTTTGTTCATTATTTAAGGCACCCACGATTATATTAGCAATAGAACGGCGCTCAGAATCAGGGGGTTCATCAACAGACAACCACACAAACTGATCCGCTAATTCATTTTGTATAATTGACAATACGTTATTGTAACATTGTCCTACATAAGTCTTACTCAGTGTACTCTCTTCAGGCACATGTTGTCGAGTGAACTTGACAAGAAAGTTTTTAAATGTCGGATTATTGAATTTGAACAAGTGAATATCAACAGCCAAAAATGCTTGGCACAGGTCATAGGAAAATTCAATAACCCTACTTCCTAAACACTCTACTAGCTGTTTTTGAACAGGTTCTTTGTTTGCGAGTTTTCTGATTAAATTCTCCTTATGTTTTGCTGTGTTTATGTGCTGAACTATTTGAAATCTTTTCTCAATCCCTATATTTTTCTCACACGCTGCACAATACAGTACCCTATTATCTGTAGATATTAAATCACTCGAAAACTCGTTCTGTAATTTAATTAATCTAGCACTCGAAGTTGGTTTTATTTTCGGCATTTGAAGAGCTTTTTAACATTTTATATGCTTAATTTAATTTGGTGGGAACCAGTTCACAACACTGTTACCTTTGAAGACCATGGCACAACTATTGGAGGGCAGGGAAGTGTTGCTATAATCGTGCTGCTCAAAATATTGACCTGCACTTTATCTTTGTTAATATAAACCTCTCAGATAACGCACTGATTATTCTCTACACACAAACACATAATGAAGCAATGGAAACAGGGGGTTCACTGCATGACAACATGACTCACCTCGCGAGTTGCATCAACATGTGCAATACTATCAATATGAAAAGTATTATACACATGGAAAAGAATAATAAAAACCATACAAATCATTAAAATATGCAATATAGGGGCTATAATATTGAAATAATATGCATTTATAAAAAAATCAAGAAAATATGCAGTTATATGCACCATAAAATCATGTCCAAATAACTGAAAATTCCATAATTCGTGCACATAATGTTGTTGTTAGCTAATGCTGGATTTCTGACAATGAAGTCATTAATTCTCTTGCTCTCCAATATTTTTCACTGATGGATGGGGCATTAGAAGTGGCCGGGCATATTTGAAGGTGGTCTCGATCCATTTCCTCTTGCAGATCACATAGAGGACAGAGTGGTGAAGAATATATCCCAATTCTGTTTAAAAGTTTTGCCAGACAATCATGTCCTGTAATGAACCTGAAGGGTGCAGCTGCTGTTTTTCGAGGATACTCAGGAATTACTGTTTGAATGTTTGGTAGTTCCCATTGATTTTTCATAGTAATATTTTGCATTAATTTTTTTGAATTCAGAATTGACTAATGTTGTTGTTAGCTAATGCTGGATTTCTGACAATGAAGTCATTAATCCTCTTGCTCTCCAATATTTTTCACTGATATTGAAGAGAGCAATAGCAGTAATAGTGACTGCTTTTTAGAGAGCACCATATGTTTACGTTTTGGCAGTCACATCGCTCTCTCACAACCCCCAGAATGTCTGGAGGACCACACCTGTCATTGGTTTACGGGTCTCACCGACCTGACCGGGAGAATTATCAAAATAAATTCACCGACCATATCCTCTGATCACCAATCAGAGGACGTATTACATGCCATGACAGGTCAGCATGTTAGGGGTTAAGATTTTATAGAGAAATGGAGAGGTTGGAAAAATAAAGACTCCCTAGCCCTCAGGAACCCTAATAGCATTGGGGTCAGAAGAGGGCAAGAGATGACCAAGGTAAGGTCAGATAGAAAAGTTACAGAGAGGAGCAAAACACCAGTAAGTGGAAGTAATGTTCTGCTCAGCTTGGGTACCTTGTGGTCGTTATTCACATAAAAGTCTAGAAAATGCTTAAGTCTAAAATGTATAAAACAAGTTTTACTATGTTTACCTGCATGAAACATGATTTTCAGAGATATCCCACTGTTGTTCTGAGGTATAAAAAGCAATGAGTATAGACAAAAGAGCCAAAATGTTGGCACTGCACAATATATAGTGAAATAAAACTTTTGAACTGTAAATGTGATTTATCTTTAGTTCCTGACCACTGGAATTATTTAAGGAAAGGGGAGGTTACACTTCATAATGACACCAGCTTTTTACTGGAAGAAAAAACAGAAAGAAAAAAAGTAGTAAAGTAACAATTTCAATGTAAAAGCATACGTTTTTAACCCCTATGAAAAAACATGCAAAAGCATGAACTTCCTAGCCCTAGTCATGACTTTCCTCACAGACAAGATTTGGTGGGCTGTCTTTGTCTTGCTTGGAGAAGCGGTATGTCCCCATTGCATTGACTGTTGTTTTATCTCAACATTCACGTAGGCCACCCATGCCTCATCACCAGTAACAATTCTGTTCAAAAATGCTTCTCCTTCAGTGGCATACCGAGAAAGAGTGTATGGCAGAACTCATTCTTTTGGTTTTGTGGTCATCAGTCAGAATTTTGGTACCCAATGAGCACAAAATTTGCGATATCCTAGGTGTTTGGTCACTATCTCATGCAAGACTCCGAGAAATTTCGGGAAAATGATTGGAAAGTTCCGTTATTGTGAACTGATGGTTCTCACAAACTTTTCCATCTACTTTGTTCACCAGGTCATCATTGACAAGAGTAGGCCTGCCACTTCTGTTTTCTTCATGAAAGTTTGTTCTGCCATTTTTAAAAAATCATACCCATTGATGGACAACACCTTCACTCATAATGTTAGGACCATATACTGCACACAATTCATAATTAATTTCAGCTGCTGACTGATGTTTTGCCAAAAGAAATCTTATAACATTGCGCATCACACACTTGGTGGGACTGTTTATTGTGGCACACATGTTTTGAGGTTATATCTTTCAAATGCATGACAGTATGATGCTCTCCCTTACACAGCTAGAAGTGCACTTTCTACTCTGCTTACCTTGCACTGATCAATGCACACACTGATGTGTAGATGACTGCACTAACCCACTACTTCCCGCACTACACACAAAACAGCGGTTACTTTCTGGATCACCCCCGTACATACACACAATATGTACATATTCCAGTCAAAAAGTTATTTCCTCAAGAACTCCATAAGTGTTTTCTGTTTAACAGAACTTTCTCGCTTCTTTGCTGCTGTTTCATGCAAGTCGTCGTAGTAATAAAAGGTCTTGTTTGAGTTCATTTTGAGTCACTTTTTTTTACACTCATCTGCGCTTAAGATGTTTTAAAAACTGGAAATGTTTTCAGGATTGTTTGATCCCATGTTGAAATTATCTCTGACTGTTGCTTTAGGACCTGGGTATTCGATGGTCTTTTCTGTCGCTTTAGATCCTTCACTCTGGCTGATTTTCACATTTTCCATTTCAATGTCTTCATTATAACTCTCACTTTCTTCAACCTCTTTATTAGGCCTGATGAACCTTACTCTGAATGTGCGAACACAGTAGTCCCTCTCCTCCTTAACTACCTTCATGGTCACAAAGAGAGAGGAAATAGGGGAATGTCTTCATACCTGGTGAGTAAAGTTCAACATTGCTGCTCTACATTCACTGCCTCTAAACTGCGATCTTATCAGTCACTTCCATTTGTTCATCTGCTTTGATCCACTTGGCTACATTGTCTTCAGTGACTGTTTCATCTGCCACCCTCCAGCTCCTACAGTTCTTTGTGGACCATTTCCATTTTTACACTACATTCTTTGTGTGGCACACTTCATAAAATGGGACCTCAGTTAACCCAGAACTCAGTTAGCTGGGGCTCAGATAACCACAGCACTACTGTGCTTAATATTGTGTTACAGAATCAGTACTTAGATTTAATTAAGTCATAGCAGTAGGTTACTTGATTATTAGTCTGTTTAGTCTCCTGGTATCTAGGACTTCCACGCCTAAGATAAACAGGAAGTGCCTATCAGAGACCTATCATGGAGTAGATTAACATAAAATCAGAGTGAAGAATCTGGAATGGGGGATTGGTCCATAGCATGGCATGAAAGTGAAGAAGAAGATGACATAAAATGAAGATGAAATGGATGAGAGGAAAGGTGACGACAAAGTAATTGGTAGAATAAATGGCAGGGAAAACTGGAGAATCCAAAGAAAATCCACCTAGGTGCTACTTCATCCACCACAAATCCCACATGCAGTTCACTGGGATCAATAATTTTCTTTTAATGAATAACAATGCATGCTCATATATTGCTCATGTGGTTGGAAGTTATATCCAGAAATGGGAATCCGTGTTTTAGCATGGCCAGCAAAGACTTCTGACTTGAATCCTATTAAACATGTGTGGGATATGCTGGAATTGCATGTTAAGACAAGACTGCTGTTATCAGAGACTTTACAGAAGTTGAATAATGAAAGCATATTCCTCAAGAAGCCATTCCTAACCTGATCAAAAGCATGCCAACAATATGAATGCTGTTATTAAAGCCAGAAGAACCAACACCTTTTATTAAAATGCATTTTTGGTGCTTCAAGTATGTGAAAATGTGCTCACAGTTCTGACAGAAATTGTATTTCAAAATGAATTAGGAAAAGGATTTACACAAGTATTTAATATGTCAAGTTGTTTCTACATAATATCTGCAAATCTCATATTTGTAATGCACTGCTTAGCAAGTCATCTCTACAGAATAGGTATCTCAGCCTCACCAATATGTGTCCTGTGTAACGATCCAGCAGAAATGAACGAAGACCACTTGAAGACCTGTGAAGCATTAAGATCAGAAGAAACTACAGTTCAAAAGTATTGGAAAGCACGAATGGTAATGGCTTCATTGCCAGATGCAAGGCACTAGAAAACAACAACATATTTGTAATGTAATTACCAAAATTATATTTCTTGATCTATGTCCTGAAGTTATTTGTGTCAACAGGAAATAAACCCAAGGTTGATCATAACCCCTTATGATCAACACAGTGATATTTATAACAATAGGTAACCAATTAGCCATGGTTGCTTTGTCTATATATAGGAGAATAAACAATTACCTCAATAGGTACTAATGAATCTTTACTAGTGATATATGCATCCAAGACGGTTGCATATTCGAGCTGCTGAATAAGAGATTTTGTCAGCAATCCAACATTGTTGGATTATATTGCCAAAAGATGTCCAATTGAATATTGCATATAGATATTCAATATGCGCAATTATATCATGAATATTCCAAGATATTTATGAAAGAATAGAGGATTTAACTTATACAAAACCATGAGGGTCTTGAAAAGAATTGCTTTGGGACCTAAAAGTATTAATCTTTGTAAAAGAGTGAAGATAATTTATTAAAAAGTTTGTCGCAATAAAGTTTGATCAGTGGAAAATTTGAGTATTTATTGAAAATAATAGTATCTTGCCCTTATTTATCCGCTTGATGCAAGAATGCCCTGAAAATAAGACTCATCACTACAGTAACCTCTTTATAAAAACTGCTATGCAATTAAAATAAAATTTGTCATTATTGTACATTCTGTGTAAGTTCTTGTTTTTATTTTATGTAATTTAATGTATAACTCAACCATGAATTATGTGGACATTATCAGAAACAAGAAACATTAGTTGACATCACAGTAAGAGATATAATTATACTGTTCTGTATTTCCTTCCCTCCCCATCTTCCAGTAGACTGAAGTGCCCTCAGTCCCAGGTGCAACAGTATTGTGGTGGTGCGTTTGTTTAAATAAATTTTTATTTAATATTTTGGTGTCTTATGTCATCACACACTGTGAAGTCATTCAGTGCAACTTTTTTAAATTTCTGGATGATTAATAATGAGCAATGAGAACTCTTCTCTTTATCTTGGGTCATGGTGACGGAATAAAGCATACACTGAACTCCTTCAATCAAATTTGTGAAGTTATTTTATTGTGCACTTCTTAAATATCACAGTTACTAAGTTGTTATAGTGTTACAACAGTTTCTTAAATACTTTCTACTGCTTGGCACATCCAAAATCATATACTTTACAATTTTTAGGAAGAGTGCCAAAAAATGGCTACTATCTTATGCAAATGCATTGATCCAAGAGTATGAAACAGTATATATAATTTTTCCCCAAATTAAATTAAATACATTGTGAATTTGACTTATTTCAAATTTGCAATTGACTTTGTGTTACATCATTCTGCAATTGTTGAGAATATTGC
Organism: Tenodera sinensis; assembly: GCA_030765045.1. Lineage (NCBI taxonomy): Eukaryota > Metazoa > Arthropoda > Insecta > Mantodea > Mantidae > Tenodera > Tenodera sinensis. The sequence goes on along the minus strand of CM060961.1, from coordinate 144,202,813 downwards.
CTGTTTATTGATGTTATAATTGTTAACTACTATATTTCGATTGTGTATAAAAAAATTAAGGATTAGTTTAAATATTTAATGCCAAAAATGTTAAAAGGTTAGATTAAAATTGCTTTCTTAGCATTTTCAGGATTATAAAAATATGCAGAAAATGACGTCATAGAACGATGCTACTAAATGCACATATATGCAGATGGATACATGTGCATAACTAAAAAGATGCGGCAAGATCATTCTCTCTCTTCACTGATAGTGTTGGTACAATATGGACACATTTTTATGTGTGTGCACATCATAAAATAGTGAAGGTAAAGTGATTGTTTAAAGACCATTAATTAGAAGAAAATAAGTGATACAACTGGTTTAACTTTAACAAGTTAGTTAACATGAAGTGTACAATTAAATGAAAGGACATAAGAGAGACAAAGTGTAAAGTGATAGAAAACAGGTTTAGCGAAATATCACTAAATTTTCAGACAGTAAATCTCGGCAATGCTAAGGAAGTCGATCCACTGAAATAAAATATTTGCTACTGTAATACAATTTAAACACTGTGAACAAGAAGGTGCAAATAAAATAAGTCACAAAAATTAAACTCCTAGTCCACAAATTTGTTTTATCCTGTACTGCGACCTGAGATAACAAAGATTCAAAAGCTCTTGCACTCAACAATGCAATCACCATATTTAAAACCACACCAAGCATCTGGAAAATATTCTGTGTACTACCATAACAATATTGCTCGGCTATTGTCTTCCTTAACAATACTCTCTTATGACATCAGAACCATCATGATGATGTCACACATTGCCTAAATTGTGCAATTTTATGATTATTTCAGTCATGCCAGGAAAGAAACACTAATTTATATTCTGAAACCCCTAACATGATATGATACAAAATAATCCTTAATTATGTAAACATAACTGAAATGTCGAAACATGGTTGACAATAATTATCATTTCCACAAATTGAGTAGAGATCAAATAACAAAAGAAAAATGCTAAATTAATAAAATCAAGCTGATGGTTTGGTTTAAAAGATTTCTTGGTATATATAGCTGTTTCCATGGTCAACTTATAATACAAGGTTCTTAATAAAGCAATATTGTGCATGCTTTTGTTTTGTATTTCATAACTTTATGGGAATGAAACAGTATATTATTACACCAAATTCACCTGGAAACAACTAAAGCAAGAAACAAAGAAGCTTAAAAATGTTTCTCTTATATTTTAATAAAACATTGGAATATCGAGCTTATGTCCCTATCTGCATATTACTCAAATAATAAATTAATTCTGAAACGAAGTTGTTACAGATTTTCCAGTTTTCTTCCCAGTTTTCAAAATTGAAGTTTTTTCTTTTTCTTTAATTTCAGCTATAGTGTATGTCCAGAAATGAAAGCAGCAATCACATACCTGATTAGTAACTGGTTTAACAGATGCAACAGACAGTACCCTCTCAATTTGTTTACTGTTGAAATTGGATAAACCAATACTTTTCACCAGTCCTTTCTCCACCAACTTCTCCATCTCTTTCCAAGTGTCCACATAATCTACATCACTGTACAATATCTTTCCTGCAGCATCCTTTGGAATCAACTCTGGCATTTCTTCCTGTAAATGAAGTAGGTATTAATGTATGTGATAATTTAAACAAGTATGACTTAAATGTTTCAGATATGCTTCACAAGTTGTTCATTCTTGCAATTAGGCAACGATTCTGATTTTATTCAAGAATTAAAAAACAAGTGGTTCTTTTCCTTCTTCCTCCTCAGTTTTATTTAGAAATTTTACATAGAAATTGCATTGATATTTACAAACATTATCACTTTAGGAAGCACTGCTAAGTGAACTATGTTTTAAATATTCTTCTACCAATAAGAACAGCCTTCTACTATAAATGTTTTTAGAGCTAATTAGTACCTTCTTTCCAGTGGTATACTTTTAAAGCTTTCTGGCAGCTTGTTATACAACAAAAACTGCATTATGCTCAAAGCTGTGTGCGAATAAAGTTGTTTATAATACCTAGATCTATTTTACCTCTTGTATTATGATTATGTACCTATGAATTTCTTTCAAATTGTGAAAGCACAGTTCTTGATTAAATTAGTACTTCATAAATGCACACACATGGTAATGGGAGTATTTTTAGTATTTTGTAGAGTGGTTTGCTGCTGGTAGAAGGAATATTTACAATATAATGTAATACTTTTTTCTGCAATCTAAATATCTTAGTTACATGTTTAGCATTATCCACGATTAGTACGCCATAAAACATTATGAAATGGAAATAAGCAAAGTATATAATTCTCAATACTTTTGTATTTACAGGCTCATTAATTTAATAATGAATGTGATTCTACTTATTTTCAGTTCCAGGTGTTGAATTTGCTTTTCCCATATTGGATGTTCATTGAACTAGATTCCTAAAAATTTGGTTTGTGATACCTAGTGTAGTGATTTACTGCCTAAACATAAATGTGAAAATTGTGTGTTATTTAATTTATGGTGAAAACCTATAGCAACCAACTTTTCTTCATTTATTTTTAGCTTATTTATATGGAACCAATTGAGTTTTTTCATTTGAGGTAGCTTGATGCCTCAGTTTTTTTCAGCATACTAACATATGGCAGAGAATTATTAAAATTTTGTTTAACGATGCTGTTAATTGCCAGGATCGCATCAGCGTCGCCGGTGTGCCGGAATTTTGTCCTGTAGTTCTTTTACATGCCAGTAAATCTACTGACACGGAGCTGTCACTTTTAAGCACACTTAAAAACCATTGGTCTGGGCTGGATTTGAACCCACGACCTTGGGATCAGGACACCAGCATCTAACCAAGTGAGCCACCCAGGCCGACGTGGCAGAGAATGTGTAGCATTCACAACAAAAATGCTATTAAAATTTCACTGCAAATAAATATGCATTTTAAGGGTTTTAGAGTTCCAACAAGACATTTAAAAAAATCTCTATGTAGGTTTGTGTGTCTAAACAGCATTACTCCAGTACAAAAGTCCAGTATACATCAAATTTCAGAAGTACATGATGGTAAATGTTGTTGTTGTTAGCTAATGCTGGATTTCTGACAATGAAGTCATTAATCCTCTTGCTCTTCAATATTTTTCACTGATGAATGGGGCACTAGAAGTGGCCGGGCATATTTGAAGGTGGTCTCGATCCATTTCCTCTTGCAGATCACATAGAGGACAGAGTGGTGAAGAATATATCCCAATTCTGTTTAAATGTTTTGCCAGACAATCATGTCCTGTAATCAACCTGAAGGGTGCAATTGCTCTTTTTCAAGGATACTCAGGAATTACTGTTTGAATGTTTGGTAGTTCCCATCTTTTATTCTTTGATTTTTCATAGTAATATTTTGCAATAATTTTTTTGAATTCAGAGTTGACTAATCTTTTAGCTGCATAAAATGGTAGATTAACTATAGATTTTTGTACACCACTGGTACCCTTTTTTGCAAGAAAATCAGCTTTCTCATTACCACTCAGTGCACAGTGAGCTGGTATCTTTTGGAAGACTAGGTGTTTTTGAAGTGCTATTAGATGGGTAAGGATTTTCCAACATTCTATAATTGTTTGGTTTTTTGGTGACAACTTGGAAGTTATTGCTATAATTGCTGCCCTGGAATCTGAGAGAATAACTGCTTGCTGAAATGAAGTTCTGTACAAAAGATTTTGTAGGGCCATTTGAATTGCTTCAATTTCTCCATCAAAGTTAGTAGTTCCATAACTTAAAGATTTGTAATAGGAAAAGAGATGACATGTGACTCCAGCACCTGCTCCATCTTGGTTTGATATCAATCATCCATCAGTATAAATATGGAGCCATTCATGTTCTGGAAATCTAGTATGGATTGTCTCTAATGCCAATAATTTTAGAACACTAGTTGGAGTATCCCTTTTCTTAACTTCTTCTGTCAGGTGTAAATAATATGTGATGTCTAATGTATGTTCGGATTGACTTTAGATATGAAGTTTTCCTTTGAATTAGGAAGGTGTACATTTTTCTAGATGTCTTGAATTTTGGAAAGAAAGCTCTCCTGAGTCTTTAGTGTATGTGTAAAATTTCTCTTGTGCCATGTATTGAATGGGAGTCTGATGAACTTTTCGTGTTGAATAAGAGCCACTTTTTCTATTTCATATTCAATGGGGTATTGGTTGGTTAGTATTTCCATATTGGTGTGGTTTTGATAGCACCACTTCGCTGCAGTAAGTAAATAATGGCTTTATATATACATTGTATGTTCTGTTAAGAGTTGCTCTGGAACATCCCCACTTCATTCCTGTTAGACGTTTTAACAGTGAAAGGCGCCTCTCTGCTCTTTGTATTACATTTTCTGTTTGTTTGATCCATGTAAGTTTGGTATCAAATGTAACTCCTAAATACCTTGCTTCCTTTGTTTCTGGTAATTGTTGGCCCTCAAAATTTAGTTTTATTTTTAGTGGTTTTTTTCTTAGTGAAAAGATTTGGTAGTTCGATTTTGTTGTATTAACAGTCATTAAATTTTCTTTGGTCCACCTCTGTAAGTTGGTTAAGGATTGTTGCATGGTTTTTTCTAGTTCTGTACTTTTGCTTTTTGGTTTTGAAGTCCACATTACTAAGTCATCAGCATATAGTGCACACTTCACACCTGATTCTTCTTGTGGTAAGCCACGGTGTACTTGTTGGTATTTAGATATATTTCTTCCATATCTGGCTGCAATAAAACATTGTGTTAGGAAATGACATAGCCATGAAAACATTGGACCTTGTGTCCCTATTTTTTTTTTACTTTCTTTAGTAGTTTTGTTCTGCATATAGAATCATATGCACTTTGGAAATCAATAAAAACTGATAAATTATCTTATTTTCTATTGTTATTTTATACCAAACAGCTTACTGTTGTTTTTTTCTTTCTAACACATAAGCCGTGTGAGCAATGTTTGAGAGGTAGAATCAGGCTCCATGGTTCAAATCTCAGCTATGGCATTGAATTTTTCAGTCCTGATTCTACCTCTCAAACATTCAGAAGTACATGTGACCAAAAAGTAATATCCCCATTCTGAACAAAAACTTTCTTAAACTGAAAAATATATTGATATTTATAAACACATTTTGCTCCAACTTACTTGCAATAATATTAACCACAACATTAGTTTTGGAGAGGGTCCTCTCCATCATTCAGCTGTTGGTTGACTGAATATGTTCCACTGTTTAAAACACTTGATTTTCATCAGTTTTATATAAAAACTTTCTTCTTTAAAATAAATAGAAGTTTTGACTAAAAAAAGCCTGTGGCACTGAATAAAATGCATAAAACACATATTTTGAATTTTCTGTGAATAACCAATGAAGACACAAATGTCTGCACTTATCTCTGTGAAAAATAGTGACTACCTCAAACCTACAAAAGCTATACTGTTCAATAGACCCAATATAACTGAAAATCATTAATTTTACAAACCTACCTTATATCCAACTGGCCAGTGAATAAGGTACAAATCAAGATAATCGGTCCCAAAGTTACTTAGAGTTTTTCTGCAAGCTGATTCTACCAAGTCAGGTCTATGGAATGAATTCCAAAGCTGCAAAAATTCCAAAAGTTAGATCATCTAAGAGAAAACTGAATAACTACCTAATGTAAAAGATATAAGGAACTGTTCATAGAAAGGAAAAATAGTAACATTATGAGTGAATATTTGTTAGCATGTTATTCATACTGTATAGTATTTTATATTGAGTAATATTTAATGAGTTATAGCACATATACAGCAAACATTATAACAAGGTTTTCATTAAAAACAAGAAACAAAATCTTATTTAATTTCCATATATAAAACAAAACACACTTCACAAGACCTTGGCTCCAATTTATTTTTCATTTGCTAGGGTAAAGTTTATCATTGTTGCAAAATTTATTTTCAATGTTTAGTTTTTAGATGGAATGCTGTGTTATGCACTTTGTACACAGTTTTACAAAGCAAAAGGCGGTGGTTGTGGTCAAAGTATTGCCCAGAACAAAAAAATCTCACTATAAGGTGTTAAACGAAAATATACCAAAGACACATACATATATGCAATTAAAACAATACTTTGAGAGGTAGAACTGGAACTTAAAAATTCAATGCCACAGCTGGGATTTGAACCACAGATTCTCCGCTTACTAGGCAGATGCTCTAACCATTAAGCTACTATGACAACCTGCAGTAAGTTTGTTGGCATAAATAAATAAAAAAACAATACTGTTCACCACGTGTATTACATTGAAACAAAACATAATATTTTGTGAGTAATCCAAGCTTTCATGGCTGGAGCTAGAAAATGAATAGTGGATTCTTCTGGGCTGATAAGCCATAGTCTGGTGGCATTTTGTGATCCAGTTATTCCATTTAAACCTGCAATGAACATCATCAGCCTCAATCTTCTTGGCAAAGGTTTAGTCACAATCAGTTGTGACTAAACTATACTATTTATTATGGTATTTTTACTTTCTTGTTTGAAGCAGAACTGGATTCTCCTCCCTTTCTTGATGAAATTATCAATCACATGGTCATAAAATTTGGAATCCAGTTGAAGATTTGCTAGAAGCTCATTCTCCAGTACCATCAAAGATAAGGTTTGAAAAAGTTTGCTCTCCTTGAGTGTTATATGCATAGTTTTTTATGCTTTTTATTTTAGAAAACCTAGATTCAACTGTAGCACTACTTGCTGGAATAGTTATCATCAACTCAGATGATTTTATTACTTACTATATGCCCTGTTCAGTTCATCTGTTTTGATGAAAGATAGAAGATCATTCACAGATTTATGATGAATGGCTAGTAAGTTGCATAGAGTTGTAACCTCAAAGCAACAAATCAAAAACTGCCTCATGGAACTCTTTTAATGACCATAAAGGTAATTCTGATCTGTATTTGTTGAGCTCTTAAAATTTAACAATTTCAGAAATTGCAGAAATTCAACGCTATCAAATGTTTCTCAGAGGTGGAGTAACACTGTATACAGAACCTCACAATACAAACATTTGTAGTGCATTTTCCTATCCAAACCATTACTGCCCTATTGCATTTCATAGGTGGTTCTTGATCACCAATATCTTGTTGAACTTTATCCCATATTTCATCAAAGGAATTGAACTTCTCTTCTAAGGTCCTATGACTTTTCTTAACTTTCAATAATAGCAAAAATCAAATGACTTTTCTTGGAGAATATCATATAGTGTGTCAGTGATGGGAGTATTATAGCAAACATCTGTATTAGAAATTTAAAAATGAAATATTCCACTATGCATTAAGACATTTAAATGACCTGCCATAACAGCTGTACTATCATACATCTAAGAAACTAGCTTTTCCTCATACTGAAATTCAACCACGAGATCATTTTCAACTTTGTGAAATGCATCAGCTGACTGAATCATCTGAAACATTCATGATATTGAAAAACATTTCTTGAACATCACCTTCAGCTCCAACGAATCTTATGTTGTTGTTGTTTTCTAGTGCCTTGCATCTGGCAATGAAGCCATTAGCATTCGTGCCTTCCAATACTTTTGAACCAACGAATCTTATTATTTTAGAAAGTAGGGATGAATTGGAAACATCTGTACTTTCACCCTACTAATGATAACAAAGCTGGTGTCTTGGATTTTTATCTTTAGGTGCATCATTAGAACATTGCATATTGTTTCAATTAAGTAATTCTAGATCATATTTGATAGCCCAGTAAACACTGTTCTCTGTTATGTAAAAGTACCTTGTCATCATACAGACAAAGTAGGTTTAAAAGTTCTACATAATTTCCCCTGTAGAACTCTATGACTCATCATGACCCCTAAAATTTAATTCCCATTTCTTCAATAAACAAACAGTATCAATTAGGTATTTCATTATATCTCCATTTTTTCTTATTGGTTTGTTGTGCTGATTTTCCCTCCCTTTCTTCTGATTATTGAGCAAGTTATCTATTCTAGATCTGGCAAATGTTTTCAGTAGAATGATAGTTTGGAGATGAATGCTGGTCAATTGTATTTTTTAATTGCTTTATGGATATTTCTCATTTCACTGAACCTGCCACTACACCATACTTTTTCATTAGCCAACAGTAGACAACATCAACAGTAAAGTTTTTGTTTGTGTAGACAATCAGGAAGTTATTTATATACAGCTTTTCAGCTTTCATTGCTGCAGTAATGTTTTGTTCAGCCATTGGTCATTATTTCTGCATTTTCTTCATAGTTTCAAGAAGAAAAATTTTGGGATATAACATTGCACACTGTGCAGTATCGAGCAAGATGGCTCAGCCGGTAACATCTGTGGCTCACATTCAGGAGGTCATGGATTCAATTCTCGTGGCCAACCTTCCTGGCCTTGGGTTTTTTGGGGGGTTTTCCAGATCACTCAGCTGAATGCTGAGAAGGATATTTACCTTACATTCCCTGAATCGCTCCCTTTCACTTCATTCATTCTCTCTCTATCCAATCTTTCCAGGTTGTAAGCATCAGCAGGGTCACCAGTAGAAAGCACTGTGGTGAACCTTGTGCTCTGGAAATACTGCAGTTGGCTGGCCACCTGCCACGGGACTGATTGATCAGTTGAACCTGGCTCAGTGGTGCGCTCTCTATGGCAACCTGGAATTGAGTCAGGCTGAAGAACTGCCACATCTGTTACAGACTCACCATAGTAGTTCATAGTAGTCAGCCATCAGATGATGTGAAGGAAGATTCCCTCTTTCCACTCCTATCCACATTTCTTTTGTCCAAGACTATCGTACGCACATGTTGAAAATATTTACGTTATAGAGGATAAATCCACTCCAGCACAGCATTTGGTAAAATATGTGAAAACTAAACATGAACTAACTGATAATAAAATGTCACACTTGTCATCAAATAATAAGGCTAAACTCACTGTGTTAGATCACTTGTTACTTATATATTTGCTTGAAATACAGTTGTTACACTGCAAAACATGACTTGGAGCTCATTCATCTTTGCCTGCACTGAACATGTCTGCTTCCCTTGAGTCGATGGTGACTGAGTTGACCCAAAATGCTACAGAAATAGTCACGCAGACAGAGCATGTTGAACATATGAGACTGTATTTGTGTACAAGTGGTAAACATAAAAACATGTACTGCAAAATAATCTAATTAATTTTGTAGATTTTACAGTTAAGCACTGCTTATCTTGACGTACATGCCATTGGCTAAAGGTCTATGAGATTTGCTTCATCCCAGTTGTATACATTCCCTTTTAGCTTTAAATTATCTATCTTACCTTGCTAGTAATGAAGAGATCACTCCTTTTAATGACACCTTCTGCTATTTTTGTTTGGATGGCAGCCCCAATTTCAGGCTCATTTCCATAAATGAAAGCACAGTCAAGGTGACGGTATCCAGTATCAATAGCATCTTTTACAGCTTGTCCAACTTCACCAGGTTTTGACTGAAAATATACTGCATTTTAAAACTGAGCAAGTTTGAGGTATTATAAATGATAAGAAAAACAATACTGTACAGGTGGTAGAGAACATTATAAGTCCTAAATGGACATAAGGAAACTAAAACTTAAGATGAAAGTAATTATGCAAGAAAGCAACATATGTAGCCTTTAAAAAAGTTAATTTCATTATTATTATTATTAAATACAAATATTTTCACACCAGAATAATAGCAATATGCACCTTGTTTGCATCATGTGATTCAATTTAATGTTCGGAATTATTCTTTTAGGGCATCATTATCTTACCTATGGTTCTAGTTCTATATCCTCATTTTATTATTGAGAATAGTGAAGTATAAGGAAAAATATATTAAAAGGCAGGACAGGACAAATATTTCTTAGTCCTTATCTTTTACAGTGTATCAGAAGTTTTAAAACTGCACACAGGAAATATGAAAGTTGATTAAGTAACCTTGTAGCGAGAATGTTATAGCTTTTGAGTTACAAATTGGCTAATTACACTTTTATTGAAGTGTTAAGTACATACATTGTTACAGTCTTCCTTAATAACTTACTCAATAGACAAAAGTTAAACATAACCTCTATCATCTGAAGATTATGTGAATTATGTTAATTTAAATAATAATTTCATATCTCTTTCAACTGTACTTCTCCGTTTCATTCTCACCTTTCACAAAAGCTCCCCTAATTTGAACAGTTGATTATGATTTTCAAAAATTTTTCTTAATACAACTTCATTATTCCTTAATAACCACTTCCTTTAATAACAATTCATTGCTTTACACTGGAGAGTATGATTTATTTTATCTTCCCTCCCCCCTTAACACCCATCAAGATCAGTTTCATTTTTCTTATAAATTAAAATGCACTTATCCTTGTCCAGGCCACCTTTTAATTCCCTGTAATATGCAGAGCTTTGGCCCTAATCTGGGCAAATAAAGCTCCTAGTCACACTTACATTCATTTTAAGAAGTATTTCCAAAGAACACTTGTGCCATTCTTATATCATGCATTTAGTAGGATCTGAAAGTTTGCCATAATTATTTAATTGCTCAGAATCCTCTTGATATTTTATGTTGTATTGCAGTTTTATTAAACATTCAACAAACGAAACAAATGACTAAACAAATGTCTTTTTTTTTTCTTTGTAGAGAATTCATTTCCAAGCAATAAAAATTACTGTTGTCTAACTCATTGTTAGTGATTGTTAGCCTGCCCTGATAAAGGTTAGGGTTAAAAGCCTCCTTCTGCCTTATAATGTGATTCATCTGCATCTTCTCATTGTATTCATTTACACGGTTATTTACTCCATTTTTGTTCTATGGTATAGCTTTATCTAAATGAATGCTTAATAAGTTAACAGATGCTGAGTATTAGAGTCATATACAATAAGACTGGAGTTGTTTCTGGGGAAAAGAATACAGTACCTAATTTGTTTGTTTTAGAAATATTTATTTACTACTTATTCTCATGCCAGCCATGAGCAGGCATTAAGTGGAATTAAATCTGAAAAGTAGCTATACTTGAATTTGATGAGAAAATGTAATACCTACATACATGAGCATCTTTGCCAATGATGTCTCTATGAGCTTCAAGGAGAGCTGAAGATCAATAATTCAAGTGCTGCCTATGGCAATGAATTTTTCAAATTTGCTTCAACTTTCCAATTTATGCAGTTCTTTTCTTCCCTGCTTGCATTGTGGTATAGTTATACAACAAGCAGGGAAGATAATAAGTATTTACTAGCAGTGTTCCTTTGTTTAAAAGTTTTCCACACTTTCCAAAAGCTGAATAGAATTTATTTATAGGAATAGAAATCAGCTAATATTAACCACACTCTAGGGCAGGCATTAAACATTTTGGTCTTGCAAGACAGCATCTACATAAACTCTGACACAACTTCCATGAAATGTCTGAAGAACAAACCCCCTCCCTTAGCTCAGGGAGCAATATCAACAGTATGTCAGTCCCTTATTTGAGTACTACATGTTTTACTGACAGTAACATTTTCAAAACCATGAAAACTCCATTTAGAGCTGTATGAGAGGAGAAATGTTTTTCTGTTGTGAAAATAAGAATGAGTTGTTTATTGTGCCCCTAAATAAGTATTAATGGGTGTCCACAGCAGTAATATGTAACAATATTATGTGAAATTCCACAAAAATATCAGGTAAATTTAATACTGACTTGATATGTAAGTTAAAGATATGCAATCACATTGAGTTATAGAAGGATGTAATAATCATAATTTGGTTTCCTAAACATATAATTGTCATATATAGAGTTGATTATTACGTCAATTTTATTTCAGGGCAGGAACATATAACACTGTTATGATATGTAAAGGAGGCACACTAACAAATGTGATCAACATGACAGTATACAAACTCTATGATTTAAAAGCTGCTGCATGCAAGCTATCATATAGGTCGGAAACCTTTCACAGATGTAGAGTTTGCTAAATATTATCCTTAACAAGCAGAGTTGAGCTTTTCAAAGTATATTTTTAGCTCCTAGCAACATAAAGATTAGAGTACTGAAAATTGCAGAAGTAGTTTAAAATGCTATTCAACATGAAGTTAACAAATCTGTAAGTTATTCACTGGCACTGGATGAGACAACAGACATAAGTGATAAGGCTCAGTTAGTAATCTTCGTTTGTGGTGGAAAAAATCTTTCTGTCACAAACTAATTTTTAAGTCCATAACCCTTAATAGAGGCAAACAACATGAGAACTGTTCTGAGCATTGAAAGGTACAATGGAGAAAAATGGAGACCTGAAACGAAAAGACTTAAGAAAATTAGTCCCTTCAACCGAGAGGTTTCGGATTCGATTCCCTATTGGGGTGGGAATTTTTTCTTTAACCAGAACAATTTCCGATCCTCCGCAGATTCTGACTGTATGAATATGGGAAAAATCTGAGGGTATCTTATCGTAAAAATGATAATAGCCAACATCAAGACACCCTACAGTTCAGTGAGCAATAACACCATCAGTTGTTCCTCAAGTCAAAACCTCTGATATAACCAAAGATGTTAAACAGGGTATATAAGTAAAACATTTAAATATCCATGTCTCCAATCATTTACTGCCAGAATCACAGTTATGTACAGCTCTATGTACACCTGTGAGCAGATTTTTGTATTATAACTTGAACACATTAAAATGAGAAGCAGTATATGCTTAACTGATATCAGCCTTCATTAGGGTTACTGGACATCTGGAAATTCCTGGACATGCCCTACATTTTAACCATTTGTCCAGTGTCCAGGGGGAATTTTTGAAAAATGTCTAATATCCTACATTTTCATAAGCAAGCAGTGATCATTAAAAATTGAACAGGAAACTAGGAAAATTGAAATGAATAACTGGTTATTAGCCAAAACTTGGCAACATGGCTGTACCAGCTACAGTCAGAGAGCATACTCGTGCATTAATAATAGTGGACGAGAGACTGCAACATAGCATTTGCACTCTGAGGCAAAAGGTTCATGTTATGTACAGGCAAATACATACTTTACTCTTACTCTTCCATTTGCATTTTGATTATCGAAGTATAAGAAAATAGTAAATAGTCTGCCTTCTAAGAAACAGAACTGCACAAATTCTTCCAGTACTTATGATATTAAAGGTTTCTTTGCTCAGCCCAAATGGTAAGCCTATCATATTAATGCTGCAGAGGCAACACTTGCATTTCACATTTGTATAATACAAATCCATGGAAATAGTATTATCACATGTTCAAGATACTTTAATATGGTTAGGAATAGAAAAGAAATGTGTATCACTTGGAGTTGACAATGCAAATACAAATTTGGTGGCATAAGTTGACCAGAGGGTAAAAGTGTATTCACCAAGCTAAACTCATATATTAATTGTGCAAGGTTAGTTCTTCAAAGACATGTGACTGACTATTGAGGATCACATTTAACATTGTGGGTATATAAAAATAACATTTTATAACTTTTCATTATTTTTGTATTGATCGATAATGTCCTACACTTTTGTCAGATGTCCTAAGTTTTTTTTAACATTGTATCCTACATTTTCATAAAATATCTGGTAATCCTAGCCTTCTTGCACAATTAACACTAGCCTCTTTGGGACAACCCTAAATTTTGAGAGTGTAGCAGTATTCCACAATGAAAGAAAACGAAATAAAATAAAAGAATGCAGATAAAATGTACTTGTAATAGGCTAAAAAGATTTCAATCCTTTTTTTCTTTTATTACTTCTTTATACTATTATTAGTATGCTGAACTGGAAAGCTGGAAAGATGTATGCAAGGAAAATTCAGTAGATGGTGTTTACTCTAGCTTCATAAACACTTTCAAACACTACCATGACACAGCACTCCTACTGGTTAAAAGAAAAACATTTGAGATGGGTAACCAGAGCTATAAGAACCTCTGGCAAAACACTAAAATTCCTTAATAATATAATTAAAAGTGGAAACACCTCAGACAAATTAAAAAAACACTGCAAGAGATATAAAACTATTTACAAAAAAGATAACTCAAGCAGCCAAAATATTAGATAATACTAGAAAAATTGAGAAATCAGGAAATAAACAAAAAGCTATGTGGGACATTATAAAAAAACAGAAACCAGCTCTAATAGTTCAATGAAAGGAAATATTAAATTGAAATATGACAACATTGTAACTAATCCTAAATTGGTAGAAGTCACGAAAAACTTCTAAAAGTTGCCCTATAAGTATTGATAACAAAGTACCTGGTTCACCAATAACAAATCATTATTTCTATCTCCTGTTTGTGAAAATGAATTGTCTAGTATAATAAAAGAGCTAAAAAATAAAAAAATCTGAAGCTACAGACAGAAATTCAAGTTATCTAATTAAAAAATGTAGCAGGCATATTTTAAAACCTGTAAGCCACATTGCAAACAAATCACTTAAAAATGGCACTTTCCCACAAGAGCTAAAGACAACAAAAATAAAACCAATATTGAAGAAAGGGGAAGCACATCATCCCAACAACTACACACCAATTGCGTTACTTTCAGTCTTCCCAAAAATATTAGAAAAAATTATGTGAAAAGAGATTAATGAAATACCTCACCAAATATAATATTATTAATAGCTGCCAATATGGATTCCAAAGTAACAAATTAACCAGCTTGGCAGTAATTAACTTTGTTGATAATATTTATGACATACTAGATAGAAGTGAAGTCGGGGTAGGGTTATTTTTGGACCTATCTAAAGCTTTTGATATGGTAATCACAAAATCCTGCTAATCTAGTTGTATAAATATGGTGTGAAAGGAGTGCTTTTAATTGGTTTAGCCCTAATGACCAAGTTGTCGACGGGCCCTTAAACACGACACACTCACTCACTCAATTGGTTTAAATCATACTTAAAAATGAGGGAGCAGATAGTTAAAATTGACTTTGTAGATACAACATATAAATAAATTAGAATGATACTTTCAGGAAAAGGACCTATAGCATCAGGTGTTCCACAGGGTTCTATCCTAAGTCCACTACTGTTCTTGTTATACAAGACTTAACACTATGCCTTGAAAATATAACACAAACTAAATTAACACTTTTTGTATATGACACAAGTATATTCATTGCAGGGAAGGATTGTAAGTGGCCTTCAAGAAAGCATAATGGAAGTAATGAATAAAATAATAAATTAGTTTAAAAGACAATAAGCTGCTTGTAAATGAAAAGAAAACTGAAGCACTAAATTTTCAGCACAAAGCTTGTAGAAAACAAAATAATCCTGATATCAGCATTGGAACTAAATTGGTTAATTTTGGGTGCAAAGCAAAATTTTTAGGTTTGTGGGTTGAAAAAATTTAAGTTGGGATTTACACATTGAAAAAAGCAGGAAAGCTGAGTAAAACTTGTTTTGTTCTTCATCAGCTTAAGTGTCAGCTATTGTACTCAAAATTTATTATCTTGCTTACTTTCACTCTTTGCTGCTTTATGGACTACCATTATGGGGCAATGCTATAAATAGACAATATTTAAGCTTCAAAAAGGAGCAATAAGAATCCTAGTTAGTATCCCAAAAAGAGAAAGTTATAGAGAACATTTTCACTGCTTGAATGTCTTGACCTTACCATGTTTGTACATAAAATAATTTTTTAATTTATACCAAGGCGAATCCAACACATTATATCACAAATGGAGAAATACACTCGCATAATATAGAGAACAAGGATAAACTTCACACTACCAGCCACAAAACTAAACTATTTGAAACATTTTGGAAAAAAAAAAAGCATGACCTCTTTAAACAAATATTCCTAGAGGAATAGTTGAATATTGTACAGGAAAATTTAAATATTAATAAATCTTATGAACTTGTCTGTTGCATGGGTCCTGTTCATCTGAGGGATGCACTTCGGCTCAAGAGGATGTGTGACGATTGCCTTCAAGGTCATGATCGTTCTCCATTGGATTTAATATTCTGTTTAAATTTATCATAAAATGTTTATGTATATTCTATTCTAATCGTATGACTTCTTATGGTAAATAAGTATGATTAATATTAAGCAGCATGTGTGATAGTAATGATCATAAATTCATGTCATCTTTGCCGTCTCGCTTATTGCGCCCGGGGTGGCACTTTGTGCGTGACGGGTGGATGGATATACGTCATGAATCTGTGACGTTTTGTGACCTCTGCTCTAGGGCAATACAAATACAATCATTAGAAAGCATCCTCTTAGCTTTAACTGCAGCACAAACAGAGGGTTCTAAGAATAAAAAGCAAACTTACTGCAGTATGGTATGTTATTGTGTAAAATTGACTGTCTCTAAAACCAAGAAACATCAATGATGATTTTCAAAAGTGTTTTGATTCATTATGAAATATTTGCTTCATATAATTTATTCTAATAATTTTGATCATAATGCATCTGCCATTTGACATAAATATTCTAATTTGAAAGCATGTAAAGAAAAGATGGGTCTGAAAACAGCTTTAACAGCTTATCTACCTATCGAAACTTTTGCTAACTGCTGGTTTTAATGTATAAGACTTTAAAATATGATTTTCGTGTAATAAAAAGGAAGGAGTGATTACAACTGACATGCACACTCATTTTAAAGATTCAACCAATTCAAACAGAAATATAATCAAGCAATTTAATTTTACATAATATCTGAGTGTTGATATGTAAGCTGTGAAACAGTTGGCAAGATGCATTTTGGGTCTTGATTGCCATTTGCTTTACACATGTATATTTGAATAACCCGGAGTAAATGTGCACAATGGCTCTATAAAGCGCGTAGGTTAATTATGTAAATTAGAGTAAGGTGGTAGAATTTCGAGGCGGATACAATCCCGACCAACGTAAGGTTTACCGCCATTTTTACAATTTGGTAGTGTTGGGAGCACTTGCATTAGCATAGCATTCAGTGCGGAAGGCAGCTCCCATTTTTTCCCGGAATACGCTGGTTTTAGCAACAGACAAATTTTTCCTTGTTGAGAGTTCAATGGAGTTGATTTAGTTTTATGTGTTCCTATAAAATTGCCTAATTTCCATATATAGCAAATGCTATATTAGTGAGGTTAGTGACTTGCTTTCCAATCCCACGCGTTCTCAGGCAACAGCTCTATAGAAATCTCTTGTCTTATACCATCAGTACATTGTCGATCAGAAAAAAAGTTACAAAAGATGCTCTAGTGTAATTTCGATCAGTGCAGTTGTTTAGTTTAGTTGGTCATATTGACTACCATAGCCATCACTATAAATAAGTTCTGCATATTTGAACACATTTCAGTTTTTTTCCCCCTCGAATGTTTTCTTATATTTTCCCTAAAGTTATTGATTATTTTACATACATTAACTTACATATGTTTTACCGTACTTATTTTAAAACAAACCTCCATTTGTTGTTTTAGAAGCCCCGAAAACGACCAGAAACGAGAATCTACAATATCTACAAATCTTCGACACTTCGAGAAATAAAGACAGTGGATAGAACTATGGCAGTCATACCAACTTGGAAACTAGAGTACTGTCGGGAAAACGGGATAGAACTTTCAAAATTGCCTCCATTGCCTGCACATGTACATTAATTAGAATTTGCTTCAAATCTCTGAAGACTCAGCATCATTGAAATGCTACTGATTGGACTCATCGTAACCCCAATAAGAGCATTGCAAAGCAAAGATTCTGTATTATTTTCTGTAAAGTAAAACTGAATGTTTGACCTGCCATCAGGTGTACAGGAGTAATGCCTTTGTGCAAGCATGTTGTTTCTGAGGAGGAAATTGCATGTCCATTGTTATTCCAGGTTCCTGCTCCTTCAACACCTACCATCAAACTACTACCAGCATTCTGAGTGAAGGGCGCATATCCTCAAAGGTAGTAACTGAAAAACACGGCAAATCCATAACACCAGCATCCAATAACATTTCTACGCATGATGTTCGTCAACTCCAGGAAAAAGCTATAGTCTCGGAAAAGGATAACAAACAATTTGATTCACTTCAGATGAAAACCTAGAAAAGGTACGCAGCAAGAGATCTTTTTCAATGGGGAACAAAGAAATAAACGAAAGTAACAAGAATAATAAATAGGAAAACAAGTGTATAAGTAATGACGAAAGAAGTATTAAAAGCTTCAAATCACCAGGACACAACGTCGATGATTGTGGATTTTTCTTTAATTATTATGGTGCCGAATCAATGACAAACGATGTTTGGATTCGCTGCCAAAAATATAAAGTTTGGTAAACGAAGTTCGTGTTGGTACCTCAGGGAAAAGTGCTTGTTATGTGGAAGCCTCGGAAGATATTAGTGATGAGAATTATATCAAAAAATGATCACGGTTGAACTTAGTATGGTATATTTTGGATCATTTTCAATTAATTCTCTGACCTCTTGTGTTAAAACTAGCATTGCGATGGTGTAATAGATGTTTTATATATTTATGAAACTTCAAATAACAAACGCCATGGTTGAAATGACATCTTTCGTCAATATGTTTTCAATTACAATAGCAAATTATCCGAAATAATCGAAAATTGTACCACATTACCTTACATGCAATCTGTGTAGGGCTAGTTAATAAAAGTGAAATTTTCTTCCAAATCTTCGTGCCGCATCCTTGAAAGACATTAAACTTAAATACCAACTTTGGTTTTTAACCGACTTTTCGTTTTTGAGTTATGCTGTTCACAGACTGATACACACACACACACACGCACACACACACACACGCGCGCGCGCGCACACATGGACCTTTTTCTTAAAATCTGATGTGTTGCACTCACATGACTTTCTCTACTCTTGTGGTAACCATTCTTACAAACTCTTATTCCTCTATCTTCTTCGTGTTAGTCGAGATAAGCATTTGTACAAATTATGTTATTATTTCCTTGTAGGTGCAAGGGGAATATGGGAATACAGTAGGCTTTGAGAGATAGTCAAATCTTTTAAAGCTTTGGGATCCCGTTCTCTTTGCACCCTTAACATATACCTAAACAAATGAACAAAGACAACAACATTTCACCAAAGTTTTAAGTTTTCCGAAACTGACACACATAACAAGGAATATCTCAGAAATGGTCCACTCTACAAAAACATTTATTCACACAAATTTTCTGTTTTGGGGATATCTAAACTTTTGTATAGTAAGATTTTGTCCATCTCTTACGGTTTACGAATTATTCAAAAGTCATCCAGACTACACAGGCCTACATAGGCTATAGCCATAAAATTCAAAATATACATTTCATTTGTCACACAAATGTCTCAAAATTGTCCCATTTTAATCAAAATCGTTAGAGCCATTTTCAAGAAAATCAAAATTTTCGAAAAATTTTCCATGTAAAGGGTAGTTTAGGGTGGGGTTATTTTCTTCAAAATCTTCGTGTCGCATCCTTGAAAGGCATTAAACTTAAATATCAACTTTGGTTTTTAACCGACTTTTCGTTTTTGAGTTATGCTGTTCACACACAGACACACACACACACACACACACACACACACACACACACACACACACACACACACACACACACACACACACACAGACCTTTTTCTAAAAATGCTTTTTTTCTGGATTCAGGGGGTCTCAAAACATTGCCGGTGATATCTCGACATTGAATTTTTGGGTGGAATACTTCCTACTTACCAGTAGAGAAAGTAAAAATGCTTTTTTGGATTCAGGGGGCATCAGAACATATATTTCTGGTAAAATCTCGACATCAAATTTTGGGGTGGAATATAACACTTTCGGCCGCGCCGTAGCCGAGTGGTTAGATCATTCGCTTCCCACCAAAGCGGCCCGGGTTCGATCCCAGGCAACCGCATGTGGAATTTGTGATGGACAAAGCGACGCTGGGGCGGGTTTTCTCCGGGTTCTCCGGTTTCCACCGCCATCTCATTCCATCTTCATTTCATGTTATCATCGGTGTCACCGCCTGCTGTGCCGTATTAGTAAAAGCGGGCGTTAAACACTACAACAAAAATACAATACTTCCTCTACTTACTAGTAAAGAAAGCAAAAAAGAAAGAAAATAAGAGAAAAACGCATGTAATTGATGTTTGGCTTGTATTCATTGAGTGCGATGCCTAGCGATATCACAAATTATGTTGGTAAACATAATTGGATTGTTGGAATCCAGCAAATTAACAGTTATGATGGTTCATTTTCGCGCTTCGTACGGTCGCAAAATGAAGCCACGCACAAATTCACCTCAGAAGTACTTCATTTTAGATCATTACGAAACCTTCATCTAGTAAGTTGTTGCAGTATATCTTGAAATTACACTTACCATATTTAAAAGCGTTGATCATGCATTAGTCAGTGAATGCTTGCTGACATTTGAGTGTAGCACTGTGAATTAATGTCCTAAATAAGACAATAATGCCATCTATAGCAGAAATTTTGCACTACCCACATGCAAGATGGTTGGGGCAGACTTTAAAACTCAGGAAGCTCACACAATGTTTATTACTGGGCTTACAAACTTACGAACGTTGATTTTTTAACTACTTCATTTTAATCTAGGTAAACCTTTGCAGAAATAGCTACATCACAATTTCGTGCTAGACGCAAAGGGAGTAGTAACAGCCATGTATAAGAACTGGTTGAAATACCCTAGGCTTAAAATTCCACAACCGTTCCATACAATCGCGAGGAACAACTGAAAATCAACAGAGCTTTAAAGGCGAATATCTTGGAAATACCTTATGCCACAAAAAGCGTTATTTGAAATAAATTGTGTTTTAAAGAGATCTACAATTTAACTTTCTCTACTACGTACATAGTAGATAAGGAAGATACTGCATTCCACCCAAAAATCCAATACCGAGATAATAAAGATATTCTCTAGTAAACAGTCCGCGCGCGCGTGAGTGAGAGAGAGAGAGAGAGAGAGAGAGAGAGAGAGAAACAGAAAAGCAGAACCCAAACGAAATGCCGGTTAAATAGCAAATTGTTATTTCAGTACAGCATCTTCCAGGAGAGAACAGGAAATTTTTAAAAAATTTCCACTATCTCAAACTACCCTTTACATGGAACATTTTTAGAAGATGTTGATTTAATCAAAAATGGCTCAAACCATTTTGTTTAAAATACCATATGTTTAAGATATTTTCACGGTAAATGAAACGTATATCTTGAATTTTCTGGGAATGTCTTCAGAAGCCTCTTCATTCTGGACGACTTTTTCATAATTGGCAAACCCTAAGAGATAGATATAATCCTACTACACAACATTAATGTCAATACGTTTTATTATTCTTGGTTTATTTATTATATTATTATTATTATTATTATTATTATTATTATTATTATTATTATTATTATTATTATTATTATTATTATTATTATTATTATTATTATTATTATTATTATTATTATTATTATTATTATTATTATTATTATTATTATTATTATTATTATTATTATTATTATTATTATTATTATTATTATTATTATTATTATTATTATTATTATTATTATTATTATTATTATTATTATTATTATTATTATTATTATCATTATTATCATCATCATCATCATTATCATTATCATCATCACCATCATCATCATTATCATCATCATTACTATTACTATTATTATTTATTTATTTAGTTATTTACTTACTTAGTTGTGGTGTGAACCATTCCGGAGATATTCCCATTTATTTGTCTGTATTTTCCAATACTTATACTTTTCTTAATGGGAAGATCGTTATTCATTTTTTTATCTTTTGGCCTTGCAAAGGGAACGGAATTTCAAAGACGCCACATAGCGACCAGCTTTAAAAGATTCACTATCGCTTAAGGCCTGCTTTATACTGCCATGCACCTACAAGAAAATTAGCAATAACATAATTTCTGCAAATGCTTTGTCCCGATTAACATGAAGTAGATAGAGGAATAAGCATTGGTGAGAATAGTTTGTACAGGAGAAGGTCACGTGACTGCAACACATTGGATTGTTTTGTGTTTTGTAGCACTTCTTTGTCTATCGCCTTATGTACGTTACTTATACAAGACTATACAAAATCTACCGAATGAAGACTTCGCGGAAAATCTCAGAAAATTGAAGATATACATTTTGTTCGCCATGTAAATATCCTAATATATGGTATTGTGATCAAAACCGTGAGAGCCATTTTTGAGAATCAAAATGTTCGAAAAATGTGCATTGTAAAGTGTAGCCTGGGTGGGGGAATATTGAAAATGTTCATTTGGTACCTTTAGAAAATAATGAACTCAAATACTAAGCCTGGTATTTGACTTTTTGTTTCTGAATTATGCTATTTACAAGCACACGCGTACAGATCTTGTTCTCAAATGTTCTTTTTCTTCCTTTTTTAATTCAGGGAGCCCTAATATCAATATCAAATATTTGGATGGAATGCAATATCTTTACCACCTACCGCGTATACGGTAGAGAAAGTAAACAAAATCTTACGTGTTACATTCACACGACTTTCTCTGGCCTATTTCATTTATTATTATTTTTTATAGTGGGTGCAGAAATTATTCTTAGAGAAGTTTCTTTTTCCTACTTCATTTTAATCTAGACACACCTTTACAGAGACAGTCATATTTACTTATACAACGGTAACGATAGTCAAATGTTTGATAACTGGCCGCGGCCTTAAAATTCCATAATACTTCCATGACATAGCGAGAAACAAATGAATACGGACAAGACTTCAAAAGAATGACAAAATATTGAACAATTCGAACAAATAGGAGATATCTCGGTGATGATGGTTTATGCCACAAAAAATTATGTTAAATAAATTGTGTGGTTTAAAGAGATTTACATTCGTTGCATAATACACTTCGTCTATCGCTTAACGTTTATCAGTTATACAATATTATGCGAAATTCTTTCCGATGAAGAGGACTTCAATGTTATTCCCAAAAAATTAAAAATATACATTTTGTCATGTAGCTATATTTAATATACCTAAGTGTTTTAACCAAAATCGTTAAGAGTAATCTTTTAGAAAATAAAAAATATCGAGGCTGGCCCCGTAGCTCAACTGGTAGAGCACTTGCCTGCGTACATGGAGTCCCTGGTTCGATTTCCGGCTGGAAAAGTGGGAATTTTTCTTTAACTAGGATTATTCCCCATCCTTCCTAGAGTCTAGAAGTATGAAAGTGTGTGTGTGTGTGTGTGTGTGTGTGTGTGTGTGTGTGTGTGTGTGTGTGTGTGTGTGTGTGTGTGATTTTAATGGGAAAATTAATTCACAGGAATAGAAACCTAAGTCTAAACATCACCACTAAGCGAGTGAACAACATTGCTGTTGTTCGAAGAGGTTAAAAGCCGCCGATATGACCTTTAATGTTAAAGGCGGCATATAAATGAAACATTAAAAAAATCGAGAACATTTCCCATGTAAAGGGTAGTTTAGGATTGAAACGTTATCTTGAAAACGTTCGTGTATCCGTGGAAGATACCAAACTTAAATACCAAGTTTGGTATTTATCCACCTCTCGTTTTTGAGTTGTGCTGATGACACACTTACAAGCCAACAGGCTACATAGGTAACATGTATTAGGGATGGCGTGGATTGTTATCTACGGCGTTAACAGCGTTAAGGCCGGTAATAGTTCAATCTAATTAATTAATTAATTAATTAATTAATTAATTAATTAATTATGGAGTTTGGGCGTGCAAGCACGCCCGGGCTGCTTAGGGAGTGTCCCCTCTTCAGCCTAGCTTTGTTTTTTTCTTTTTTGGTGGGGCAGAGATCAATCAGTTTGGGTGGTACATTTTCTCTTTTTGTTGATGCTTTTTTTATTCCCAGGTCACACATCTTGCTGCTGTCGCTACCCAAGAAGGCTGATTTTGCTGTTTGCTTAGTGCTTTTTCTTTTTGTTGCTGCTTCAGGCTCTTGTTAGTTTTTTTATTTTTGTTTGTTGTCATTTGTTTGGTAAATTGATGGGGTTTTTTTTTTATTTCTTATATGTTTGATAAATATTGTAGGAGGTCTTGTAGTTGTTGTTGGTCTTCTTGTTGTTTGTCGTAGATGTGGATAAGAGTGAGTAATGGCGGATTTTTTTCATTTTGATTTGGTCGAATGGTTTTCATTTTTTGGGCTGTATTGATCAATCGTCGTCTGTATGGTCTGGTATGGGCGTTATCTATGTATCTGAGCATGAGTTTTGCTATGTGTTGACCAATAGGCATGGTTCTGGTATAATTATAGATGTTGCTGTTTTTAAAGTTGGGTAGAAGTTTATATGCGGTGCGTAGACATTTCCTTTCAAAAGATTGTATTTTCTTCATTGAATCAGGTGTGATGAGAGACATGGTGGCTACTGTGGCGTATGTTAAGTTTGGACGAATGAGGGCGATGTAAAAGTGACGAAGTATTTTTGGAGAGAGGCCTCGTTTATTGAGTTTGGCGAGATATGCTATTGTTCCAAGTATGGGTCTGGTTTTTTTTAAAACTTCATGGTAGTGTGGTTTTATTGTAGGGGAGCGATGAATTTTGATGTCTAGATACTTAATGCTTTTTTGGCACATTATGTCTTCGTTGTTAAATTTTATAGTTACGTTTTTATGCTTCTCTTTTATTTGTTTCCGAAAGGTTATTGCTTGGGTTTTCTGTACGTTGATTGTGATTCTCCATTTTCTCGTCCACTTTAGAAATACTTTTAGTTGTTGTTGGAGTCTGTTTTTTGCCGCTAATATTTGTGTGTGTGTGCTCCAATAAGCGGTGTCGTCAGCATATTGGGCAAGTTGAATTGAAGGGTAAATTGGCTGTGGGGTACCGGAGGTGTATAGGATATACAATAGTCCAGATATGACGCTTCCTTGTGGTGTTCCAGCTTTCATATAGATCGGGTTTGATATTTCTCCTTTTATTTTTATTCTAGCTGTTCGGTCTGTCAGGAAACTTGCTATCCATCTTGTTAAACGTTGCGGAATGTTCATTGTCGTTAATTTGTACAGTAAACCGTTTATCCAGCATCTGTCAAACGCCGACTGCATATCTAAAAAGGTGGCGACGGTAGTGAATCCTCGGTTATAGGCATCCTGTAGTTGTGACATCACTCTTACAAGTTGATCTTGAATCGTAATGTCACTCCTATAACCGGCTTGTGTTGGTGGTATCAGATTGTTGGTGTTACATATTTGTGTTATGCGGTTTACTATAATTTTTTCGAGAATTTTGGAGAAAGTTGAGGTTAATGATATAGGTCTGTAATTTTTGGGATCTGTTTTATCTTTTCCAGGTTTTTCAAGTAGTAGAAGATTAGCTTTTTTCCATTCAATGGGGTGATATCCATGTTTTATGATCATGTTGTAGATGTTAGCAAGATGTTCTATTGTAGCAGATGGGAGTTTGCGGAGCACCATATATGTAACATTATCTGGTCCTGGGGCGGTGTTTTTGTTCTTGGGTATTGCATTTATTATGTCCTGTTCACTGATTGGTTTTTCTGCATCATTTGTGGGGTTCAAATCTGTAGTGGGGAATTGTGGAGTATATAGTTGTTGTTGTTGTACATGTTTATTTATTAGTTGGTAATGTGTTTTTTCAAATTTAGGGTCTTGAGGTGTTTGAAACACGTTATCATAATGTTGTCGAAATATCTCAAGTTTTTCTTTGGTGTCGTGGATTTTTTGTCCATTATGTTTGATGGGGTAGTTTGGGGATACTTTATTTTTTGTACTTTTGATAAGTCTCCAGAATTTTGCTGGGTCTCTTGTATGATTTTGTGTGATTTTGTCTAACATGTTGTTCCATTTGTCGTAGTTATGTTCTTCTATTGCTTTTTTGACGTCATCTTGTAACTTGTTGAGTATTCGTTTATCTTGCGGGTGGTGTGTTTTGATATACTGTCGGTGTGCTTTTCTTTTGCTCTTAATTAATAATATTATATTTGGTGGAAGTGGTCTGCTGTAGGGGTTAATCTTGATGGTTTTAAGTGGAACTGCTGCGATGCGGGCTTGAGTGACGATGTCTGTTATGGAGGATGCATATTGTTCTATCTCGTGCCAAGTTGTAGGTGGTTGTGGAATAAGGTTATTTGAAAGTTGTTCTGCTGTATTTTTGTATATTTCCCAGTCGGCGTTTGCAAAGTCATTTACTGTGATTGTTCTATTGCTTTCTGTGTTCCATGGATTTGTTCTAATTGTTACTATTATTGGTATATGATCTGTATCTGGTGGAGCGTCGGTTATTATGTATGTCTTCTATTTGTGGGTATGTGAGTTTTGAAGTTAGTATCTTATCAGGGGAGCTTGGCTGTTGATTACCTGTTCCTAGTCTAGTAGGTCCTGGTACTAGAACTAGTTTTTAATTTGTGTTGTCTAGTAGTTTCTTCAGTTGTCGACCATTTGTATTTGTAAATTCGTCTAACAGTTCTGTATTGTTGGCGTTTAGGTCTGCTGCAATAATGAGACGAGGGAAATTATCGTTAAGAAATTTGAAAATGTCCGTTGGGAACGTTGATTGTGGCGGGACGTATA
The DNA here is from genome assembly GCA_030765045.1 of Tenodera sinensis. Taxonomy (NCBI): domain Eukaryota; kingdom Metazoa; phylum Arthropoda; class Insecta; order Mantodea; family Mantidae; genus Tenodera; species Tenodera sinensis. The sequence continues at coordinate 144,176,404 of CM060961.1, read as the reverse complement.
GCGTTGCTATGTGGAGTTTCTGTCGTTGGATTTGAATTTCAACCAATAGGAGTTCTTGTTGTTGAAATACAGGAGGTGTGTCTATTTCTTTAGGATTTAGTTCTTTTTTAACCATAATCATTACTCCTCCTCCGTTTCCTTGTGTTCTGTCTTTGCGAAATATTTGTAGAGGTTGAAAATTGAAGTTTCTGTTTTTATTTAATTTTGTTTCATTTACTGTGATGATGTCTGCTTCATGTTCTGATATTAGGTTGTAGAGTTGCTGTCTTTTAATGCTAATTCCGTTAATGTTGATGTGTAGCAGTTTGATGTTGTGACTAATGTGGGTTGTTATTGTTGTAGTTGCCATTATTTAGTTTTTTCCTCTTGTTTTGCTTTTTTCTTTCCTTCTTGGTTGCTTTTATGTTTGTTGTCGTATGTTGTGCATGAAGATGGCTAACTGATTGCCAACTTTAGTGGTATTTACTGCCATTTTTAAGGTTTTTTGGGCAGTTTGGGTGATATTATGCAATAGTCTAGCACGTTGGTGTGGAGGTGTGGCATCGTATAGTGGAGGTATCAATGTGGACAGTAACTGTTGTGTTAGATTTTGTGCTATTTCTTGAATGAATGTCGTTATTGTAGTTTGGATCGTGGAAATCTGGTTCTGCAATGTCTTGATTTGCTCTTCTGCTTGTGTGATGATGTTTTTGACTGTGTGTCTCTTTGGATGTCATCTCTTTCTTGTTGGGCGGAATTTGGGGAAATTTGATCTCTGGCCATTGAGTTGTTACTTTAGGTGGTTCAGGGGGTGCTGGAATATTATGGGGGAATATATATGTTTCTGAAATTTGAGTTGCTGTAGTGGGAGGTGTTCTTGGATACATTGGGCACTTGACTTGCCCTGTGTAATGTCCGGTTTTTCTGCATGTTGCACAGAATGGCCCATTATGTTTACTCGCATGCATGCATCTTCTTGTATCTGCTTGGTCTCCACAATAGAAGCATGTGGGATTTTCAGGGCATTGTTCCCGTTGGTGTCCATATTGTTGGCACTGTTTGCAAGGTATATGCCGTTCAGAGTGCCTGGAGGGCTCTGCCCTGAAGATTTGTCTCTGTATTATGGCGCCTTGAGCTAGTATTGTTTGTATTGTTGCGACGCTCTTGGTGAAAATTCTTACTAGTGGTGTTGGTTTATCTCTGCTTATGATACGTGTAGTTCTTGTTACTTCAGGGTAATTTTCTTGTATGTCTTGCAGTAGTATTTCATCAGTGATCCCAAATGGAATCCCTTTCAATACTGCTGTCAGAGTTTTCTTGGGCCTGTTTTCTTCAATAATTTGTTGTGACTGTGGTTCTTGCAATTTTGTCGTGTAATATGCTGATTTTCCGAAATTATTTGATGGAATTCCTTGTTGGAAAGTCACTGCAGCCTGTTGTGTTTTAAATATTAAGGCAAATGTGTTCCTTGGAGTATTAATATTTTGTGCTCTAAAGAGGTGATCGGAGTTTTGTTGGTGTTTTGTCATTAGTGATTTAACCAGCCATACATTCTGTGCTTCTGGGTGGCAGTTTGATATGTAAAGAGTGTAACAGCCATGTGGAATAGGGGGAATTCCTGGTGGTTGAGTTCGTGTTTTTTCTTGAGTTTTAGCAAGTGTAGGTAGTCTGTTTCCTAATTGAGTTGTTGATTCGATTGACACAATATTTAATGGTGGGTGGCTAGAGGAGTTGGTTAACACAAAATCCAATCGGAGGCTTACCAGACCTTGCTAAGTTTTATAAACACGCCATGAAATCACGCCGTAAAACCGGTGATATGAATATCATTGGCGCCCACAAAATGTATTTGCACAACAGGAAAGTGAATAGTATTTCAGGATCAGCCGCCACCAAATGTTGTGTCTGCCATAATTTCCTTTCGTAAGCTTGGGAAAGCCTGTTCATTATTGTGGACCTTCGACTTTTCACGCCAGTGCACAATGGGTCAGATGGTAATTAAAATGGGACAAAGGAATTTTTTTGGAGTGATTGATTTCATTAACGAGTATAATTATAGTTAACAGCCATGAAACACATTCAATGCATAAATGTAATGTAGTTTGTTATTTAGTGTCTTATCTCACATAAATGATTGCATTTTATGAATTATCGTACTCCAAATTAATACCCAAATGTTGCTGTTTATTGCCCATGCTTGCTCCCACTTCTTCCCCTTGCAAACCAGTTCTTTCATTCAAATAAAACAACTTTTGTGCTTCTTCTCAGAGAGGAGTCTTTACTTTTTCATACAGCTTTCGTAAACTCGAAATTAAAGGATCCGATGACACCAACAAATTGTTCAGGAGATCACTCATTGTATTATGGTGAGAAGTTCTTCTTCTATGCTGATGTTGGAAGCTTTTAATATCCTTGTTGCGTGCCTCTTGTGCCTCCTCAGGCAGTTGACCAATGGATAACATTGCTAAATTTATGAACTGAAATCCATGAACTAGCACTTTGTGGGCACTAGCAGAGAGGCAAAACCAGGGGTATTTCTTTACAAAAAGTCGTGCAGTTTCAAGCGCATACACTCGTAAGTCAAATGCGCTACAATTTATCTCCCTTTCAGAAGAATAATTAAAACACTCATGTATAAATTTAGTGTTTTTAGGTCTACAGTAGTTTGTTGGCGATGTTCGCGGATTTTGCCGCTACACCGTTTTTATATTACCATCTGCTTCACCATATAGCAAAAGCGGAACATCAGTATGCGTCGGCTTAAATTCTTGATGACCTGCACTACCATTACACATCCATTTACTGAATAACTAACTTTAGGTTACCCTGTTTAAAAAAATTAGTTGGAATTGGTTCCATACACTGAATAATCCGTGGAAGAGTATGGTCTAGCAATCTTTGTACATTTATTTCACCACTAATTTCTATGATATTAGTGTATTATTTGTTTGTTAAAAGTGAGCTTAGGCTCCATACTTTGTTATATGCTGGGTATAAGTCAGCATTTCTATTATTTGCTCCGAGCTTTAATACTGAATTGACATCCATTGTAAGTGCTAATGCTTCGTTTCTATTGTTTTATTTATATTTTCAGAAGGATAGTTTTTAAGTGAAGACAATGATTTTGTGGCTTTGGTGGGACTTCAGATTTCAGATTTATTTTATCGAGGAATATTGCCTGGTGCCGGTACATATGGCCCGGCTTACAGGCTTAAATTTACATTATATTTACATTTGTGTCTATTTACAAGTGCAGTTTTAAATACTTTCGCTGTACTTGCTTTCCCAGACCCTTTTAGACCTAACTGAGCGGCTAAAGAAAGTTCCTTGATATCAGTTGATTCTCGGAGATTTTCTGTTTTCCGTCTCTTCGATTTCATGCTACCTTTTTTTCTGCCAAGGAGAGCTGAGGGAGTAAATTTACTTGTATTTGGTTCGTTGTAACATAACTGATATCAAAATTCTTAAACAATCACCGTACTTCAATTCAAAAGTTTCCTTATTTCTGTAGGATTTGTGCCATCGTGAATTGATGTTGTTGCAAAATGACTCCACCTGTTTTCTAATTGCGAAAAAATCTCTTCACTATGGTAGCTGGAAGTGTCTAATTTAAAAATTATAAAGTCGTAAACAGACTTGTTACTTTGGTGTAACAATAGCTTGTAGAGGTCTCGAGGTGTGAAGCACTGACCACCTGCAATTTGAAGACGGAGTGTGCCATTAGATAAACTACGCTCTGCATTCGAAGGTGAAACTTTTAGGATATGTTATGTAAGGTGTACTATTCGTTCAGTGCATAAAACAACATGAAGGGTCGTGAAGGAAAAAAAGTTACATCTATTATAACATAAATATCTATTAGTAATCTCTAACATTTGTGATATATTGTCTAACTCAACATATCCATTATCAAGCTCTATAACATGTTAAATACTAACCAGTTGAAATTCCCTATTTCAGTATTCATTCTTGCAGTGGTATCAGTGTTTAAACATTACCGCAGCACTATAAACAAGGAAACGACACAGTGCGGCTCTGCGTAGTTTCGGCTGAGTCGTGACTAACGAAAAAGGCTACGGCGCAAACTGCAGCGACGTAATTCTTCTAGTCTGATCATGGCCCAATGAAGTAAAACCACAATCGCCTAATATATCCATATTCTAAACAAACAAAAAACTTGCCAGTTAAATTCATACAAAAGATACAGTTTTATCATGATGGTATACAAGGTTAGCCATGTATCAGACTACCATTACTACTAACTCCGATTCGCGCCGCAGCCTGTCTTTTGCGTTAGCCACGGACTGAGTAATGGACTTCTTATCTAAGCTATACAAAACCGCTCTTTTGAGGTCTCGAAAAACGGCTAAGAAACGATTTATTGATGATTTTCTATGCTTTAATATCTCTACTTTCACCTCCAAACTTCAAATTCATAATTTTAACATTCCATTTTTGGACAATTGTCCCATTTTGACTGCCTTCTGGCCCACTGTGTAATGCTCTACCCCTTAGCTGCCATGATGAGATATTCAAACACACACATTGAATTTTCCTCCCTTTCACGTGTCCGATAAGTCTCGCAATGAAATCTTAATTATCAAGAGAATTGTAGCATGGCTAACTAAAAATCTGAATGCATCACTGAAAGATCTCGGAGTTCAGCTCCAATTTTGTATACAATATTAGAGTAACTGAGATTGTCATCGACAAGTAAAGAAGAAGATGCGTGGTTCAAGTTCCCGCCGTGACAATTCTTAAAATCTGATTCGACATTGCAATGTCAGTATTTATTGCTTCCTTAACCTGAAATATCACGACACACCACTGGACTGGTTAAAAGTATTTCGAGTTAGGAATGCTTCTCTTGTAGCTGAAATAACCTTGGAGATTACCGGATATATCTGGTGGGATAACTTTGCGGTAATGTCTGTGTGGGGAAGACAGAGTTCGGAGGTTAGACAGCAGCATATTCGTCTAGCCCGATCCATCTTTGGTATCCCACAAATGTCCTTGAGGTTTTCCCGTCCTGAGTCACCCATCCCAACGGCCTACAGATTAGCCTGGTAGAGGAAGCTAGCCAATCAGAGAGGAATTAAATCGATGGTGTTGATTTATTATGGGACTAAATAACTCAGTCACAGATCACTCGATTTTTTTGTCTCTTATAGTAGCTAATTACCTAAAGAAGAGAGCAGGGCCGGAGAGGGGGAAGAGAGGAGAAAGGCATAACTCAAAAATTGAAAATTCGAATATGTATATCAAACTTTATAGGTAGGTCCTTGATCAAATATCATTCAAGAACATCAGGCGAAGGTAAGAAAAACACACACACACGCACACACACAAACAGCTCTTACACGGAGAACGTTTCATTGTATTTTTTATTTTCTCAAAATGACTAAATGATTTGGATTAAAATATCAAATGCGTACGGTATTCGCGTGACGAATGAAATGTTCAGATATCTTGAATTTACCCATTTCATTTTTACTCAATGTTAAATAATCTATAAACAATAGAATATACACAAAAATTAATCTAAAGAGAATATAGAGTTTATTAAATGTAGTGTGTGCCAAAGAACTATTTCCGTAGCATCAGCCGCTTCCGAAGTACATGTTATACGGGCTAAAAACCCCATTTATGAAAGATCTTTGAAATTGCCCTGTTCTTCTTTTATTTTCAGTATGGACTCATTGTCACCAAGAAATTAACTAACGACGAATTTAATAGTAGTGGATAGCTTCGCATCTTGTCTAAACGCTTTTACATGCAATCGAGTGAATATTGGGTAGTATGAAATTATTTCTGGATATAGCATTACCAAGCCTTATACTGTAACTTAGATTACCACCACTTTGTGACCACCACTAGTGTAACAATATGTCTGAGCAATTTTTAAAACAAATTTATTTTAAAATTGGGTAAGGCAATATTTAACATTGTTTAACTATTACTTTTTTTTTACTTATTTTACATGAATAACGTCGGGGCAGCACTTTATGGCAACCCGGACATTTCATTGTTTTTCAGAAAGACCAGCAATGAAAACTTTGAAACAAATACGCAATTCAGTAGTAGAAACAGTGATTGACAATAACTATTAACTGCATGCCTTTAACCAAAAATTTAAAAACAGAATTTATAAAGTTACAGAATGTGGGTATAGGGTAACCCACCCCCCCCCTCCCATTTGGTAATGCGAGGGTTAGTGTATCATTAACTTAATGGGGACAAATCACTTTTATTACTTTCTTTAGAGTTTACCTTTAGCAATTGTAGAAAGTGTTGCATTCCACCTAAAAATTCAATAAGATATCACCAGAAATGCTTGTTTCGAGGTTTCCTGAACGAATAGACACACACGCGCGCGCGCCCGCACACACACACACACAACACACACACACAACACACACACACACACACACATACACACACACACACACACACACACACACACACACACACACATTACTTCTGAGAAAAAGGTGCGTTTGTGTATGTTTGGTTGTTTTTTCAACAGTGTAACTCAAATGATGTCGGTTAAGTACCAAATTTGAAAATAAAGTTTAGCATCTTCTAAGATTGCGATAGAACGAACTTCGGACACAAACTATCCTGTACATAGAAAAAGTTTACGTTTGAGTTTCTAAAAATTGGTTCTTTTTTGTTAAATATGGTTGATAGATACTTTAAGATGGCTCTGCGACACATAGAATACATATTTTGAAATGTTTGAGAATAGTCTGTAAAGTCCTTTTCATTCTGAAAGCCTTTTATACGTTTATTAAGAAACAGGCAGTCTTACTGCACAAAAAGTGTAGATCACATTAAAGCATATAATTTATGTTAAATAACAGTTTCTGTGAAGTTAGCTATTTCTGAGATTTTCTTTGTTATTGACGAGTTTTCAAATGCTTACACTTTTCTCAACTGGGAAGTCATTTTTTCGTGATCTGCAGAGAATTTGGAATTTTAAGCCCATGATATATCGACACACTCTTCAAAAATGTGACTATCGCTTTACGTACTGCATCTTACAATGAAATCGGTAAATGTGAATTGGAAGCTGAACCAGATTAACAAGAAATAGGCAGAATAATGAACTTCTGTGAGGATATTTAATAGAAGAGTGAGTAGAGAAAGCTTTGTAAATACGAGACATCGGTTTTTCTCGTGATCATACAAGCAAAATGGTATTCCAACATATAGCGACGTGCGTTTTAAAAATCTGACTATCGCTTTGCCTAGAATAAGAAATATACAGAAAAATAAGCGTTTTGTTAAGAGCTTCTCAGTAACCAAACTTGTGCTGTTGAAGAAGTCCTTTGAGCTTTCGGTCACGCTTGCTCTGTAATAATATCACCGTGAAAGCTTCAAATCTTACGAACATGCTTTTGGAGGAAGGCTTCCGGAAGAGTGAGTAGAGGAACTATTTTGAATTCAGCATATAAGATTTTAGTTTTATAAGATTAAAGGAATCCTTCTGAAACAACCGAAGGTAGAAAGAGTGACACATAAAAACTGTACCAATAGTGTGAGAAACACACACCACAATAGCGGCGCTATTAAAGTTCAGAAGATTATGAAGTGTCGTTTAAACACGGCGTTTGCCTTTTGCATTTGTTTTGTCCAATTTCACATCCATTACTCTTGTCCTTGCACTTTTTTAGGCAAAAGTTGTTAATTTTTATTTAAAATTATATAATTGATCTATCAAGTGTTAACTTAATCATACCACATAGCTTTCTATGAAGGAATTGGTTTTAACTATAATTTTGCATTGCAACATATATTTCTAATCTAATTTTCCCGCAAATTAAATTATTTGTATAACTAGAAGTTATTTCCGGGCTGTTATGATGTAGTCTGCTGTTATGTTTCCAACTCTAACTCTACATTAGGAAAATTAGATTTGTTGAAAAAGTTAAAAAAAGTATAGTAATTCAAATGTGAAAGATTTTCCAAAACTTATGTACAAATTTATAATAAAACCTTATTATTACGCACAACTAAATTTATAATTGTTTTTAAGCTTTAAACGTAAGCAACAGCAAGTCTATCACATTCTAAATACACTCGTTTAACTAGCTAACTAATAAAATAAATTATTGAAGTATCAGCTTAAGAAATAAGTTCCCAGTTTATCAGATAAAGATCGATGATTGTGATAATAAATAGATGGAAATACTAGATCCCCAACTTTTTCTTCTCCCTCCCCCCATTTTGGCTGAAATTTCTCCTTTAACCTGGTAATTAATATCGGACGAATGAGGTAACGAAATGGATGAAATGATGGCCAAGAGCCCAAGATCATTATAACTAAGAGTTACACGACATTCATTTTCTCAGGGTAAGGAAAAAATCCAGGTAAATAATCCCGGTTTCTCATTAACAGAGATTCGAAATCGGGACCTCGTGCGTATGAACCAGACACATTTCCCCTACACTAAGGAGGTGAACTTTTTTATTTATTAAAATAGCAATAAATGGTAAGTGGTAAAATAAAGAAATGTGTCATTCTTATAGTTAAAAGCAGTGAAAACAATTGAGGTTACTTCAATTATTTGCAAACAGTACATTCTTAAGAGTTATTCTGTATCTTATTTTGTACATTGCTATCTGTTAACGCGGCTAATAAACTCCTGTACTTACAGTAAGTACTTATTGTACTCCACTCAAAAATTCGATACCAAGATTTCACCGAAAATGCATGTTTTTTATTCCCTGCATCCCTGTAGTGTTGTCTGACTGTGAATGGCATAAGTCAAAAACGAAAAGTTAGTTAACATACCAAACTTGCGTCCAGATTTTCAAGGAAATCCTTCCATTCCAGAGTACACTTTACGTGGAACTTTTTTTTTTTAGAAACGTCTTCATTTACCAGTTATGTTTAACCAGTGAGCCATTGCATATTTCTTCATCGATCGACAACGTCTCACTCAATCACTTGAAACGTACATTGAAAGACTTCATTGCAAGGATCTGTATCATCATTTCTGAAAACCACATCCACGCGTACCCTAGTATAGGAATCTCAGTACTCGAGCTATAGCCAGGAAAAGGAACGAGCTGAGGACTCAGAGACATCTTGAAGGTACAATCTTTACTGGTCCTAAAACAATTTATCACTGCATAATCAAGTCATTTGGAGCAAACAGCTTCCAACAGGCGCGCCAACGAGCTGCTACAAACTGTCGTGCCAACCAGTGTTGCTAAATTGGGCGCAAAAGTTGTGGAAATACCCCTTTCTGCAACACAGTTTTATGAAGACGATTTGCGAATTTTCGGGCTACTAAAATACTTCTGCAAATTATGACTTATGGTAATGTTGCTTTTGTAGCATTATATGGGATAGAAAATATTCACATTAGGTGAGACATTCTTGGAAATACATTCAGTTAATGACAAATGCAGTTTCTTTCTCCTTGCATTCAACGAGCAATTTTTTGGTGATTTTAGAATATGGATGTATTAGGCAATTGTGGTTTTACTTAATTTGGTCATGACTGGACTAGGAGAATTACGTCACTGCAGTTCGCACCGTAGCCTGTCTTTTTCGTTAGCTGCGCTTTGACAGGAAAACTATTTTCAATGAGAGCGTCCCTGAAGAAGGCTCGAATTTCTGGTGTGAAGCTTAAACTCTCAGCGGGAGATAATATTTAAAAAGAACTTTCTTTATTTGTGCTAAATGTTTTCAGTTCCCATAAGTAATACCACAGCGGATAGAAAATTTTCACGAGTGACTGACGAAAACAAAATTAAGAAATCAAATTGGCCTAAATCTTGTAAGATTTGATTCTACAATACAAATGACTGGACGAGAATCCTCAGTACGGTCACACACTTGTGCATTACCTCGAAATGCCGAATTTCAATTAGGAAATTTATCAAAGAGAGACAACTGGAGAGTACGAAGATATTCTTCAGGCACTCCAGTTGTAATGTGAGTAAAACTTATTTATACAATACAATTTTAAATCCAGTAGTAATTATTTTACTTGCACAGAGACAGGTCACAAGGTCATTCCTAAATTCATATGCTTAGCTGTTTAGAACTATTGCAGGCGACAGAAAACTTCACAGTTTTAAAGCATATTCTTAATATGTTGGGCGAGCTTAGCTTAATATTTGCGACTTTTTAATGATTCGGGCGAAATTGTGTTAAATACTTCTGGCAACCCTGGCAGCTTCAATTGTTGTATCACAGTAACGAGCGAATAAAGTCGTTAGTTCAACGACGAATACTAGCACTTGGATTTTCTGGCCATTGGCGAGTAAAATCGTCCAATGTACGGCAGGCTGAAATTCAGATGTCGTCTTTTGGGGATTAAAAGCTCTCGCGGCAAAGGAAATACTCTCGTGGCAACGGAAATACATAAGTCGGATGAAAAAAAAAAAATTCATGTTTTGTACTCACATGACTTTCTCTACTCTTGTATTAACCATTCTTACAAACTCTTATTCCTATATCTTCTTCGTGTTAGTTGAGATAAACATTTACAGAAATTTGTTATTGCTTATTTCCTTGTAGGTGCAACGGAAATATGGGAATATAGTAGGGTTTGAGCGATAGTCAAATCCTTTAAAGCTTTGAGATCCCGTTCTCTTGACACGCTTAACATATAAAAAATGAACAACGATGTTCCATTTCACCAAAGTTTTAAGTTTCCCGAAACTGAAACACATAACAGGGAATATCTGAAATGGTTCACTCCGCAAGAAATTTATTTGGACATAAATTGTGTGTTTTAGGGAGATCTAAATTTTCTGCAGAGTAAATTTTGTCTATTTCTTACGGTTTACGAGTTATTCAAAAGTCATCCAGACTAAACAGAACTACATAGGCTATAGTCAGAAAATTCAAAATACCTATACATTTCATTTGTCATAAAAAATATCTCAAACATGTGGCATTTTAATCAAAATCGTTAGAACTATTTTCAAGAATATCAAAACTTTCGAAAAATTTTCCATGTAAAGGGTAGTTTAAGGTGGGGCTATTTTCTTCAAAATCTTCGTGTCACACCCTTGAAAGACATTATACCACTCGCAAAAGTTAAAGGCATGTGAACGCTGGCCAATGCTCAAGCAGAGCGCTGTTGTCAAGCATAGTGCTTGTACCGGCAGACGGTCTGTACATAAGGTTGTGTGAGATACATTTAAGTTTTGCGAAGATTATAAACTTAAATACCAACTTTGGTTTTTAACCGACTTTTCGTTTTTGAGTTATGCCGTCCACAGACTGATAGATGATACACACACACACACACACACACACACACACACACACACACACACACACACACACACACACACACACACACACACACACACACACACACACACACACACACACACACACACACACACACACACACACACACACACACACACACACACACACACACACACACACACACACACACACACACACACACACACACACACACACACACACACACACACACACACACACACACACACACACACACACACACACACACACACACACACACACACACACACACACACACACACACACACACACACACACACACACACACACACACACACACACACACACACACACACACACACACACACACACACACACACACACACACACACACACACACACACACACACACACACACACACACACACACACACACACACACACACACACACACACACACACACACACACACACACACACACACACACACACACACACACACACACACACACACACACACACACACACACACACACACACACACACACACACACACACACACACACACACACACACACACACACACACACACACACACACACACACACACACACACACACACACACACACACACACACACACACACACACACACACACACACACACACACACACACACACACACACACACACACACACACACACACACACACACACACACACACACACACACACACACACACACACACCACACACACACACACACACACACACACACACACACACACACACACACACACACACACACACACACACACACACACACACACACACACACACACACACACACACACACACACACACACCACACACACACACACACACACACACACACACACACACACACACACACACACACACACACACACACACACACACACACACACACACACACACACACACACACACACACACACCACACACACACACACACACACACACACACACACACACACACACACACACACACACACACACACACACACACACACACACACACACACACACACACACACACACACACACACACACACACACACACACACACACACACACACACACACACACACACACACACACACACACACACACACACACACACACACACACACACACACACACACACCACACACACACACACACACACACACACACACACACACACACACACACACACACCACACACACACACACACACACACACACACACACACACACACACACACACACACACACACACACACACACACACACACACACACACACACACACACACACACACACACACACACACACACACACACACACACACACACACACACCACACACACACACACACACACACACACACACACACACACACACACACACACACCACACACACACACACAACACACACACACACACACACACACACACACACACACACACACACACACACACACACACACACACACACACACACACACACACACACACACACACACACACACACACACACACACACACACACACACACACACACACACACACACACACACACACACACACACACACACACACACACACACACACACACACACACACACACACACACACACACACACACACACACACACACACACACACACACACACACACACACACACACACACACACACACACACACACACACACACACACACACACACACACACACACACACACACACACACACACACACACACACACACACACACACACACACACACACACACACACACACACACACACACACACACACACACACACACACACACACACACACACACACACACACACACACACACACACACACACACACACACACACACACACACACACACACACACACACACACACACACACACACACACACACACACACACACACACACACACACACACACACACACACACACACACACACACACACACACACACACACACACACACACACACACACACACACACACACACACACACACACACACACACACACACACACACACACACACACACACACACACACACACACACACACACACACACACACACACACACACACACACACACACACACACACACACACACACACACACACACACACACACACACACACACACACACACACACACACACACACACACACACACACACACACACACACACACACACACACACACACACACACACACACACACACACACACACACACACACACACACACACACACACACACACACACACACACACACACACACACACACACACACACACACACACACACACACACACACACACACACACACACACACACACACACACACACACACACACACACACACACACACACACACACACACACACACACACACACACACACACACACACACACACACACACACACACACACACACACACACACACACACACACACACACACACACACACACACACACACACACACACACACACACACACACACACACACACACACACACACACACACACACACACACACACACACACACACACACACACACACACACACACACACACACACACACACACACACACACACACACACACACACACACACACACACACACACACACACAGTCGGAAATTCCCGTTGATAACGGCGATAGCTGCCTAGGAAATGTGGCTCAAGGGAAGGAAATAAACAAGATGTTTGTCAAATCTAAAAACAATCAAAGTGCCGAGTACATCAAAACTCTGATCAAGAGAAAAGTAAACCTGGCAAAAATCAAAGTTGGAATCTCGGCTCTGAAAACACTGAAGAATGGGCAGTTGTTAATTGAATCCGACAGTAAGTGATCTAGAAAAAGTTTGCGACGAAATAAATGCTGTTTGTGGGGATGAACTAGAGGGTTGCCGTCCAAAAGTCGGGAACTCTAGAAACCTTCTGAAAGCCTGGAACCCTAGATTGATTGTGTTCAATGTGCCGGACGAGATAACAATCGAAAATGCAAAGGAGGCTATTATATCACAAAATTCTGAAGCAAACTTGGAAGTAAGCGACATCGATCCTAAATTCGTCTTCGTAGATAAAAAGAAGAACAAAAATCTGGTCATTGAAGTCAGCTCTGAAGTTAGGAAACGACTGAAAGACAAAAAATTGAAAATAGGATGGCATATTTGCAACAGTGCTGATTACATATCAGTTCAACGGTGCCATAACTGCTCCAAGTTTAATCACAGAACTCTTGACTGTAAAGGAGAAGTGACTTGCCCACATCGTGAGGAAAAGCACACTATGAGCAAATGTGAAGCCAACAGAGAGAACTATAAATGCATCAATTGCATTAATTATAATAAATATTGTACAACTCCAGTAGATGTAAAACACACATCACTGGACAAGACCTGCACTAGCTACAAAAATGCGCTAAAAAGGAACGCAGAAAAAATAGCGTATTAATATGGCTGCTAACCCAAATAAACCATATAATAATATTGCTGATAATTTGTATTGCATTCAAATTAATTTGCAACATAAGAGAGTGGCTACAAGTAACTTAATACGGATCATGGAAGAGAATAAAGTAGACGTTGCTCTAATACAAGAACCGTACCTTATTCATAACAACCTAGCTGGAATTTCCAGGTCACTTAGGACCTACGCTTTCGGAAATGGAAAGAAAAGAGCTGCTATATTAATAAACAATAAACAAATAGATGCAACAGCAATCACACAGCTATGTAACGAAGATATCGCTGTAATTGAAATTATCTACAGACGTACAAAATTGTATGCAGTAAGTTCATATTTTGATTTTACACAAGACATTGAGAGAAATATCAGCCAAGTAGAAAACATTTTAAATTACGTCAAAGGAAGTGGTATACTGATCGCAGTTGACAGCAATTGTCGAAGCAAACTATGGTATGACGCAACAACAAATCAACGTGGCAAAGCACTGGAGGAGTTCTTAACACTAAGCGATTTGAATATTGTCAACAAAATGTCGGAGCCAACTTTTGAGACGATAAGGGCCAGAAGCTACATTGATTTAACATTAGTCAATAATAAACTACTAAGGCAGGTTATCGACTGGGAGTGTGGAACACAAGAAAGTTGTTCCGATCACAGAAATATAACCTTCAAACTGAGCGTGACACGGCAGCACATATTATCTCCAAACAGAAACCAAACCACAAGAAAGTATATCATAAAGAATGGCGATCTTGATAAATTTGAAATCGCTCTTGTTTCAAATATCAAAACAACCTTTCATTATCACAAGACCGCAGATACGAAAATAATGGATCGTGACCTGGAAAATATTATTGCTACGTACGACAATTGTGATGAAGTGGAAAATTTAATATCCTCATCAATTAACGAAGCTTGCAACACAAGTCTCAAGATGTCTAGGGCAACAAAATACGCGTTGAAAGGAAATACGGTTTCGTGGTGGAACGATGAACTTACAATACTAAGGAAAAAGACAAACGCACTACGAAGACGGTACCAAAGAACTACAACAAATGAAGATCTAAGACTAGAGAGGAAAACCAAATATCACGAAGGAAAACATGAATATGAAATGAAATTGCAAGAGGCGAAACTGAACTCTTGGAAGAAGTTCTGCACTATAGTTGATGGAGCTAACCCCTGGAACTTAGTCTACAAAATAGCCGCCGGGAAAGTCAAAACCACAACACAACTAACAACCCTAGAAAAAGAAGATGGAACATACACTACAGACACGGAGAACACAATTGAACACATGCTGGAACACTTCACACCACAAGATAGTGAAGGAAGTGACAACGCACATCACAAAGAAACAAGAAGGTTAATTAGAGAGCCAATAGATACAACCGATGATGTACCTTTCACAACTGAAGAAATAAAAACCGCCTTACAAAAGTTCAACCCTCAGAAAGCTCCCGGTGAGGATGGGATAACCAGCGACATTCTACTAAGAGCATTCAGAGTTCTGCCTTTATTCTTCACACAGTTCTACAACATGTGCCTAAGTAGAGGTTGTTTTCCAAAAAGATGGAAGCAGTCTATTGTGCTTCCAATCACAAAACCTGGCAAGGAAGAATGCAAGGATGTGTCTAAATATCGTCCAATCAGCTTGATAAATATTGGCGGCAAATTACTAGAGAGGTTAATGATCGACAGGATAAATTACCATCTGTGGTCTAAAAACTTACTCAATGGTAGACAGTACGGCTTTACCCCTCAAAAGGGAACAATTGATGCAGCACTTGAAGTTAAAACCTTCATAGAAGAGGGATTGAAAATAAAACAATGTATAATCCTAACAAGCCTTGACGTCAAAGGTGCATTTAATGCCGCCTGGTGGCCCAGTATTCTCAAGAACTTAAAAGAATGGGAATGTCCGAGAAATATCTACAACTTAGCATTAGATTTCTTCAACCACAGGAAAGCAAAAATCACAATAAACAATTACACAATGGAAAAAGAAGTTCAGAAGGGCTGTCCACAAGGATCCTGCTGTGGCCCAGGCTTTTGGAACATAATGTATAATTCCCTATTGAATACTGATTTCAATAGGAAAACTAAAGCCATGGCATTCGCAGATGACCTTGTCATATTAACAAGAGGCTCAAGCAAAGTAGAAGCAGAAAACATAGCGAATCAAGATTTAGTCAAAATTCAGAACTGGGCCACTGACAACAAAATAGAATTTAACGAAAAGAAGTCGAAGACTCTAGTCATATCAAGAAAGCGAACGGACAATTGGGACGTCAATATCTACTTAAACAACAAGAAGCTTAACCAAACTGAAGAAATGAAATACCTGGGCATATGGTTTGACAGTAAGTTTAACTTCAATGCACACATAGACCACACTGCAGGAAAATCAATCACACTCATCCACATGTTATCACGGACAGCTAAACTACAATGGGGATTAGGACACAAAGCACTAAAAACAATATACGAAGGAGCTATAGTCCCAATAATGACATATGGCTCACCAGTGTGGATAGACGCTTTAAGAAAAATAAAAAATCTAACAAAATATAAAAGGATACAAAGATTGATTAATATAAAAATTGCTAAAGCCTACCGAACTCTCTCATACGAGGCATCATGCGTAGTAGCAGGCGTTCCACCCTTACAAATAACCATAGAACAGTATGTAAGAACCTACCTGGCAACAAAAATCAACAATCAAGAATATGACGCACCGCAGGAAGTCAGGTATTGGAGACACCCTGTGGAAATACCCCTAATAGATGAGGTAGATAACAATGTATATGCAGTTGAAATGTACACCGATGGTAGCAAAACTGGTGATAAAGTTGGGGCAGCAGGGATCATCTTCATCCATGGCAACCTGGCATACAAATTAAAGTTCAAGTTGCATCCACGATGCACGAATAACCAGGCTGAACAACTGGCAATATTAAAAACACTTAAGAAACTAGATGAGCTTGGATATGGAGAATGCGATGAAAAACGAGCTGCATTATTCACAGACAGTAAGATAACTCTAGATCTGCTCAGGAACAACATAAAACATAACCAGCTGATAGAAGCAATCAAAACCAAAATCCTTGAAATTTCAAAATCAAAGTGGACACTACATTTCGGCTGGGTGAAAGGACATGCGGGAATACACGGAAATGAACTTGTGGACAGACTAGCAAAACAAGCTGCCACAGAAGACACTGAAATAATATATGACAAAGTATCAACACTGAAATAATATATGACAAAGTATCAAAAGAAGCAATAGTAACTAGAGAGAAAGAAACTGCACTCGAAGAATGGCAACAACAATGGACAGCATCAAGGAAAGGAGCAGTAACCAAAGAATATTTCCCATCCGTGAGAAGAAGATTGAACCAACGGTTACCAATATCTCCGGAGTTCACAGCAATGATAACAGGACATGGAAAGCTAAGATCATATCGCCACAGATTTGGATTTTTAGATAACCCAATGTGCAAATGTGAAGAAGAGGACCAAACAGTAAACCACATTATATTTCGATGCAAAATACTAAACAACCAGAGAAACGCAATGATTAGGAAGATACAAAGTAAAGGTGCTACTTGGCCCATAAACAAAGAAGAACTTGGAAACAATTTCATACAACCTTTCGTTAACTTCATTAATGCTATACAATTCACAGAAATAGAATGACTTAAGTTCAAATATATATAATTTCTACTCCTTACCAAAATTGCAATCAGTATCATTGTCCAAACACAGTTCAATACTCTACTGCTGTTACGAGTATAATAATATTTGCGTTTCACTATATGATAAGTACTAGATTTATGAAGTACTCAATTAGACTAAGGTAGATAAAAAATTAGAGGTAAATAAAGATGTAAATGTTCAAATAGAACATCACCAACAATATGTACATGTATATATAAAATGTAATTTGTATGTAAATAAATAAATTCAAGCATGTAGTATTCATATGGAATGGGGCATGCAATTTAAAAAAAAAAAAAAAAAAAAAAAAAAAAAAAAAAAAAAAAAAAAACCACACACACACACACACATACACACACACAACACACACACAACACACACAACACACACACAACACACACAACACACACACACAACACACACACAACACACACACAACACACACACAACACACACAACACACACAACACACACAACACACACAACACACACAACACACACAACACACACAACACACACAACACACACAACACACACACAACACACACAACACACACAACACACACAACACACACAACACACACAACACACACAACACACACAACACACACAACACACACAACACAAACAACACACACAACACACACAACACACACAACACACACAACACACACAACACACACAACACACACACACACACACACGGGTGCGTGCGCGGATCTTTTTCTAATAATGCTTTTTTTGATTCAGGGTATCAAAACATATATTTCCAGTGCAATCTTAACATCGAAGTTTTGGCTGGAATACAATACTTCCTTCTAAAAATACTTACCAGTACAGAAAGTGATAAAATAAAACGCCGCTATCTTATCTAATCACTAACTGTCATGTAGTCGAAGATTTACTCTCAATACTGAAATCTCTGACAGCAGTAAAAGCAAACAAAAATATTCAGTGGCGTTATATATGCAGTAGAAAAGTCAAAGGTTCTATTTGCACGATTTCAAAGTAATTTACATTTCCTTACAGAGTTGAAGTTCTAATGGATATGACTGGCCAGGGAGCAGGGGGAAATTAAATTCAGCTTATTTCATTTTGCAGTATGATGAGTCATTCCATGTCAAATCGCCCAAAATTTGACCTTCATGTCTCCGATTTCATTAATATTAAATTTACGTGTTCTATGAATGAAAAAATGATACCCTATTTTTTGTTTGTCTGTAAATTAATTACTTTGGTGAATATAAAGCATTAAATTTTCGGATATTTTGCGCACACCGTTCTACATAAACATAAATATCTCTGGTATTATTTATTAGATAAATATGACCTGTAGCTCATTTTGAACATTGAAATGTGTACTTTATTTATACGTTAAACAAAAAACAATTAGTTTGATATTTCCTATTTTTACAAGGCCATTAACATTACAAACATTATTAACAATACTTTCTCTCCACTACAAATTTCCGGGAAAATTTGTAAAACGTAGCTTGATGATGCCATGTAATCCTAGAAAAAGTTCAGAATGGAATTCTAAATACATGCAGAGAAATTAAATAACTTAGCAAGCCGTGCAGACTGAAGTAACGCTTCATCCACGGCTAGAAGGTATACACACCGCGTGCAGCTGATTGCGTGTCATGCGTTGTACTTCCGTCAAGGTCAAACTGTTAGCATAAGCACTAAATGGGTCATTTCACGTCAAATAGAACACTTCTGAAACTATTTTTTCCAATTTTTTAAATCTTATCAATAGATGAGATTAAATAATCCGTATGTTTTCCTTTTGGTGTGACACGCTTATTTTGCGCTTTATTAATGTTATTTTTATGGTATATTCGCATACTGTATTATATAAAAATCATTATACCGAATATTATTTGAATTTTAGAATTTTCGTGGTTGCAGCAGTCTAAAGTTAAAAAATTGCAGTTTTGCATGTCATTGTTTTAGGATCACTCAAAATATAAAATAGGCCCCTTTTAGGGGGTAGTATCGTAGTACGGATTATTTAATCATATTTATCTGATAAATAATATCAGAGATATTTATGTTTATGTAGAACGGTGTGCGCAAAATATCCGAAAATTTAATGTTTTATATTTACCAAAATAATTAATTTACAGACAAAAAAAAATAGGGGTATCATTTTTTCATTCATAGAACACGTAAATTTAATATTAATGAAATCGGAGACATGAAGGTCAAAGTTTGTGCGATTTGACATGGAATGACTCTGATGCATCCGTCAATATGTGTGAGAATGCTAAGCGGTTTAGTATGATGTTATAAATAGTAATCTATGGTTCCACGGAACAATCCCGCTGAAATCAAATGTACAAGATGCGATAGACAGCGGTCCACAGACAGACAGAGATGCGACGCGAAGATTCTGATGAAAATAGTCCCAGCCCAAAACTACCCTTTACATGGAAAATGTTTCGAAATTTTTGATTTTCTTGAAAATGGTTCTAACGAATTTGATTAAAATGCCATATGTATGAGATATTTTTATGACAAATAAATGTATATTTTGAATTTTCTGGCTATAGTCTAAAAAAATGCAGATCTCGCTAAAACACAATTTATGTCTAAATAAAAATTTTTATAGGGTGAACCATTTCGGAGATATTCCTTGTTATGTGTGTCAGTTTCGGAAAACTTAAAACTTTCGTGAAATGGAACATCGTTGTTCATTTTATATGTTAAGTGTGCAAAGAGAACGGGATCTCAAAGCTTTAAAGATTTGACTACCGCTCAAAGTCTACTGTATTCCAATATTCCCCTTGCACTTACAAGGAGATAAGCAATAACAAATTTCTGTAAATGTTTATCTCAACTAACACGAAGAAGATATGGGAATAAGAGTTTGTAAGAATGGTTAGTGCAAGAGCAGAGAAAGTCATGTGAGTGCAACACATCAGATTTTTTTGTGTGTAAATGTTATATTTAATTTTTACGCGGTTAACTTTTTTGTTCTATATTTATGTGCAGATCAGGAGCAGCTCTCTCCGTGTATTTCAGTTTGTCTTCTAACAATAATGTAGAACATAGGTAAAAAAGCTTTCTTTATTCGTCTTAGTTAAATAAAGAAAATATCACGTTGCAAAACTCGTGCAATCAACACTTTTTACCTAGTCTACCTAGTAGACTTCTCTTTAATTTATCTGCTGTACTGCAGATAACATTACGGGTTACAATGCAGATAATATTATTTGAAAACAATGATTAATTTAAATTTAAGTATGAACAATGAGAAATGAATGACGAATGTGGTATAACAAAACACAGTTTTCCGCTAACGTTTACACTGCAAAGTAGTGATAGGTGCCCTATGTCTCATTTCCCGACAGAGCATACTTTGTGTTAGGTGTATGATGTTAGTACGCGTGATTCGCATGTGCTACCAATGTAACTTGATTAGCTGGTTATGAAACAGGACCCTAATGGTCTAAGCCTTTTCATGGAGAGCACACATTTTTCTACACAAGTTAATGCACCGGAAGAGCGATATCATCACTATATAATCAAAATATCATTAGTAGTAAATATATTCTTCTACTTCTTCCTCCCAAGTATTAGGCCATAAGGCCTGTTACGACCTCACATTTGAATTTTCAGCCCAGGGTTTCTTTGGACGACCTAAAGGTCCCTTTCCATTTGGACGATAGTGAAGCACGATTTTCGGGATTCTATTTCTATGCATGCGATGTAGATGATTTAACAAGTTCTTTTGATAATTCCTTATGTAGTTAATTACAAGTTCCATTTGTAATTCTTTCAGTACATCTTCATTGCATTTATAATCTTTGTTGTATATCTTGCTGTATACTGCATGACTTTCATTTCGTTAGTCGTTATTCTGCTTTCATCTTTCTTCCCCAGTGTCCATGCTTCACTTCGTAACAAAGTACAGGTCTTGCCAAGGTCTTATACCATACAGGAGGATTCTAGCATGGCTTTGTGCTAGGGAAGGTTTCATTATGTTGACGCAAACTTTCCTCTCTGTCGAAGACGTCTTTAAGACCTATAAGATCTCGTGTTTGGTGTCCGGACTAGCTCTAGCAAGAGGTCCTAATCTGCAGGGTATGCGTGAGTTGGGGTAGGAATGGAACCAAACGAAGAATTAACCAACATTTAACTTTATTTGCAAATTTCCAGATTTGTAGAGAACTGCCGACGATATTTAAACAGAATGTAACTTTGTAACTTCAACTACAACGTTATAACACTTTAACTTTGTCATGCTTTAGCAACCGCCGAATTATGTATACGCGCTAGCTTACGTACAAATCCCAAATTGCACGTGCGTTCTCTCGGCTCGATTCAAGACGAGTGTCTGTTGCGTTGCATTTGTTTATGCGTAGGCGACACGAAGGAAGCAATTTCCATTGGCCAGCTTTAGAGCACGTCATGGTAAGACAGGAATCAGCTCGCGGAATCGTTAGAGCTTTGTACGTACAACAATTGTGACCTTATCACTCATTTAAATCTGCCTAGGCTTTCATTCTTGAGACTTTAATCTATTCAGCTTTATTACGCCTTCCCCTTAACTATCGACTAGAATCTCCTTTTGTTTCTTTCTATTATCAATTATATATATTGACATAATTTCGGTTTCAATGTTATTAATTATTCGCAATGTTTTGTTGTGCTTAGTAATTTTCTAGGAAACGTCTATTTCATCAAGAAAGCATATGTATCCGAAATATGTGAAATAATTGACTCTTTTTAATATTTTTAATCTAAACATGTTTTGCTAGGAACAGGGATCTTCCACAGAAAGCCATAGTTTTAGTTTCCTGTATTGATTTTCATGTCATATTTTATTCCAGTTTTGTTAAAATTAAATACTGAACGTAGTAGTTCATCTCGTGAAGATGCCAACAGAGCTAACTCGCCTGCAAAAAGTAATTAATCTAGTTGTAAATGCTTATTTAGTTGTATATACCCCTGAGATAATTCTCTCCATTCTCTAATAATTGCATATATAATAAACAGAAGTGGTGATAGAGTGTGAGTGTCTTACTCCTGTATGAATTTTTGACCATTTTGATATTTATCATTACACCTTACTGCAATGAGATTTGTTTTATAGAGATTATGTATGTTTATTACCTATAAGTTGTTGTGGAACTTGATCTATAGCTGCCCCCGCAACATCATATAAACGCTCTTTAACCCCAGAGGTACTGTTTTGAACAGTATTGCTGCAAATAGATTGGAACAAAGTGCAAATTAAGTTACTATGTACAATATTTCTGAGAAGCATATCATAAGACACAATGCATAACGTTTGCTCACCACATTGTCGTGGGGAGCCCCAAGGGTTTGGGTGATAAGGGAGCTAGTGTAAGATATCCCATCTATATCTGTATTACTCGTAATATTATAAAGTGAGAGTTTGTATATGTGCATATGTAAATTATGTAGGTACATGTATTTACAAAACCTTCATTGAGAATCCCATGGTGTATAAAATAGTTACTGTACTCCAAAGATAAATGTGTGGCAAAAACTAAAGTCGGTTACGTTTCATTCCAAGCAAGATCACATAGGCAACCATGGTTATATAAATAAGACAGAGCTTAGACAGCTATAAACGATCCTGTTTAGTGAGTGAGTAGGGTTTAAGGGCCCGTCGACAGCTAGGTCATTAGGATAACGTTTGCTTGATTTCCTTTGTACCTATGTTGTAATCAAATCCGTTAACAGGACATGTTATTTAGTTCATACAAACAATTGCGACGATTGCATGTTATTGCCTCTGTGGTCTGGCGGTTAGCATGTTAGTCTTCAATCCAGAAGTCCCAGGTAGCCGCGCCATAGCCGAGTGGTTAGACCATTCGCTTCTCACCAAAGCGGCCCGGTTCGATCCCTATGTATCATCAGTGTCACCGCCTGCGGTGTCGTATGTAGTAAAAGCGGGCGTTAAATACTACGAAAAAAATCTGATGTGTTGCACTCACATGACTTTCTCTACTCTTGTACTAATCATTCTTACAAACTCTTATTCCTATATCCTCTTCGTGTTAGTTAAAATAAACATTTGTACAAATTATCTTATTGCTTATTTCCTTGTAGGTGCAAGGGGAATATTGGAATACAGTAGGCTTTGTGCGATAGTCAAATCTTTTAAAGCTTTGAGATTCCGTTCTCTTTGTACACGTAACATAAAAAAATGAACAACGATGACCCATTTCACGAAAGTTACAAGTTTTCCGAAACTCACACACATAACAAGGTATATCTCCGAAATGGTTCACCCTACAAGAGAATTTATTTGGACATAAATTGTGTGTTTTAGGGAGATCTAAATTTTCTGCAGAGTAAATTTTGTCTATTTCTTACGGTTTACGAGTTATTCAAAAGTCATCCAGACTAAACAGAACTACATAGGCTATAGTCAGAAAATTCAAAATACCTATACATTTCATTTGTC
The DNA here is from genome assembly GCA_030765045.1 of Tenodera sinensis. Classification (NCBI taxonomy): domain Eukaryota; kingdom Metazoa; phylum Arthropoda; class Insecta; order Mantodea; family Mantidae; genus Tenodera; species Tenodera sinensis. Next base: position 144,151,482 of record CM060961.1, on the reverse strand, counting down.
ATAAAAAATATCTCAAACATGTGGCATTTTAATCAAAATCGTTAGAACTATTTTCAAGAATATCAAAACTTTCGAAAAATTTTCCATGTAAAGGGTAGTTTAGGGTGGGGCTATTTTCTTCAAAATCTTCGTGTCACATCCTTGAACGACATTAAAGTTAAATACCAACTTTGGTTTTTAATCGACTTTTCGTTTTTGAGCTATGCTGTCCACAGACTGACAGACTGACAGACACACAGACACACACACGGACCTTTTTCTAAAAATGCTTTTTTTTGGATTCAGGGGGCCTCAAAACATGTATTTCCGGTGAAATCTCAACTTCCAATTTTTGGGTGGAATACAATACTTCCCCTACTTACCAGTAGAGAAAGTAAAAACAACAACAAAAAACAAAAGAAAGGTCCCAAGCTCAATTCCCGGCTGGAGGGTGGGAATTCTTCTTTAGCTAGGATTATTCCCTATGCTCCCTGCAGTCTGGAAGTATGAATGAAAGTGAAAATGTAGGTGTGAACTTAATGTTTATAAAGAAACCCCAACGTAAATAAACCCACAATCTCACGAATAGTACACAAGGGAACATCATTACCGATGAGAAATTGTTCCAAAGAAAACCCGCCGATGTGATTTTAGATGTTAAAGGTTGGCATAGGTATATGCAAATGGAGCAAAACGATTATTTTCCTCAATGGTTGCAGACGATGCGTCTTTTTCAAAGAGGTTAGCTTGATGACCTTGGAATGCGGAATCTTCATATTCATCTGTTTCACATATATTTTTTATATTTAAATAAAGGGTAAAGGGTACAGACACACTCACTCCGACCTACACATATATATTATGGCTACCACCCCCCAAGAGGCAGGGATGACATGAGGAAACCGAAGGTGCCATACAAGATCGTAGCTACACAGGCCACAGACACGCGCGGAAGTATTTATTACGAGTTTCTGCATTGCATGAAAATTATGTAAATTTTGTGTTATTATATAACGAGGGGACTAAAGAGAAGGTATAAAGATTTAAAATTACAGCTACCGTAAGAATCTAGGGAAAAAAGAAAACACTCGACTGTTCTAACATATACTTCTTCCACCGCCAAGGGGTGCAATAGAACTTGAAAGCCTGACGAGGGGAGGTTAAGAAGTAAGACGTTCCGCCGATGTTTCATATTCGTTTGCGTCAATATCACCGATTTTCATCCGTTATTAGCCAGTCATGCTGCAAAAAAAGTACAATTATGAGGAGCAAAGGAAGAGATTAACCATAAAAATCTTACAGATATTGTACAATAATTACATATATAACGGGGGAGGTGAATGAAATTAATGAATTTAGAAAGCTACTCGTGCATCATCGAGTAAGACAATTATTTGTTATGGAAAACCCAGAATGAAACCGCACCATTCTTGGAAGTAACAGAAAAAGATGTCCCCGCTGATATCTCATCGACGCTCGGACTACAAGAAGACCCGTTTTTAGTTGCATGTAAAGAAGTAAAATGTTATAGCTCTTTAGTCAGGGTTTTATCACACTAGAAGAGAAATATATGTACATATGTAAGTAGGGGGAAAAAAAGACTGCTAAATGTATCTTCTGGAAAACAAATACCTAAGCATCACGGCGCGGCGGCTGTAATAGAATACTCGTTTTTAAGGTCACAGCGCAAGGTCCGTGGAACGAGGCAGGATACCGGGATAAAGAATCACATTGCTGTTACTTTTATCTCTTCTGCATGCTATATTTGCTGTTGAAGTCTTCATATCTCGTAGAACACAGCTTTACTTTCTGTCTTTTAAATGAGCAGCGCCAAAAAGGAATAAGAATGCTTTTTCTATATATATATATATATATTTCACAAACAAAAATTGTGACATCTGCCTGACATTGCAGGTGACCATAAAGATCCAGAATACAAAGATATTTGACAAAGTCAATTTTAAGAAAAAAAAAAAGATTAAAATTAATATTCAAAATATCTAAAGAAACATTAAATGATTATAACAAGAAGATAACAGTTAACACATTGAATACAAGTGATTATTTAAAATATATAAAGAGTCTTTTAGGACTTGTAAACATATATTTACAATACTCTACAGATTCATATTTTCTCTGCTACTTACCTATTTAAGTTGAGGAACTTTAGCATTCCATCCAAGAATATGATAGCGATACTGGGAAATATGTTTTGAGGTTTGAATTTAAAAAAAATAGTAGAAGATCCCGAATGTGTGTGTGTGCGTGTGCGTGTGTGTGCTTGTGAGTGGGTGGGTGGTTGAGTATGTGTGTGTGAGTGTGTGTGTGTGTGCGTGCGTGTGTGTGCGTGTGTGTGCTTGTGAGTGCGTGGGTGGTTGAGTATGTGTGTGTGAGTGTGTGTGTGTGCGTGTGTGTGCGTGTGTGTGCTTGTGAGTGGGTGGGTGGTTGAGTGTGTGTGTGTGTGAGTGTGTGTGTGTGTGTGTGTGCGTGTGTGCTTGTGAGTGGGTGGGTGGTTGAGTGTGTGTGCGTGTGTGTGCTTGTGAGTGGGTGGGTGGTTGAGTGTGTGTGTGTGTGTGTGTGTGTGTGTGTGTGTGTGTGTGTGTGTGTGTGTGTGTACATACAGGATGTCTATAGATGATTACCCTGATTACAGCAATTTATAACATTATAACTGTAACTATTTGAAGTTCTGTTGAAGTTTTTTGAGTTTGTTTACTTAGTTCAAATTGTTAAGTATATATAAACTGATATAATTTCAATATTATTCAGAAGTACCTACTCATTGAAGAGCTAAATCATGTTTACCTAACAGGGTAAACATTTATGGACGTTCTGTACATATAACTTCATGTATAAAACTTCATCTCCGTATATGCAATAGCTAACCTAATAACTATACATATTTATGAGGTCCTTCAATTTAACTACCCTCAATTTTGTACCAATCTTAATAAAATTTCAAATATTTCAATGATCTTTAAGCTCTGACATAGCCATAAGAGTTCAACTTCGTATAAGCAATAGTGCCAACAGTTCACTAAAATTTTTAAATTTTCATTATCAAGCTACCATTGATTTTAACCAAATTTGAAAGTGATGGACATGTTTTATTTGGACTCATATGTAATATTTCAACTCTAAACATGCAGAGGTTCGTGAGTTGTATCATATTCACAATTGGATTGATAAAGTGGCGTTAAAAGACACTCTGAAGTAGCAAATGCACCTAAAATGTTCAAACCCTCGCAGAGCCAAATACCTACTGAGTGCCTCGATGACACAAGTAGACAGCAGACTTCAAACATCCTTGGAGAAAGTTATACGTTTCAGAAGTGTGTTAATTTAAAGTTATTTGTGGTTCGCCCTTCTAATACATAAATTTAAAGCTATACAACGCACTTTTACTTTCTCTGCTACGTACAGTAAGCAGAGGAAGCATAGTAAAATTGTATGTCGAGATTTCACTGGAAATGTTTTGAGGCCCCCTGAACACAACAAAATATGTTCAGAAAAGAGTGTGTGTGCGCATGTGTGCACGCGCGCGCGCTCAAACTTCGCCTTTCAATACCTTCCAAGGATGTGGCATAAAGATTTTCAAGAAATTTCCTGCATATCAAACTAATCTTTACATTGAAACATTTTTCGATATTTTTATTTTCTCAAAATGGTTCAAATTACTTTTATTAAAATACCATTTATTTAAGATGTTTGCACGATAAATGAATGTGTTTGTTGAATTTACTGGGAATAGTCTTTGCAGTTCTCTTCATTAGGAAGTAATCTTATATATACTGTTTCCATCCAGAATTGAACTCGATTTGAGTCCATTCAAATTTCCGCATTTCCATATTGAATTCCATCCGGAAATGAGATCGTACAACATACATGCAACGAGGTTTCGATTCGATCCCTCTAAATAAGCGGATCGGATCCAGTGGTTGATCTTCGTTTGAATCCGCATTTCCATGCGGCATTCAATCTGGAAAAAGAATTTAAATCGACTTGAATTCGCCATGGAAACGTAGTAATAGTTTTATATAACGGGTAAATCATAAGAAATAGACAAAAACGTTCTTCACAACAAATGTAGGCCTTTTAAAACACGCTGTTTATTTCAAATTACTTTTTCTGTAGCATCAGCCATTTCCGAGTCATCCGTTGTTATTGGTTTGAGCTTCTCAACACCTTTCTAATTTTTTAATTTTCTTCAAGCGCGACAGTTGTTTTTCGTAATGTTATGGTAAGAATATGAATTTAAATGCCAGCGCGTGCCAATTGGTTTTTGAACACCTAAATACCGATTCCGTTTCCTCTATTCTCCTTGTGTCAACAATGAAATGTTCCATGGAACAATTTCTGCAAGGAATTATTTTGATTAACTTGAAAAATACGTTTTGTAAGAATAGTTTGTAGGTGCTATACAAAATTAAACGATAGTGGGTAGAGAAAGTCGTCATGTGAATGGAACGCATACCTTTATACCTACTAAATTATCACTCCGAATTCTAAAGTAGCTCGGTCATGTCCATCTGACAGTGCTCGGTGGTCGATAGAAAGGAGGGTGCTAGCACGAGGGTCAAGGTTATTGTTATGCAACCGAATGCGATTTAATACAATGTGATTACTTTCTTTATTACATACGAGTACTTACAGTAAATAGGGTTTGTATTCCTCCCAAAAATTCGATACCGAGATTTCATCGGAAATACATGTTTTGAGATGCCCTGAATTAAGAAAAAAACATTTTAGGAAAATGAGTGTGTGTGTGGATAACAACTTAAAAACGAAAATGTCGGCTAAATACCATACTTGGTTTTAAGTTCAGCATCTTCCAAGGACACGAAAATGTTCAAGAAAATCCCCCAACTTACACTAATTTTCACATGGAACATCTTTCGAAAAGTTTAATTTTATAAAAGTGGCTCTAACGATTTTGATTAAAATGCCATATATGTAAGTTATTTTCATGACAAAATGTATATCTTGAATTTTCTGGGTCAGGTCTCAGAAGTCCTTTTCATTCAGGATGACTTTTGCATAACTAATAAACCGAGAGAGAGAGAGAGAGAGAGAGAGAGAGAGAGAGATAGGAGAAAGAGAGAAACTTTTACTGAAGAAAAATGTAGATCTCGTCAAAACAAAATTTATGTGAAATACGTACATTTTTTTGTGCTGTGAATCATTTCAGGATATTTCTTATTTGTCTGAATTTCACAATATTTTTTTTTCTCAAATGCGAACTATCTATTCACTTTTTATCTCTTGGCTATGCAAAGAGAATAGCATTTGCCATCACGGAGCGACCAGCTTTAACATATTTGACTATCGCTTAAGGCCTACAATATTCCAATATTTCCCTTGCACCTGCAAGAAAAAGAGCAGTAAGATAATTTCTGCAAAGAGGAATAAAAGCGTTTGTAAGAATAGTTTGTACAGGAGTAGAGAAAGTCATGTGACTGCAACTCATAATTTTTGCCTTTCTTATTTTACTTGAGTTAAACCAGGTCTGGGGAATTGGTGCTTATTGAGTGCAGCCTGCTTAGGCCCTTGCACAATAATGTACATTTAGCAAGAAAAAAATAAAGGTCACTCATGTTATACCGCGAGTCTCCTAGGCCTGAATTAAACTCTTCTCGTTTATTTCGAACAACACGTGTTCGGTTGTATCATAATTTAACTTGCGGGTGGCGATACAAAACGACAGATACCTCCTTCGTTTGCATTTCTTCCCAAAGCTACCCAACATTTGTTGCTAGAAATCATGTTTGGCGAGTTGTTAAGGTGTCAAGTTTTAGGAGAATAAACACTGCTTTCAGATTCAGCATTTTATCCCTCTGCTTTTGCAGAGATGTAGAAACCTAACTTATAAACTCTTCTTTATGAAATCTGTGTTGCACTCACATGACTTTCTCTGCTCCTGTTCTAAGCATTCTTACAATCCCTTATTGCTCTATCTTCTTCAGGTTAGCTGAGATAAGTATTTGCAGAAATTATCTTTTGCATATTTTCTTGTTGGTGCAAGCGAGATATTGGAATACAGTAGGCTTTGCGCGACAGTCAAATCTTTTAAAGCTGGTCGCTACATGAAGGCTTTGAAATTCCGTTCTCTTTGCACGTCCAAGATATAAAAAATTAAATAACGACCTTCCATTTGAGAAAAGTTTAAATATAGCAAAACTCGCACAAATAACAAGGAATATTTCCGAAATAGTTCACTCCACAAAAACAAAATACATTTAGACATAACTTCTGTGTTTTAATGAGATCTACATTTTGTGTGTAGTCAGATTTGGAGGTTTACCAGCTATGCAAAAGTCATCAAGAGTAAACAGCACTACATAGGCTATAGCCAGAAAATTCAAAATATACTTTTCATGCAAAAAAAAAAAAAAAAAAAAAAAAAAAAAAAAAAAAAAAAAAAGATCTTAAACATATGGTATTTTAACCAAAATTGTTGGTCAATTTTTAGAAAATCAAAATGTTCGAAAAATGTTCCATATAAAGCGTTAGGGTGAAGAAAATTTGTTCAAAATCTTCGTGTTGCATCCTTAAGGGATATTAAACTTAAATACTGCCTTCGGTTTTTAACCGACTTTTCGTTTTTGAGTTATGCTGGTCACAGACACACACACATGAACCTTTTCCTAAAACTGCTCTTGTTTGAATTCAGGGGGTCCCAAAACATACTTCCGGTGAAATCTCGACATTGAAATTTTGGTTCGAATACAACACTTTCCCTACTTGCTATACGTAGTAGAGAAAGTAAAAAGTGTGAAAGAAGAAAAGTAAGGCAGCCTCCTTCCTGTTTAGATTCGTTAAACATTTAATGGGTATATTACAAAGAAAATTGTAATGCTAGATATGGATGTACATTAAAATGCAATAGCCATGCTAATGAAAGTCTTATATATCGTCCGTTCCCGTTTCTAACTCAAGTTTATAGATATTACCCAGCTGATGTTCACATTTTTTGCTGCAACCGAAAGTTAAAAAGAATGTCTACCCACTGGCCATACAATGGCGTTCGCAGTTGGACACTAAAACAAGCTAAAAGAGGCAAGAGGGTGGTCATTTTGTGGCGGACATAGCGACAGGCACTTGTTACCCACCATTGCTGCATCAACACTTCATCTCCAAGCTCATGGTTGTTCTCAGACGGCTTCAGTAAGTTGAGTAAGTAGAATATTTTCTAGGTAAAAAACGCCGAATTATACATTTCACAATTAAAGTGTTTAAATACTTTATGCAATCCTAGCGTTATACACACATTATTGTTACTGTATTAACATTAAGCACAATTGATTTATCGTATTATTAGGATACTAGGGGTTTGCTCAAACACTCGTAAGTATCATATACAAATGTGAACAAGGAATAATGCTTCTAGGCGTGGATGTACTGCCGCTGGATGATGTGGATGTTACACGCAGCTTGTAGCTGCGTTTCTCGAAATCCCTGATTTAAATTTACCGCGCCTCTGATGCAGTTGGTGTGAAAAATGAAGTCGTATGGTACAGAGGAAACAGCTTATTGGGATATTCCAAAAACCAACTGTGATATTTTCCCCACGTTATGGCGCGGTCTGGTTATATTTAGTGATATTCCATCTGTTAAGTTGCATTAGTACCGCCCACGGTAAAGTTAGGGTCATAGTGGTGTTACTGCATCCGTTATGTTGCCACAGAAGCCAATATTTTTTAACCGGGTGCAGAGAAGGTAACCAATAGATTTTAAAACAAGATTCTGCGGAGGCGCCATTGTATTGCTCGTGTGTGCGTGGTTTTATCTTGAATTGTTTTAGAACATTATGTACAGTTATTGTTACTGTTGTTACTTTAGTGTTCGCAATGCAGTAACGCATTAAATATATTGAGCGTTCAGAAGTGATTTTATCCAAAAGTGTTATTGCACAAGATTTACCAAAGATGAGTATGTACATGTTTTATGTCGTAAAGATGTTCGAGCTTATTATCGTTTGAAAGCACGTTACTACCTGGCAAAGCCGTGAGGTGTATCGGAAAGAATTTGAAAGTGCTGAGTTGTTTACTTGAGCTTATCGCACATACACGGCACATACCTATACTCCGTTCAGATGCAATCATATCTTCAGAACAGTAACGTCTCTATCGGCAGGCCCAAGAAATCATTCATTTGCATTGCATTGCTGACTGTACACCAAGTTGTTAGTAATTCGCTGTTCTGTGAACAAGATAACGAGCGTTCGCAGCGCTCCACAACTGAGGCCAGCACGCCTGGTAGTACTTTAACCCTGTGATATTTGAGGTTAGAAATAATGATTTTATTTTGATAAACAATGCATCTGCTTAGCTGGCTAATGGTTTCAGTATGAACGTGGGTTACGGAACTTCAATGCTCTTTTGAGCATCACAGCATCATACATTTTAATCTATAACTTTATTAAAATGTACCTTGAAAGTCTTGTGCTGTTTCCTTGGGATTTTCTCACAGACTTGTTAGTAATTTCAATTGTAGGTTGGCAGAATTGCTTTTTGGTGTAATGTCCACTGCAGTTTAGTGTAATGTCAGCCATTTTGAATTCTTATGAACTGTCAATAACCTGTTTCCCTATATAACTGGCTTCCTCGTGGCAATTTCACTACTACTTGCACACTTTAAGGAATAGTCCTAATTAAGAAAACCTGTTGTTTGCCAAAGTAACAACTGAGTACCGTTGTCCGTACTCCAGTGTTGGCAACTGTGCATTTTACTGTATCGCGTTAACTATGTTGCTGCTCTCCTGCGTTATCGTAGGATTTACTTTTGTGTTTTACGTTTATGTTTAACCAACTCAAACAGTAATTTTAAGTATTACATACCTGAAGCTGACTCCACAAACTCCTGTAAATAGTTGAAGGAGTCATGCTTTTAGCCCTTTACTTCAGCCGTTGGCTGTCCTGGAAAAACAGTTGCGGAAACTACAACTTACGGCCTTCTGTGGCATAATTTACAGTACGATTGCGTCAAAGAAGTTGCCGGCATCGACACGGCCAGCTGAGAGTTGAAGATAAACTGTGCGAGTACAGAGTGATTGTTGGTGGTTTCTCGCGTGTGTCTGTAACGCGTAGTAAACTCTTTTCATATTTTGCTCGTTTGTTTTCTAAGACTTACTTAAACTCATAGTAGCTGATAGTAGTAAAACTGTGAGATCTTTTGCCAGGTTTGCAGTGTACGGAAGCAAGAAATTATTACAGGAATAAAAACAAGCCCCGGCAAGCCTCGCGTAGCAACAGATTGCACTGCAATGAATGCTTTTCACCACAGGTGTGCAAGATATTTTAAAGGGGGTTTGAGGAAATTTTCAGCACTAAAGTATAAACATTAGAAATGCTCCTAGATCAAGCACTGACTTGACATGCTCGTGTACGAACAGTGCAAAAGCTTATCTACTAAAGCTTTTCTACTAAATACAGTAACTAAGAGAAGTATGTATTGTATTCCACCCAAAAATTCAATGTCAACATTTCATCGGAAGTATATGTTTTGAGGTCATTTTAACCCCAAAACAAACATTTTAGATAAATATCTGCGTGTATCTGTGTTCATATATCTATAAGGGTATCCTAAAGCAAGTTTCCAGTTTAAAATGGCAATACATTTGTCAAATGTTTAAATTCTAACAAAATAAAAACACCAACTTGCTCGTAAAGTAATGGGATTTTATTAAAACATTATTTTATTAAAATCAAATATGTATACGACGGTGTTGTTTAATAATCTTAATAGTCTTTCTTCTGTGCTCGCTTTCTGTCCATAAGTGAACCAGTTTCCTCAAATTTGTTCATCATCTTGCGAAATGATTTTACAGAGCAGCTCTTCTTCTCAATCCATTTAATGTTCGATATCTTCTCAATGCATGTGCATATTGTCTGTTGCATTCGTAATAGCACCAACTCGTGTAGGTAAAGCCATTGGTCCTACAACTGCTATCTGTATTCTTATGTTTATACAAACATGACAGTCACCATAACAACCAGAAAAAAGAAATTCAAACTTTCTAAATGGTAGTGAAACCAATATGAAACCAAACTTAGAAGTTTGATAAAGAAGATACGCCTGTTTCAAAATGGAAACTTACTTTAGAATAACCTGATATGTCTGTCTGTCTTTCGCTGTGACAGCATAACTCAAAAACGCAAAGTCGGTCAAAAACCATACTTGTTATTCAAGTTCATCTTCCAAGGATACGAGCCAAACTACCCTTTACATGAAAAATTTTTGTTTTCAATTTTGATTTTCTAAAATACTGGTCTAACGATTTCGATTAAAATATTTAAGGTATTTCATGACATGAATATATCTCTTCAATTTTCTTGAAATGGTCTCTGAAGTTCTCTTCATTCTGGGTAACTGTATAACTTGTAAACCAAAAGAGAAGACAAAATCTTACTGCAGAAAAACTGCATTTCTCGTTGAAACATATACTTTATGTGAAATACTTTTTATGTGTAGTGAACCATTTCGGAGAAATTCCTTGTTATTTGAGTTCTCCAATATTGTACTTTTCTCGAATGGGAAGTCATTATTCATTTTTTTTTATCTCTTGGCCATGCAAAGAAAGCGAAATTTCAAAGGGACTACCGTGTTCTCCAATTTCCTTTGTGCCTAAAAGGAAATACGTAATAAGACCATTCCTACAAATGTATTATATCGATTAGTGTGCAGCAGATAGATGAATAAGTGTTTTTAAGAATATTTTATACCCCACTAAACAAATTTCACTAATGTATCCGTCTCACACCTAGCACTTGGCTGCAGGTAAGGCGATTTGATTGGTTTACGATTGGGTGCTACTGGTGAGCTTCCCGGGATTAGAACTAGAGCTACGATATTAATTTATGGAAATGTAGGACATTTGACAATGTATAACATTATTAGTCCATGTAAAAATAATGTAAAGTTATAATTTAAATGCTATTGATATATACCCACAACCATACTTCTCTGAAGAATTCATGTTTCACAATTAACATGACTAGCCTCTGTTCGACTTACCTACCCCACCAAAATTTGTGTTTGTATTATTCCAAATGATACACATTTCTTTTCTGTTCCTAACCGTATAAAATATCTCAAACATATAATGCTATTACCTCCATGGATTTGTATTGTGCATGGTGATGAACAAAGTGGAATGCTAGTGATACGATATGTTGACTGTGTGGGTTGAGCAAAGAGACCTTTAATATCTGAATTATCGGCAGAATTTTGTGAAGTTTTGTTTCTTAGAAGACAGACCGTTTACTTTCCATTTCCTTATTCTTCGATAGTTAAACTGCAAATGGATGAGTGAGAGTAAAGCATCTCTTTGCGTCTATAGAATACCAGCATTTTGCCTCGGAGTACCAATGCTACGTAGACAATCTTTCGTTTCGTTCAATGTTACTAATGCATGAGTATGCTCTTTGACTGTAGGCTGTATAGCCATTCTGCCATAGCGAATTGCAGTTTCGGCCAAGAACCAGTCATTAATTTATATTTTCCCAGTTTTCAGTTAATTTGTGACGATTACTGCTTGTTCCTAAAAAAATAGGACATTAAAGATTTTCAAAAACTCCCCGCGGACGCTGGATAAATGGTTAAAATGTAGAGCATGTCCGAGAATTTCCGGACGTCTGGTATCCCTAAGTACAACACGTAAACGAAGTAATATCCATAGGTCTATTGTGAGTAAAAATGCTTGCTGGAGTTCAGAAAGACTTCAGAAATAATGGAGATTGGAGGTGGATAGATTGGTACACCGTCCGGCCTGGACTTCATTGCCTATGGGTGAAAAGACAACGCTTCTTTGGCATCCGAGGTATATGCACACTGGCTACAATGTTCTAGATTCTAGAAGCTTCTCTGAATAAATGTTACACAACGTGTTACAGTAGACTGCTGGAGCGTTCCAACCTTCCATATTATCTCTCAAAAGGTTAAAAGTGATATTCCAGACAGTCTCATACACCGTTATCAAAGGCCAAGACTCAAGATGGCTTTTTCTCTGTCCAATGGCTCATAGGTTATACATCACATAAGTACATCTTAAAATCATAAGGCAATCATATGAGAGGCAATTAAAAAATCATTATATCGTACTTTAAAAAGTATTACTATATTTCTACTATAAGCTCTCGGTGACTGCTACAACACTAAAGACAACTGTCCTGGCTTGTATAAGGATCAACATTCTTAGCGATGATTTTAAGCACCAATTTAATCAATCTGGAGGCGCTTGCCGTCCCGTATTTACAACGTATGCGATCTTCAGAAACATGCAACTCAACTGTATATGTAATAGGTGCTTTGGAGAAATAGATTTATACTTTAAACCCCATTTATGTTTTAACTACGCTGGGAACATCTCTTCTATATACTAAAGGCGAACGTTGTCAATTGATATACGATTACGGGTAAGAGTCATTATTAGAGTAGGTAGCCTTGGTGTACGTTAAAGTAGAGGCAGTGCCAATATATCGAGCGTTTTTTACTCGTAAACTAAACATTCTCAAAAGCAAATGTTACTACAGGCAACACAACTGGGGTATGTCCACACACCTGAAGCACTGAATCCACTTCTATAATCTCAACCTAGAAAAAGGTTTACTTTGTAGCGCTGCACTGTAATCTTTGCAGATCTATTGTGCATGCCCAATCTTATCATTCATCTAGAAGTCCTACACTCCGAAAACGCTCATGTCCACCTGTTACTCTTAACAATCAGATTATTCCAGAAGCACAAGACGTGAAGTACCTAGGGATGTACACTGATAGACGACTCACCTGGCATAAACACATATAGACCAAACGCAAACACTAAATTTAAAATACTCCAAAATGCACCGGCTTCTTGGACCTAAATCACAACTCTGAGTGGCAAGCAAACTAATCATCTACAAAACTATACTTAAACCAATTTGGACATATGGAATTCAACTATGGGGTACAGCAAGCAACTCAAACATCGAAATACTAGAACGCTTTCAATCCAAAACTCTCCGAACCATTGCTAAGACTGGTGCATCGGTAATAAGTACATCTACCATGATTTGAAACTTCCAACAATCAAACAGGAAATCGCAGCACACCTGCTCCTACCAAAAGAGCCTCAACAGTCATCCCAATACACTGGCAATAAATCTACTTGACAACAGCAGCAGCAGCAGCAGCAGCAGCAGCAGCAGCACAACAAGCCGACTATAGAGAAACCAGCTCTTGGAATTGCAGTACAGATTTGCACCCAAATTATAAGCAAATTTATGGCCAATGGGCCATAGTTTGTAAAAGTAATAATATTATCATCATTACTTATTGTTCAACTATTGAACAGATTGTAATTTTGCAGATGTTTAAATTTAAAAAAAAAATTAAAAAATCTATAAGTCCGATGTTCATGAAGAATTGAATTAATCCAGCCGTGATAGTTGAAAGCTCCTCCAGTTTTGGAAAGTGACTCCCAAAAATGAGTTTAATATTTTTTGAACTGGTCATATCACATGATATGAATGAATGAATGGAATGGGTGAAATTATGCTCAAACGAGCACAGGATCCCAAAAGCTTAGAGTTACTTGACATTCCACTTTCCAGGTGAACGGAATTAACCGAAAGACTTATCCGGGTAACTTATGCTAACCGAAATTCAACTCGGGAGCTCTTGAATGTGAGGTAGGCAAGCTACCCCCGCCCCCACCCCCATCTCACAGAGTTGGGCTGCGGGTTCTTTGAAGAACAAAATATTGGCACTGGTACTGGCAGCTGCGTCGTGTAGAAAGATCCGTTTTCCATGAAAGCCTTTTCCTGCTTAATTTCAGCAGTTCTCGCGACCTGCATCTGTCCAAGTTCTCTATGACAGCTTTGGAGCGCCAGAAAACCTCAGATGAGTTCCAATATTTCTCACGTTCTCAGAACAGCCAGTTACTGGTAGCTGGTTTAAGCGTTTCTGATGATAGTTCCAGTTATGTTCAAGTCCAATAAAAGGTTGCTCAGTTTCATTTTTAGCAGCTTTACTTGTTCTTTGATTCCCATATGCTCCGGCACCCACCTAAGGCGATCTGAATTGCGGATAGCTGTGATGTGAGGGACTTGCGACATTCTTAAAGCAACTTGAACTAAACCACGTGGTTTCGAGCGTAATTAAGCCTCCTGCCTGTCGGAGAGTATAAGAATCCGTCTATTTCTGTAGCATCTTCTCACATTCTCTCAAGTAGGCATCAATAATAGCAAAAAGAAGCGTTAGTAATTGTCCATTAGTGACGCAGGTACTTATTTTTCACCATCGGCAAATGGATCGACAAGTTTACAAGGTTGCAGATTAAATTATGTTGTACATCACTCTTAATTCCCTTCTATTGATGATCATCTGTCAGTGTTCCCTTAAGTGTAAATATCTCGGTAGTCAAAGAATGCAGCAGGTTTTTACGTATTAAAGACACCCTTTAACCTTTCAGGAATGGAGCCACGAGAATGAAATCCATGGAATTCGCTTCAAACGATTCTTGTCAATTGAGCTGAATGTTGCTCGACATTCTTCTAAAGCGGATAAGAGAAAAACCCGACTAAAAAGGCTAATCTGTGCTGGCACACTACTTCCACACCATAGAGATGGGCGATATTCACTCTGCTGGCGGGGGTAGTATCATATTCTTCATGCTGAAATTTTTAAACTGAGGATTCAAGATACGATTTATCAATAAACAAACCACTTGTAGAAATAAGCTCCCGGTTTTAAAAGCTTAAACTAAAAAGAAGCAATCTTTGTGATGACTAGATTAGATGTGCCTCTGCATGCTTGAAGCTTTTATTGGAAGCGAGAGATGGCCTTAACGATGCAGTGGAAATGACACATTCTTTGTTTTATTTTTTCTCCTGCCATTTAGCCTTAGTATGTAAAAAGAGGTATTGTGTTCCACCCAATAATTCGATAGGTAATGTAAAAACAGTAAAAACAGTTTTCAAGACCATTGAACACCGAAAAAAATTAGAAAATAATTTGCTTACCTCGCTTTCATACGGGACGGAAAGATACTTCATTCCATACTTGAATCAAATACTATTTAAGCGTGCTAGGGGAAGAAAATACCCCACCACAAACCACTTTTTACATGGAAAATGTTAAGTTAGTTTTCCTTTTGTTACAATGGCACTAACGATGTTGATGATACCTTTATGTGTATAGCATTAAGAATCCAAGGCTGTGAATCAACAAATTCAGATCCAGAAATATCACAGTGCTGCATAAGCACAACAAAAACTTAAGGACTTTATAATCCGATATACGCATACAAAAGACTAAAAAAATTGATGTGTTACACTCACATGACTTTCCCTACTCTTGTACCAACCATTCATACAAACTCTTATTCCTATATCTTCTTCGTGTTAGTTGAGGTAAATATCTGCAGAGATTATCTTATTGCTTATTTCCTTGTAGGTGCAAGGGGAATATTAGAATACAGTAGGCTTTGTGCGATAGTCAAATCTTTTAAAGCTTTGAGATTCCATTCTCTTTGCACACTTAACATATAAAAAAATCTGATGTGTTGCACTCACATGACTTTCTCTACTCTTGTACTAACCATTCTAACAAACTCTTATTCCTATATCTCCATGTTAGTTTCGATAAACATTCGTACAAATTATCTTATTGCTTATGTCCTTGTAGGTGCAAGGGGAATATTAGAATACAGTAGGCTTTGTGCGATAGTCAAATCTTGTTGACCTTTGAGATTCCGTTCTCTTTGCACGATTAACGTATAAAACAATGAACAATGTTGTTGCATTTCGCTAAAGTTCTAAGTTTTCCGAAACACACACATAACAAGGAATATCTCCGAAATGGTTCACCCTACAAGAAAATTTATTCAGACATAAATTGTGTATTTTAGCAAGATCTACGCATTTTGTACAGTATTATTTGGTCTATCTCTAACGGTTTACCAGTTATGCAAAAGTCGTCCAGAGTAAATACGACTACAGGGGCTATAGCCAGAAAATTCAAGATACACATTTCATTTGTCATAAAAATATCTAAAAAATATGGCATTTTAATCAAAATCGTTAGAGCCATTTTCAAGAAAATCAAAATTTTCGAAAAATTTTCCATGTAAAGGGTAGTTTAGGGTGTGGCTATTTTCTTCAAAACTTCTTTTCACATCCTTTAACGACATTAAACTTAAATACCAACTTTGGTTTTTAACCTATTTTTCGTTTTTGAGCTATGCTGTCCACAGACTGACAGACTGACAGACAACACAGACACACACACGGACCATTTTCTAAAAATGCTTTCTTTGGATTCAGGGGGCCTCAAAACCTATATTTCCGGTGAAATCTCGACATCGAATTTTTGGGTGGAATACAATACTTCCCCTACTTACCAGTAGAGAAAGTAAAAATGAACAACGATGTTCCATTTCACGAAAGTTGTAAGTTTTTCGAAACTCACACACATAACAAGAAATATCTCCGAAATGGTTCACCCTACAAGAAAATTTATTCAGACATAAATCATGCATTTTAACAAGATCTACATTTTTATATAGTATGATTTGGACTATCTCTAACGGTTTACCAGCTATACAAAAGTCGTCCAGAGTAAATACGATACAGGGGCTATAGCCAGAAAATTTAAGATATACATTTCATTTGTCATAAAAGTATCTCAAACATATGACATTTTAATCACAATCATTAGAGCCATTTTCAAGAAAATAAAAATTTTCGCAAAATGTTCCATGGAAAGAGTAGTTTAGGGTGGGGCTATTTTCTTCAAAATCTTCGTATTGCATCCTTGAAAGACATTAATTTTAAATACCAAATTTGGTTTTTAATCTATTTTTACTTTCTCTACTGGTTAGTAGGGGAAGTATTGTATTCCACCCAAAAATTCGAAGTTGAGATTTCACCGTAAATACATGTTTTGAGGCCCCCTGAATCCAAAAAAAAAAAGCATTTTTAGAAAAAGGTCCGTGTGTGTGTCTGTGTGTCTGTGTGTCTGTCTGTCAGTCTGTGGACAGCATAGCTCAAAAACGAAAAGTCGATTAAAAACCAAAGTTGGTATT
Source organism: Tenodera sinensis (assembly GCA_030765045.1). Taxonomy (NCBI): domain Eukaryota; kingdom Metazoa; phylum Arthropoda; class Insecta; order Mantodea; family Mantidae; genus Tenodera; species Tenodera sinensis. The sequence continues at coordinate 144,134,441 of CM060961.1, read as the reverse complement.
TAAGTTTAATGTCGTTCAAGGATGTGACACGAAGATTTTGAAGAAAATAGCCCCACCCTAAACTACCCTTTACATGGAAAATTTTTCGAAAATTTTGATTTTCTTGAAATGGCTCTAACGATTTTGATTAAAATGTCATATGTTTGAGATATTTTTATGAAAAATGAAATGTATATATTGAACTTTCTGGCTATAGCTCCTGTAGTCGTATTTACTCTGGACGACTTTTGCATAACTGGTAAACCGTTAGAGATAGACCAAATTATACTATACAAAAAATGTAGATCTTGCTAAAATACACAATTTATGTCTCAATAAATTTTCTTGTAGGGTGAACCGTTTCGGAGATATACCTTGTTATGTGTGTGAGTTTCGGAAAACTTGGAACTTTCGTGAAATGGGTCATCGTTGTTCATTTTTTATATGTTACGTGTACAAAGAGAACGGAATCTCAAAGCTTTAAAAGATTTGACTATCCCACAAAGCCTACTGTATTCCAATATTCCCCTTGCACCTACAAGAAAATAAGCAATAAGATAATTTGTACAACTGTTTATTTTAACTAACACGAAGAAGATATAGGAATAAGAGTTTGTAAGAATGGTTAGTACAAGAGTAGAGAAAGTCATGTGAGTGTAACACATCAGATTTTTCGTTTTTGAGTTATGCTGTCCACAGACTGACAGACACATAGACACACAGACAAACACACGTGGGCCTTTTTCTAAAAATGCTTTTCTTTGGATCCATGGGGTATCAAAACATATATTTCCGGTGAAATCTCGACATCGAAATTTTGGGTGGAATATAAGACTTCCCCTATTTACCAGTAGTGAAAGTAAAAATAGCTCCAAAGATTTTGACTAAAATATCATATGTTTAAGATATTGTCATGACAAATTAAATGCCGTCTCAAGTCCTCCTCATACTGAATGACCGTCAATTAACTGGTAAACCATAACAAATGCACACAATCACACTACACAAAAATTGTATATCTCGTTAAAACACAGTTACATCAAATAAACTTAATTTTTCTTTTTAAGTTTATCTTATTTTCAAGATATTGCTTTGTCATTTATTGAGTTGCATTTTAAAATACGCATTCTTTTCTCAATTGGGAAATCATTAATCTTTTTCTCATGACTATGTAAAGAGAACGAAATTTTACGCTCTTAAAAATTTGACCATAACTTAAAACCAGGGTTTAGCTTGCACTCGCTTTTGTGGCTTTTTGCTGCTTGAGATCGAAGAATACGACGAACCTCAAAACAACATTTCGCAAAATTTCGATAATCTGTCACAGAAACAAGTGATACAGGCTATAAACAACCTTCTAACATGCCTAACAATCTGTCACAGAAAAAACTCATGTGCTGATTTTATCCCAGGTAGTGGGGCTCATTTCTGGTCAGGTGTGCGCGGTTCACTCATTCTTGTCAAATATACACGTGTATGTTTGTGCTTTGTAAGAAGTGATGGATAAATTTGTTTCAACAAGTAGTGAAAGCACTGTTTTGTAGCTATCATATGGAATGTGCGTATCTATATGTCTAAAATTTAGTTTAAAAAATTAATGAAATTTCATTTAGTAATTACTGTTGACTTCACTTCAATATATGAACATATTTCAGTTTTAAAACCCTTATTAATAGTATAATTAATAATATTTTCTGCTTGCAGAACTTTGCTCAAACGTATCATATTTTGCACAACTGTTAATTTTGAGTTGTGTAATTTTGCGATATTGTTTTATTTTCTAGCTTAAACTCTGCTTAAAAACCCACTCTATTCCCCTAATCTCTTTGTACCTTCGAGCAAATGTGCAAGAAAAGAATTTCTGCAAATCTTTATCTCGAATAACGTGAAGTAAACAGAAGAAAAAAATTTTGTATACAATTCGTAAGGAGAAAAGAAAGTAATGTGAGTACATTAATTAAATGATACATTTTAAAAAGGTTTTTATAACTTAGGAATCATTAGAGGAGAGAGGATGGAAGGAGAGAGAATTTGAGAAGAGATTTTTAAATGTGCTAGCTTCGAAATTCCACAGTCTTTGCATGGCATCACGAGAAACAAGTGACTGCTGTATTTCAAAAAGAGTATGATAATGTAAATTCTGGAAACATTAAACCAATAGCATCTCGAAGATGTTTAATGTCATAAAAGAATTGAGTATATGTATGTTATGTTTCTTAATACGATTAACATTGTTCGTGCTGTAAGTCTTTGTCTATTTCTTATGATTTACCAGTTGTATAAAAATACACAAAGTTCACCCAGAATGAAGAGCTCACAGGTTATTCACAGGAAACCCAGATATAATTATTTGCCATGCATATACATTGAACTATGGCATTTTAATTAAAATTGTTGAAACTACTTTTCATAAAATAAAAATGCAATGAATATTTTTCTTTTTAAAAGTGTAATTTGGGTTGAAGAGATTTTCTCTATAATATTTGTGTTTCACTCAAATTTGGTACTTAACCGACTTCTCGTTTTTGTGAACAATATGCTGCCACATCCACGCGTATCTTTCTGTAAAGTGCTTTGGAGTAAGGGGTAGAGGATGTCTGGTCTAAAAACCAGTATTTCCGGCAAAATCTCGATATCGAATTTTAATGTGGAGTAAAATATTTCCTCTTCATACCATAGGTAGGTAAGTATGGGAGAGAAAGTAATTACTGTCTTTCGGACGAATGCCTCTGCATTCAAACATTAGTAATGTAATAAAAGTTTTGTTCTACAACTCCGAAAAAGATGGACTTAGCTTGCCCGTGAAGAAAGACCATCCTGGTTACTATAGAATACCTTAAGAGCTTATAAATACTATATTGGAGATTTCCCTCTTGATATTATCAGTTAAAGCTTTCTAAGTTGTATAGTTAGTAGACCTAATGAATTGTCACCAACCTTCCATGTGCCCAGTCCAAATATGGGAATCTCGTGACCATTGTTGAACTTCACTTTGGGCACTTTAGCGGCTACAGCTGCCATGTTGTTCAGCACGCAAGCACAACACCCACTGGAGTGGCTGGAAATGTTTTATAAGGACGGTTATTTGGTCGTGTACATGTAATGTTATGTAATCCGACTTGCGCCCTTGAAGAAGAGGGCGGGACCCTGCGGCGTTATCTCTCTTTCTCTCTCATTCCAACTTCCCTCCTGCTCTTCCTCTGTCCATTTTCTCTATTTCTCCTTTCCCGTATGTAATGTTCCGCGAAGTTGAAAGTGAAGGCGAATTAATTAAGGTACCATATATTTCAAGTTAATGGCATGCTTGTTACCTCAGTGTTTATACAGCCCTTACCTAACCATAATAAGTAACCTCCTACATATTCAGAGTGTCTGTGCAGTCGGATTAACGATATATGTATCTCTTTATGTTACCCTTGGCAAAATTCAATTGTAAAATTTTCGAGCACTTAAATGGGTTATCCTTATGTATTTCGGCCTGCTGACACAAATCTGGCATTGGTTTTTCCACAGACACAGTCTTTGTGTAAATGACTGTAAATGCAATATATCAACACAAAGACCATGAAATGCTAATGAAATGTGTTTTCGTACATACCTAACTTATTTTTGAACATTTGCGACCTCCTATGTGTGCCACTATATCCTGCACTAGTATCCAACAGTAGTCAGCCCTCTTACCTGTTGCACATTGCCCCTGATAGCGTTGCTCCAATGTAAATATGGCCTAATGAAATCTCTCCCATGTTCATCTGAGACTTGTCCAAGAGCGCCAGCAGGAAATGAATTCACGTGTGAGTGATGAATGTGCGTTTTTAACATGTTAACAGAGATTAAGATAAGCGTTGACTAACAAATCACTATTGTCTTCCTTCTTGTTTCCGAACAAATCAGAACACAGTTTTCTGAAAGAATTCCAGCAGTCCAGTTCAAGATGGCTCAAAGCTTTGTCCATTGCAAGAATGAACGGCTTCATAAATCCAAATTTTATTTAAAGTGATGGTAACAAAATGTCTTTCAATTTCACCAATGCAACGATTGTCACGTTCTTGTAACCAGGTTCTATTTGTGTACGGGCACGCCAAATCCTTCTGTTGTGACTCTTCCGATCGCGGTTATACCATTCACAAAGAAAACAACAATGCTTTATATATCCATATTGTAATCCTGTAAGTGTAATCCTACAATTACTTTGAAGTCAGCAGAGATTTGCCACTTTTGGATGTAATATTGAATTTTATTCAACAAATGTTCCATGCTGCTGTGTTTCCTTCGTTTTAGTGGTATAAGCTTTGTGAACAGGAAGATATACGTTGTTGTTGTAAAGGAGTGCCGCTTTGAAGCTAGTTTTGCAGTCATCAACGAATAGTCATTTGATGATAAATGTTTAATTCCTAAAGCATTAAATAGACCATTCACGTGATTGCAGTAACAGAGTGAGTCTTTCATGACAAAGAATGGTGCGAAGGCAGCTTGGCGATGTCAAAAGCAAGAGAAATTAGCATCTTTGTCAAATAAATTCCTCTGTTTCAGACGTGACTCCAAAAGTTCAGCTTGTGCCTTAGAAAGATTCAGGTTCCTAACAAGATCATTCAAATAATTTTGTGTGAGATGTGACGTCATTTCTTCGCAGTCGAAATCACAGCTTGCATTCTCGAGTCTGTACTAGCTTCGACCTGGGTTTCATCTTCGAATGACCATTTGTCTGGAGGAAAGGGGCCAGGTAAGGAGGAACTGTGCGGTAAGGGTCGAATAGCTAACTTGATGTAGAAATACATGTGATCTTTCTATCCTTGCCCTTCTTCTCCGATATTGTAACAATGCGGAAATAATCATCTACGTAATTGGTCGGTTCCCTACATATCATCGGATTAGGTATATACCTTTTTCCTTCACCCAACGTAAGACGAGACGAACGGTTCACACCGACAATACGTGGCGCTTATTTTTGGTCTTGATTGCCCAACTTGCACCAGAAATAAAAATCATATAATTTCTTGACTACAGGTGTCACATGTCGTCTGCATGATTTAATAGTGTACCCCCACAGATGTAGGTAATGAAGTATTTTTAAAACTGAGGGTGCTACAAAAACAAGTAACATATTTGTGCTTGAGGGGGGTGTCAAAATACATAAAAAAACACCCATTTCCATTCTTGAAAATTTGTCATTGTAGACCAGTGTTATTAGGACCGGGATTTTGGTGACAAACATGTTTGAAAAATTATATAATTTATACCTATACCTACAAAATTACCGTAACATTTTCGAAGATAACATAATAATTATAACCGATTAGTCCAAATGACTATGTCAGAATCAATAGCCCAAGTGAAGTTCTTTGGCGGGATGACAGAACCCTCCCCGATTAATATGTATCCAAAACAAGAGTATGACCTTGCGCCGATACCTTTCAACATTGCACTACATTGGCCGGTCCAAAAACAAGCTTTTGACCTTCAAAATATCCTACTGTATAAGAATGTCCAAATTGTGAGATACGCAGATGATCTGAACATCATAAGCAGATGAGCCATAATGACCTAGATGTGGTCGGGCCCTTAAACCCTACACACTCACTCAAGGCCAAATCAAAAATAGTATTAGAAAATGTGTATAATTACAGGAACAAGCAGAAGCTAGGACTGAGCTCCAAATAGGCACGGAGGAAACTAAATTTAGAATACAAACAAGATAGCGGAAGAAAACTAATCAGGGGTTAAAGGGGAACGAAACACAAAAATCATGTTTTTTCCTAAATGAAGGTGATGGCCTTTAAAATATGGTGGTAAGATTGTTTTCTTCCTTACCGTTGCGATAAGAAAGCTATTTACGAAGCAGGACTTACAAATCCAAACTTTCGACATGAAATTATGATGAAGTTTTATAAAGTGATGACCGTATCAAGTTTGACATATGGTTCCGAACTGGGCAATGAACAGAAGGAATAAAAGAATGGTGGAAACAGCGGAAATTACGTTTTTACGAAACATTGCTATGAACACCCGTTTAGGTCATATGAGGAATGACACAATCAGAGAACAACTAAAAATATATAATTTTAATAGTAAAATATCTACATACAAACAGAATTGGGCAGATCGCATAATACGGATGTCAAATAATAGAATAAATAAAATGGTTGCAGAATATAAACCTGAAGGGAACCGTAGTGTTGGAAGACCTAAACATCGCTGGAAAGATGATCTTCTCTGAGCCGGAACAGGCCAACCTGGTCTATCTTGGTGTCGATGATGATGGCTTACAAATCCGTAGCATTAACCCTTGAAATATCAGATGATACAAGATTCATTGCTAGGATTTCACTCACTATTACACGACACAAGGTCAAGGATAATAAAAGATCACTCAATAACGCGAGAAAGGGAAAACTGACCTCTCAATCTTAGTTTGGGACATAATTTATAACTGTAATTATATCTGCTCCCCTGACAACAGTCACCCCTCCATCCACACGCAATCTATTCCACACTAATTGTTAAATAGGAATTTGATTTTGTTCCCAAGTATGCGAGTAAAAGACACAAAATTACTCTTATTTCTCAGCTCTATGTGGAATATCGAGTGAGTGAGTGAGTGAGTGAGTGAGTGAGTGAGTGAGTGAGTGAGTGAGTGTCGGGTTTAAGGGCCCGTCGACAACTTGGTCATTAGGGCCTGGAATATCGATGTTTGAAGAATTGTCCTTGTGTAAAATGTCAATTATTTACATAAAACTCATGCAAAAGTCTAAACTCAATTTCTCATATTCCTCAATAAAACGCTTGATCGTTAAAAATTTTTGTCATTCATACCTACAAGAAATAGAAACAAATGCCAAAGATAAAAAATGGATTACACTACTTTCCAATCCAGATATAATCCCCCAGAGACCACGGAAAACAGCTGTTGCAGCCTTCCGACTATTGACAAATCATGACTGCTTAGCAAGTCATCTCTACAGAATAGGTATCTGAGCCTCACCAATATGTGTCCTGTGTAACGATCCAGCAGAAATGAATGAAGAACACTTGAAGACCTGTGAAGCATTAAGATCAGAAGAAACTACAGTTCAAAAGTATTGGAAAGCACGAATGCTAATGGCTTCATTGCCAGACGCAAGGCACTAGAAAACAACAACAACATAAAACTCATGTATGCTATGTAAATGCAAGAAAATAACTAAATAAAGATGAAAAAGGCAAGAAATGGACAAAACAGTGATGCAAAATATAAAAAAAATGCACTAAAATAGATAATGACGTAAAATGTCCAAAATTACCTAATAAATGTGTACTTTCATAATATTTTATCAATTATGAGTGTTTATATACATGTTAGAAATGCCTATAACGCAACAATGAAAGGATGACTTGTATAGAGGAAACAGCTCATTGGAATACTCCAAGAAGCAACTGTGACATTTTTACCCCAATTATGGTGCAATCTGGTTATATTTAGTGAAATTCCATCTGTTAAATTGCATTAGTATCACCAACTGTTCCCAAAATATAGTCATGGTAAAGCTACGGCCATAGTTGGTGTTATTCCATCCGTTATGTTGCCACAGAAGCACACATTGCAGGGAAGCCAAACGAAAACTTTTAGAACAAGATCTTATTTAGACGCCGTATTAATCTGTGGACGCCGTTATACTGCTCGTGTGTACGCGGTTTTGTCTCGAATTGTTTCAGAGCATTATATGCAGTAATAATTACTGTTACTAGTTTTGTGTTCCCAACACAGTAGTGTATTAAATATATATTATGATATTTAGCGTTCGGGAGTGATTTTATCCAAAAGTGTTATTGCAGAACAATATTTGCGGAAGGTGAGTAGTTTCATCAGTGCTGTGTAGTAAAGATGTTCAAATATTATTAGCGTTTGAAAGCATGTTACTTTAACGCCGTGATATTTCAGGTCGGAAATAATGCTTTCATTACGTAGGTTGGCACTACTGCTTTTTGGTGTAACGTCCACTGCAGTTTAGAGTAATGTCGGACATATTGAATTCTTGGGAACTGCCCATACGCTGATTCCCCTGTAATCTAAACGTGGGTTCTTTTAGATGTGTTCGCCACTGCAGAAACTATATGATTTTGTCCTACTATCATCCTTCAATCTTTACGCTTGAAACAACGTCCAAACAGCTGAATTTAAGGAGTAGGCAGTTATGCAAATTTGAAGAACAGTTTAAGTTCCACATTTTGTTGAAATCGGTACAAAAAGAAGGTAGTTTGTATAAAGAGCTTCTTGAAAATTTAGGGGTTTAAAGAGAACCGTATAGTATAGTATAGTATTTCGCGTTGAAATTTACATAAGAGGTTTAAGGACAGTTTACTTTCTCTACCAATTCCCAAAGTCGAGATGAAATACTATTTTTGAGATCCATTAAATTCAAAAGTAGCAATTCTTTAGAAAGTGGGTTGTGTGTGTGTGTGTGTGTGTGTGTGTGTGTGTGTGTGTGTGTGTGTGTGTGTGTGTGTGTGTGTGTGTGTGTGTGAGTATATGTGCAATAATATGTTAACTTCGCTGTCAATTGCCAGGATCATATCTACGTCACCGGTGTGTCGGAATTTAATTCCACAGGAGTTACCATGCCAGTAAATATACTGACATGGGGCTGTCGCTTTTCAGCATACCTATTTAAAAACCATCGGTCTGGAATCAGTAGACTGGCGCCTAACCAACTGAGCCACCCAGACCAATGTATGTGTATGTCTGTATGTGAGGGAGAGAAGGAGAGAGAAAGAGAGAGAAAACATAATTACAAAATGCCTAATTTTATACTTCAGACACACATCAAGCGTGCTAGATGAATGTTTTCAAGAAAATTCTCTCGCTCCAAACTGAACCTTACATTTAAAAACTTACGTTTAATTTTCTCAAAATTGTACTAACGATTTTGTTAAAAATACCACATGTTTAAGATATTTACAGGTTTAATAAAATGTATATCTTGAATTATCTGTAAAGTCAATCAAGACTGTTTCATTCGGAATGAATATTATTCTATAATGTTATGCTTTAAATTATAAGAGGAAGGGAAAACACCTATTTCACGAAACCTACAGAGTTTAGTAAAAATGCACAGTTTATGTGAAGTAGCTTTTGTATGGCACAGTCGTTTTCAAAATATTAGTTCTTACATATTAAGTTTCTCAGACTGAAATATCATTTAGGAGAAAACAATAAACTGACTTCAGATACACAAGCAGTTGTACCTATGTATTTTTGTTTTATTTCATATCGTGCAAGGAACCAGGTTTATACAATATATCAATGAGATTGGGCGGCGCCGTGGCTGAGTGGTTAGACCGCTTGCCAACCACCTAGGCGGCCCAAGTTCGATCCCAGGGACCCGCATGTGGTATTCGTGGTAGACGAAGCGGCGTCTGGGCGGGTTTTCTCCGGGTTCTCCGGTTTCCCCCGCCATTCATTCCGCCAATTGCTCCATTATAACCTTTACAATCATTGATTCCATATGCATTTCATATCATCCTCTTCCTCACTATCACACCTGGTGCTTGGCTCACCACCTGCTTCCAGGTCTTCACTCTTGTCCGGTTCAGAGGTTCCTCTGCTTCCAGACAGGCGTCTGACAGGCACTGGCTTGTAAGTCCTAGGGGTGTAAGTCCTACATCACAACTCCGCCATGTTTTTCTGTAGATGACTCCCGTATTTTAGATGCATTTTTTGATTAACCTGGCTCCCGTGTTGATGTTCAAATACTCCCATATTTTTCATAATCTTTTTGTCGTTATGTATTTCTGTATTATATATACTCGTATTTACAACCACTAAATTCTATCCGACAGTAACACCGATAGTTTTATAAATGGTAATCGATTCATTTCTGTTTCGATCTGCGAGTTTACAGCGCCGAGAATATATGTGTTGAACTTCTAACCTTTGTCACATACTTTACTCTTTAATGTAGCCTGAAGTCAATAATCAATACCTATTCAGTTTCTTTTTTGAATGTTTGTTAACCCTTTTTGTAGCGTGAGCCGTTTCCAAATTGAATAGGTACCTTTTTAATTTCTCTACTACGTATAGTAAGCAGGGTAAGTATTATATTCTACACAAAAATTCGATTTTAAGATTTCACCGGAAATATATGTATGCTTTGAGGCTCCCTGAATCAAAGAAGGGCATTTTTAGAAAAAAGGTCAATGTGTGTGTGCGTGTGTGTGTGTGTGTGTGTGTGTGTGTGTGTGTGTGTGTGTGTGTGTGTGTGTGTGTCTTTCGGTGAATAGCATAACTCAAAAACCGTTTGAGATAGACCAAATCATACTATATAAAAATGTAGATCTTGCTAAATACCATTTCGGAGATATTCCTTGTTACGTGTGTGTTTCGGAAAACTTAGAACTTTCGTGAAATGGATCATCGTTGCTCATTTTTTTATATGTTAAGTGTGCAAAGACAAGAGAATCTCAAAGCTTTAAAACATTTGACTATCGCACAAAGCTTACTGTATTCTAACATTCCCCTTGCACCTACAAGGAAATAAGCAATAAGATAATTTGTACAAATGTTTATTTTAACTAACACGAACAAGATATAGAAATAAGCGTTTGTAAGAATGGTTAATACAAGAGCAGAGAAAGCTATGTGAGTGCAACACATCAGATTTTTTATGTTAGGCATGCAAAGAGAACGGAATCTGAGGATACCCATATTCCCATTGCACGTGCAAGGAAACGAGCAATAAGATAATTTCTGCAAATGTTTATCACAACTAACACGAAGAAGATTGAAGAATAAGAGTTTGTAATAATGGTTTGTACAAGAGTAGAGAAAGTCATGTGAGTGCGACGCATCAGATTTTTTTTATATGTTAAGCTTGCAAAGTGAACGGAATCTCAAAGCTTTAAAACATTTGACTATCGCACAAAGCCTACTGTATTCTAATATTCCCTTTGCTCCTACAAGGAAATAAGCAACAAGATAATGTGGATAAATTTTTATCTCAACTAACAGGAAGAAGATATAGGAATAAGAGTTTGTAAGAACGGTTAGTACAAGAGTAGAGAAAGTCATGTGAGTGCAACACATCAGATTTTTATGCACACATACACACAGACATTTACAAAGATACAAACATCCGTGCCCGAAACCCGCATTCCCCTGCGTCACGAAGCATCAAAACTTGGCACTTTGGCGAACGCAGCCATAGGGACTGGCATCGGTTGAAGCAATTTGCGACATGCATTTCCGGGCAAGGTCATTTTGTATGTTTCCTGTCCTGCGAGCTACAAGCTATCCATTTGGAAAGTATTTTCTTTTGATATTCTTCAACATCGAGCGCCTTAAAGATTTTCGTGCTGAATAGTGATACCACAAAAAAGGGATTTAAATGGGTGTGTTTATCTTTAAAAACAAGGAAGAAGAGTACACATGGCTAAAATCAGTATCGTTTAATGTTTCAAAAGCTTATTTTATATTATATAAACGTGAATTCAGAATAGGCCAGGGGGATAAAATGATTGTATGCAACATTGTCTCACCTTTTTTGTTATATTAACGTCCTCCAACGTAAAGTCATGTTGGAAAATAAATGATTAAAATCGGTGAAATGATGCTCTTATCCGGATAACTCACCCTAACCGAGATTCAAACTCGGAACCACGTGAATATGACAGACTTACTACCACCACATACAGAGGTGGATAAATTGTCCATGGAACTTCGGATCTGAATGTCTTTTTCAGTAATACTGGCAATGACTTGAAGTATACTGCGCGAGCTAGCCTTAATTTTTCAGATTGTAAAAGCATATCATGGGTTACCGAAGCATAGACAGAGCAAATAAATTGTCGAGGAACATTTTCTATGGCTCAAAATTGGCCAAGAACATTACATGTGACCAAAACAGGGCAGAAGCAATTATGAAAACTATTTTGGATTGATTCATGTGTTAAAAGGGCATTCTAAAAGCATTAATGTTTTTCAATCGTAACTGATGTCCTCCAATCATAAAAATAGAAATATGTTCCCTCTAGCTGTAAGATATTTTGACATTTTAAGCGATATAAAGCAAGCTTGTGCAATTGATTGAGCAAGCTGATGGGACAACTAATTCCAGCCATAATATGATAATGGTCTTCCCTTTATGATTTAGAAGTGAAAAAGGTTTCTTCTTATTGTACAGGTAATGCACATGGGTAAAACAAAATGCTGCAATCATATTTTGTGCAACGCAAGCAAATGTGCTATGTATGACTTAGATATTAATATTGAGATGTTGGTTCTAAAAATATATGGACATCTTTTAAATTCGGTGGCAACGAGATGCGAAGAACTGAAATATTCTTGGATTTTGTTGGTGCAAAATATGAAACTCTTATCGTGTTCTTGCTCGATGACTTTCTTTGACACCAGCCATGGACAGATTGATAAAGAACTGGCCATCTTTTAAGATCTATTTTAGAAGTCTCAAGGAATGTACAAAACCGTTGAAAAAACATTTCGGTGATGAAAATCCTAAAAAGGAACATGTAATTGAGGCATATGTTAACAACCTCTTGTTTGCATTAGTGCTCTACCTGTTCAAGCTGCCAAATCACCTTTTTTTGTTGCTGCAGAATTGCTCTCTGATTATTTTCCCTTATTTACTCATACATATACACAGACATTTACAAACATACAAACACTCACACCCGAGACAGGATTCGAACTCACGATTTCTTGCCCCACGAAGCACCATAGCTAAGTACTTTAGCGGGCGCAGCCCTGAAACTGCAGATCTTAGTATTGTTGAATGCTTCAGTGTCGGCTTAGGAAAATTCAACGGAAGATAAAGAACAATCTTTTTGGTACTGCTACTGATCGTATGACTCAACTTCTTCTTCCTCTTCTTCTTTTCACAAAATTGAAGAAAATTCGTAAAATTTACTTTATCGATATACGATTATTAAGTGTAGGTATAATTAAATATAGTAGCGTTGTGCATTCGGGGGTGCACTCAGGTTCTTAGGTTCCTGAGAGGTCAATTGAGGAACTACTTGATTGAAATGCAGCGGCCCGTGGTCTAGAAGACCGCATAACCGACCGGAAGGGACCAGGGCGCTGACCACGTTTCAACTCCAGTACTGCACCCCACTCATGACGCCTGCAGTGGGCAGAGGTGGGGGACGCAGCAGTCTGGCAGTAGACCTCAGTCCGGATGGACTGTTGTGTCACGGGGTTACGGTTACGGGTTGCAGTTGTGCATACAATTTAGTTAACATGATTCTTGTGATCCGGTGCTCATCCAACGAAAGCCTAAGGATGTACTGAGTTACAGTCGTAAGTCGGTACGTCGTTTTCGTTTTAGTGTTCTGAGCGGTGGATCAAGTGGTAAATTATCTGTTATTTGCTGAATCAGAGGATATTGATGATTTTCGAATGTTTTTTGAAGTCGTGTGTAATTCATGCAGCGGAACGTCGTTGCCTCTGGAAGTCCTAAGTCGTCATGCAAAACTGCGCTGCACACATACCTGCCATTAGTCATAGATATGTTTTGTATGGTCTGAATCCTCTTAATTTGACTAGCGGACGTAGATCCCCAGATTGATCAACCATGTTAACAATTTGGACGAATTAATTATATTATATTGATATTATATTGTAGTGCAAGTGGCGATCTTTCTTTGAGTACCTATATGTTTCAATTGATGAATTCTGTTTCGACATTTAGTCAATATGTCGGTTATATGCAGATTCCACGTGAGGACAGAATAGGCGTCAATCCAAGATATTTGATTGTGGTCGATGTCGGTATAAGGGTTGATACTAAATTTATCGGCGGATAGATAGTATTGTGTTTATAGGTGAACAAAACTGTTTTTGATTTACAAGAATTCATCAACTTCTTGAAGCAACTAAACTATAATGCTGGTTTTTACTGTGCACTGTACCTGTACTTTTCCAAGAACTATGATTTGCCATATGAAAATCCTATTATTGATCTGTGACCCTACATTTGTACAGGGAACTTTGTCTCAGACATTTGCAAGCCGTTTTTCAACAATTTCGAGTTGATATTGCACACGAAGATAGTTTGTACACGGAGTTCCGTAAATCAGTGTCTGTTTTAAAATTATTTAATATGGCTAAATCATGAAGTACCGCACAGAAGTGGGTAAATGCACTTACAGAATTAAATAACCACACAATCGCGGTGAAATCTTAGGTTTTATGTCAAATATTCCTGGCTCAAATGATCACACAGACAGCATCCTAAATGAAATAAAATACCTATAGACAAATAAGACAGCTTAAATAGGTCAAAGTAACCTAAAGTTAATTAAATCAGAGTTAATTGTAGTGGTCAATTTTGATTATGATCGTAAAGAATGCTTGCAGTTTGCACAGCAACACAAGTAAGTCAAAGCTGCAGCAGTATTGTAGTTAAGTATAAGCAAATTTAATCTAACAAGATTAAAGTTGCTGCTAATGCAGCATCTGTAGACCAATGTAACTAAGTTTAAAATAAGTTGCGGTATTTGTTATTAAATGAAAGTATGTTTAGTCTAATAAATAGACATCCTTATTGTAAACATCAAATAAGTATCAATATTTCAAATTCATTAAAAGGTCTGGAGTGTTATTTAAATTAATATACAGAATGGAAATATATTTATTTATTCGTTTATTCGCCAGGCTTTAACAGCGAATTTATCATGCTGTGAACAACAAGAAAGTTTGATACCAAAATGTTGAAAAGTTTATAGTTTTTTAGAAAAAAATATTTTTATCAAAAAAATTTATTAACACCTGGCTGGAAAATTATTCATTGAAGGTTCTTGATTTATGGCTATATTCACAGAAAATTGAATAAACAACTTTTTCCGTTGACGTATTTCGATAGATTCAACGGTTTTTGTGTAAATTAAATTTAAAAACCCCACAATTTATTGCAATACAAAGGCAACAAATTGTGGGTTCTTTTAAATTTAATTGCAAAAAAAAAAAAAAAAAAAAAAAAAAAAAAAAAAAAAAAAAAAGTAAGTTGGATCTATTGAAATACGGCAAAGTAAAAAAATGTTGTTTATTCAATTTTCTATGAAAAGCTAAATCAAAAACAATAATAAGAACAATAAAGATCAGTAATAAAATGAAAGCCGTAAATCAAGAACTTTCAGTCAATAATAATTCAGCCAGGTGATGATCAATTCTTTTGATAAAAATATATATTTCTAGAAAACTATAAACTTTTCAACATTTTGGTATTAGACTTTCTTGTTATTCACAGCACGAGAAACTTGCTGTTAAAGTCTGGCAGATCATTTCACTTCCATCCTGTATTTATTTTAAATATAGACCGTTCGTTTAAGGCAGAATTCCTCTAAAATTGTGATACAATTTCCCTTGTTTTTATTTTCAAAAGTTGATCAACCTATGTTTAAAGGATTAAGTAAACTTTTCATGGGAAGAGAAAAGTTTTGTTTGTTTGTGTGTGTGTGTGTGTGTGTGTGTGTGTGTGTGTGTGTGTGTGTGTGTGTGTGTGTGTGTGTGTGTGTGAGAGAGAGAGAGAAGAACTTTTAGCATTGAATATGGTTGAAATCAATACAACATTAAGGGTAGTTTGTAGGTATAGTCTCCTAAATTTATGACATAAGTATAAGCATATCTCGCCAGATGACTTATCCAGCGTTGCATGGGAAGCTTCTCAAACTCGATTGATGATTTAACCTTTTCTAAGACCGTGGGAAGTATGCTTCCCACTTGTATTATGTTAAAAAGGCCAAAGGAAGCCTGCTGACCACTTCTAGTGTGTGCTGGCATATAGCACAAACTTCAACAAAACATGGAAGAAATTGAACACGTCCTAGTACTGCTTTTACGAGGACTCAAAGAAAAAAGAAAATGGGGGGGGGGGGGGGGCGGGACGTTGCTGCAGCTCTTTTTTTTTAGCGGCAAAGTAATTTATACCAATTTGGTCATATAGATTCTGTCACTTTTGCTTCACCAATGCGCATGATAAACAAAAACATGTACGTGTGCAAACGTTTTGATGTTTCATTATGTGTTTGTCCTTGTTTTAGAAAGTCTTAGAAAGTTCCATATAAAATACCTAACTAAAGGGTTGAAATGAGGGAGAGAATTTATGGAAGAGTTCAGTTTAGATTATACCAAAATGTATAATTTTGTCTTTTTATAGTTTTATTATAATATAGTACTTGCAGCATGTAAAAGAACTCCTGCGGGACGAAATTTCGGCGCACCGGCGACGCTGATGTGATACTGATGTCGTTAAAACCCACCATGACGTTTTTAAAAAAGAAATGGCTGGATTTTAGTTAATCGCTTTAGCTATCCTGCTACATATGTATCTCTGTCCATCCAATCCATAGAACGTGGTTTTCGGGTCTAAGCATGTATTCGTGTGTATGTGCCTATAAGGATCATCTTTTGGTTCAATATAGAGCTTTAAGTTGCAGCCATTCTCCCTTCACGTTGACATTATGTACTTTCTCGTACAACATCTAACCATTATTGAATATTGAATATTGAATGAATATTCCTAAAGTATTAATTTTTCTTTAAATTCGTTTAAAACTTTAATGACTACTATAATTTTACCAGGATTGGTACCATTTATCATGTTATTTGCCATGAAAGAAAGGAAAAAAGAGAGTTTTTGAAAATTGTAGTATAATTTGGTAATTAATATAACAGACGAACAGCGTAACATGTACTCCAAAGGCAAGTCCTCTCCAGACTAAGGTCTACCCTGTGACCGCTGTGTCCTCCACCTCTGCCCATCACAGGCGTCATGAGCGGGGTTGATTCGCAAATACTAGTCATTATTATGTTAGCCGTGACACTAGGATCCTAACGTTTCAAAATAGGTATACTCTTAAATGTGGGAAGAGTTAACTAATGATGAATATTTTGGAAATTGCTAATATCACAAAAATATGGAAAAACTATGTACTGCTGCTTAACCTACAAGTGTAGTTTTCTTGTTTTCCATTATTACAAAATCGAATGAGAATCAATAATATGTCAACGGTATAGAAATTCAAAACATAAATTCCTCGTAGCAATATCTAGAATTCATTTGAATGAAAACTATTAAATTTACCTTTGAGAAAAGTGAAAAAGAGTAGATTTCATACTGCTTTTGAATGGGAGAAATTCCCTCAAAATGTTGCCTTGCGCCTTTAAAGCTGTTAGACTTAGACACGGAATTTAGTAATTTCCGAAGTTTTGTTTTCAAGTCCACTCACTCACTTACTGAAAGGCATTCCCTAAACTGTTTTTCAAGAGATTTGAAAGCATTCATTCCCATGTTAATCTCGATACCGAAAATCTTTTATCTATGCAGTACCTTTAGGTAAACGGCAGAACAAGCAGCAAGAGAACAGTTCTTTTGATGTGTTCATAGATGACGTATGGAAGTGCGTTTCAACCTATGAAAATATACACAGGTACAATAACGAATATTTTGGATACTGTCAGTGTTAGAAAAGACATTGCGGAGCATTAACTGTATATACCAGGGCCATGGACGCGCACGATAGCTGAGAGACCTTCATTTGTTTACCTGCTAAACACGCAAAGGCTGTGAGCGGACTGCACTCAGAGAGTACCAATTCCCCACGCCTGGTATATATGTACTTCAGAGACTTCTACATTTTACTTGCAGTAAGATTATTTTTTTGATTTTCCCTTATAGAAAACTCAATGAGATTGAGAAATACTTTACTGGCTGTTTAAAGAAATTTCAAAATATATATTTTATCTGAGAATATCTCAAACATATCAAAGTTTATTAAAATTAGAAGCACCATTTCTTCTGTAAATAACTTTTGGAGCTGAGAGAATTGCCTGAAAACCTTCGCCTGTCATCCTTAAAATGTACTACAGTTCTAACCAATACGATTTTTTATATTTTAATATGAAGTGTTGTATAGTGCTAGTAGCTAGTGACAGTAAAGCAACAAGATTACAATATAATATATTTTAAAACAGATTAGTGAAGTTATGTCATGAAATATTTATTGTACCTATTATCTAGAATTGCGATGTTTCTACAGGGAACGATGAAACTGGTTGCGGCTGACATGAACATGTATGAAATCACAGTATTTCGGCAGTCACTTCACTGCACTAAATACCACGACTCCAGTTCAGGTAATGAATGCCAAGCACATCTGTTTCTTCTGATACTGCTAATTTGTTTTGGTTACGTTCTTCAGGTGCTGAGGACAGCAGTGCAATTGCCACAGCACAGTCTCTAATTTGAAATAACTTATTTCAAAACATCTGATATGTAAAACAGAATTATCAGACATAGATGGAATACTTAGTCAAAGAAATAACAGTCGCTGTCACTCTTTTTGAAAAATACATTCCAGGCCGTTAATCAGGTAACACACTAACCTCTGCATACATCAGTAGTTTTCTTAAAAAGAACTGCAGATATGCTCTAATGCATAATATGAGAGACCTGCTTCTGCAACACAAACAATAAAATAACTGGAACTGATAGAATGTATGTGTGTTATTATAAATATATCCTAAAACCTTAACGGATATTGAAAGAGTCTTCTCCACCTACCAGCTATGTTCAAGTGACAATCGGAGGAAACGTTCAAGAATTTGCCAATGTGCATTATTCAGTTTAATCATAGTTGCTTTTTAATACAACACTAGTAACATTTGTTAACACAAGTTATTGTGTACTATAAAATATAGATTATATCATGATTTCATATTAAAATCGCATAGTATGTGCTCGTGCTTTTATTTCCACCCGACTATACCTGAGCAAAAGCTTGTTGAGGCCACGTGAGACACTCCTGTAGTAAAGGTTCAGTGAATCTAACCGTTCACTGTACAAACATTGCAAGCCTAATTAATTAAGCATTATGTTTATATAACATTTCATTTTTAGTTAAGCTATCCAGGCTATTTGAGCTATTTATGGCTGAATAGGCTTATATATTAAACACTTTTGCAAAATTGATGTTCTATTTGGATAAGACTAAAACGGAAATTTTCAACGAATTTCCCTCATCAGAGTTTTTAGTCGAGTGCTGTCTTAGATAAGCAGCAATCGAAAGAAACCCTTTTATTAATATTACTGGTAGCAGCATATGTGGAGATTGGAGAGAACTCAACTGCCCTCGCACCTTACTTCGCGCTGCCCCTATCTCCTACTAGGAATACAGTGAATTGAACACAGGAAGAATACCCGGACCTTAAAAGCTCCACGCAGATGGGTGGGGTCGAACCCGGGAACATTCCATGGTGGAGAACCAGAGTTGCCACGCTCTAGCCTACTGTGCAACGGCAGGGACTAACCCTTTTAACTTTTATGCGAAAAATCTTTAGAATAGTTGTGAATTAATAGTGAAATAAAATAGTGTAACTTTACTATTAAGATTATTCAAGTACTCTTCTCTGCAATTGCGTAAGGATAGCCATAGTATCGTTACCACAACAATCCCCATTTGCTTCTTCTATCCATGGCCATACAATTGTTTGCACCAACAAGAAAAAAAAAAAACCTTTCCTTAATAAGCACCTTTCTCATTTGTCTGTCTTACATGGCAACATGGCTTGAGCACTTTCAAGGATTTATGACATGGGGTTTTTGAATAATGATGTAATGATATTAGTTCCTCGCCTACAGTAGAACTCGACCTTGAATACTACATAATCATTAATGTCGAATCATCTTTTCTCGCAAGCTTACCCTTCTGATGGCTCAAAAGTAACAAAACAGTCGAGTACCTTTCCTTGCATCCGCGTTTTCAAAATATTTTTCGAAAAGACTTTTCTTCAATGTGTTTACTTTCAAATCCACTTTGAAAATTAATAAGTTTCGGCAAAAATATACTGTTCCGAAATTTAACTAACATATGTAGGTAATGTCATAAGTAGATTTATTTGGGGAAGTTCAAATTTCTTAGCAAAATCACTTCAAAGAATTTGAAAAATAACCTTGAATTTGGGACTTAAAGCAACACTAGAGCTAGAGTAATCTATTGTTATGGAGAGATGATAAAAATAGCAGATTTTCCCGTCCTGTCTTTTTATCTGTTCTAGGCTGTATTAAAACTGACTAGCTAATCTGGCGTTGCACCACTTTTTATTTGGAATGCCAATTTGGTTAAGAATTCTAGTGAAGGATAGAAAGGTGTGGAGGAGTGAAATTAAAATTGTTTGTTGTTTAATGACGCTGTCAATTGCCAGGATCACATCAGCATTGAGTGTCGGAATTTCGTCCTGCAGGAATACTTTTACATGCCAGTAAATCTACTGGCATGGAGCTGTCGTTTTAAGCACACTTAAAAACCATCGGTCTGGGCCGGATTTGAACCCGCGTCCTTGGGATCAGTAAGCCAACGTCTATCCCACTGAGCCAGCCAGACCGACTAGTGAAGAAGTGGAAGAAAATGATCGAAAATACCAAAACATTAAAATGTGTTGTGCCTTAATAATAATAATAATAATAATAATAATAATAATAATAATAATAATAATAATAATAATAATAATAATAATAATAATAATAATAATAATAATAATAATAATGATGATGATGATGATGATGATAATGATAATGATAATATAAGTGCTGAGGGTTTCACGGCCGGCATTATCAACTATGTTAAGTAGATTTTCCGGGCTTGTGGGCCGTGGTCGAGTTGGATTGCCTTCCTCCGACGTCTCTCAAGGACAAGCCACTACCAGGCTCGCTTGACTCGGGAAGCGATAGAGATTTTTATGCATAAAAACTCCTACAATCGAAAAGAAGGGAGACAGCAGATAAGCAAAACTTGGCTCCCTGCTCTAATAAGAGGGAAGAAAACCCGAGACACGAGAAGCTTTCTCTTTTATACCAGTATCAGAGACGTCCCATTTGCCGGCATTTGAAAATATAATTTGAGATCAAGTTATTAAGAAAAGATTTGTTAGCGATAATCTCATGTTGGTATTCATGAGAACGAGCGATCGTGAAAATATATGTTACCAAGGACACTAATAAGAAACACAAATGATCAGTAATATGAAAGTTTGCAGTGAACTTTAGTTTATGTGCAGCCGCTAAGTTAGACCAAAATAACAGAGGTTGACCCTGAAGATGCTGGACGCAGTTTTCAGCGAAACGTCGGAGGAAGACAATCCAACTCGACCACGGCCCACAAGCCCGGAAAATCTACTTAACATAGTTCATAATGATAATGATAATGATGATGATGATGATGATAATAATAATAATAATAATAATAATAATAATAATAATAATAATAATAATAATAATAATAATAATAATAATAATAATAATAATAATAATAATAATAATAATAATAATAATAATAATAATAATAATAATAATAATAATAATAATAATAATAATAATAATAATAATAATAAAGTTGTTAGTCGGAAATATCTGTTGAATAGCTTTTGGTGTTATGTTGGATATACTTTTCTATCTTTACATACTTAGTAGATATGAAACATTTCCTTCAATGGACCCGAGGTTGACTATGCATAAACCATACACTGCAGCTGACTCTGATCTTTGCACCCGGTCAGAGGTCAACAAGAGCAGGTTCCAGGTGCACAAGACAATACACCATGACGTAAAGTGTATATAGTGCACGTTGACGTTACGCTGTATCTTGGTTACGAAAGGAAATGTTTGATGTCTGCTTATTAGCTTTCTTACACGGCATTACAGGGATGCATTCTGTAAGTATGGGGATGAAAATAAGAATAGGGATGTTTTGTGAACGCCTCGAATAGCCACAGTGTTCGGTCTAACTTGGAAAATTTCCACTGAAGATTGGTCAAATCGAGCTAATTTTGAAATAAGGTGTCGAAAGTATGATTAGGGTAGCTGTTTTTAGCTCTTATAACTTTCAAACCGTGCTGTGACTAGCGCATAATTATATAAGCTCATAGATCAAGCGGGGGCTGAGAATAAAGGAAAGAGGTAGCCTTTCAATATTTTGAAGTATATACTGTGAAAATGACAAGGCCAGCTAATCCACAAAATCGCAGTCCTCTTTTATCGTTAATACAATCTACGTACAATTATTCGTCGTGCCTTGCAACTCACAGCTATTCTGTCCTCTCGTAATCTTGGCATATACATCACTATCTTCCCACCCTCTCTGCCTAAAACTAGCTTCGACGATCACATTGCTTCTCAGAACAAACGACTCCGAAGCGACGAATTAAGTATCTAAAACTCTCTCTGACGATACGCACTCAAATTTCTCTCAACGCTCACTGCTGACAGCTGTTTCCTTCAACTCTTAACGACTCGCGTCATAAAACCAGCCTCTCTTGCCATGTCAACTCGATTATGTAGACCATAATGATGTAATACGGATTTTTCTCGAAATCTACCTTCTCCCGAACGCTTTGTTCTGCCGCGGCCTTAGTCGTTTTTGTTTTGACCGCTCCGTTGTGGTCCAGCCACGTATTTACAAGCAGTGATGTGATGTAGCTTGACCTTGGGCGTCTCTTTCTGGCGCATGACCCCGTCAAAATATATAGAAAATAAGAATTAGGTTGTTTTTGGAAGTTATAAATGTGATGTTTTGTCAGGTACAACCAGATGGGTTACACAGAACATATTCCTAAATAACGGGTTGAAAATATGCTAGGGGTAGTTTATGAAAGTTGTGGGGAACCAGTTATTTTCGCTGGGTCCTGTAAAAAAATGTGTGAAAATAATAACAAAGAAAAGTTGCTCGATAAAGTTAAGCGAAATCAGGTGGAAATTTGCTGATATGAACAGATATACAAATCTCCCTCTCCAAAAATTCCATTTTAGAGGCTTTTAAGCTTCCCCATTTTCTATCATTAGGCTCGAAGTCATCAAAATGTCATATTTACAATAAGTGCAACATTTATTCATTAATGTTCATATGCAGTAAAACAAATTTGAATATGGGCGACATAAGTGTAAAAAGCGTATCCACGACCACTCAGTTTTAAACTTTTGGAAATACTTGATAGTATATGTCCATCTATTCGGAAGAGCTGGTTTTTTTTTTTTTTTTTTTTTTTTTTTTTTTTTTTTTTTTGTGGTGAAATAATTATCAAAATTAGTTGAGTGATTTTCGAAAGTACCCCCTCTCCCTCAACGTGCGCCCACACGCAAATACACACATTTTCTCTTTACAATACCTGTTGCAAGGAACAGAGTCGAAAAATTCGCATCTCCGTTAATGACCTCGAACAGGTTTATTCCTTGGCTGGGAACTAGAACACTCCGCCCCAACTCACTACGCCACGATGCAGAACCTTTTTGTCATTTGGAATTTAAAAGCAAAATCTGTCTTTTAGACGAATATTGCTTTTCAGTAATAAAAGAATTACGGAGCTCGGTTGGGTGGCTCCAGAACCCACGTGCGTTTAACCTTACTTATATTATTTTCTGTGTACCGCATTTTATGGATCATTTAGTGAGTTTTGGAAAATAAAAATAATCAATATCTCAATTCAAGAGGCATTTTTACAACCCTTTGGAGACGCTGTTAAGTTATTTTGCAGACAACATTATTTGTTGTCGTTAGCTAATGCTGGATTTGTGACAATGAAGTCATTAATCCTCTTGCTCTACAATATTTTTCACTGATGGATGGGGTGTTAGAAGTGGCGGGCATATTTGATGGTGGTCATGGTCCATTTCCTCTTGCAGATCACATAGAGGACAGAGCGGTGAAGAATATATCCCAATTCTGTTTAAATGTTTTGCCAGACAATCAAGCATCTTTATAAATATTCAGTTTCCACAAATTTTCTCTTTTTATAATATGAATATGGCAGCACCGTGGTCGAGCGATTACACCATTCGCCTATCATCAAGATTTGCCCTGGGGACCCGCATATGGTATTCGTGGTGGATGAAGCGGTGCCTGGGTGGGCTTTCTCCGGGTTCTCCGGTTACCTCCGCCACTTATCCCATCAACTACTCCATCACCACCTTTCTATTCATCCATTTCGTCTGAATTTCATATCATCCTCTTCCTCACTCTCGTGCCTGGTGCTTGGCTGACCACCCGCTTCCAGGTCTTCACTCTGTTCGGTCCATAGGTTCGTCTGCTCCCTGACAGGCGTCTGACACTAAGCACAGGCTTGTAAGTCCTGAGGGGTGTAACTCTTACATACGGGAAGGGTAATCCGGTAAAGAAGAAGATAATATGAATATACGAAACAAATTGTGATTATATTATAATATTGTCTAATTTATTACTATTGCTGGTTAATTAAATAAGTCTAGTTATTGTTATATCAGCATTGCGGTGTGTATATTAGGACTTGTCTCACAGGAGTGCGTTTACATGTCAGTAAATCAATCTATGAGGTTATCGCATTTACGCACACTTAAATTTTATATCCGGGAACGAGATCCATCCTACTGTCTTTGTCAGAGAAAGCCATTGCTCAGTCAACTCCATAATCCAGGCCAATACGCACAGTAAGTTAGAAGCAGTTTCAATGCCACTCCACTCCTGAATGACAGGCTCATCAGCAAGACTTCAATGCTTGATGAAGAGAGTATCTTATTTGGAGAATTTAGAGTAAGGCGTATCATAAGCGAAATGGTTCTAAGAATGAATTAGTTCGACTCATCACTGACCGTAGCTTCCTTTTTAATAGAAATGTTTGTACACAGGGTGATGGAGTGGTATAATATTATTCATATAGTTAGTTTATTGTTAATCATCATATTCACTTCACCCCGCTTCCCTAAACAATCACCAGACATTACGTCGTGCTGACTAGGCAATGTTTTGAACGCAAACTTTCCTTTAGCAGTGTTAATAAGATATGAATCACGCCTAAATAAAAAGCTGAACCAGCGAAACGGATAAGATGCGACCAGCTTAAAATGAACAACGTTCACAATGAATTACATAACAAGTAAGCATTTAAATAAAGAACGCTTATTTATAGGTTAGCAAAATCTTTGGGTTCTACCTAACCTAGGTAAATAGTGTCGATTTTCTACCTACTTTGATGCGGCATCCTTTTGCATCTCCTCTGTCTCCAACATTTTAAGTTGCCTGATTTGTCAAAAATACTTGATATCAGTGAATAACAATGATCTACAGAAAATGAGGACCGCTTTTGCAAAAGCAAACATCTAAAAATCACATTTTCTGTGAATGCACCACATTTAAATGTTACTTCTTTTGTTTCCCATCAAACCATGCAAAGAGTAGGTATTCAAAATATCAAGTCCAGCATACTTATAAAATAAAACATTTTTTTGTTTGACGACGCTGTCTACTGCCAGGATCACATCAATGTCCTGGTGTGCCGGAATTTCGTCCTGCAGGAATTCTTTTACATGCCAGTAAATCTACTGACTGGGAACTGTCGCTTTTAAGCACGCTTAAAAACTATCGGTATGCGCCGGGCTTGAACCCGCGACCTTGGGATCAGTAGGCCAGCGTCTAACCAACTGAGCCACCCAGAGAGACAGTAATGAATTCTGACATATTCTACCTCCTCATTTCCTGTATGTAGTTACAAATGAGTATTGAAAATATGTCGGGAAATATTTATGATAAATCAAAAGTATAAAATAAGTGTTATTTATCTGTTATTTGCTGGATAGACATGAAAGAAAATTATAGGACTAGAGAAAGCCTTATGATCAAACGAGGATACTTTGATCACGCCACGGAAGATATCTACCGCAGTTATAGACGAAACATCTGAACAGCACACTTCCAGTAGACCACGACTCCTTGGCTGATAAATAACCTCCTGTAGTAATTCTAACTTCGGTCATAAAAACCTATGCTTATCCGTTCTTCTGTAGCAGTTAAAAAGTATACTTTAGGCTTGCTCAACTTATCTTAAAAGCAAAATTCGTGTTTCATGATAATATAATTTTCAAAGTGTAAAAATAAGGTAAGAGATGTAGCATAATTTTGAAATTACATGGTTCAAGAATAAATTACCACGATCTTAATAAATGTCTGTCTTTTAGTTCATATTCAGTCTCATTTTGACTGGAAATGCCTGACAAATTATTTACAGCCATTTGAGTTTCCTACGAATATTAAGACTAGGCATCGCGGATTCTTAAGCAATTAGAATAAAGTTGTCTGTGCTCAAAACAAAAGACCAAGGCAACGAATAATAATAACACAAAACGAATGCTCCTTATTGATAGTTAAACCCGTTCAAGGTATTGCAGGAGCAAGGTCAGAACAAGAGGAACTCTGTGATTTGTAACAAACAAATAGACACTTGGTACTTTCTCTACACATTCTCCAACCAACTATTCTCAACAAAAGCTTACTCTTCTATTTCAAGTTAATCAAGATATGTTTGTAGAATGGTTTTATTAAATCTTTTCTTGTAGTAGGTACCAGGGGAACAGGAGAATACAGCAGGCTTAAGTAATCATCAAATAATTTAAAATCTGGTCGCTATGTGATGGATTTGAAATTCCGTTCTCTTTGCGTGACCAGGAGAAAAACATGTGTCACATTCACATGATTTTCTCTGTTCATTCTTCAACAAATCTACAAGAGCTTATTCTTCTATCTACTATATGTTAATCCAGGTACTAATAACGGTTTTATTATCTATTTCCTTGTAGGCCAAGGAAATAGGACACATTAAGCTTAAGCGATAGTCAAATCCTTTAAGAGCGAGTCACTATGTAATGGCTTTAAAATTACGTTCTATTTGCATGAACAGAAGAAAAAACGAATGACCTCCTATTTGAGAAAAGTATAAGTATTTGGAAACTCGAACCAGGAATCTCATAAACTATATCAAAACAAATAGCTGGGATAAATTGTGTGCTTTTACAGGGTATACGTTTTTTGTGTAGTAAGATTTTGTCTATTTCTTACTGTTTACCACTTATGCAATTGTACTTCAGTATGAAGAGGGCTTAAGAGGGTATTCTCAGAAAATTTAAGATGTATGTTTCATTTGTCATAAAAGTATCTTAAACATTTGATCATTTAAAGATAATCGCCATTTCCATCTTTGAGAGAATAAAAACTTTCAAAAAATGTTCATTGTAAAGGGTAGTTTTTTAGGTACGGGGATTTATTTTTTAAAAATATTCGTGTCGCATCATTGGAAAACACAAAAAAAAAAAAAAAAAAAAAAAAAAAAAAAAAAAAAAAAAAAAAAAAAAACGTTGGTATTTAACCGACTTTCCGTTTTTGAGTGACGCTGTTCTCAGACATAAACATACATGCACACACATATATCGTTTCCCCAAAATTATTTTCTCTCTCTCTCTTTTATTCAGGGAGTCTTAAAATGTATATTTCTGGTGAAATCTCTGTGTTTAAATTTTGGGCGGAAAGTAATATTTCCTTTACTTGCTGTAAGTACGCAGCAGAGAAAATAAACTAATACGACTTTTCAATTCAGATTAGTATAGTATTTGAAAATTCAAACCAGCTGCAAGGAATATATTGGATATGCTTAACTCTTCAAAAAAGTGTGCTTGATATCAAGTTTGTGCTTTAACGAGATCTACATTTTTGTGCAGCAGGTTTTGTCTGGCTCTTACGGTGCAAAACTATTTCAGAATGAAGACAAGTTCAAGATATCTATATATTTCATTTGTCTTAAAAATTCTCAAACATATGGTATTTCAAACAAAATTGTTATAGCTGTTTTGTGGAAAACCAAAATATTCCCTGTAAAGGTTAGTTTGAGGTAGCGGAATTTTCTTCAAACTCTTCGTATCTCATCTTTGGAAGATGTCGAACTTAAGTAATAAGTTGGTATTTAACCGACTTCTTGTTTTTGAGTCATACTGTTCACACACGCGCGCGCACGTGGATCTTTTTCTAAAAAATAATTGATTCTTTTTGAACTCAGGGACCTCATTTTCACTGATATCGTAGTATACTATGTACTGGTAGAGAAAGTAAAATTGGAAGCACTACACCTGTAAGTCGGGAGATGATGCAACGTGTTCATCTCATTTAAACATGGACATGTAAATAATGCCTCAGAATTATGTAACTGTAATTCTTTTAACATGAATTAGAGCTCATCCAGCCGAAGATCCATATATTTTAACAGGGCAAATCTTAACTGTTGTTTGCTTCCTTTACTGCATCTTAAATTCATTATTACAATTTGAGATAACATTCTTTGTCATTAAAATTAACTTATAAACTAATGAATACCCTTTTTTCCTATTCCCACGTGACACAGCAGTATCTGGATTATCCTGAGGGGTGTATCTAGTCTATGGCTGACGCAAAATTTAATGGCGGGTGGCTCGATACAACATCCAATCATAGACTTGCTACACCTTGCGATCTTATATAGTTAAACACGCTGTGAAATCACACTGTAAAGCCGGTGATGTAAATATCACTTGGGTCCCCTAAACTTATTTATACAACAGTCGCCATTAAATTTTGCGTCTACCGCAGCTCTGTGCGTAGTTGTTGGCAGGCTGAGGAAGCCCTTGCCAGGGCTTAAACACTGAAATGACGGGGTGTGGAGTTTGCAGGATGGCGGGTGTAATTGAGGTTGGAGTTACACTATTCTATGTATAGCAGCTGTGCCCAAAACAAGCATTTTAGAAACAAAAGTTAGGTCCACGTGTGTTTTGTGTTTGTATGCGTCTGTCTTTCTGAACAGCATAACTCAAAAAGGAAATTTGGTTAAATACTGAACTTGGTATGTAAATTCTGCTTCTTCCAATGCCAAGAAACTTCTCTTTACATGGATATTTTATTTTCTATAAAATTTTCCTATTTTGGTTAAATGACAGACTTTAAACTCTTTTCTATAACAAATAAAAGGTGTATCTCACATTTTCTGGGTGTAGGCTGTGAAGCCTTTTCCATTCTGACTGACTTCTGTACAAGCGGTAAACCGAAAGAAATGTCAAAATATCTATGCAAAAAGGATGTAAATCTCCTTAAAGCACACATTTTCTGTGAGGTTAACCATTTCCGAAATATTCTTTATTGTTTTGCAATTTCAGATACACTTGTTACTTTCTGCTACGTATAGTAAGTAGTATAGCAGTATTGTATTCACCCAAAAATTCTTTGTCGAGATTTCACCGGAAATATATGTTTTGAGGCCCCCTGAATCCAGAAAAAGCATTTTTAGAAAAAGGCTCTTGTGATGAGTATGTGTGTCTGCACAGCATAACTCATAAACGAAAAGTCGGCCAAAAACCAAAGTTGATATTTAAGTTTAATATCTTTCAAGGATGTGACATAAAGATTTTGAAGAAAATGCCTCCACCCTAAACTACCCTTGACATAGACAAATTTCCAAAAATTTTGATTTTTTCAAAAATGGCTCTAATAATTTTGATTAAAATGTCAAATGTTTGAAATATTTTTATGGCAAATGAAATGTATATTTTTAATTTTCTCGCTATACGCCATGCAGTCCTGTTTACTCTTGATGAATTTTGCATAACTAGTAAACTGCAAGAGAGGAACCAAATCTTATCATACAAAAATGTAGATCTCATTAAAAGACACAATTTATGCCCAAATGCATTTTTTTTTTTTTTTTTTTTTTTTTTTTTTTTTTTTTGCCCGAGTGAACCATTTTGGAGATATTTCTTGTTATTTGTGTGAGTTCTGCAATGCTTATGCTTTCCTCAAATGGAAGGTCGCTATTCACTTTTTATCTCTTGGCTGTGTAAAGGGAACGGAATTTCAATGCCTTCATTTAGCAACCCGATTTAAAAGAGTTGACTATCACTCATATTCCCCTTGCACCTACAAGAAGATTAGCAATAAGATAATTTCTACAGAAGTTTATATGGACTAGCATGAAGAAGATAGAGGAATAAGAGTTTATAAGAATAGTTAGTACAAGAGTAGAGAAAATCATGTGAGTACAACACATCAGAATTTTTGAAGTGGGCATGCGCTCTTCGTTTCTTTTATTCTTTTCTTTTCTTTTCTTCTTCTTTCTCTCGTAGTCATGGAGTTTCAAATCCATTGAAAGCGACTCGCTTTTTAAAAATCTGGCTATCGATTTAGCCTATTGTATCCATCTTATACCTTCAACGTATGTGTAAATGACGAGCAATGAAACATTAACTCTATTAATAAGAAGTAAACATAAGAATAAGGTTATGTAAGAATAGTTTGCGGAAGAGTGAGTAGAGAAAGTAATATCGGTGCAACACATAATTTTCTTAAGTATTATGCTTTGCAGAAACGGTTCTCAAATGGAACTACTTGAAGGGGAGGAATCGTTATAGATATAACCAAATGATACATTTTTATTACAAATATTGTACATTATTGTTTCCGTTCTTATGGAATCTTACACACATTGTACTAGATAGCAAATACAATGTAGATACATTCAACACAGAAGTGATGTGAAAGTTGGAAACAGTTCCATGTATGTTGAATGACATTAAGAGTAGTGTCACATAAAACAAAATACTAAAGGAACTCAAGCGATTCCGAAGTTACGACTGTACAGTCTAGAGACAAAAAGTTTCAGGTGATTGTCTTTTTGTCTGCTGCGACGACGTCCACAAGGAGCGTAATATTCAGTCAGCTCTTGTCACGTGATTTGAGTTGGTTCCAGCACACCCTGCAGTCCTCCAGCACCTCTTCCATGTTCCACGATCACTGGCACCTCCATTAAATATTGTCCATGCACTCAAAGTCTGTTAATAATAGCCTTGTACTTGTTGATTACATAAATATACACAGGTTTATTTAGGATGAAACAATGTTTGGGAATACACGAAAATATCAGCTAAAGAATAAACATGTTCATGAGCTATAAACTACACGAAACAAGCTCCCCTGTTCTGGTGTAAAACAACAGTTTTCCAGTTTCTCTCTTTATTTTTTAAATTGGAGGTGTAATCTTTAAATATTAACCATATTTGAGTGTCTCTGTCCAAAGAAATATTCCCCTTAGAAGTTCTTGGATGTTTCTTTTAGCCAATCATTCTCAAAGCTGCTGTTGTTGAGAAGAAAACAACCGGTGCAAGTGGAATCAGGTATCCCCCGCCGTTATCATCGTCGTCATCATCATCGTCATCATCATCGTCGTCGTCATCATCCCCGTCCCCGTCTTTATCTGAAATTTAAAAGCAGAGCGATGCAATTTTGGAATCTTATTTTTAAAATCTAAACCTATTCGACACTAAATAAAGCTAATCACCCTCTCTGTGAAAAAGATGTCCTAAATAAACATAATGGTTTTTATTTATAATTTAATGAGATCAAATAAATGTAACGGAGAGCGTACACAGTTATGGTGGCGCGATGTAAACAACCTGAAGTCGCCGGTCTATTGCAAGAGGCGGGGCTGCTGAGAACGAGGTTTGGGTGATGTGATTGTCCATAGAGAATACTTTAGTTTCATTTGATAGATATGCCTGAATAAACAGGGACCTGAATTGTCTATTGCTTTCAAAATGATTGATACCCTTTAGTTGCCCTGAAAATACTGTATATTTGCGTGAACTAATATTATGTAATTGAGTTGTATAATAAATAATTCACTTTAAGTTTCCTTTGAAGTAGTGTATATAGCGTTGCCTTTTATTCAGTCATATGATTTTAAAGCCTTAAAATACCAACAATAACATTTAAAAGTAAATTTGTTCTACTGAAACTCATTTCAGCTATTTATATGGTATCTACACTGTCAGGATATTGGTATTTATATATTTTAGTAAGTGTGTGTATGTGTGTGTGTGTGTGTGTGTGTGTGTGTGTGTGTGTGTGTGTGTGTGTGTGTATGTATGTATGTGTGCGCACAGAAGGTCGAGTAACTTCTGTGTTTATGTTACCTAGTTATGTATTTGCCTATGAACGGCAGTCTTCTTAAAATCCGATACCTTTGTAGAATACATCTGCAAAGTCCACTAATTGTACAAAGTCTATTGATGAAAGTGCCTTATTATTTATTTTGTATAATTTTAAAATAATGGTACATGGTGTGCATTTGATGACAAACTGCTCTCTAACCCTAAATGTATAATTTTCCCGTCTACCACTCGCTTGAAGTATCCCCCTACATTCGAACTCGGTATTGAGAAGGATAAGCCGAACTCAAGTTTTGGTGGTGTTGTGTTGTGTTTATTTAACTTACTACGAAATACGTAGCAGATAACTGAAAAATTCAGAAGAAAAATCTATAGCTGACATTTACTACATGTGCATAATTTTTTTTATCGTATGAGTTATTATTACTATAGTTGGGAGCAGACAGGTAGGAGCGTGGAGGAAAGCCAGTGCATATAAAGATACAGTGCATTGTCACTTCCATTCTCGCTCGCTATGATCTAGCAGGTCATGTGGCTCAGAGGAATATTACTGCGCAATCTGCACTCATCCATCTTGTGCGTGCTCCCGACTTCATAATTCAAGATGAGTCCTCAAGCGTTTTAGAAGATTACAGTATAACAGACCACATCAACTTATGCATATAATCAGATTTGATCCACTACTCAGTTTGCAATTTATCCCAAATACTAAACGGATAAGTATTTCCATACATTTCCATACGCATTAATTTAACCTCGGACAGTAACTACAGGTCCTAGTCAGTGTATCTTTCAGTTTGGTGTTTCGCCATTACAAGCACACCGGAGACAGGAATACGTTCAATGAACAAGGATGTATCACACACAACTCTGAAAAACGGCGCTTCAAGTATTTACAATACTTCAGAGTTTGAAACATGGTATTCCAACATCAGTTTGAACTGTGGCATTGCACAGGCAGCTTACAATGCAGTATTTGAAGGTAAACCGGTTATGGCTTACTGACTTACACCTAGCACTGGGAGCGAGCGAAAATGGTTCTACTATCGCTACACATGGCTCATGTGTTTTCAAACAAGTTAATTTCACTTCTGGGTATAATTGCTCTACCTCCATAACTTATCATAATACCATAATGTTCCCAAATTGAATTTTAATATTGCAATATATTCTGTCACGCGTAGGCGTTTAAAGACCTCATTTACTGCTCAGTTTGTAGATCCTCTTATTCAGCTTACTTATTGGGAAAATGACACCTAGATGTAGACCGTAAAATAAACAAGTAAGCAGTATGCACTTAGTATCTTATACACCTATTATAAATATTACACCTACATATGTAAAACTGTATTAGAACAGGTTATGTATATTATACGGTTTATCTTGAATGAGATGACTAATGCCTCCTGGATCTAATTCGTAACAGGTGTGGGATTGAATCTTGCTCTGCGGTAAACTAGCTCATATGCCTACAGAGGGTGACAACATTTGCCGTACGGCCAAACGTTGTTTAGAATGGTGTTTGGAGGGAATGCTGTTATAAGTTACTGCCCTATTGAGTGTGTTTATTCCAGAGTATGTATGTTTATTATGTTAAGCTTTGCTTGAACGGAGCCACCTGAGGAAATCAGGTTGAAATTACACAGAAGTTATCTGGTGTCACCGTTTCTAAAACATCAGCAATTATTATTAGTAAAGGTTATATATATTCGATCCATGTTATACAAAAAGGAAACACTAGCCATCAAGAATGTAGCTTATGAAAATTAGATGACATAGGAACTGTCATGGAAATATGTTCAAGAAAATATCTGCTTCACATTAGGTATATTTTTTGGGAGAGACTGGCTTGCTCCTCTCTAGGTCTAAATCCATGTGATTATTACCTGTGGGAGTGCCTAAAAGTACGAGTCATGCAGCAAATCCTCATGCACTCGACATTTTAACTCCAGCATTTAACAGAAATGTGTTCAACAGAAAGTGAACTTATATGCACTCTGGAATATATTTTGCAATATATGTTGCATTATTGTTGTTATTATTATAATCATGGAAGATATGACGGGCCAGTCTGTTATCACTCAAGTCGCCTACCAGTCGCTGAATCAGATAGTGAATGAGTAGTCATGCACGTGCTCGTTCCCTGATATATAAACAGCGTGTATAATAGATACTCAGAGTATATTCAGTGATATTCAAGCGTCAGTATAAAAATACATGATTTAATATTCTCACTTCGTTTCTCCTACTTCGTTTCGAAAATAACTAGACAGGTAAATTGAGAATATGTCAACTTTAAAATTGTTTGCACTTACTGCATTCAAAGGCTCTGTTATTCTAACACAGTCCTTAATTTTTGTTACTCGTTCACTCAGGAATTTGTGCTAAATTTAAAGGGCTATTGGTTACACACTTTTAACTTGACCGAATTTTGGAAGTAGTCCCTTCATACCTAAATGTCTTGAGCATATTTAGCTCCATATACATTTGTGAGAAAACGTTTTCTGCCATAAATGTAATTAAGGATAAATTACCTTTCATATGCACGTCCTGCAAATATACACGCTTTGTGCACATCAAAAATTATATCTAATAATGAAACATTATTAAATGAAAAGAACATTCAAAAGTCACATTAACATTACAAGTCTTCAGAAGGATTATTATTAAGTAGTACCTAATTAAGAATTTTTCTTTTATAATTCAATATGTTTCGTTTTATGCTAATTTAAGAAATGTGATGCTCTTGCAAAATAAAACGATGATAATAAGAATAACTAAATGACTTTTAAATAATTGTATTTTAAATATCGGTCTACAGCTACGGTTAGCTGAAGTTTTTGCTCATACTTATATAGTTCTTTAGTATATATTCAAAATTTGTATTAGTATCCACAAATTTCATTAGCTACCGCTTAAAAGGGCTTCCCTCAGTTTACTGGCTTGGGTTCAAAATTGGTGGTTCACCCTTGTCTATGTTATTAGGAAAATTTTAATTTGCTTTAACTCCTCTTCGTATATATCTTAAAAATCTAATTGTATATCTGCAGGAATGTCGATAATTTTCATTTAGGGGGACAGTGTGTTGTGAAGTGTAGGGGGACAGTGTAGTGTGAAGTGGTGAAAATAACATTTATTGTTTTTTGTCTTAAAAATTTTCCGAAATTTCCTGAACAAAATTATGTCATTTATGCAGTTTGTATAATTATAACCATTTAAAGCAATTTTAAATGCAGCATGCTCCCCTTTAAATTCAGACATCCTATTTTGCCACGTCCCTTAATATGCTCCTTTCAAGAAATTGAGTGCCCAAAGAGTAAAACGAGCTTCAAGAAAAGAGGCTAGGATAAAAAGGAGGCAAGTAGAGAAGATACCGGAGGATCTGGATGAGGATATTGATGACTACTATTCTGGAATGTATTGAGGTAGGTTTGCAGAACAAATCTTCAAACAAGTGTTTCTCAATATGCAAATTTAATGTACAAAGATACATTTTTTCAGAGCCTTGAAAGTTTGTAAACTTCTTTGTCATATATATTGTCCTCTGTGAAGCAGGCCTTTTCAGTTCAGTGCAGATTAAGCATATGTGCCAACTGAAAACCTGTTGTACAATTGTTTTAAAATTCTATACATTTTTACGACTTAGTAATTACTTTTGTAGACTTAATCAGTTGATACATTTTAATAATTTTGTTTCCCAGTGCAGTTAACTATGTTCAAAATACGTATTAGTTTTTCAGTTCTGTGTTGCAAATAGTTCCCAAGGAGAAGGTACTTAAGTTGCGTATGATTTTGGAAAATATTTTTTCAATGTATTTTTTAACAAATTAAATTTTTAAAAAAACTATTTTAATAGTTAGTATCACAAAACATAAACCAAAATAGTACTCATCTTATTATGATCATGTAGTAAAATTATAATTAACTTCATTATATAGTATGTTGTGTACTGTAAATTGATGTGAAACTGGTACTCGGTCAAACATATTATCCCCTCAATTGTGGTATTTACTTATTACGGCAAAGCAAATACGTCAAATGTATACCTATGAACTTGTCCCAATTTAAAAAAGTTCACAATAGCCGTTTATTTAATAGATACAATGGATTTAGGGATATTTTCTTATGGCAGTAGCTCCAAATATGCGATTTTATAACTATGTATGTACATGCTATGTTTCTGATTTCTGTGGATAGGCATAAAATCTCTGCCGACAGTTTTGAAATTATTTATATTAGGGTAAGTTTACTTTTCTGGTTTAGCTTTATACTTGTGTCCATTTTCTATTATGTCTGTTATAATTCGGTTCCATTATTCTTTCTCAAAGAAAACCGTGTAGAGGTAACTTCAACTGTTATGGCGGGAAGACTAATTTGCTTTGTTATTTTATGCTCGACCATGTCATAATGTAGCGTTTATACGTCATTGTAATGGACCTCGTTATATCCACCTCTTTATATCGATACTGCTATTCACCAATCAAGGGTGCACATGTTCATAATGACACTGCTCACCACCAATCAAAATATCCGCATTTAGCAATCAATACCTTCACCGTCTGCACACATTCCGACGCAGCTGAAAGCAAAACTGTCGATTCCTGTATATCAAACTAAGCCGCTCTGTTTATTTAATAATTAGTCTTAATATTGTAAATAACATTTTAATAAACTCAAATGTCTTCTGTTTTTGAACATATAATTTTTAAAGGTTATAGCATATATGCTCTCCATATATGCCAATACCAACATAGCAATAAAAGCTGAAGACGCAACTATCGATTCTCGTATGTACAATCGAATAAGAAATACACGATTAAAATGTCGGACACCAGTGACAGTAACATGTAGCGTAGAATATTACAAATATTTATAAATGTCGAGCATAAACAGTCGTGTGAAATTTGAGTATAATGGCAATGAATTTGCTCGTATGGATATTATGGAACTCGCTGCCACTCGTTTCATAAAATATACTCGCATCTTAATTGCTGCCATTATGCTCTCGTTGCATAATATTATTTTCTTGCGAGTTATACACAGTAAATCTAAATTTAAGCTTTTTATGTTATATTTTATGAAAATTAAAATACTCCATTTTAAAACATTCAGTTCAAAAATCAACAATTTTCAAACAATGCTCTCTCCCAGGCTCTTTAGCCTGGCTCTTTTCACTATAAGAACAAAGTTCCTAACTGATGTTGAGTCTGAATGCTTACCATCATCGTCATCATCATTGTCATCATCCTTGTCATCACCATCATCCTTGTTATCATCGTCGTCATCGTCATCATCATCCCCATCACCATCTTTGTCCACTCCTCTAACGGTGTTGCTCAAGATGAGCAAACCCAAAAGCAATACAATCCACCACCGCATTCTGGTGTCTGAAAAAAAAAAGTGCCATATGGAGCGGTTGTACTTAAGGTGTAGGTATACATAAGTAGCAGGTAGAAAATGCTATCTTCTGCACAGAATAGGGCTTCAACTTATAACAGTTTGATCACTAATATAGATTAAGTATGTTAATCTTCAGAAACACTATTTTCGTTATGATTGGTAGCATATTTCATAACGATACACCAATAGGGATGCTTCTTGTAAGTACAACAGCTTCGACTTCGATTGTGCTTCATCTGCGATTATCAAGAATTATTAGCTTTTTTGTATAATGA
Organism: Tenodera sinensis; assembly: GCA_030765045.1. NCBI lineage: Eukaryota > Metazoa > Arthropoda > Insecta > Mantodea > Mantidae > Tenodera > Tenodera sinensis. The sequence continues at coordinate 144,097,042 of CM060961.1, read as the reverse complement.
GATCATTTCTAGAAGTATTAGCCATTGTCTCCAAACGGAAACAATACACACCACTCTCCCAAAACGATAACTCTACTAGATAATGGTTTTTCTTATATGCTGCAATAACATTCTTAAAGGATTTTGCGAACTGAATGGCGCGAACTCAGATACTTGAGGTAATCTTGTAGATCTGGGTGGCTCATTTGGTTACATGCTGGCCTACTAATCCCAATGTCATGGGTTCAAAGCCGGCCCAGATCGATGGTTTTTAAGTGTGCTTAAATGCCTATATCGTGTGGTAATTAATTTACTGAAATGATCCTAGCATAACAAGTAATAATGTTTTCCATATCAATGTCAATTTGAGAGTATGCGAATAAAAGCTATAAACAGACACAAATCTATAAAGAATTGTTTCAAAAGGTCATTTATAAACTTGAGAAGCATAAAGAGGGGACAGAATAGAACAACTTTCGCCTAAAACCCACATTCCTAAACGTGGTTCGAAGTCTTAACGGGCTCTGTTGCAGGCACAGCCATGGAAAAACTGATTGCATTAGAAGAGCAGAATATTTCTAAGTCCCACATCGTGTTGCACAAATCGATATTTCCAACACACAGCTGAGTTTATTGATAGTTCTGTTCCATATGTTATCGTCTGTCGGACACACAAATAGGCTGTGTCCTGAATCACCACTCGCATTTGTACACATACTCTCACATACATTTCATTTTTCATCAGAACATCTTAAACACATGGAATTCTTAGAAAAAAACAGTTTTTTTTTAATGTTTCCTGTAAAGGGTAGTTTAGGGTAGATAATTTTCTTCAAAATCCTCTTATAACTTTCTTGGAGGATGCTGAGTTTAAATATCAAGTTTGATGTTTAGCTGACTTTTCGTGTATACTTATGTCACACACACACACACACACACACACACACACACACACACACACACACACACACACACACACACACACACACACACACACACACACACACACACACACACACACACACACACAACACACACATACACGCACGTTGGCACCCACACAACAAACACACACAATTTTCTGTAAAATGCAACTTTTTAGAAATTATAGGATGTATATAAGTATTACGGGAATGATATTTTCTTGATGCATGTCACCATTTTCCAGAGTACGTGAAGATATGCATTCTCGCATCTCTGGAAACCTGGAGGTACTATTATTTTATTTTGCAATACAAATGAAACAATGAAGTTTCAGCAGTGTGACCTCCAGAAATGTGTTGGTGAAATATTTTCTCTGCCGTAGTCTCAACATTCATTGGACCGAAATAATTTTGGTTTTGGAAGTTATTCAAAAATGATGGCTCTTGGTAAGGTCAACTTGTGAGGCAATCGAATGTTGCGCAGTTTAAAATGTTTAGTTTTAATATCTAATTATTGAAAGCTTTCATAGGTTCGAAATTCCGTGCCGTTGCACCGACTTAGAATATTTGACTACAGCAGCTGAATTGTGTCTATAACTGGCATGTTAGCTCTTTCCTAACTTGGGCTTAATCCATCTTCATTATACCATTCTTATATTGTGTACTATGAAACTGAAATGTTAACAAATCTGATATTCACGTTACCTTCTTTACCCACAATGGTTTATTCTTATAAAGTTCTACCAATTATTTTTTTCAAAGTTTATTCTTCTTTATGCTTAAAGTTAATTCCCTCAAGTACAAATAATATAATTAAATAATTCGTTATAAATACAAAAGCAATGGGAGAGGCAAATGTTTAGATATTTGTCGCTATATAATAAATTAGCTGAAATACCCGGTGTTGCCCGTGGTTTGACGATTTTATCTCTACAACTTTCAGGCTTAGGTTGCCCTTGCCCACTAGGCTTGTGTTTCTTTGGAGACATTTAAAAAAGATTACCTAATGCGCTTAAACAAACAATTAATTAAAACTCTTGATATATTATAAACAGCACAAAATAAATTTAAAAAAAAAAAACATCGGGAAAACACTATGCAAAAGCACTTAAACAACCCTAAATACTGCAGGAAGAAAAGTAAACAGAGAAAGCTGGTGAATGTAAGACTTTGCATTTCTATTTCAATCATAAAGAAAATTGTATGAATGCTTTGTAGAACAGGGAGTAGGGAAAGAAATGTGATTGTTTCGTAAAAGAAACGTGGGTAGAGATAACTGTATGAATGTAATGCGTTGCATTTTAATTTCAAACATACAGAAAATTGTGGGTCTTGTTTGTGGATGAGTGAGTAAGGAAAGAAGTGTGATTGTGTTTTATAAAAAAAAGTGAGAAGGGAAAACCATATAAATGTAATTCGTTGCGTTTCTATTTCAATCACAGAAAACTATATGAATTGTATATCAAAGGGGAATAGAGAATGACATGTAAATGTATTAGGTAAAAGAAAAGTGAGTAGAGAAAACCGTGTAAATGAAATACGTTACATTTCTATTTCAATCATAGAAAATTGTATGAATTCTATGTTGAAGGGCCAGTAGAGGACATGTAAAAGGAAAGTGAGAAGAGAAAAATGTGTAAATGTAATACGTTGCATAGTAAAATGGATAGAATAAAAGCCTCCGAGAAAATACACTGTATGTACCAATTTTCTTGGTGATCAGTCAACCAGTAGATTTTATGTTGAAGAGCGAGTATAGAAGAACATGTGAATGCATTATGCAAAAGAAAAGTGAGTAGAGAAAATTGTGTGAAATAATAAATTGCATTTCTATTTTAATGATAGAAAATTGTATGAATTGTATGTTGAAGTCGAGGAAAAAGAAACGTGATTTTGTTTCATAAAAGAAAGCTGAGTAGAGAAGACCTTGTGAATGTAATATGTTGTATTTCTATTTCGATAACAGAAAATTGTATGACTTGCATGTTAAAGGGTGAATAGAAATGAATATATTGCATGAAAGAAGAGCAATTAAAGAAAACCATTTGAATGTAATACGTTGCCTGGTAAAACGGATACCATAAAAACCTTCATGAAAAAACAAATATATGTACCTACGTCGCCAGTTTCGCACTGATCGGACAAGCGGTTTTGGAAATTTGCAGTTACATATACGTATACACATCTATTTTTACTTTCTCTACTACGTATAGTAAGTAGAGGAAGTAGGTATTGTATTCCACCCAAAAATTCGATGTCGAAATTTCACCGGAAATATATGTTTTGAGGCCCCTAAACCCAAAAGAAAGATGTTTAGAAAAAGGTCCGCGCGCGCGCGTCTGTGTGTGTGTGTGTGTGTGTGTGTGTGTGTGTGTGTGTGTGTGTGTGTGTGTGTGTGTGTGTGTGTGTGTGTGTGTGTGTCAGTCTGTGAACAATATAACTCAAAAATGAAAAGCTGGTTAGAAACCAAAGCTGGTGTTTAAGTTTAATATCTTTTAAGGATGTGACACACGAAGATTTTGAAGAAAATGTCTCCACTCTAAACTGCCCTTTACAGGAATTTTTTTCGAAAATTATGATTTTCTCGAAAATGGCTCTATTTTAATTAAAATACACATGTTTAAGATATTTTTAGACAAATGAAATGTATATTTCGAATTTTCTGGCTATAGCCCATATAGTCCTGTTTACTCTAGATGACTTTTGCATAGCTAGTAAACTGTAAGAGATAGACCAAATCTAACTGTACAAAAAATATAGATCTCGTTAAAACACACAGTTTATGCCCAAATGAACCTTTTGATGGAGTGAACCATTTCTATTGTTATTTATGTGAGTTTTGGAATACTTAAACTTTCGTCAAATGGAAGATCATTTTTTTATATCTTAGCCGTGCAAAGAGAACAGAGTCAAAGCTTTAAAAGATTTTTGACTATCATTCAAAGCCTACTGTATTCCCATATTCCCCTTGTACCTACAAGGAAATAAGCGATAAGATAATTTCTGCAAATGCCTATCTCAGCTAACACGAAGAAGATATAGGAATAAGAGTTTGTAAGAATGGTTAATACAAGAGTAGAGAAAGTCACGTGAGTGCAACATATCATATTTTATATATACCTAGATAAATAGCCAAAGTATACCTTAATAATAAAGGCCTACTTGTGCAGGGAGTTGCTGGCGGGAGTTCATTAGAATCCTAATAGCCGCGAGCTTGTTAGTGGACGCTTAATAACTTATCCTTTTTATACGTAATACAATTATCCACCAAGATTGATCTCTTAAACACTACAGTTTAACCTTATTTCTTGTCTTCTCAATTCTAAAGGCGATGGTTCTTGGAATTTCCAAAACCGAACTGTTAGAGATTTTGAGATCCATTGCCTTCAGCTTCCTTTCTCTTCACAAATTGACAATTATTGTAGAATGGAGTAACACTGTTTTCTTTGAAATGGTTTAACCTTTGTGCTTTTTTTTTTTTTTTTTTTTTTTTTTTTTTTTTTTTTTTGCCGCGGTAGGTAGCTATTTTTTCCAATTTGGCTTGCCTTGTGCACAGCGTTTCCGCTGTCTGCCTGTCTGAAGTCGTCTCCCATCGCGTCTTCGGTCTCCCAGTCATTCTTAGTCCTGTTCTTGGGTCCCGCATTGTAGTTCTCTGGATCCTTTATCTGGAGTGCATGTAATTTACTTGCCCGTGAAGCTTTATGGCTTCGGACTTCCTCTGTTGCTATATACTGGCTTAAAATTCCATGTTATTTCCATAAAATTGGGAGAAACAGTTGAAGGTTGAGAGTACTTCAAGAAATGAGCAAGTGGTGAGAAATGCAAATCAATAAATCGAGCGTTTTTGTGGATTACATTTTTGTCTATCTCTTACGGGCTATACGTTAAATAAATTTATATAAAACTCTTCCAAATGAAAGACATTGGAGGCTACTCGCAAATAAATCAGGATATACAATTTAATTTTCATGTAAATGTCTTAAATATCTGTGTGATATTTCAATAAAAATCGTTAGAGATATTTTGAGAAAATAAAAGAGTTCTATACACTTCAGAGGGCCTCAAATTATATATTTCCTTTAAAATCTCTGCATCGAATCTTTGGATGGAATATAATACCTGTTTCCTCTTATCTACCATACATAGGTGGCAGAGAAAGTAATGGGACTGAAAATACTTAGTAGTACAACTATAGTTCGCAGTTTGTTTTAGCTCATTTTCGGATCCATTGCCTCTAACACTTCTTGAATTAATATATGCATTCCCTACTACGGAAATTTTAATAAATATACTTTAGTGTGAAAATTGCGGTAGATACACTCACTTTTGTGCAACATAAAACTTTGCAGTTATTACAAAGATGGCGCCAAGGAAACCAAAATAAAAAGATTCTGTTCTCTAGTTTTCATTAACATATAAATTCCTCGTTTTAGATCAATTGTTCTCTAAAGGTATACAGCGGCACAACGAATTCACTAGCATCACTTCTAGCAAAAATAGCGTCAACTTTTAAACTAATAGTGGTTTTCAAATATTTGTAATGCTCCTACATCATATAAGGGTATTCTAAACTTATTCTAACAAATACACAATTTCTGGATAAATTCATGCTCTACCGCGAGAAATCTCTCTTGGTGACATTGCCAAAATATGTTGTGATGCAAGACGCAGACGTACAGTAGAAGCATTACACATGCCAGTTTGCTCAATAAAGCATTCTCAAAACACGTGCACATGGAAGTTACCGTTTTCGAAATATTTGTTGTTGCTAAGTTAAATATTCATGTATTTTAATGGATGCACTTTGGTGTGCTAAATGCTGATATTTTGCTTCTTATGAGCTCATGCAAAGAGTATATTGTGATATTAGGATAGAGAGCTAATCTTAAATCATGGCTAACATATGCCAAAATGCTTTCAAAACAGTTGATTGCTGTCACATTTCAGCCTCTTGCATTGCCGCAATTTCACACTTTATTTAAATTGTTTATGCCCAATGTTTATTATGGACTTGTGGAAGAAGGTAAAAATGCTGAATAGCTATGCAAGTAAATAACGAATAATACCAGATTTTCCTAGAACTATTATCCGCCTTTTTGTTTGGCCTGCACCAGAAAATAGTTTCTGAATTCTCTAAACGTACACCAAATGTCCTCGTTGTCGACGGACCCTTAAATTCTACTCCACTCCACTTTAAATGTATTTATTAAAATTATCCATAATCCCATGTGTGGTACAGACTGTAAACAAGTATATTCATACGCAATTGGCCAGCGATTTAATTTTTGACAGGCTTTCTAAATACTGCCATAATGAAGGAAATCAAATTAACCCTCAGTTATTTGATATGCGGTGTTTTACATTCAACATAGTAAGACATTTAATTTCGCAGGGCCTAAACATACTGTTGCTGAAACTTTTGGTACTATATGACGCACAGAAACATTAAGAAAAGATAGTAAAGATATTCGTATTTTTCTTGGAAGACTTGCGTAAAGTGAGATGTGCAAGAAGTATTCATTTTGGTGTTCATTACAACAAACAGGTCACCTTCTCATTTTATTTTGGGCAAGCATTCTGGGTCAACTTGGCTTATTGTCAACCACGGAGGTACGCGATTTAAATAGCGGCGCGTTTTGTGGATTGCCAAGTTTCTTTTATTTCTGATCATATGACCTGGGTAGCTTACACTTTTTAACTATGAGGAAGTAAAATCTAGGGTAGATAGGTTTTCCGTTTTAGGATATTCTGCAGCGTCGAACTGAAAACTGTAGAGAATAATGGAGTTCGCACTGGAAGACGGCACTAATTTTAAAAATATAAGAAATAAAATATTCCTGGAATTATCAGAAAGATAGCACACATCTATGAAATGCATTAAACATAAAAAAATCTAAGACACAAAGGCGTGAATAACAGATGCATACATTAGAAACCCCTCTCCCAGCGCAACAGCTCATGAAGGTCCATGGCTTACCGCCCGGCCGCTGCGTCCTCCATCTCTGCCCACTACAGGCGTCATGAGTGGGTACAGTACTGGAGGGTGGGACGTGGTCAGTGCTCCGAGTCCTCCCGGCCAATTATGCGGCTTTTACGACGTGGGGACGCTACTACTTCAAGTAGCTCCTCAATTGGCCCCTCCGGGACCTAACGATACTGAGTGCACCCCATGTCAGGCTTCCCAGCGGGGGGAAAATGCCCACGCCGGTACCGGAGATCGAACCCGGTCCTCCGCGCCGTAGGCAGGCGCGCTAGCACTGCTCTATGGAGGCGGTCGTATACATTAGAAGAGGATAAGAAATCCAATTATATGATATGTATGCTGTATAAAATGTTCAATAAAATGTATGTATTTGATTTTAATTTGAAGTTGATATTTATTTCTAACAGCTTTATGGTGTACGTTTCTCTGATATCATGGTGGCATTTACTTTTTATTTTTTAATTGTATTTTTACTTGTATATATCATCCATATGACAACCTTCAAAGTATTTGCTGCTAAATGTTCTTGTCGAGCTTGTGCTTCAATTTTCCTCTATCGATCTCCTTTATTTGGGGGAAGGAAATAAAAAAGTATCAGCTGTTTTGAACTTGATTGTAGAGAATACTAAACCTAAAACGATCTAAACACTGTAAATGGAAACATTAATGTTCAAAAAGTTAGGTTAAAGCATTTCCTTAAGAGAACGGCTTAAAACTGAATCACCCCAAGATTAAGACGTGTCTACCTACATCTTTCAAGCATCTGTCTAGGAAACTGGGAGATTATAGTGTAATCGTAATCCATCTGGATTTCAACATGAAGCAAATATACCAAACAAAATCTTCGGAATATTGCAAAAAATCATTTATAAATAAAACAAAGAATATGAATGTTGTATACTTACTGATAAAAGGTGGTTTGAGATTCTTTAGTGAGGAATGATACAAAGGGGTGAGAATCTCAGATTGCAAGAATCGATATGCTTGTGAAAAGAATTTATGTAGGAATTAACAACTACTAGAAGAGTATGTAAAATATTGATACATACATTTTCGTTATGCCATATTACGCAAACTTACCTAAGTTAACATTTTGGAATATTTGCTAAGGCCCCCAATGTTTACAGTCTAAAAGGCATCATTTGGGGCAAAGCATAGCTAACATTCAAAACGCATCTGCTGATGGAAATTAAACCATTATGGTTTAGGGCAACACTTTCATTGCTGGTTTTATAGATATTTTAAAAGACAAGAAGAATTCCTAAATCTCCTTTATAGGAGGCTGCAACTTGTTTCAAGAGTACTGGACTAAAATGTTGTTTATACGTATTCCTCATGCTGTTGAGGATACATCCACAGAAAACGCGAACTATTGGAACTCATCAAAAGTCAACTGTGACGCATTTACCTCATTATAGTGTTCTCTAGTTACTTTTGGTGACATTTCATCTGTTCAGTTGAGGTCAGTAGCAGCAACTGTTCCTAGAAGATACTCCAAATAAAAATAGGCCCATAATTGGTGTTAATGGTAGTTCTTAGTTGGTGATACAGCTTCTATCTTGCAGGTTGTTAAACTGTTGGATTTAAACGGTTGTCCAGATGCCAGTGTGTCTCACGTGTGAACATAAGCATATGGTGCTGCTTTAGTGCCTAAAATAAGTGTTTCTTATTTCCTCATTGTCGGTTTTACAACACAGTGAGTATATTGTAAGGTCGGCGGTATTTCGGCCATGTTAAACTTTTGGGAGCTGCAATTAAACTGTTTTCCCTCTACGGGTTTAACTTAATCTGACAACTTTAGGAAAATGTCCGAGTTATTTGGCGTGAGAGAATATTTCAGAACTCAGCCGATGCAAGCCACATTGTTTTCCAGTAAGTAGTGTGAATTCACTGTCATGACCTTTAAAAGTTCATGTATCCGGACTTCCGGTTATTTCCAAGACATAAATCCCCAAAATTCAACTCGATCGCAGCGAAAAAGTTCTTATTGATTCTTCACTCTGCTTTTGTGATGTGTGTTCCTTAATTCATGGTTTAATTCAAAGTTTCTCTATCCAGAAGCTATGAAAAAAGAATGTTTGATGGCCATTTCGTGAATTTAAAAGACATGCTCAAATGGTGTATACACATCACATTTTGACGACGCTTCTTCAAGAGACAGCTTCGCTGCTCAGTAATTTCACCATAAACACAATGTGTGCAAATCTATTATGCTTTCTCCAAGGACAGTAATTCTCAAGATCATACTGCATTCATAACTTCATCAATGACCCAGTCATTACTAACTTCACAGTACCCTCGAAGATTCGTTGGCAACAATCAAAGGCCAAGCAAATGATTGGAATGATATATAATTATAAATGTGCTATTTATCGATCGTGTTTCTCTTAGCACTTCACTACTAGGAAATTATGTGTAAAAATCTGTACCGAAACATTTTCCAGATTCGATATTGGAATCTGCTAACCTGTTTCTCCATATCACCGAATTGTTGAATATATATTGAGCTGTTGCTATTGGGTACACCAATTAATCTGATTATGTCCTAACAAAAAATCTACTATCTATGGTATCCGCAAAATTAAATGACGGCTGATAGTTGACTATTTTCATTCTTTTTCCTGCTGTGCAAATAAATTTTGTGAATGCAAATTATATTTATATCACCGGCTTTACAGCGTGATTTCATAACGTGCTTCACTATACAACGCCGCAAGGCGCTGCAAGCCTACGATTGGATTTTTTGTTGAGCCATCGGCCATTAAATTTTGAGATAGCCATAGTTAACGTTTTGCAAAGTAAAATTATCTGAGTGTAGTTGTGGCTCGACACACTTCAAAGAAGAATTAAAGGTTGTCAAAGAGTTACTAACAGGTTGAAAAGCAGTAATTGAACCTTAAAGAGGTATTTTGAATAATGTTGATATACACAGCTTTAAAAAATGAATTGTGTCGCAGTTAATTAACTTTGTGTGTTATTGAAACCACGTTGAAATCAATTCCTAAATGCTTGTATGCAGATGTCACAAAATAACATATAGGAACTGAAAGTATTAAATTAAACGTAATTTCAGTTTCGTTTAGACTTATTTCCCCAAATTAGGGAGAACTTTTGCTGATCATGTTTCTTGTATGTTTAAAAACACGTTCTTTTAAATCGATTTACACTTTTGAGAGAATTTTAGTGCACGCACATTCAACTGGTTGTAGGAATATATTAGCAAAACTTGGCTACTTTATAAACGGTTGAAAGAGAGGTAGTTGAGGTTAATAGACAGCACTGCCCTTGAGAACTGAAAGGCCACGTTAAAGGACGATGGGTGATGAGTAAGCGCTCAAGCTCCAAATGTCATCCTCTTGTTTCTTGCTGGTCATAAACCCTGAGCTATCTATAGATCACTTTCTTCAATAAGAAATTTGGCCGTGGCGTCGGGTTGTCGTGTAGTTTTCCTCCATCTGCGTCCGTCAAAATGTCTGTCAGGTGAAGAAACGTTAGAAACCATAACCTTGAACTTGTAGCCAGTTTTGATATTACTTACTCTTACTTACGCTTGTTAGAACAGGTTTACGATAAAACATCGCCATAGCAATGAGATATTGTAAACAGTTTGTTCTTTAAGTGTCATATTACAACTAGAAGGATATTTTAGAATCGATTGCTGTTGTAAAGGAAGTTTCGTTCGACAGCTTTCAGATTTCTTTGATTCACTATAGAAAATATTAATTGCACTGGAGTGTGATAACTCCAGATGAAAGACCCCGCTTCTCGATTTAGTTTATCTTAGTTTACAATATAGCCTCGCATCTCTATTATGTATAATTAGATAAAGCATATTTCTTTATAACATGCTATTTTGCATTGGTTAGTTGAATGAGCGGCGAATTGTCAGCCCTTTCTCCTAGGCAATAGATAGTGGCGCAGTAAGCAAATTTAACTTCAAAGGTAACTCGCCTGAGCTTTTATTATTCCAATATTTAACTCCGATCATTTAAGACTATTCCAAAATTAAGTTAGGCAACTGTAGCATAATGGAAAAAACCCACCGTTTGTAAGCATTTCCACTCACGAATTACATTGTGCCGCAGGATGAAAATATATATCGTCAAACACAATTTAGTCACCGGTAGAGGAACGAAACATTGCACTAAGAGGAGCGAAGGAACGAAATAGCTAAAGGAAAGCTATTCTTAAATTCCTGCTATAATAGTTCCAGGTTCCTTGGAAAATCTAATCATAGTGAAGAATATATGCAACCTTACGAATCCATTTTTGGGACCTAGCTTTTCAGCAGAGTGACCACTGTGTCTGTGGCTCATATTGGGGGCCCATCAAACTGGTTGAATGTTATTAAGTAGTTTCCCTGATCTATCATGACGGACATTGAAAACTGCCACTTTCTTATCCTTTGTGTGGTTTCATCCTTTACATAGTATTCGTCCACCAGGAGATTTGTTATGAACCTAATGAGATTCGTATATGAATTTTGTGACAGTTCTGAAGATCTTTCTCGAACTGACATTCACTGGAACCATAATAGCCTCCTGTTGGAAGAATTTTGTGCACCCCCCTCCCACCCTCCCTTGCTGTATGCAGTAATGAATCACTTCTATGGTAGACACAAAACTTTGGGAATTGCGGCTGATAGCTGACCACTTCATGATCGGATTATTCTCTTTCCTGTTGCGCAAATAAATTTTATGAGAGCTAAATAACATTTATATCACCGGCTTTACAGCTGATTTCACAGTGTGTTTAAATTATGCAACACCGCGAGGCGTTGCAATCCTTTGATTGAATGCTGTGTTGACCAGCTTCGCCTGTCACTCGCCATTAATTTTTGTGTCTGCTGTAGTTACAAAATCTTCTTGAGGCTCCTACAATCGCTCCATCCGGAGGTTAATGGATTGGATTGATGGAGTTTAGGGGCCCGTCGACAACTGGGTCATTTGGGCCCCGGAGGTTAAGCACATACAAAATGCCTATGAGAGAAGTACGGAAGTTCTTTGTGTAACCCCGATAAACTCTGAGATCCAGCTAAACGATTCGCGCTCCTACAGTGTGGTTACTAGTGCCACTGGATATCCAGTTCTTCAGACCTAAATACCTGAAGGCAAATTAGAATGTCAATCATTCTTCACCTGACTGCGCTGAGTTGGTTGGTTGCTTCCGCTCTCGTAGCGGTGGGAGATCTGTGTGACATGGCCAGTAGTAACAGTTCTGTTGATATGGATATATCGCTAACTGAACAAATCAATGTTAAAACTGGCCTAAAATGTGAAAATCATTATCGCCCAATTTGTGCTAAATTGGCTAACAATATAACCTTTATCGACGATAAGACAAAGTGTTGTGAAATGGTAAACTATACTATCTTTGAAAAGTGAAAGTGACCGTAATATCTGTGAGGCTATTTAGGCTGTGTCTGATGACAAAGGTATGATAAATGCCAGAATCATTACCTATCGGTTGCAGCAGAAAAATCAGGTAATAGATGAACTTCGCCAAAAAGTAAGTATTTTAATGGAACAAGACTTATTTCTAAAGAACTATATACAAATTGGAAATTCAGTTAAGCCAAAAGATGTTGTTAAATGTGTCAGTGTTGTTAAATCTTCTAAAATCGGCAAAATCGAGGGTGGCGGTAAAGAGGTTCAAGTCCTCAATCATGTTTTAGCTGAAGTGGACGAACAAATTCAGTCAACAAATAATGAAATTTCAGGGCAAAATATTGAAATTGATACTCCGGATCAACAGGGTGGTTAGTCTACCGTGGTGAAACGGTCAAATAGGACAGTGGATAAACAGTCCCAAATATCGAAGCAGAAGGTTATTATCGTAGGTGGAAATGGCAATAAGACGGATGTTAATTTGAAAACTGTTCCGAAAAAGCTTTTTTTTTTTTTTTTTTTTTTTTTTTTGTGTGTGTGTGTGTGTGTGTGTGTGTGTGTGTGTCAAGATTAGATCCTTCTAATAAGATAAAATGATCGAGCAATACTTACGCCAACTTTTCCAGAAGTAGTGTCAGAAAAACTAAATGCTAAATATCCAGAATCTTACAGTAGTTTTAAAGTCACAATTAATGCAGTAAATTTGGATAAAGCAATGAACGCAAAGGAATGGCCTGCGGGAACTTTAGTTACTAGGTATTTTTTAAAAAATCCCACAAAACCCAAGATGTAACTTAATGGATGGAAACACTAATTGTTTTCTCAATTTTGTGTTTTTAAACATTCAGGGTCTAAAGGGGAAACGATGTTTTAAATATATTTCTGAATAAATTTACTTGTAATTATATTTGTTTATGTGAACATTGGATAAATGATGTATGCAAAAATAAACGGTTTTAACATAATCACCAGTTTTACGAGATCAACATATAAAAGAGGTGGAACAGTAAAATATGCAAGGGATGGCATTCAATGCAATGCTCTGGATGCGAGTGATTTTAGCTGTGACAAACATTTTGAAATCGGTGTATTAATTATCAATAATACCAAACTAATTGTAGCTGTTGTGTATCGTACACCTGATGGTGACACAAACGTATTTCTATCGAAACTAATGAATTTTGTTTCCTGTTGGACGCAGTTTAAGTTTGTATTCGGAGGAGATATAAATTCGGCCTTCGACGTAATAGACTAATAAAAAGACAGTTTCCAAATTAAAAGACTTATTGCGTCAGTTTAATTTTTGTGTTAATTTTAACCCCACAAGGGAAAATGCATGCTTAGACAATATCTTTGTAAACATGCAACCTGAGTTGTATGAGCTGCATGTGAATGAATTTCCTTTTTACTTTCTCTACTGGTAAGTAGGGGAAGTATTGTATTCCACCCAAAAATTCAATGTCAAGATTTCACTGGAAATATATGTTTTGAGACCCGCTGAATAAAAAAAAAGCATTTTTAGAAAAAGGTCCGTGTGCGTGTCTGTGTGTCAGTCTGCGTGTCTGTGTGTCAGTCTGTGGACAGTATAACTCAAAAACGAAAAGTCGGTTGAAAACCAAAGTTTAAGTTTAATGTATTTCAAGGATGCGACACGAAGATTTTGAAGAAAATAGCCCCACCCTAAACTACCCTTTACATGGAAAATGTTTCGAAAATTTTCAATTTCTTGAAAATGGCTAACGATTTTGATTAAAATGTCACATGTTTGAGATATTTTTATGACAAATGAAATGTATATCTTGAATTTTCTGGCTATAGCCCTTATAGTCGTATTTACTCTGGAGGACTTTTGCATAACTGGTAGAGTTAGAGATAGACCAAATCATACCATACTAAAAATGTAGATCTTGCTAAAATACACAATTTATGTCTCAATAAATTTTCTTGTTGGGTGAACCATTTCGGAGATATTCCTTGTTATGTGTGTGTGAGTTTCGGAAAATTTAGAACTTTAGCGAAATGCAACAACGTTGTTCATTTTTTATATGTTAATCGTGCAAAGAGAACGGAATCTCAAAGCTTAAAAAGATTTGAGTGTCGCACAAAGCCTACTGTATTCTAATATCCCTCTTGCACCTACAAGGAAATAAGCAATAAGATAATTTGTACGAATGTTTATCTTAACTAATATGGAGATATAATAATAAGAGTTTGTTAGAATGGTTAGTACAAGAGTAGAGAAAGTCACGTGAGTGCAACACATCAGATTTTTCTGATCATAATGCCTTGACTATTAGTTTAAAAATGGAATCTAACGACATAACCAATTCAAGCCATAAAGAAAGTGTGAAAAATATAAGAAATATAACCCCTGATGCAATGGCTTTATTTTATGAACAAATATCACTCATCCAATGGAAGGAACTCTTATATGAATCAGCACTGGATGCAGATGAGGCAATTAATTTGTTTTTTGATACTTTCTTTAGTATCTTTAATTTTTGTTTTCCCAATAAGATTGTTAGAGTTAACTTTCATAAAAAGGAAAATAAATCTTCTGAACTCAATCCTTTAAAAAACAAAGTGTTGTTATTGCACTCAATGTATAAACGATCTAATTCTAATGAATTAAAAATAAGATTGCAAGCAATAAGAAAGAAGTAAAAAGCTTGCATACTCCAAGCTAAACTTAATCATCATGCCATTCAGATAGAAAGTGCACAAAATAAATGCAAAGCTGGTTGGTCTCTGATCCGTAAATTTTCAAAAACCCTAAATTATATGAAAAAGTGAATATATCTCCACAAGTGTTTTGTGACTATTTTATATGTTCTGCTAAATCAAAGATAAAGTCGTTAAACCTCACCTGTGCCCAATGGCTCTTTTAAAAAGGAATACTGTTATAAATAGTTATTTTTATTGGAAGGAGGTAACTTGTGAAGAGACATAAGACTGTCGAATATGAAGAAATCCTTTAGTAGAGACATGTATAATATGTCTAATAGTTCCTTGAAGTCCATCATACATGGCATTTTATCGTCGTTGACATACGTCATAAATCTATGCTTCCTGTATGGTATATTTACCAAACTTTTTAAATTGGCTAAGGTATGCCCAATCTATAAAAAAGGTGAAAGATCCAACTCTGCTAGGTTTAGGCCCATTTCACTAATACCTGTTTTTGTGAAAGCTTTGGAACATGTTACGTTTAACCAACTGTGTATATATATTGAATCTAATGGATACTTCAGTGAAAATAAAATTGGGTTTAGAAAACGTAGAGCCACCACTAATGCAATCAATATGCTATTACGTGAAATTTATAGCAATTTTGATAATAGGTTAATCTCAAATATATTGTTTTGTGATTTAACGAAAGCTTTTGATTGCATCGATCACAACTTAATTATTTCCAAAATTGAGCATTATGGTATTAGGGGTAACACTTTGAAAATGTTTCAATCCTATCTCTATAACACGAAATAGGTTGTTATAATAAATGGCTCACGTTCTGAAGAAGCATGTATAAACTATGGAGTACCTCAGGACTCAGTTTTGGGCCCGTTACTTTTTCTAATAACAAACAATGATCTACCTACATATATTAATGAACTATCAATTATGTATACAGATAACACATCTTTTGTAATGAAAGAAAATAATTAATGCCTTACAAAAGCTTACTGCAGACACATTGAATAGTATTTCACAGTGGTTTATTGTCAATGGTTTTGTTTTAAATAATGAAAAAATTGAAACTTTGACCATTTGCCTGAATAATAAACTAAACCAAATTAATGAGTATAAAAATTTAGGTTTAATCCTAGACACTACGTTAACATGGTCTAAACATATTGCATTTATTTCAGCAAGATTGTCAAGATTTCTGTATTTATTAAGAGTTTTGTCACAATGTTCCTCCCATGTATTTAAGAAGTACCTATATTGCCTTTTTTTCAGTCTGTACTTCATTATGCTTTGATATTTTGGGGTAACTCAGGTCATATAACAGATGTGCTAATCTTACAAAAAAAGCCCATAAATTAAAATATGTGCTTGCAGTCTTGCGCCATGTTTTAAAGATTTACCTCGGAGTATTTGAAATCGTCCTGGACGTTTACCGAGATTCATTAATAGGAAGAGAAGGATTAATTTGTCTTTGAATCTCACCATTGTAGCTCAAGCGAAGAACATCGTCGTGAAGAATCGAATAGCTTGGGTTCGAGTTTCCACCACGGAAATGAATTCTGCAAATGTGACTTAACTTCCTAACGTTACGCTATACAACGTTAGTATGAAAACAGAAAAAAAAAAAAAAAAACAATCATTAATGTGGGAATAACGTTAATCATCAGCGTCCCAGTAAGTTTTTCCATCGTTTCACGTAGCTAGAGAGAAAACCTCAAATTGTAAAAGGAAGTAGGTTGACTCATCCGAGACACAGGCCTCATTTAGTGCGTTGAACGTGGTCATGGGCGGTTGCAATTCTATCTGAAGATAATGCACTTCATTAAATCTTTTGGCAGGCAAGTGGCAAGTAAAAGACAAAATTAAGTAGCTGACGCATCATGTACTAGATAAAGCTTCGTTAGCTGGATGGATTCTCCGTTCCTCCCGGGCATTGGAGCCATCTCAGAAGTAAATAACCCAATGATGGCTGAGCTCTTAATATTTATTACTACCACCTATTGTGACGTACGCTGTTCTGTCAAAGTGGATCGGCCAGAACCGGATACATGCAGTTTAAATCAAACGGATCAGCGTTACCGTGTGTTAAAAAGCGTTCTGTTTCGCTAAATGATTGCCACGAGAAAGCATTGCGGCACAGCAAGGGGATATGACGCATAACACTGAGCATCACCTCGCAGAACTGTTGTTATACCAAAGATGCCAATATACACAGTGTTTTCCCCAATTTATACCAGGGCCAGTCAGCTTATTTCTGGTGACGTAGGAATGAGTGCTATTGAGGGCTGCGAAGAAAAGAGAAGGGCTGACTGGCTAACTGGGCCGTTTTTAAAGCCACATATGTATAATGTGCAATCAGTACTTACCTTGCCAAGCTAGCTCTCCTTTAAATTTAAATTCACCTTTCCCATTGCCACACTTATTTCTGCTAGTTCTCCTTTCTGTACCAGAATAAGGAGGTCTATTCCCTTCATCACAACGTTTTACTTTGACATTGATTTATACTTTATATTGAATTAATAAAGCAATCACATAAAGTGGAACATTGAATATGCGTTGTGTATTTATCTGTGCATGTGGTATGGAATTTACTCTGAACGACAGCAACAATGCAACACCACGATACAACGTTTCAATTGACGTGATCAACGGCAGTTCAAAATTGTGGTCTTGTTTGACTGTTTTAATTCACAGTACAATGCGTCTAAAATGGAATTGGATTGAACGTTTTCCGCACAACAGTGTCAAAGTTATTTTGGAAATATTGTATGGAGTTTTTGGCGATAACATTTCAGCATAAATATTAGCAGAAACGTGAAACAACACCCGGATCTCCGGAACATTGAAAATAGCCTCATATATTGAAGTGAAACAGGCAATATGCCTTACTGACAGAACATCTCATCTTTAATGTAGAATTGTTTTCAGGAGCTCAAAAGTTAACTATATGGGTACAAAGACGGAGCTTGTTGATCCTCGCATGGGTAGACAGTTGCATGTCGTCCCAACGCAACCACAGTCATTTCATCCGGTTGGAACGCCCATGTTTTTTCACGTCATATCTTCCATTCAAGTCATTATGAATAGTCGCTAATGGGACACAATTAACGGCAGCTCTTAAGAATTCAAAGTGGCTGACTGTACACTAAACTAAACTATTGCCAACCTTACAACGGGAATTACTAGTTCCATGTCAGCAAACAGATCTTGTTTTGAAACAGCACAAGTTGATTATATCACTTTTCGCAATAAATATCACATTTTATTATATTTAATGGGAAAGTGTGTTGTAAAAACAATTAAAAAGCGTGGCAAACTTATGAAAGTACTGAAAATATATGAAATAAACGCACACATGGAACCAACGACCGCTCGCCTATCAAGGATCATTTACTTTAAAATAAAGTTGATCTTGCAAGATAATGCCTTTAAGGTCAACGTAACAGCAACAATTAACACCAACTATGGTCATATGTTTAGCATTATATATTTTGGGAGCAATTGCTGGTATTGATGCCAAATAAACAAACAGAATGTCAGCAAAAGTAGCCAGAACATAATGAGGGAAACACCTCACTATTGACTTTTAGTGAAGTCCAATAGCATGCGTTCCCAATAGTTCAGTGACATGACTGGAACTTTCCAAGGCCGAGCAATAAAGTCAATAAATTCTGGCGTCGTTAGATTGATCGGGCTGGCAATCTGTACTCAAAACAGAGAGAATCACCTGTTTCAGTTCACCTCTCAGCAAGTGACTGACGGCCAGAACCCTGGTAGGAATTAGCGCGTAAAATTCGCGCACAACCCACTTGCAGACCAATCCCTGCCTACAATCCTTCCCGTTCCTATAAAAACCCCTGTTCCAAAAAATTTTTCCCAGTGAAAAACATCCCTGTAGTGACACCATCAAAACCATCGCGCAGGTTAAGCCGTATGACGGCTAGGTACTGCGGTAAAGACACTCGAGCGGGGGAACAATCACCTCACCTCCGTTCGACTCGAACTCCGTCTGGCGTCTGATCGGGCTGCATTGTGTGACCTAAGCTACAGTCTGATTAGTGAACGCGAGATCTGGTCCGGGGTTCACTCACCCTCGCAATGCCAATTAAGTAGCTATACCGATAGAAAGGTAGCATCCCCAAAAGGTCAAGTCTTACTGTCAGGGAAGGAGGGGGAGTTCGCGCGCTGACCCCCGCACTCCCATCCTGCATTCTTCCGTGGCCTTGGCTGCGGCTGAAGAACGTAGCGGCCGCATGCTTCTGGATGCAGAAGCCATTGGGATTATTACTTTTATTATTATTATTATTATTATTATTATTATTATTATTATTATTATTATTATTATTATTATTATTATTATTATTATTATTATTATTATTATTATTATTATTATTATTATTATTATTATTATTATTATTATTATTATTATTATTATTATTATTATTATTATTATTATTATTATTATTATTATTATTATTATTATTATTATTATTATTATTATTATTATTATTATTATTATTATTATTATTATTATTATTATTATACAGAACATTTGACAAGGACGATAAATTCGTGGTAGATGTCCAATTTTTTCAAAACCAAAGAATATATCTAAATGAAAATTAAATTCTTCAATGGTCATGGAAGTCATCATTACAATAAACGATTCAGCCAAATTGACTGATAACAAGAAAATGCAACTTTTTTATTTCCTTGAATACTGAACATTAAAATATTTTTTGTTTGCTCCATTATGCCCCGCCCCGCCTATAACTCCAATGGTCATAAGGGTGGCCTTTCCTTTCAACATATTCCGTTAAGAATGGTTTACTCTTTTTACACGCTTTATATTAGCTTCACCTGTATGTGTGGTGTGTGCGTGTGTGTGCGTGTGTGTGTGTGTGCGCGCGCGTGCGTGTATATGGGTGATTGTGTGTGTGTGTGTGTGTGTGTGTGTGTGTGTGTGTGTGTGTGTGTGTGTGTGTGTGTGTGTGTGTGTGTGTGTGCGCGACAGAATCTTTCGACGTAATTTTCAGCAACTTAGGGCCATCTGATTGACTTGAAAATTTGCACACCTATCAGGCATCGATGACAATACAATAATATCATGGCTTTGTCCTAATGTTCTGCCTAGGATGATCACGATAAAAAAGCAACGTGGCTAAATTTATCAATGCAACGTAATTTTCACCAATTTGAGTTGTCTGACTGACTTGAGAATTTGCGCGTGTCAAGGACCGATGACAATATAATAATATCATGCTTTGTCGTATGTCCTGACCAGGATCAGGATAATTTAGCTAAATTTATCAATGCTACGTAATTTTCACCAACTTGGGTCGTCTGATTGATTGAAAATTTGCACAGATCTCAAGGACCGATAACAAGATAAGATAATGACTTTGTCTTAATATTCTGACCAGGATCATCAGGATAAACCAATTACTTAGCTAAATTCATCAAGGTAACGGAATCTTTTGACGTAATTTTCAGGAAATTAGAGTCGTTTAATTGACTTGAAAATTTGCACACCTGCCAAGGACTGATGATAATACAATAATAACATGACTTTGTCTAAATCTCCTGACCAGGATCATCAAGATAAAGAAGTGCTTTGCTAAACTTATCAATGTAACGGAATCTTTCGATTTAATTTTCACCAAGTTAGACTCGTTCGATTGACTTGAACATATGCACACCTGTCAAGGGCTGATGACAATTCAATAATATCATGACTTAGTCCCAATGTCCAGACCAAGATCATCAGGGGGGAAAATTGCTAAGGTAAATTTATAGAAAATAGTAAAATTATAATACAGTTGGTGTCACTAAGACACTTTTCTAAGTGCACCTTGAAAATTACTTTAATTGGATCACGCAGACGCCCATAAAGAGGACTTGAGAGGAACACGAGTCCTGTGGAAAGGATCACGGACCGAAGTTCACCCAGGGCCAAGACACCCACAACAGCGGTAGTTTAGAAATCTACACAAGTTACACTGGACAAAAGAGTTAAATCGCTTTCAAATATTCGAAGACGGAGATGCCTGGAAAGAGAAGAATAAGCGACCCGGGGGAAGGATCACGGGAAGGATCACTCAGGGCCTAGACTGTCACAACAGTTGGTAGTTTAAAAATCTACACAAGTTACACTAAAGAAAACAATTATTAACACGCTTTTATTAGCTTCACCTTTATGTGTGTGTGCCTGTGCGTGTAACGGAATCTTTTGTCCTAATTTTCACCTACTTAGATTGTGAATTGACCTGTTGTCTGATTGACCTGAAAATTTGTAAACTTATCAAGGACCGATAACAGTACAATAATATCATGGCTTTGTCCTAGTGCCCTGACCAGGATCATCAGGATGAAAAAATGACTAAGCTAAATTTATCAATGTAACGGAATCATAGGGGTGATTTTCACAACTTAAGGGTCCTCTGACTTGAAAAGTTGCACGCGAGTCAATGAACGATGACAATATAATAAATAATAATATTATGCCTATGTCCCAATCCCTGACCAGAATCATCAGGATAAAGAATGACTAAGCTGATGTATAGAAAATAGTACAAATATATCTTAGATGACGCTAAGGCACTTTTCTGCATGCACCCTGAAAATTGCTTTAGTTAAATAAATACACATTTATATAACGGATGACGTACATGATCTGAGAGGAACACGAGACCCGGGGGAGGGATCACGGACCGGGATTCAATCAGGGCCAAGATACCAAGAATAGCTGGTAGTTTAGAAATCGACTCAAGTTACACTGGACAGAGGAATTGAATCGCTTGAAAATATTGGAAGACAGAGATTTCCGGAGAGAGGACCTGAGAGGAACACGAGATTTCTGGGGAAGGATTGCGGGTCGAAGTTTATTCAGGGGCAGGAAATCTACAATAGCTGATAGTTTAGATAAAACAGTAATTTTAATCTAATGCTGTTCCAAAACGGTGATTTGAAAATTTTCAAATAAAAAATTCGGAAAAACTTTCTAATTCAGAAACTTAATGAAGATTTGAAATTAAACACTTTGAAAAAAGATTTCAATAGAGAAATTTTAGACTATAAATTACAAATAAATTATAGTTTCAAAAAACTAAAAAGAATACGCTTTAATAACAAACCGAACCAAAAAGTAGTAAATAATTTTAAAAATGAAGAGTTTGTTCTATAGCGATATAAAATCCACTGGTTCATTATACTTAAAAAATTCGTAATATGTTAAAAATAAAAATTATATTAACAAAATAATAAATTTTTATCTAAAAAAGCCAGGGGTGCTTTTTACGATATTTTTATATCTTTACTTTTATAAAGAGGTACCAATTAACTATAACATTTGATATCAGGCACCCCTAGTTTAGAGTGAATTTTCAGAAATTTTTATTTTTTCAAAAATTACTGACTATTTTGATCGAAATGTCATATATTTAAGACATTTTGATGATGTTCTGTTTCATTCTGCCGATAGACTATGTAGTCCTACTTAGTCTATGACTTTTGTATAACTGGTAAACCGTAAGAGATAGGCCAAGTCTTATACAAAAAGTGTAGATCTCGTTAAAACACAATTTGTCCAAATGATTTTTTTAGTAAACCATTTCGAAGATATTCCTTGTTATTTCTGTCAGTTTTGCAATATTATACTTTCGTCAAATGCAAGGCCGTTATTCACATTTTTATCTCTTGATCGTGCAAAGAGACGGAATTTCAAAGTTTTAAAAGATTTGACTGTCACTCAAAGCCTACTGTATTCCCATATTTCCCTTGCACCTACAAGAAAATTAGCAATAAGATAATTTCTGCAGATGTTTATATCGACTAACATGAAGAATAGAGAAATAAGGATTAGTAAAAATAATTAGTCCAAGAGTAGGGAAAGTAATGTGAGTCCAAAACGTCAGATTTTCTTTTCTTTTTTACTTTCTCTACTACGTTTAGTTATACTCTGTTCAGAGTCTGTTGAGACAGTGAGAGGTGCAGGTAGGCGGCAGGTTGTTCGTGCTAAAGGTCACTTACGCGTGCTGACACACTGCGATAGCAAAGTGCACTGTTGCAACATTTGCGTCCCTTTCAGACTTCTGTTACATTGTTTACATGTTCATTCTTTATTTGCTTATTTATGCACTTAATTGTGATGGCTTAACTGGGTTTTTTCACGCTGGGACGATAAATAGTTTTAATATAAACAACCAGTGTACATTATCATATTTACTTGGACTACATTAGTTTTATTCCTTTCTTTTAATTATATAAATATATATTAACATAGTTATTACTACATACGACCCTCACAAAAAGAAGGAAATACAAGCAGAACAACGAAACATTTACTGTTCAGTGACTGATATTTGAATTGCGGTCGAAAGGTTGGCTAGCCTGTTTTGATGGTTGCCAAGAGAGGTAACTATGTACTATGTAAACAACGTTGTAGAATAAATGATCAAAAAGGATACAGTCCATTTTATTACCATGACGATAACATTAGGTCCTCCGGGCCGGACACTGCTATATTGCCAGCAAACCGTACAGTAATTGAAAATATTGATACGCACTTGTAATGTACATAATGGAAATCATCTTATTTTCTTCACGCCAGCATCAAGAGGGAAATCAAAGTGGCCGGAGTAATCACTAATGCAACATCAGCACCAGGCAAGAGAGATTCTGTAAAAGGTTAGCCATTATCTAGTTACTAGCTATTTAGCCTACCTTGACTGGCTTTCTGTATTAGTAACATTGACTCATTGCATTATATCTTCTATAATTAGTTCCATACCATTCCTTTGTTCACTTTTCATTGCTGTCCTTCACTCGATATTTTATTATAACACTTTGGTGGAACAAACTGGATCATATTTATTGCTGTTGAGGCGGAAACCCGCGCCCGCCGATTAAAACCCGCGTACCCATGTAATAATGTGTATATCATTGAAAATGGAATATAGGCTTTACCTGACAACTCGACTGGTGGGCCGAGGGTACAGGCAGGGAAAGTAACGGTGCCTCGAGAAGGCAACAACCCCTGAAAGAAAGGGAACAATAGGGTTGAAAAACCCAACGCGTGAATACGTACGTGCCTAATTGCAAGGTGAAGCTGGCCAAGCGGAAGGGCCGAGTTGAGAAATACAGATCTTCGGGAGAGAAAGACACTTGCTTGGCAGATCTTCAGGGGGATAGACAGACGTGTGCGTTACGCGGATCGCAATACTTCATGGTCTGTGTGTCGGAAGGGGGCATGAGTAAAGTGAAGTAAACACTAAAAGAAATAGAAGACTTCAATTTATTACCTGGACATTCCTCAGCTGGACAACCCTGAGATAAAGATCTCGTGCTCAAAAACCACACTGTAAAAAGCCGGAGCAATCAAGAGCACCCACGCTTTCCCGACCTACCCCTTCCCAAGTAGACCAGAAACATACACCCATCCAAAAATCCCGCACCACTGTGCGACTAATATTATGGAAGAGCAAACTAAGAAGCTATTAATTACAAAACGAGCCGTGGCAAAAGCAAGTCTTACTCGCCTTGCCAAATTTGTTAATGAATTTCAAACTGGCTCAAAAATTTATTCAATTGAGGTAAGAGTCAAGGAATTGCCTAAAATTAGGGATAAATTTGAAGAGGCACAATCTCAATTAGAATTGTTTGAAAATGTTGAGAGTCATTCTGCTGACAGAGAAAGTTTTGAATTGATGTACTTTAGCTTAGAAGCAACGATGGCTAAATTATTAGCTCAAAGTGCAGATGGAAATGTTAGCAACAGTTCTGTTAGCCCTCCCTTGTCGCATACAAGGAGCGCTATGACGGCAATAAAACTGCCAACTCTTAAAATACCTTCATTCAATGGTGATATAACCAACTTTAAGCATTTTATTGATACCTTTGAGAGCCTAGTTGTTAACAATGAAACTTAAGATGATATTCAGAGGTTTCACTACCTTCTCTCTTCACTAACAGGAGAAGCACATAATTTAATAGCTAACATTCCTGTCACAAGTTGTAATTTAAAGGTTGCATTGGAAGCTATTAGCAATCGTTATGACAATTTGAGACTTATTGCCTCAGCTCATCTTGCACGTTTGTTGAGTTTACCCGCTGCTCACAAATCATCTGCAAAGGAACTTAGGGCCTTAATAAATCAAACCATGAGTAATTTAAATGCAATCAAGGCGTTAAACATAGAAATTCCATTGGAAGAATTGATATTATCTCAACTAGTGTTAGATAAGTTAGATGTGACTATAAAGAAAGAATTTGAAGACACATTAGATTCAAATAACTTTCCTGCATTTAAGGATCTTATTACATTTCTAGAAAGAAAATGTAAATCGCTAGAAATAATCAATCCAAAATGGAATACAACTTGCTCAAGCATGTCAAATGTTAACACACAGAAAATTGTAAATCACAAACACAAGTCCAGTTTTCAACAGGCTTAAGCTGTTACAGCCTTAAACTGTGCATATTGTAATTCTTCACATGCCTTATCAAATGTAAGGCATTTTTTCAGGCTCCTGTATTAGAACGCAGAGCTTTTGTTAAGGATGCCAACCTGTGTTTTAACTGCTTACGATCTGGTCATACAGTCAGAAATTGTAAATCATCGAATTGTCGCACCTGTGGTAAAAGGCACCACACTTTAGTACATCTTGATGCTTCCAAACAGCAATACAGTTTCAGTAACAATGAAGGTTATTCAAGTCATGATCCCTTGCACACAGATAATGGTGTAAATAGCTACTGTACATTGAAATTTGAACCTCGTAAACACATTTTGTTGTCTACAGCATTGATTAAAGTTAAAAATCACAAGGGTATTTGGCAGACGTGTAGAGCTTTGCTAGATACCGGTTCTCAGTCATGTTTCATATCAGAGGCCTGCGCTCAGAGGTTAAGACTTAGACGACATCATGATCCTAAACCTGTTCAAGGAATTGGCAATACAGTTTCAGAAACCAAACATGGAATTTGCATCAAAATTGGATCATTTGTAACTGACTTTGTTATGTCAGTAGATTGCTTAATTTTACCCAAGGTGACAGAAAATCTGCCTGCAGAGAAAATTGGCTGCAGTAATTGGAAATTACCTAGGAATATTTCATTTGCTGATCCTAAATTTCATGAGCCTGGAAAGATAGATATTCTATTGGGAGCAGAAGTCTGTTCATACATTCAGCGCCAAGGTAAATTACATCGTGATAATAATCATCCTGTTTTAATGGAAACAGAGTTCGGTTGGGTACATGCAGGAAAATATTCAGACTATGGAAGATCCTGTAATATTCCACGGCGGCCGGTGGTATCATGTTTCGTTAAGACTGAAGTCAGTATACAGCACCAATTGCAGAAATTCTGGGAGATTGAGGAATTGAATCACACTCCAAAAAACAATGGATGATAAAGCATGCGAGGCTCATTTCACTCAGAATACAACAAGAGATTCGTCAGGAAGATTTGTGGTTCGACTTCCATTTAAAGAAGATCCTAAGAAGTTAGATGAGTCTAAGATGATGGCCGCAAGAAGATTAAATCAGTTAGAAAGAAAACTAATCAAGAACCAAACATTGAAGGAAGATTATGTGCATTTTTTACAAGAATATGAAGCACTGGGTCACATGCAAGTGGCAAGACCCACTACAAGACTTTGTTATTATATGCCTCATCATGCAGTACTTAAGACAGACAGCTCAACTACGAAGACAAGAGTAGTTTTTGACTGTTCTGCAGCTTCCATGAATGGAATTTCAGTGAATGATTTATTGTATGTTGGTCCTACTATTCAACAGGACATTTGTTCTATCATCCTAAGATTTAGGACACATGAAGTAGCATTTACTGCTGATGTTGCCAAAATGTATAGATAAATTTGGTTACATCCAGATGATCAAGTATATCAAAGAATACTGTGGAGAAGCAACCCTACAGCTCCAGTACAAGAGTATCAGCTGAAGACTGTAACGTATGGTATGGCTTGTTCTCCATTTCTAGCTATTCGTTGCCTGCAGCAATTGGCTCATGATGAAGCACATAAGGTTCCAAAGGCTGCTGCAATTGCATTGAATGATTTTTATGTTGATGATTGTATTTCAGGATGTGCAACCTTACCTGAGGCATAAAAACTTCAGAAGGAATTGGTAGCCATGTTATCAAAGGGTGGATTTTTGTTGCGTAAATGGTCCAGTAATTATTCTGAGTTTTTAACTAACATTACACCAGACCAAAGAGAAACTAGTTTACCATTACAGCTTGACAAAAATGGAGTGAAAACACTTGGACTACTATGGCATTCTACTGAGAACAAGTTTCAGATTGCAAGAAGTCTTAAAATTAACTGCTACGCACAAGCATTTACAAAAAGAGTAGCATTGTCAATAGTTTCTGGTATATTTGATCCCTTAGGCCTCATAAGCCCTATTGTTATTATATGCAAGATGTTTCTACAGAGGTTATGGCAAGAGAAGTTAATGTGGGACCAACCCATATCAGAGGAATTGGCTACAGATTGGAAGAAGCTCCACAACCAACTTCATTTGATTGATAACATTCGCATAGATCGCAAAGTAGTTGGTAGGTTCTGTAGGCAATATAGAGTTACATGGTTTTTGCGATGCTTCAGAAAAGGCATATGGCGGATGCATATATGTCCATTCATCAAATAAGAAAGGAGTTACATGTGTAAAACTTCTTTGTGTCAAGTCTCGAGTTGCACCACTAAAGAAATTATCACTTCCACGTTTAGAATTATGTGGTGCATTGCTTCTTGCTCGTCTGTTGAAAAAAGTCAAAAAGGCACTGAACTTATCATTTAAGCACGTATACTTGTGGACAGATTCTACTGTGGTATTGTCATGGTTGTCAGCACCTTCAACACAATGGAAAAATTTTGTAGCTAATAGAGTTTCTGAGATTCAAGATATTTCTGAAAATGCAGTATGGAGACATGTTCCTTCACAACACAACCCAGCAGATTTGATATCAAGGGGTGTGTTTCCCGAGAATGTTATAAATGACAAATTATGGTGGGAAGGACCAACTTGGTTACATGAAGAACCAAAGGTGTGGCCTGTATTGGGTAGCATTTCAAACCCTCAGGAAGCTCCAGAGTTAAGATTCAAAACAACTTGTCATGTTGCAACTATTAGTGACGATGGAATAATCACACGATTCTCCAGCCTATCCAGGTTGCAATGCACTGTAGCATATGTATATAGATTTTGTAAGAATTGTGTTAAACCAAAGGCAGAAAGAATAACTGGATCTCTCACACTTACAGAGATTCAAGATTCATTGAGTAAATGCATTCAAATTGCACAGCAATCAGTATTTAGCGTAGAAGTGCAGCAACTAGCAATGAAACAGGCAGTTAATATTAACAGTCGCTTGAGATCTTTAAATCCTTTTCTCGACAGTAGAGGATTACTTAGAGTTGGTGGACGGTTAGAACACTCTAACCTAACGTATGATCAAAAGCATCCTCTAATTTTGCCACGTCATCATTTAACCAATCTGATTATACAGCATGAACACACACGATTGTTGCATGCAGGTTGTCAACTTTTATTGGCTTCTCTTAGGGAAAGATATTGGATATTAAATGGCAGAAACACTGTTAGACATTTGATTCATAATTGCATAATATGTTATAAGCTAAAGGCAGAAACAGCAAAACAGTTAATGGGACAACCACCGCGTGCACGAGTGGAAGCAGCTAAACCATTCTTGAATTGTGGCATTGATTATGCAGGACCATTTTACATAAAGTCTAGCACTCGCAGAACAACGACAAAGGTAAAGTGTTATGTGTCTTTATTTGTTTGTTTTACTACCAGAGCAGTGCACTTAGAAGTTGTGAGTAACTTGTCTACAGAAGCATTTATTGCAGCATTAAAGAGACTTGTATCTCGACGTGGCATATGCCAGAATATTTATTGTGACAATGGCACAAATTTTAGGTGCAAGAAGGGAGTTGAAAGAATTACAAGAGCTCCTTAACTCTCAGCAGACTAAGGAAGAAATACAGAGATTTGCAAATTATGAAGGTATAATTTGGCACTTCATGCCACCTAGAGCACCACATTTTGGCGGCCTGTGGGAAGCAGGTGTAAAATCTTTTAAATACCATCTTAGACGTGTTATGGGTGCATCATGTCCTACTTATGAAGAATTCCATACCCTAACCTGTCAGATAGAAGCTTGTCTGAATTCCAGACCCTTAGTTCCTCTCTCATCTGATCCTAATGATCTTAAAGTTCTGACTCCTGGTCATTTCTTAATTGGTACAGCTTTAACTAGTTTACCCCAGCCAGATCTCGGTAGTGCTAAACTTAGCTTGCTAACTAGGTGGGAGAAATTACAGCAACAACTTCAGGAATTCTGGTCCAGATGCTGCAGTCGTCATAGTGAAAGAAGACAACCTTCCTCCACTCTGCTGGAAGCTGGCAGTGGTTGAGGGACTACATCCAGGAGCAGATGGGTTAGTGCGAGTTGCAACAATTCGCACAGCAACTGG
This sequence comes from Tenodera sinensis, assembly GCA_030765045.1. Classification (NCBI taxonomy): domain Eukaryota; kingdom Metazoa; phylum Arthropoda; class Insecta; order Mantodea; family Mantidae; genus Tenodera; species Tenodera sinensis. The sequence goes on along the minus strand of CM060961.1, from coordinate 144,067,561 downwards.
GGTATTTAAGAGACCTATTGTTAAACTGTATCTTCTTCCTCAAGAGACAGACATAATTTAATACATGCACTGATATTGTTTTATCATTAATTCATTGTATTTTGTTCTTACAATTGCGTTGATGAAGAAATAAGACTTATTTCTTGGCGGCCGGTATGTTCAGTGACTGATATTTGAATTGCGGTCGAAAGGTTGGCTAGCCTGTTTTGATGGTTGCCAAGAGAGGTAACTATGTACTATGTAAACAACGTTGTAGAATAAATGATCAAAAAGGATACAGTCCATTGTATTACCATGACGGTAACATTTACATTGATATAGTAATGTACATTGGTATTTAGTAATCTTAGTATCTTCTAGTTTCTGTTTCCTCTTCTTCTTCCTCATCCTCCGAAGACGACGAAGAAGCCATAAATCTTATAAAATTCACGAACGATTTGTTCTCATCGCATTTCGTCTTTGTTGGAGATATATTGTTCTAAATAACTAATTTAATGGTTCTTATTACTGTACATCTGGAAACGCCATTTGCAGCCGCAGTATGTGCAATTGGCGGGTCACACTTGCTGTTCCCTTCTTTGAAGTATTGTATACATTTTGAATAATGAGTACCGTCTGCTTATGTGCAGTTTTTCCACGTCTTATAGGCGAGGAATTTGCTTTAAAGTAACAGACGCATTACCTGTTTCCCACGGCCGCCACATATTTAAGAGTTTTTTGTGTCTGTTGCGCGCCACTACTCATGTCTGAATGACTGACACAAATCTCGCAACTATGTCTGGTTTGTTTTGGTTCCTACACACGCGCCGGCCACGCAATGTCCTTGTCTCCCCCTTCCACTGTCTCAAAAGACTGAACAAAGATATGTTTTGAGGCCCCTGAATCCAAAAAAAAGAAGCACTTTTAGAAAATGGTCCATATGTGTGTGTGCGTGTGCGCGTGTGTATGTGTGTGTGTGTGTGTGCGCGCGCGCGCGCGCGCGCGTGTGTGTGTGTGTGTGTGTGTGTGTCTGTGTGTCAGTCTGTGGACAGCATAACTCAAAAACGAAAAGTCAGTTAAAAACCAAAGTTAGTATTTAAGTTTAATGTCTTTCAAGGATGCGACACGAGGGTTTTGAAGAAAATTGCTCCACCCTAAACTACCCTTTACATTGTTTTCTTGAAAATGGCTCTAACGATTTTGATTAAAATGTAATATGTTTGAGATATTTTTTATGACAAATTAAATGTATATCTTGAATTTTCCCACCACAGCCCATGAAGTCCTAGTCTGGATGACTTTTGCATATTGGTAAACCGTAAGAGATAGACCAAATCTTACTGTAAAAAATGTAGAACTTGCTAAAACACACGATTTGTTTCTATTTTTTTTTTTTTTCTTTTTCTTTGAGTGAACCATTACGGAGATATTCCTCGTTATTTGTGGAACTTTTGGAGAGCTTAAACTTCTGTCAAATGGAAGTTCGCTATTCATTTTTATATGTTAACCGTGCAAAGAGAACGGAATTTGAAAGCTTTAATATATTTGACTATCGCTCAAAGCCTACTGTATTCCCATATTCCCGTTGCACGTGCAAGAAAACGAGCAATAAGATATTTGCTGCAAAGGCTTATCTCAACTAACACGAAGAGAAAGAGGAATAAGATATTGTACGAATGTTTAGTACAGGAGTAGGGAAAGTCATGTGAGTGCAACACATCAGATTTTTATACGTTAGGTCACACACACATTCACGCTGTCATTAATACTTCCAGACTCTGGGGAGGATAAGAAATAATCTTGGCTAGAGGAAAAATCCCACTCTCCAGCCGGGAATTGAACCCAAAAAGTCTCACACAGTAGACAGGTGCTCTACGGACTGAGCAGCTAAAAATATGCTGCATAATTAAAAACCAATGAAACTACTTACATTTGCTCTTCCATAAAATCACTCTGAAATGGAATGTGATCTTCCGTGAGAAAGCTCAGGGTTTGAGGTAATGTAAGAACACATAAAGCTCTTGGTTTCCCTGGCCAGAAATGTTTTGTTCTCTTTGTTAGATTCGTATAAAATTGAATACTCAGCGGCACCTAGCGAGCCGGGAATAGCCGGGTCATCGTCCTTGCGACATTTTGGCACAATTTTGACACCCTTCATTTCACTAACTTCATTTTAATGCATACGTGCATAAAATAAATAAATGGCTCCATCTCACACTGTGAAACAAACTTCAAGAGTGAAATATAGCAACAGATCTTGTATCAACTCAAAAAGTATGAGGTGCTTATTTAAAAAACCTGATGTGTTATATTCACGCGATTTTTTCTACTTCTTTTTCTATTAACTCTTCTTACAAAAGCTTATTTTTTCTATCCACTTCTTGTTACTAGGGATAATTTCCATTGCATATCGATATAGATATAAGAAAAATAGAATAACGATTGTCAGATTTTTAAAATGCGAATCGCTTTGAAATAACACCTTCTTTGTATGACCGCGATACAAAATAAACAGTGATCTGAAAAAAGTCTGATGTATTCACATACCTTTCTCTACCTACTATTGTTTATATTTATATAGCTTCGACAAATCATTCTTATTTTTCAATCTATCTCATCTTGATCAAATTAAACCTTTGCAGAAATGGTTTCATTGTGTATTTCGTCAAAGGTACAAGGAGGACCGAAGATACCCAGCCATCAGTCAGATATTTAAAACCGGGTCACTATAAGCGGCCTAGAAATTGCATACGCTTTCCATGACATCGCAAGAAACAACCGAATAGCGACAGCACCTTAAAAATAATAAAATATTGAAATATTTAGGCCAATATTAACGGTATCTCATAAAACGCTAAAGCTGCAAAGGATTGTACTTCAAATCAACTTTATTGTGTCTTAAAAGATGTGTACGTTTATTTGTAGTAAGATTGTCTCTATTTCTTACCGAGAGCGATCGCTCAGGCGGTAAAATCCGTGGTCCGCATTAATGAGGTTGTGGGTTTCGCTCCCGGAGCCGATCTTCCTAACCTTGGGCTTTTTCGGAGGCTTTCCCGGTTTCTCAGGCGGGTCACTCTCTTCCATTTCGTTCATTTCATTCTCTATCTCTCTCTGTATCCGGTCTTTCCAGGTTGTAAGAGTCAGCGGGGCCGCCGGTAGGATGTGCTGTGATGGAACTTGCGCTCTGTAAATATGGTGTTTGGCTGAGGGGAGGCGCTGTGGTCGGCTAGTAGCCCACGAGGGGGACTGATAGATCAGCCAGAACTGGTTGGTGGCGCTCTCTCTGTGGAGACCTGGAACTCCGTCGGGCTAAAGAACTTGCCTGCATCTGTTAGGGACCCACCGTAGTAGCGTTTTGGCCACCTGTAGGCTACTTTCATATCATCCTTCCTCCCGGGACCTGCCGCACAATAAGCCATCGGCTGACGTGCCGGAATCCTCTCCCTGACACACAAGACAGAATCTCCATTTCTTATGGTTTTCCAGTTATACAAAATTATACTAACTTCCTTGCGAAAGAAGAGGAATTTACATGTTATTCGCAGGAAGTTAACATCTACGTTTTATTTTTCATTAAATATCTTTAAAATGTGGTATTTTAATTAAAATCATTAGATCGATTTTTTAAAAAGTTGAAAATCTAGTCGAAACATCTATGTAAATAATAGTTCTGAATGGGAATTTTTTATTCTTCGTGTATCGTATCCTTGGAAGACATTGAATTTAAATGCAAAGTTTGGTATATACCCGACTTTCAGCTTTAAATTATTCTGTTGCACACACACAAGTGGATAGATCCTTTTTTTCTAAAAATAGATTTTAATTCAGGAAGCCTTAAAATATGTACTTCCGGTGAAATCTCGATATTGAACTTTTGGGTGGAATTCAATGCTTCCTCTTAGCATAGATAAGAAGTAGTTAAACAAAAGTGTTTGAAGCTTCCTAATATAATTCTCTGATAAATAATAATACAGAAAGGCTGGAAATTAATTGTTCTTCCACATTAGCCGTGTGTAGGACAAGGTTGCAAAAGGGGCAGAATGAGACTGAATAATTCAATGCCATAGCCAGGATTTTAACCACGGACCTTCCGGTCTCCGTACCCCATTCTAATCACTGAGCTACCATGGCCAACACACCGGCGCGACATTTGACTGTCCATCTCACTCACAGAAACACTGTTTCTAATACATTTTCGGGTGAAAAGAGCTTGTAAAACAGAAAACTGTCATATAAAATACAGAAACATGGAGATGCGTACCGTAGAGGATACCTTCAGTAATTGCGATGTCGGCACCAATAGGAGCGTTCGTTGGCAAACTTGTTGACACACAGATGCTTTTTTCTAAAAACTGTATTGCCTACCTTTTTTCTCTCATGTTATATTACTGGTTATAACGTTTGAAATAACTATAACTAATACAAAATGCAGAGCACTTGCTCCTTACTGTGAAGTATACTGCACTTTTTCCTACCTACACTTGCATATTTAACTAAAATGGAGGAAGATGTGCATTTGACCGAAATTCTGACACAGATTTAATTCGAAATGCACGTTTTGTAGTAGTATGAAAAATGTATAGGTATTTATGTAATTCTCTACCTTTGTGTCAATGTATAACAGTAGGTATAACTAGAAAAAGAAACGTCTCATAATCCCCAAATGTCAATCTGAATTTGGAACGATTCAGGATAAAGGGTTTCAGGAAATATCCACTCATCCACACACCCCCAGGGGAAAAAAAAAACTAAATGTGAAATTGCTCTTTACGTTTTATTTTGTCGAAAATGATTGTAACGAAATTTCTTAAAATGTGTGGTTTTAGCTTATAGCATCACAAAAGGAATATCTCGAATTTTCTGCAATCAGCCTGCGTACTCGTATATTAGTGGAATTTTACAAAACTGTAAAACCCATAAGCAATATATGCACTGAGCAGAGCACCTGTCTGCTGAGCAAGGGGTCTCGGGTTCGATTCCCGGGTGGAAGGGAGAAATTCTTCTTTAACTAGGATTATTCCCCATCCTCCCTAGAGTCTTGAAGTATTAATGGGAGAATGAATGTGTATGTGTAAATTTAATTAAAAAGTTAATCCAAAATAATAGAAAACCAAGGCTCAAAACCACCATTAAGCTAGTGAACACCATTGCTGCTGAGCAATTGTTCCAAAGGGTTAAAAGCCGCCGATATGGCCTTCAATGTTAAACTGAAGATAAAAAAAAATACTTTTACGCCAGCAAAAATATAAATATCATTAAAATATTTGTTTTGTTTCAAATAAAATTTGGTTAGATATAACCATCTTCAAAACAATCGTGGTTCGTTTATATTGCCATACTTTAACAGTACTCTATAAAGCCTTAAGTGACTATTCCTTTGTTTCTCATGAGCTCGTGTAAAGAGTATATAAAAAGGGTAACAACATACGTGAAACAGTTAAGTGCCATATATAACTGTCATGTGAATAAGTTAAAAAGTAACTACAAAAATCTGATGTGTTACACTTACATGACTTTCTCTACTCTTGTGCTAACCATTCTTACAATCTCTTATTCCTTTATCTTCTTCGTGTTAGTTGAGATAAACATTTACAGCAGTTATCTTAATGCTCGTTTTCTTACACGTGCAACGAGAATATGGAAATACAGGCTTTGAACGATAGTCAACTCTATTAAAGCTTTCAAATTCCGTTCTCTTTGCATGGTCAACATATAAAAATGAATAACGATGTTCCATTTGACTGAAGCATAAGTTCTCCAAAACTCATATAAATAACAAGGCATATCTACGAAATGGTTCACACCAAAAAAAAATTATTCAGACATAAATTGTGTATTTTAGCAAGATCTACACTTTTTATGCAGTAAGATTTTTGTCTATCTCTTACGGTTTACCAGTTATGCAAAAGTCATCCAGAGTAAATAGGACTTCATGGGCTATAGCCAGAAAATTCAAGACATACATTTCATTTTTCATAAAAATATCTCAAGCATATGGCACTTTAATCAAAATCGTTAGAGCCATTTTACAGAAAATCAATATTTTCTAAAAATCTTCTATGTAAAGGTTAGTTTAGGGTGGAGCAATTTTTTCCAAAATTTCGTGTCGTATCCTTGAAAGACATTAAACTTAAATACCAAGCTTGGTTTTTAACCGGTTATGCTGAGTTATGCTGTCTGCAGACTGACAGACGCACATACCCACACACGGACCTTTATCTAAAAATGGTTTTTTTTTATTCAGGGAGCCTCAAAATATATATTTCCTGTGAAATTTCCACATCGAATTTTTGGGTGGAATACAATACTTCCTCTACTTTACTATACGTAGTAAAGTAAAAATAAACGAGGGCATAATGAGATTGTTACAAATAAGATATTTTGTAACAACACTGTTACTTCAGGCAAATCTCCGGTTGTTCTTGGGGGAAAAACATTTCTTAGGACCGATCTACGTTCTTACATAAGAGTCCTCTCAAAAGCAGACAGACATGAATGAAATAAATATTTCGATTTAATACCTGAATTAGAAGCTAACTGATCTATAGAATTGTTTTATTTTCATAATTAGTCATATTTTTAATCAGGACGGCAACTTTTTACTATATTTTGCACATCGGTCTTACCTCACAGTGCTAACCAAGAGTGAGTGAGTGATTGAGTGCGTGAGTGAGTGAGTGAGTGAGTGAGTGAATGAGCGAGTGAGTGAGTGAATGAGTGAGTGAATGAGTGAGTGAGTGAGTGAGTGAATGAGTGAGTGAGTGAATGAGTGAGTGAGCGAGTGAGTGAGTGAGTGAGTGAGTAGTGGTGTTTAAGGGCCCGTCGACAACTAGGTCATTAGAGCTCGAAGTCCAAAATAAAGACAAGCAAACAAATAAAATCTCACCGCTAAAAAGTTAAAAAGTGAAAGTTGAATTAACTAAAAATGAAAGTTAAAGGACTAAAATGAGAGTTAAAACAGCTAAAAATTAAAACAGCTAAAAACTTAAGCTGAGTACATGTTGAAAAGGTAAACATACCAGAAGTAAAATATCCTAAAAGTCTAAATCCGCCAAGATAAAAAACACCTTACACTTGCTTACCAAAATCAATATTGGCAACAAACCTCAGTACTGTAGTTACAGCTACTCTGTCGTTGCCTAAAACGGAGCACAGTGTAAGACCCAGGCCATGGAACTGGCGTTCGCGAGCGTATCGCGGACAATCAATATGGGCGTGTGCGACGGATAGTCGGACATTGCACTTCGCACCGACAGGCGCCGGATCACCACGCAGCTAACCAAGTGGGCTAGCTCATTTGACAATGTAAAAAATAATCACCGTTTCCACAAAATGTCTCTGGGTCATCCAAAAATGACTACCACAGCATGGAGCATTGTAATAAACATACTGGACAAAAAAAAAAAAAAAAAAAAAAAAAAAAAAAAAAAAAAAAAAAAAGTCACCTTACTCATAATATTCACCACCTCTTCCAGTTCATCTTCTCCAATATTACCAAATGCGATTCTCGTCTGAACCTCAACACATGTTGGCATCACTGTAATGAAGTAAAGGATTTCATGGCTAAAAGGGTTGTTCTTCAAAATTCCGTTGATTGTTACATTAAAATTCTTCTTCTGTATTTTATATCACACCTCAAGGAAACTCGAAAATATCTGATTGGCTTTCTTCTCTCGATAAAAAAGTTCACTTAGGTAGGAATAACGGAATTAAACCTTTTCCTTACAATGCTTTGAAACACTCAATATCAAATCATAGCAACAAGGATTTGCACAACTCACTCAAGATTTAACCATATTCATCTTATCACTAAAGATGAAACACCTAAATTTCCATTTTACTGTGCTATCTTGACAACAGGATACAGTCTCAAAATGCCAAGAAGTCTACCTCAAGAAGAAAATGGAATCCCTGACGTTCTCCACAGAGCAATTGAAACCTTCAGCTTATTTAAAGTTGAAGTTCTTCTTGCGTGACATTAGGATACTAAATTAACTGTAAATCACTCGCATCTTAGCATACTAACAATTAGCTATCACTTTATATTGTCACCGCAGCCACAGCTAATTACCGACGGTAGGGAATTCGCGCATACTGACCCGGCCGGCTATGTGCTTTAATAGCCGGTTTTCTGACTGAACAACGGTCCATGCAATAGCCCATTATGCGCCGTCTTCCGGCAATTCAGGTAATTACTATTCCAGAAAATTCCTTTTGGCAGGTTCTAGAAGATTTCCCTCGAGAACGTTCCGCTGCTATGGGGTGCCTATATAAAGAACTGTTGAGCTCCCAATTGGACACTGACTAGTACAGTTCAGTTGTTAGCTGTGACCTAGCAGTTCGGTAAGTGATTCGATTCGATGGATCAGTTGTACTTTGTTCGGAGTGTGTCCAACAGTGCCACCAGTGCGCTACACTAACCGCTTAAGAAGCAAATAAAGTACTTTTAGCAGAACTGGTGTTCTCATTTGTTACAATATACTTGCTGTCTCACTGAACAACTGTCAACTGTACTGTCAGCAACTACAATATTACTATGTACTTTACTCAATGTTATCCTAATGTATCCCCACCATAAATAGAACTGCATAACGTGCTACTTTCTGTATTATATGTTATCATGTAAAAGTCGCTATAAGATCTAAGATGTTCCAGCGACTATGAATAAATCAATTTTGAAAGAGAGAGAAAAATCACATAAGTTTTGAAAAATCATGCTCCAGAGGCGCGGTATCAATTGCAGCCTGAATTACACCTGTCGAAATTGACAATGTTATGGAACTATATGTATAAAAGCCAAGCATTTACTACATGCACGATAAAAAATCATACATTTACGAACTCTGTTTGCTTATGCAAAACTCTAAGAAGTTGCTGTTTATAAATGATATATTTTAAGAGTACGGGAAGGGCTTCCTTGCAAAACGAAAATAAAATTTGGAACGCAAGTGCAAATAAGTGTTCCAGTCATACAATTTTGTAACGATTCTTCCCGAGAAAGCTATTGTTTTGTAGGAAAACATTATTAGACATTATGTAAATTGAAAACATTTTATCGTTAAAATGCATTTCCGTTCTACCTCATCAGATTCGTTGTCTTGAGTTAGTGAAATCCTACCGTTGATGTAAGCAACTATTTGGTTTGGAAGACGTTCCACGTGCAGTTATCTAACTTTGGATGACATTAAGTCGTTTTGAATTATGACTTATGAAGACGGGAAGGTAGCCAAATAGTTTATGGGCACACCATCAGACGTGGCAGCAATAATGAACATATCTTCAGTAGAATTGTTGCCTAGAAAACAGTGCTTTTGCATGCGGAAAAAATGTCCCACACTGACTGCAGAAAGTATTTTTACTAATATCAGCTATGTTGCTGGGAAACCTATCATTCCACACTTTCCTCTACTATCCGACATTAACTCTCCGTTCCTGTGCATGGCTATGTGCTGTACTCGTGGTTGTCATTAGGTCGGCTGGGACCTAACCTATGTGGATGGAAAATCATTCTGGATGCCGGCACCTCCAGCTGGAGAAACGTCAGAATACTATTTCCTTGAAAGAGTCTATTTAGGACTCTTGGAAGTTCAGTCCTCTATGTTGTACATTTCCTTTAATACCACATATAAGACGTAATAGCTCAAAATCGGTGTTGGATAGAACCAAAATTAAACATATCTAGATTCTTTATCAGTTTGTCTATAGAGCTTTGAACAAAGATTTCAAGCTATTTATGCTCGGATTAAATGAGAGTCTGCATTATTTAGAAAACTTTACTTATGGTCCAATATTTATGGAACTTTGTTTTTCTTAATTCTAAGCTCTGCTTAAGAATATTTCAAATGTTATACAAAGATATAACGAATTCGAGATGTACTTTTTATTCCATAAGTCAAGGAACAATTATGGCTTACATCTAAAGATGGACAAAAGCATACAGATAACTAAAGGAAGCTTAAAACCTGAACTGGACAGATCACAAACCTAAATCATGTATACGTCACTTTTGATTACACATTCAAAGATAAGATTTATGGTGTTTTGTTACCGATTTTCTTAAGACTTGAAAGTTGTGAACTTTTATTTAAAGCTCAAATTGACAACAGTATATAGTCTATCATCTACAAACAGTTCATGGCTTGAGACATCTAATGGGAAGTAGATTAAAGGAAAGAGTTTTATTTCTTTTACAGGAAATGAGAAAAGAATTCTTTAAAGTAAATATTGAGAAAGGTAAAGCGGTAACGGAGGCCAAAGTGTGGAAAGAGGCGAAAGCAATAAAGCAAGAAACATCAAAAAGTTTTGCACATGTAGCAGCTACTCCAGTAATAACAGGAAAACAACAACAAGTAAGGAGGGCATTGGAGAAGAAAAAACATGTTGTTTTTATCTCATCAAAAACAAATATGGATATCAAAGAATTACAAGCAACAGTTACCAAGAATCTAAATCCAGCAAAAAATAAAATAAAAATTAGTAGTTGCAGACCAGTAGGAAATAATGTAATTTTAGAGATGGAAACAAAAGAGGACGTGGATAAAGTGATTAATAGTAAAGATTTATTGGAAAAAAATTTGAAAATTGAGGAGCCGAAGAAGAGAGATCCGCAAATCATTATGTACAATGTTTTGACAGGAGTTTCAAATGAGGAGTTGAAGGAAAATCTGTATCATCAGAATTTTGAGGATCGTATGACGAAAGAAGAGTTTGGTAAACAATTTTTGTTGAAATTTAAAACAGGACCAAGAAATAGAGCTACAGTGCATCATGTTGCTGCAGTCTCAGCAAAATTATGGAAACAAATTGTGGAAATGGAAAGAGTATATATTGGTTTTCAAGCAGTTAGTGTAAAGAATTATGTTTCTGTACCACAGTGCTTGAATTGTTATAATTATGGACATGTGGCAAAAACATGCAGAGAGGAAAGGAAAACGTGTGGAAATTGTGGAGAATATGATCACCAGAGGAAGGATTGTCAAAAGTCAGCGCAAAATATTTGTGTTCCCTGCACAAGAAGAAAGAAGACCTGTGGAGGAAAAGGAAATTGTTCAACATACAATATGATGTTGGAAAGAATAATTTCTAGAATTGATTATGGATAATAAAGCTTCAAAGTATCCCTTAGCAGTAAAAAAGAACAGAAATACTCCATGTAGGATAAGGAGAAATATTAAAAGAGTAATAGAATATAAAAAAAGAAAAGATAATTTAAGTGATAAAAATTGTAAAGTAGAAGAAGAGATAGAAATAGAAAAAAGTGTACTAAATAAGAATGTTAGGGAGAATTATAAAGAGGAAGAATTGAGAAATATAATATGTGTCGAGGCTATAGTACATAATGAACCAAAACAAAGTAGGTTAAATAATATAGATAATAAAGTAAAGATAAATCAAAGGATTCCGAAATTTATAAATTTTGAGAAAAAAGAAGTTCTAATACATCAAGATGTAATAGAATATGATAATATATGTATAGAGCATGAGGAAAAAGAGAATGTAAATTTAGTAGTTGAACAAGGAAGTGAGAAAAGTAAGGAAAAGAAAAGTGAAAATGAAAATGTTAAGGAAATTTATCAAAATTTTGAGCTAATGTTAAAATTAAGTAGACTTGAAGAACCTAAAACATTGATGGCAGCCTTAAGACTTGTTGTGCGAAAATTATATGAAAATGGAGATAAAATTACTTTTACGATCCCAAATGCCATAGATAAAATGGAATTAAGAACAAAAAATTTACCAACCAATGCAGAGGATCTAAAAGATTTATTAGAGAAAGCTTTTGAAAGAAGAGGAGAAATTTTGGACTTGGAAGAACTGTATAATGATTTCGTATTATGCTATGGAAGGGTGGTATTTGATTCGTCAGCAAATTGGCCTTATTGCTACGTGCAGACCAGACATCCGGGGACAATTAGAAAAATGAAACAAGTAAAAGAAAAGCCAAAGGAAATTATAATTATTAATAAACAGACTGATACAGTATTTAAACCAAAACCAATATCTTGTAAAATAAATACTAAAAAAATTCCGAGCAGAATTAATAAATCAGATAATGTGATAGGATCTTGTATATCGGCCATTAATACAAGTAATAAGATAAACTTAAATCAGAAGAATAAAGTAACTCAAGTGAGGAAACCCATAACAAAACGAAAATTTTTTAACCATAATATGGCAAAGGAAGTGGATGAAAATAGACAAAATTTTGCTAAATTAAGAACAAATGTTTTTAGCGGACTAAGTTTTAAAAATTTATCATGGAAATAAATTTGAGAATAGCTCAGATAAATGGGCAAAGAAGCAAATTAGTTATGGGGGAAATTAGAAAATTAATAGAAGAATTAAAATTGGATATAATCTGCATTCAGGAACCGTATGTTGTACATTCTAATATTCCTTTTATGCCCTTGAGATCAAGACAAATATTATCTTCGAAAAATGCAATGGCAGCAATAGTAATTATTAATGAAAGTTTGGAAATAGTAAATATAGCACAGTTTTTGGATACGCATGTAAATTGTATTGAAATTATAAGCAGGCAAGGTAGTTTTATATTAGCAAACTATTATTTTCAATATAGTTGGGACATTGAACCTTTTTTAAATAAATTGCAAAATATTCAAAATAAATTTAGAGATAAAGAAATTATACATGTTTGCGATTGCAATGCAAAGTCTACATGGTGGTATAGTAAAAATCCCGACGAAAGAGGAGAGAAATTGGAAGAAATTATTTCGGAATTGAATTTATATGTAATGAATAAATCTGGAAATCCTCCAACATTTCAAAATAGAGCAGGGGCGGAGGAAAATATAGATATTACTTTAGCTTCTAGCAATGCGGAGAAAAAAATCATTAATTGGAGGGTCACACAAGGTCAAACAACAAGTGATCATAATTTGATTTATTTTGACTTTCTGCTGGAGAAGAAGATACTTCAAGAAGATGTAGAAATAAGATATAATTTTAAAAGGGCAAATTGGGAACAAATGAGGCAAGAATTTAAAAAATTAGAATTACAATATACGGGATTATCAGTTGATTTTGATGCAAGAAACCTAACAGAAGCTATTAATCTAGCGGTATCAAGATCTGTTCCGAAATTAAAGATTTTTAATACTAAAGAGAAAATCTGGACAAATAAGTTACAGAAGCAAAGGTCAATAACCAGGAAATTGAGAAGAATTTATCAAAAATCGAACATATATATGGAAAGAGAAGAAAATTTGAGGAAATATAGGGAAGCCAAAAATAAATATAAATTATTATTAGAAGATACAAGAAAACAATACTGGGAGAAATTTGTTGAGCAAAACTTAAAAACGGATATCTGGGGACAACCATATAAAATCATCATGGATAAAATCAAGAAACCGGAAATATTAACAACTTTAGATAAAGGAAATGGACAAATGACAGAAAGTGGGGAAGAATCGGTAAAATTATTGTTACATACGTTACTGCCAGATGATAATCAGGAAGAGGATAATGATATTCATGTGGCAAGAAGAAATCAGATGAATTCGCGGTATAAAGGAAGTGTTGTTTATCCATTTGATTTGATGGAAATAAAATTAATTCTTGAAAAATTGAAAAAGAAAAAGGCACCTGGTCCAGATGGTATTATAAATGAAGTCTTATATAATCTACGGGAAGAAATAATTTTATTTTTGTATTTTTTATTTAATGACTGTTTAGTAAGAGGAAGATTTCCAAATATTTGGAAGGAAGCCAAAGTTGTGATCTTAAGTAAAGGAGCAGATAAAGATAGAACACAACCAAAATCTTTTAGACCAGTATGCTTGTTAAATTCTTTAGGCAAAATATTTGAACAATTAATTTATAAAAGGATGATGGAATTTAGAATAATGATAGGGATGAATATGAAACAATTTGGATTCAGGAAAGGATATTCAACTGAGGATGCTATTTTAAAAGTACAAGATATTGTGTTAAAAAGCTCAAAAAATTATGTAATTGGAATATCTGTGGATATATCTGGTGCTTTTGATAATTTATGGTGGCCGTATTTTTTTGGCATCTTAAGAGAGAAGGAATATCCAGGTACCATATATAATTTATTAAAAGATTATTGTCTAAATAGAGAAGCATACATTGGAGGCTCAAATTACGACATTAGGAAGCAAATTACTAAAGGCTGTCCTCAGGGTTCTATTTTGGGGCCCCTTTTTTGGGATATTTTGTCAGAAAGTCTCTTGGAACAATTGGAAAATGATGGAAATGTTTTAGATATAATTGCGTATGCTGATGATATTGTGATAATGGTGGATGGGCAAAGCAGAAGGGAATTGGAAATTAAAGCGAAGGAAGTTACTGCAAAATTATCAAATTGGTGTGAAATAACCAAATTAAAAATTGCACCAAATAAATCAAATTATTTGCTCTTAAAAGGAAACTTAAAAAGGGATCCAACAATAAAAATTAATAATCAAAATATTCGAAGAGTAAAAGAAGTAAGATATTTGGGGATAATGTTGGATGAAAAATTTAATTTCAGAAAACATACAGATTATATTAGGCAGAAATCTGAGAAAATAATGTTAAAATTGGCAAGAATTACAAAATTAAATTTTGTACTTCCCTTACAGACCATACAAATTTATCACAATACAATCTTTGCCTCAATTATTACTTATGCTGCAGCAGTTTGGGCGGAAAGAATGGATAATGTGCAAATTAAAATGCTGCTAAGAAGAACCCAAAGAAAGATCTTATTAAGGCTAACAGGAGCAGTAAATACAACACCCACAATGGCACTGTTAGTCTCTACAGCAATATGGCCCATTGATCTATTGGTAAAATTAAAGGGAGCAAAATTCTGGCTAAAGAAAGGAAATTTAGAAAAAGTTTATAAAATTAGTGGTGTAAGAACAGATAAAATTTGGGAAGTAAAAAATGCTTTGAAAAATAAATGGCAAAATGAATGGTCGGAATGTGCTGTAGGTAGAAGAGTTTATGGATTTTTCCAGAATATTAGAGAAAGATTAAAATTAAATTTCATTCAACCAACAAAAGGATTCATTCATTATATAACTGGACATGGACCATATAAAACATATTGGAAAAAAATAAAAAAAACGAATTCTGATATATGTAATATCTGTCAAGTACAAGATAACCCGGAGCATGCGATCTTTGAATGCGAAAGGTATGAAACTATGAATGTAGAAGAAAGGCATCAATTAGGAGGATATTATATAAATGATATAATTAGAAATCCAAATTTAATTGAAAAACTACAGTTTTTAACCAATTATGTTAGTAAAAAAGCTTGGGAAACTGAAAACATCGAGGTAGAATGGATTGAAAATGAACAAATTGAAATAGATGAGATAAGAAGATCTTCTAGATTACGAGACAGGCAGAGAAGAGGAAACGTAGCACTGTTGCAGGAGGAGGAGTCCAGCCAGGGGAAGATGTAAATGAACTTATTTATACAAATGTAAATAAATTTTTAATATATAGTGCTGGTTACCAGTATTGGTATTTTGTTTTTTTAACCAGTTGTCCAGTCGCTGGAAACCAGTGGCATAGAGTTATAAGATAGCTGGAAGTTTTTAGGTTTATTTAAATTAATGTTTTCTTTTTTAGAATAGTGTAGATGTCTTAGTTATTTTCTTGTTAGTAGAATTAGATTTGCTGGAAACCAGTAACTTTAGGAAATTTTATGTTTTTGTTGTAGTTTTCTTTTGTTTTGTAGTTAGAAATTCTGAAACATATATTATAATGATGATTGTATATTAATAATTTTGGTTAAATAAATAGAAAATTTGAATAAATGCCCCGGTATAGTTGTCAAGGTGCCGGGGTATAATATTCAGATTTTATTTTATTTTATTTTATTTTATTTTATTTTATTTTATTTTATTTTATTTTATTTTATTTTATTTTTTATTTATTTCCTTTAATACCACATATAAGACGTAATAGCTCAAAATCGGTGTTGGATAGAACCAAAATTAAACATATCTAGATTCTTTATCAGTTTGTCTATAGAGCTTTGAACAAAGATTTCAAGCTATTTATGCTCGGATTAAATGAGAGTCTGCATTATTTAGAAAACTTTACTTATGGTCCAATATTTATGGAACTTTGTTTTTCTTAATTCTAAGCTCTGCTTAAGAATATTTCAAATGTTATACAAAGATATAACGAATTCGAGATGTACTTTTTATTCCATAAGTCAAGGAACAATTATGGCTTACATCTAAAGATGGACAAAAGCATACAGATAACTAAAGGAAGCTTAAAACCTGAACTGGACAGATCACAAACCTAAATCATGTATACGTCACTTTTGATTACACATTCAAAGATAAGATTTATGGTGTTTTGTTACCGATTTTCTTAAGACTTGAAAGTTGTGAACTTTTATTTAAAGCTCAAATTGACAACAGTATATAGTCTATCATCTACAAACAGTTCATGGCTTGAGACATCTAAATCATTCCCACGTGTTTGGGAGCCGAAATAGCATTCTGAGAACTGTGCCAAGTCAAGGACTATGCTCTTCCTTATTTGGATATCAAAATGAGAAGCCGCAATTTCCACAAAAAATTGCTTTGTCATCTACTTGGCGGTGCTACTGTCACCTCGGATGCTTAGTCGTTTTATCGTAATGGAAATCCCCTGGTGAGTATTACCAGTATCTCCGTTGATGACTTCAGCTTGAACAAAGGATTGCCATTTCTCCAATTCCATCTGGATTGTTCTGATTTCAGTACTAATGTCAGATATAACAAGAGGTTCATGCTTTTTCAGATTCTATACTGTTGGACCAAAATTAGGAACTCTGTTCATTATACACGGCTCTTAAAATGATGCTATAGATAAGTATTTATCGAGTAAATTTAGCTTAATTCAACAGCTGGATTTCAAGCTCAGGTGTAAAAGGAAAGGGGGATTAAAACAAACATTAAGTGGCGTGCTATACCAGGCAAGGAGTGGGGATTGTGCGTGATAAAGGAGGCTTAATGCTCCCTTAACAACATAAACCAGCTATACAATATCGCCACGATTATGTGCACTCAAGTGTACAACAAAACTCCAGACTGACCCTACACCATACAGTATGCTGTACAGTATTCTAGCTTTCTTGAAGACAAACCATATTTTTTTAATTCTAGAAAGTTAGAAGTATCCAACTCAGTTATTCTCTTGACCTTGCAAACTCATTTGGATAACATTTTGGAAGAACCACAGTCTGTCCAGATTCTTAACAACTTTATTTCCAGGAAGTAAGCGTTTGCCTACCCATCCCACCACCACCCCCCTCCTCCCTCCCCCACCTTGTAAAGTCATTAGAGAGTACAATAGAATCGCTCGTGAGGATACAGGCCGGCTTTCTGAGGCAGCATTGCAGCGTAAAACTACCAGTTTACTAAGTCTGGTAAAAAGAGAAGAAAACGTGTGTCAATGGATAGATAAACTATACATTAAATAACCAGAACTAAGTCTGGTAAAAAGAGAAGAAAACGTGTGTAAATGGATAGATAATTATGAAATGTGGCACAAACAATAGTAAGTAGGTATTTCCTGCAAGTAATTGTGGCGTCGCTTTCCCTCTCTTGGCCAGGAAGACTTGGCGCAGCAACACTATGTGGATGTGACTGTGACGCATCTCGACGACTCCGGTGAAAACCTGCTCCGACTTCAACTGCATAGTTAGCGTTGACTGCCGACCTCTCCTTTGTTTATCAGAGTATGTAAAAATACTCAGGTGATGCAGCGGCTTGGACACCCCTTCTGTAGACCAACAAACTTGGCACCGTTGCCATTTACCTCTCACGTCGTCCCCCATCATACATGTTGTTAATGCGCTCATTAAAGTTATTAGCCACTTCGACTTCCATTAAGTGAGAGTAATTATTAAGGATGGGGCTATGCCATTATTTCTAAACAAAGAGCAACGATATTCGATACGCGCTTTATGAAAACACAAGCAGATGTATTAAATTCACGTCGATTTCTTTATCCATTGACGTTAATTTCTATAGCTTTTCCACAACCTTTCTTGCAAACTTTATTTTGCTGCATATTAATCGAGTTAAACGTTTACAGAAATGCTTCAAGAAGTGCGTAGTGTTGGATACTTAAAGCCACGAGGAACACGTATCTCAGTAATGGTTTATACCACAAAAATGGCATACATGATATGTTTTAAGGGGATTTAGATTTTTTGTGAAATAAATTGTGGTTTACCAGTTACACAAATTAAATAAAGGTATACAGAATAAAAGAGATTCAATACATTATTCGCAGAAAGTTCAAAAGTTATATTTGATTAGTCAGCAAATACCATAAACGCGTGGTGTTTTAATTAAACTCATTAAAGATGTTTCTGAGAATATAAAAAGTAACGAAAATGTCCAGTAAATGGTAGTTTGGTATGGAGTTGTTTTCTTGAAAATATTCGTGTCGCATCTGAGGAAGATGCTAAACATTGTCAAGTTTGATATTTATTTTTGTTTTTTAATTTTTTTCTTTACCATTTTACTAATTGTGCAGAAAAAATAGAAGATGTAGTTTCACTATCTAACCCCATTTAGTGCATATGAGCTACTAGTTATTTATACTGATGGCTCACGCAGAAATGGAAAAACTGGAGCAGTAACTTTTATGAATCTACGGGCGAATGCAAAAGCATTAGCCTAGGTAGATACACTACTGTCTTTCAGGCAGAGGTACTTGCTATACTCGAAAGGGCACACCGATGCGGGAAAAAGGGACTTGTAGGGAAAAATATCCTTATAAGTTCCGACAGCCAGGCTGCACTTAAAGCTCTCAGTTGCCATCATTTTAAGTCTACACTAGTGTGTGAATATTATCACAACATATCAAATACGGTCATACGGGTATTGCAGGAAATGTGAAGTCTGATGTCCTAGCAAAGTGTTCCCTTCACAGGACCAGAACCTTTCTGTAGAGTAAGCGTCACAATATAAAATTGGGTTCGTAATGAAACCAAAAGCAAATGGGAAATAATCTCCATAAACAAACTTTACAGGCAAATGATAAGCCAGAGGGCAAACTAAGTAACTCGTTAGCCTAACCAAGCCACAACTTAGAGTTATAAGCAGACCTCAGATTTTAGTTAAAAGCCTATTTTGTTCCTCATGATGTATACAAAATAAAAGTTTTGTATAAGTAATTATAGAAATATATGCCCGAAAATGGTTGTCCTATACAACCTAAAGTTACCTAATTTCACTTTAGAACCTATTTTTACCTAATTTTACACTTTTCAATTTCATTTTGTAACATGGAAACGCTGTGTAAGCTGGTATGCCAGTCGTGCCTTGACAACAATTGCAGTGAACAATACATAATATGGAGGACATTAAGAGCATTGTTTTGAAACTGGGGAGCGGGACGCAATGTGCATTACGTCAGCTAAAGAACTTCTGCAGAACCCAACAATTGTCCATTATATTACATTCACCTAATTACATTTTGTATTTTTGCTCCCCTATATTAATGTTCTGGTCTTCAGGCAAACCGGTCTACACGCAACTGCGATTGATAGAAGTGACAGAAGAAATCAACTTATTTCCTGGTTATGCTGGTTAAAAGTTTCTGAAAAACTCAAATCAGTAGATCAAACCCAGGACTGACAACTCTCCATACAGTTGCTGACATCTTGTCTAGCAAAACACCTGAACGCAAAAATGTGTTGTTCCCTTGCGTCTAATACGGTGTAGTCAGTTGATGTGGAACGCTCATCTTCGGCTTATAAGATGGTGTTATCTGACAGACGATGTAGTTTCTCAATAGAAAACTTAGAATAGATGTTAGTTGTTTACTGTGACACTAATTATGTAGAATAAAGACACTGTCAAATGTTTCGGCTAATTTGTAATGGGAAATAAAATAATGTCATCTTTGTTTATCTATTTATGATTATGATTTGTGATAGAACTTACTTTATTTACCTAATTTAAGATTTTTAGGAACTAAAAGTCGAGGTATAATCATAAGTTATATAACTGAACACGGAGCATTCAGAAAACATAAAATGGAATCCATTTGTCGTTTGTGTTTAAAAGCCAATGAAACGGCAAGACATATTTTATTAAAATGTGAAGCTACAAACGGAGAAGATACCAGATTCTCAGAGCCACCGCAAAATTAGAGAAAGGTTTTAATCTAGTGAGACAAATACTACAACTAACTATATATGTAGATATACATCCCTGGATTGGAAAACAGGAAGTGCACGAAAAGCCTTTTTGAACTGAGGTGGAAAACGGAAACTTGCTTCTAAACGTAACTATAGTCATTCATTATCTATGAAGTTTCAATTTCACCCAGTGTATCCTAAAATGCAATGAACGGCATTCTGCTGGGATTGAAAAATTTCTTTCATTAAAGCTAAATTAATTTTACGGTAAATTGTCCCTTGAACATCAGTTAAATAATTGTAATCATATTGCTAGAAGGCACCCCCTTATATTAATTGAGTTTAATGAGTATTCTTGTTTCGTTTACAGACAGAAAGGACTCAATGAGGTTTACCTAATTGTTAGAAAGAGACAGCTGGTGATTCTGGAACACAGCCGAAACGTGACGTGAAGTGGGCGTATGTAGGTTGGTGTCTCCACAATGACTCTTGGCAATTACCATAGAAAAATGTTACTTTTCTTTTGCTTCGTTTAGACTGGCACTTTACGAAACACTCCTTACTATAATTAGTTGTGAAAATGTCAGGGCAGCATTTGTCTTACGGAAGTTTCAGTTACCAATACCATATTAAATGCTTTAAATTGCAAGTTCAATTGGACCTTTCTTCTACATGTACAGAGCGTTGCATATAGATATAGCGCAGTGAGTTGGGCTATCTAAATTGGTAGGGGATTTAAAGTAACAGGGAAATGTGTGTCTTGTCAGAACAAGCAATCGTATTTATTGGAAGATCTGTGTAGTATCAGAACACGTACAGCTAATTTTTGTTTATACTAGGTGACTTCAAAAAGTAAGTTACACATGATTATGGCTGGCCAAGTAACTTTTATTGAATACTGCATTGCAAAGCGGCACATGGACTGCATGCCGGATGTTTCTATACCTCCCATCGAAAATATTGTTTATGGCCCAGAATTTCACGGTGAATCTTTGTGCAACTCCGATGTTTTTTTTTTTTTTTTTCTACAAGAGTTGTACCGTCCTGCGTACTTTAACCTCGGAGGGTGTTTCCACTTGATACGCCATTTGGCTCGCATATTGTTATCAGTAGCGTGCAGGAATTCTGGAACATGAACTCTATTCTGACAAAGCCCCATTCTTGTTGGGCGATGGTTAGCGTTGAACAATATGCGTAACTTACTTTCTGAAGTACCCTCGTACGTGTGATAGCCTGAAAAGTATCAGCTTCTAAAGCTATTGGGAGATGAAGAGAACCACTTGAAGTAGAGAATTGGATGTTTGATCAGCATTAAAGCATTGTCTCCAGAGGCTCCAGAGGCAGTTCGAGTCGAGTGGGGAAGCTATTCCCCCACCCGAGTGTCTTTACCGCAGTATCTAGCCGTTATACGGCTTAACCTGCGCGATAGTATGATGTTTTGGTCTACAGGGATTTAATACTCTGGGAATGCTCATCATTGGACAGCTATTTTATAGTGCTTTGGATTACAATAGGCTAATGGTTTGTGCCCAGATTTCTGAGCATCGGCCATAAAATACTCCAGTACAATTACAGCAAAAGGTTGCTTTATTTAAGGATTTTTCCCAAATTAATTTCAATTCAATTTGTAGGTCAAAATGTTATGATATTCACATTGACTAGTGTTCTCTTAAATTTTTTCCCTTGAAAGAAAATTATTTACAATGGCACTTAAGGTTTACGTATCTAAATGCTCAATGTTTTAATCTATTACACACAAGCATTAAATTACAGTTCAGTGGATTTAAGGGATTATCGTAGATAACATTTAAAGTCTCAGTTATTAACTTTTTCTAAGTTTTGAAAAAAAAAGTGCTCATCGTATATTTTCCTATATTCTTAATTCAAATTGTTCTTAAATAATATTTCTATAAAAAGTGTCTCTCTGTAGCGTACCTTTAGCTTATCTAATTTGGTGAAAACTCATTCCTTCCCTGAGGCATGAAGAGATGCAACGTGCACATCAGCCAATAGCAAGATAAAAACGGAAATAAGAACGAATGTCAGCCAGAGATGAAGAAGAGTGGAGAATTAAAGTGTAATTACTGAATTACTTAAATAGTTTTTATCTGTAACATAACTTATGAAGAAATGTTATTGTATCCGCACTCGAAATAACTGGTATATATTGTCAAGCAGGGTACAGCAGCTAATTATTATCTTACTGAGCCATTTAAAGTTAAATCTATGGCAGTACAGCGCTTGTAGGTCTTGGCTTATCGACAGGGTTATCGACTTCCATTCACAAAGGCAAGACAGAGGTGGACGATCATCCAGCAGATACGGGGAGATGTGGTCTGCACAATGCTTCCCCAGACATGACCTGCAGATTGGTACCTAAGTAGCTCTTCAAATGCATTCCTATGTGGTAGGGCACCGGTGCTGTATATAATATCGAACCCCACCATATTCCGTGCCCGGGAACCAGAGTAGCACGCTCCAACCCACTTGGTCACGGTGCATGAGAAAGTAAAGCAGAGTTAAATTAAATTGAAATTATCTTGAAATTATATTTTCCTCATAGTGTGATACTTTGTTTATAGAAAAATATAAAAGTTAAAAAATGGATGGTTATAATCTTACAAACGCAGTTGACTACGGTTACAATTTTAAGTGTAACATATTTTAAATTATTGGACATTTTGTCTTGAAATGTTGGGTGTAAATTCAATTTCATTTTATTCACTGGGAAAAATATGTTTGAAACTTGAAATTTAGCTGGCTGCTCTGTTTCCCATTCTCTTGGACATAAAACAGAATACCAATAAACATCCCATCACTGTGCTTTAAGGTATGAAAAAGATACAGAAGATTTCAGTATTTTATGAGCTTTCTTACAAACAAAGAGATCTTTTTAGAATAGTGATAATATTGCAGGGATAATGGCATCGATCAATTACTCATAGAAATACTTTCGTTGGATTTGCTTTCACTCCTCAGGTGCAGGCAACTTCATTGCTTTTTATGTACAGCGGGAAATCTAGTTAAAAGGCGAAAGCCTAAGTTTATATCATATTATAATAGAAAACGGGGTGGGCTGTCGATCGGAGTTTCTTGTTCTCCAGAATGCTAAAACAGATCTCTAGACTGTTTCTCTAAAAGCGGCAAGCTTCTTCCTGCATAATGTTGCGCCTTTTCTGTTCAGCGGGAAACATCAAGACTGAAGCCTCGCTCAAGTGACACGTATTTTAGTAGGCGTTTTGTAATACTATTTAACTAAAGCAGAGAAGTTACACATACCGTTAGAGATTTTGGACTTAAAAATATATTTTATCAAAGCTTCTAAAAGCATAGATTCTACAATTATCTAAATTACACTCTTCATCTCTAGTTCCATTATAAGACTTGGGCAGATTGTGTTGCACACAACAAATGAAGTACACTGCATACCGTCCTTCCAGGAAGAATAAAATACTGAAGTGTTCTATCAATGGACTTTAAAATCGTATTCTCTCTTGTAGATTTTTTCATTGGAAATAATAAAATGCAGGATAAACTGCCACAGCAAAAATGAAGACATCGAAGAATTGTAACATTTGTGTCCAAGTGTCATATAACAAATTCAAAAAAATAAACTATTGGTAGTTTACATTTTTCGCTTTGCAACCACTTTGAACCATTAGATAAATAATTGGCCTCCTTTTGTCTGTTTCTTAAGAGATTTCGCAAATAGTGTTCTTTTAATGTTCCATATATATGCCGCTTTTAACCTCTGGGAACAATTGCTCAAGTGCAATGGTGTTAACTGGCTTAGGGGTGCTTTGAAATTTGGATTTCTATTACTTTGGTTTTTCTTTAATTTAAAACATTTAATTCACACACACACACACACAGACACACACACACGCACACACATTCACACTTCCAGAATCTAGGAAGGATGAGAATAACCCTAGTGGAAGAAACCCCCCCGCCCAGCAGGGAGTCGAACCGGGGACACCTTGCTCACAAGGCAGGTGATTTACCAACTGAGCTACGGGGCCAGCTAAAGAGAGTTACATCAGGGCTTTTCAAACAGTTGCACATGGTTCAATTCTGCTTTATGTCCCTGTATACATAGAAGCCGGGAATGCAACAGTAAGCCACCCGCAGGACGCCCTAGCCATAACTCGGATGTTCACGAGCTAATTCTAATCCTAATAATACATACAAAAGGTGTCTTTCTTGGTGATATTTATCGAGACTAGTTAGAATTAGGGACAAATATCCACTTATGCATTAATTTTTGGAATTACTTTGAAAATAAATGATAAACGATGGTGGCATGAGACACATCAATTTTATTTAGTGGCAACAAGTAATACAGAATTCTAGGAAGAAAAGAGGAAATGTTATCCCTAACGCTCTGCCTTCTCCCCTGTTTGATAACTTGGCAAGCTCACTAACTTGTCTGCGGCCAGGTCAAGACAGCGTTGAGCTACAAAAATAATTCGAGGGCAGGGAAATCCCTGTCTCTGAATACTGTCACATTCTTGAGCATTCGTAAAGTAACAAAGGGCTCTCTTTCTGCTCCTGCTTATTAGTGTAAGAACGTGTATCCCTAAACCCATCAGCTCTCGTTCGAAACGCATAGCAGGGATGAATCTTCATCTCACTCTATCAAGGGTTAGACCCCAGATAATTCTTTGAAACAGCACATTATAAACTCTATCAATCTCGGCATCCAGTTCCTGCACAAATCAAATATCTTGGAATCCTATGTTGTGTGGAGAGCTGTGCTGATTAGTTCAAGCTACACGGACTGTGGTTTTGATGAATTCTCCATAAACATGTATGGCTTCTCCATCCATTCATTCCAATGTAGTAGCCATATTATCAAGAAGCAGCATTTCCATTACTTACTCTTTCCAAATTGAAATTTCTTTCAAGTTGTCAGGAAGTGCACCTCTGGAAAATTTAAACGATTTTGGGCCAATAATACAGAGCGTCGAAATTGAGCGCTAGGCCTTTGACTCAAGAAAGGCAATTAAGAATAGCAGGAGAATACATCACAGAGACAGAAAGGTTTCGGCGATGAGTAGCTCAATAGGCTGAGTAAAACAGCCAACCATACGAAATTGCAACGATACCTTCTTTATTTGGCTGATACTGTTAATTTGCAGGTGCACCTCACTTCTTGTGTTCTGTATCGAACCAATAGAGCATACCTATGCTGGTTTTGTCAACTCATGGGTAATTATGAACTGGTGTAGCCACCTCCCTCAACTGGAAGGAAGAAGAGATAACGTGTCTCCTTTCAAACTGGTGGAGACCCATATCAGAAGACACGCCTTAGAAATGCCCTTACAATCAGCATTCGAAGTCTATTACTATTTGTGCTCTATATACAAAACTACCTCAGCCAATGTCAGAGTAAAATTCCAATTTCCAGTGAGTGGAATGTTCCTTATTATTTCTTTCCTTCAGGCCTTTAACATCCTTAGAGAACAACTATATTAAAAGAAAAATCCTGAGATATAAGTGGTAGCTCGTTACTCGTTTTTCATTAACTTAAAAGCAGATGTAGCATTTGCAACTTACCAAAATTAATGAAGCAACCACTATTTGATGGGCTTTTTAATACGCAAAATAGTTCGAATTAACTTATTTCTTTTTAAAGCATCTTATTTCAAGTATTAAAAAATTGCCCTAAGCTCCTGGATAGGGGAACATACGTCCTCAACAGAGGTACAAAACTGAGACAGCTCGGTCAGTAGAGCATCTGCTTGCTATGCGAAGGGTCGTGGGTTTGGTTCCAGGCAGGGTTTGGAAACTTCTCTCTAGCCTAGTTTATTCCCTATCTCCCCCAAGTGTTATAATATGAATGAGAGAGTGAATGTGTAAGTTTCTGTGTGTATGTGTGTGTTACCAATGTAAAAAATCCAAATACCCAAAGCACATTGTAAACGAGTTAAGGGGAGAAGGTACCTTCTATCTCCGCCATGTTAAATTTGACATTTTCAATGTACCTTTTCTGAAGAACTATGAATAATACAGCTATGATTTTTTATCACATATACTTACACTATTGGGCAATAAACCGACATTTTTGTTAGTATATAGCATTAAAATGTAACTGTAATAACTTTTTAAAATAATAATACTTTTTGGTACACTTGAAAAGAAAAAAAGAATTATCAGCTTCCTTGATAATAACATCTAAGTGTTGACAAAATGTCAGTTTATAGATGTATGTTAGGGAAACAGTCTGTCAAAATTTTATTGCTCTAGGATAAGTAGTTTCAAAGAAAAGGTACATAAGGCTTAGAAAAACAAAAGTTACGGGAAAATGAGTTTAAAGTTTTACAGTGCTCAGTCTTTTAAAACATTCCTGCCCCATACTCAGTGTTGTCATGACCTTCTATACTCCTCTTCTTGTTCCTTCTCTTCTGTCTAGCACTTTTATAGATGTCTTCTGCTTCAATGTCAGCCTTGGTAACATATTGGCCCATTTCTTTAAAAAATTTTAACATATTCCTCCCCGGAGTAATACCTAGATGTTGCAGCATTTTCAGCCGACCTACGTTTCCACTATTGAATGTCAACACTGCATCATAATATCTAATATTGTTTTCATAGCCATTTTCTGTAGCTTACTAGTGCGAAATTGATGCTGAGCACCACATGCATTACATTTCAGTACTAGTTTTGCCGCTAATCTATATCTGGCGCTAATATCTTCAAAGTATATTATACTATCACTTGCATTACAATATATACATTTGATGAATGCATTTATGCTTTCTGAAAGTAATTGCATATCAATTATTATATTTCCACCACTGCAGAGTCTTCTGTCTCTTCACTCATGTAATTAGGGGAGGAGAATAATTTTCTTCTTGAAGAACTAGAGCTAGAAGTACTTTAGTTTGGAACAACACAATCATGTGGAGTTGAATCCCCTAACCTAACACTTTGATCATCACTAGGTGTTGTACAGTTTTCAAGTTCTGAGTTATTTTCACAGTTTTCATTATTTATATTCGCCTTTTTCTTCCTACCAGGACCCCAGACCTTTTTCTGAACACTTTAGAAGAAGATCTAGCCATTTTTCTCATTCAATAACAAAATACACGTTTAGAACCGTAGGATTCAAAACAAAACAAAAAAAAGTGAAAGAGCAAGAACAAGCAAGTTTGACAATAGCTGAAAGTGTAAAATGCATAAGAAACTATCCCTAAACATAAAATATCAGAGAAAGCTCTTAGAGGAGCCAGAGAATGAAAAGGGGGCGTGACCTACTCTGCAGAATGTGATTTAAACCCACTTTTAGGCCCTTTAAATAAGTTTCTGGTGCAAAACAAATTCATATTCATATAAAACACATTTCAAACTATGAAAATAAACAAAAAACAAAAAAAAACAAAAAAAAAATGATATTTCCACCATTTTTAAGGTACCTTCTCCCCTTAACACAATTGCCTATAGACACTAGGAAAGGTGGTCAAAATGACCATTGAAGGTAAAAGTGGGATATAAATGGAACAAATACAAATACAAAAAAAAAAAAAAAAATAAATAAAATAAAAAAAAAAAATAAAATAAAAAAAGCCAGACAAAATGGCTGTCAAACAAGTGTTCTCAAATATTTCTAAACATTATTTTGATGACTGGTACCATAGCTCGGAGCAGCTGTCTTAAAAAAATCTTATTAAAAAAAGAAAGCTTTGGCTTATGTATGAAGTGCATTGCACCTTTTTGCGATTGCTGAATAAAAAGGGAAATAGACTGTATCTCTTCTGCTACCTCAATGGGAAACACTAAAATGAGCACTTCAAGGGTTGGCAAGCATTTCAACTATCGATTTTTTAAATGTTACAGTTTTAGAATAATTGCAGTGTAAATCTTAGATTCCGTTAATTCGTTAATTGTGGTATAAGTCACATATTTCAAATACCTTTTACTTTTCATGAGAATGTCACAATCTTACACACGCCACTTTTTGTATGCAGTTGGGCGATCTGAGCCGAGCACTCCATTCTCAGCGTTCTTCTTGTCTCGAGGTGCACCACGGTCACTGAATGTTCACTGAATGAGCATAGGGAGATCTTTATGCTGTAATCAATTGCTTTTTCATCTTTACAGTATGTAGATGCGAAGACCGAAAAGCAAATCAAGTGTTTTGTTTCTATAACTCCCGTTAACTTGACTTATAAAACTAGGTACTCATAATGCAGCTCTCTGAACTGTAGGTTTAACTTCGTATTTTCTTTAATTATTTGTAAAACTCACATTCACATTTCTAAACTCTGCAGAGGGCAGGGGATGATTCTAATTAAAGAAAAAATTCTCCCACCAGAGACCTCTATTAGAAATCTAGAACACGGACAACACACACACACACACACACACACACACACACACACACACATACACACACACACACACACACACACACACACACACACACACACACACACACACACACAGGATGTCCCAAAAACGCCGACAATGCTTAGTATGTTGTGCGGGATGGCAAACTGGTCACTTTTCAAATAGGAACCCCTGTCCGGAAATGCACGGTTTGGACGCTGTATCGCATTGAAGTGTAAGATTGGTGTACGCTCACATTTTCTCAATAAATACTACCTCGAGCTGTCTGCATTACAAGCGGGCTTCGAACTGTGTACCTCCTACGTCACTACAGAGTCTACATCGGGGATGCTGAGCCTAATGTCATAACCCAATACGTACGGTTGTCTTTGAATATTATCAATCGCTACGTGGACTCGGTCCATAAGGTCCTCTGCTGACGTTACAAGAGTGCCATACATCACACTCTTCATACAACTCCACTCAAGGG
Organism: Tenodera sinensis; assembly: GCA_030765045.1. NCBI lineage: Eukaryota > Metazoa > Arthropoda > Insecta > Mantodea > Mantidae > Tenodera > Tenodera sinensis. Next base: position 144,038,621 of record CM060961.1, on the reverse strand, counting down.
GGAGGTGTCATACCTGGCGACCGTGCTGGCCATGGAACTGGTCCACCTCTACCATCCATCGGTCTGAATATGCGACGTTGAGGTGATTCCGCACATTTACATCAAAGTATGCTGGAGCATCAAGGTAAGCCATGTCAGCAGCTGTGTACTGGTACGTGTCGCACTGCTGTTAAAAACATTACTGTACTGCAAACCACACAAGTAACGCAGGACTCTGTGGATGAGTTTAGTGCATGCGCAGGAATGTCATTAGGCTCAGGTCGTTTTCCATTCTTGGGAAAACCGAAAAATGGTAAATTTGTAACAAAAATGAAATAGACCTTAAAGCCGGGATCTGTTGCCACAGACTAATATTATTGTTAATGGTATCGCTTGTTATTTGCGGTTTGTTAAATACTTGTCTTATATAATGGTTGGAAAGAAAATCAGTAATTCTACGCAAAATTACTAAAAAAAGAAATATCAGCCATTATAAACCATTAAAAGCCACATTCATTATGAAAACATTAATATAACTCCACTATTTGGATAAAATGAATACCGTTAATTTATAGAAATGATTCATGTCCTTTTGTTTCCAGATAGATGCAGTTGTAAATGATTTTTCTTTGCCTTAGTGATGCGTGACATGCAAGCTGTGATGTACTCTCAAAATCGTCGCGAATGCTTTTATATATCATGTGAACACAAATGAAAACCTATGATTATTATTAGTGAGGTTTGCAAGCGAGTTTATGTTTGATTTATTTCTATGAATAACGTACAAAGCGGAGAATATAGATTATGTAGTCTTGTAGTTTTACTAGCTGCAGATATATACTACTGACATCTGAACCTAGCTTCTATATTGTTTTGTGCACATCTTATTACGAAACTCGAATGTTGTGGCAAATAGCATTAGTAATTTGTGGAATTTAACTTGAATTTCACTGCTATTGTTAGCAAGGTGTGAATATTTATATAATACAAATGACTTGTACCGGTAAATTATAATTGGTACATTTCTTCCTATAATAATGACATCAGACAACAGACCCCAGATGCAGCAGCAATAGGTAATCTGAAGGGGGTTTCTTGTGAAGAAAGCAAAGGGTACTTACCAATCACCTTCCTAGTGACCATGTGTCACGGTATTGTATGCAGCTTGAGCTAAAGAGTAGCGCTTGTCTATGATCATATAAATATTATCATCTCAAAATTCGAGAAATTTCTAAGTCAGAAATAACGCAATGAAAGCAATCTGCTGTTAATTAGCTGACGTGTCAAACGTTCATCAAAGTTTATTTAACATGATTGATGAACTTCTCTTTTCAGAATAGCTGCAAGCGTTTGAACGCAGAAAAAAGGCGAACATTTAGAAGTATCAAAAAGGTAATTTGGAAGCATTATTTGTATTTGCTGATAACGCTATGTACTTTCCAACATTTAATATCACCTGTTCCTCACACAGATTTTTCTGTATTGAAAACTTTATAATAAGAAGAAAGTGAATTAATGCTGTGAGTTTTTGCTCCATGGGTACGAAAATGGGTGAACTGGAGGTCCTTTATCGTGAAGTTTGAAATAAAATATTTGATACTCTGATACTAGCCAAAACAGGGGATTCATTGTTGATGACTTTCACGAGGGTCTTCAAATGATAAGCCTTCTTTCTATGAGATAACAATCTATTTAATTACAGAAAATATGCCAGAAATGTTAAATGGACTGTGGTGAATGCACATGGCGAGGGCTTGAAAAGCTAATCAACGTTGACCAAAGTTCAAACAAAAATGGGACTTGGTCTACTAACTCAAAATGTTTGGTTGCCTTTATTTTAATGTAAAATATACCTTCATTAAAATACAGCCCTTGAGTTTCCTCAGCCAGAACATAAGGACAGCGATATTTCCTATCAAGAAACAGTCTTCCTGACGCTTTTTATCTACTAACCAAATCCAACGAAAGACAAACTATTGCTGGAGTCACTAGCACAATTAGCTAGTACTTTAAGCCATTAGCTCTAAACGGACTATTGCACACCATTGTCTGAATAAAACGCGCCAATTAGTAACATTTCGGAATGAGCTTGAAGTGTAAACAGTTCCCATGTTCTTTACTCAAAGTGAAATTCCTTAAAATACACCAAAGTCCCCTCCCACAATAAAAGTTCTTCAACCTGGAAATGCTTTTACAGTGTTTCCGAAATTTACTGAAACCATGGAATACTGACCTTTCTATTTTTTATATTTTCACCTCACTGCTGATGTGTCTGAAACCGACTGATCGCCCAGTTGACATTCCCTGCTTTTGCAAAATGAGGCGCGCATGCGCTTCTGCTTCAAAATTTGGGACACGGTCAAGATTTGTCTCGCTACCACGCATTTATATATTGTTTGTGTTTGTCATTGCTCCGGGGACGCGTTTAGAACAGCCTGCCGACAGGTGCAAACCAGGGGTGTCAATTTCACTCCCCAGGTTCATTGTAATGGTCTCTCGAAGTGGCTACGAAATAAGAAAATAACGTCCAAGTCATACTCTGAGTTGTGCATGTGTTTTTCTGGTGTTTCTATACTCATACTATAGTTATTCCTTTCTTCCTCTCCTTTTTCGTTTTCTTTCTTTTCTTTTTTCTTACTTTTCATTAGGAGTAGGAGTAGGACGTAGGAGGATTCTTTTAAAAAAGCATTTGTATTCCTATAACATTCAACGTTCATTAAACACTTTCAGTAATGAAGAAAGAAAAGCTCGATGTGTTGCGTTCACATTACTTTCTCCATTGACTCTTCTAAATATTATTATTACAAAAGCGTATTTTTCTAGCTAATTCTTGCTAATCCAGATTTACACATTTCGTTCTACAAAGCACCAGGTAACGTGAGCCAGATATTTTTTATGAATGTGTCGCTATGGTTTTGGAATTCCATACTCATTGCATGACCATATGGATAATAGTAATGACAATGATGATGATGATCATAGTAATAATAATAATAATAATAATAATAATAATAATAATAATAATAATAATAATAATAATAATAATAATAATAATAATAATAATAATAATAATAATAATAATAATAATAAAATAACAATAATAATAATAATAATAATAATAATAATAACAATAATAATAATAATAATAATAAAATAACAACAACAATAATAATAATAATATTAATAACAATAATAATAATAATAATAATAATAATAATAATAATAATAATAATAATAATAATAATAATAATAATAATAATAATAATAATAATAATAATAATAATAATAATAATAAATTATAATGATAATTAAAGCCCGGATTTCTAAGCAAAATAAAATAGTAAAATAAGCAAGCAAACAAGCACGAAAAATGACGAAAATAAGCACCAAAAAAGCAAAAACGAATGCATGCAAATATGATAATAAATAGTTTCGCAGAACGCTTATCTTACTGAAGGCTGTTACAGCACACAAGGAAGGTCATCCTGAGATTTTCTGTGTAAAACTCCTGCGTGTATCGGTGAAAAATTATTTTTACAGGAAAATGTTCTTTCCATGTCGCATGATGTCACAGGTGCATGAGAAAAGCACCACAGTTCTTCTTCGGTGAATTGCTCTTCAATGTGTGTTTCTTCGCCAGAAAGCTTTTTAGAAATTTGACACAGTGTTTTGTAGCCGGAATGTTTCTGTTGCACCTGGTTAAGCTTATTAAAAGCAATTTTTGCAACCCCGTGTGTTGCTGACGACAATGTTGTTGAAACTTCGTGAATCAGAGAAAGTGAATGTTCTAAGGGCTTATTTCGAACTTCTAACTGCTTTAAAATTTAAGGTATTTTGGAGAAATGGTTATGGACGTACTGTATATTTTCTTGTATGCCGTTTTTAACAAAACATTCTTGTGCTGTGGCAATACTGACTGCATCATCTGCATTTAGGGAATTCAAAACAGTTTTCACTTCACTGAAATGTCCTGCATAGTATGACACAGCCTCTAACCATGTTCCCCACCGAGTCAAAACTGGCTGAGAAGGCAAAGATAAATTTGGAAGTAGTTCACAGACTTTTGAATTCTACTCGGTGACTTTGCGAACACTTTCTTCACGCTAGAAACAAGAAGATCCACGTCTTTATAATAGCTTCCAACAGTTTCAGCGACATGATGTAAATCATGAGCAAGGCACGTCAGGTGAACTAATTTAGGGTAAAGGACTTTTAATCCAGCTTCCGCTTTAACAATATATGGGGCAGCATCACTGACAAATAGCAATACATTGTCATACCGTATCCCTTCTGGCCACAAGCAAGACAACATCATTGAAAAATCTGGCAACAGTTGAATGATTTACTTGTTCGAGTATTTGTATATTCAGAAGAAATGATCTGCTACCTGTTTTCATAACATCAACTACAGAACTGTCCCGATGTATCTATGGTTTTGTCAATAGAAATCTATATGTTTTCATGCTGCAGTGTATTCCGAATATTACCAATCACTTCTTGAAAATACTATGGCATATAGTTTTTGCGCAATGTAGATTCATCCGGCACCCTCTTGTTTGTGTATTTTTCTAAAAATACACGAAGGTGCACATTATTCAATTTATATAATGGAATATCTGAACCCACTAATGCTAAACATAAGTCTTTGGAAAATGTGTCACTAGAACTCGATTGCTCACCAACATTGCCTTTAATCAGTTGCTGGTTTAACTTCGATTTATTCTTAAACCTCTATTTATGCCGCGTTGTATTAATGTGCTGCACAGTGTCACATTTTTTTCTTCGCAGAAACACTCTTTTCATACACCAAACAAAATAAGACACTACCATCTTCACTGAAAATATTTGTTTCCAAATTCGTTCACACATTTGCGTAGGAAAGCTGACTGAGAGACTTTTGTGGGCGGCATTCCGTAACTGCAATATCGAACTGAACTAAAAACCGTGCCGCAAGAAGATGCAGCTCGGATCTCAGGGAATCAGCATCCTTCTTTATGACATACTTGAGATATCTGACTGATGAGTTGACACTCTACGCAATCATGCACACCTTGCTGGACTAAATGCTGCAGCTTGGAACTCGGGGAATCACCATGCTTGTTTGTGACATCATTTTGTTATCTCAGGCGATAAGTGACTGATGAATTTACTCTACTAATCACAGCAAGTAATTTTTCTCCACGCAATATGATTTCACAACACCGGTCTATTACTAGTGCTTCTTTCTTGCCAATTTAACCGAGAAAATAGTGAGTCATTGATAAATCACGGATAACTGTGAAAAATGCACTTTTAAATTTACAGTTTTGGGTAAAATATGCTGTTTTAATTAAACATCGTAAAATAAGTAAACAAAAACGTTTTCCTGCGAAATAAGCATAAATAAGCACAAACAAAAATAGTTAAAGTTGCTCATCTAGGTGTTTCTTATGAAGTTTCTGTTTACGTTTAAAGCTATAAAAAAAGTTAAGCATTTTGCTTAGAAATCCGGGCTTTAATAATAATTATGATAAGGATGATGATGATGATAATGATAATGATGATGATGATGATGATGATGATGATAATAATAATAATAATAATAATAATAATAATAATAATAATAATAATAATAATAATAATAATAATAATAATAATAATAATAATAATAATAATAATAATAATAATAATAATAATAATAATAATAATAATAATAATAATAATAATAATAATAATAATAATAATAATAATAATAAAGAATAATTATTTTCAATTTGAAAAAATATAAATAGCTACTTGAAACCAATGCATTGTCAAGAAATATCTTGGGGCTGGCACACACATACACACACACACACACACAGACACACACACACGCACAGACACATTTACGCGCTCACGTACACGCACACCTTTTCATAAGTTTTGGGAACCTCAAAACTTGTATTTCCGGTGTATATTTGAGTGCAATACATAGGCATAAGCAGAAAGTAAAGAATCTGATGTGTTGCACTCACATGACCTTCTCTACTCTTGCACTATTCTTACAGATTCTTATTCCTATATCTTCTTTGTTAGTGGAGATAAACATTTGCAGAAATTAAGAAATTACCTTATTGCTGATTTCCTTGTAGGTGCAAGATGAATATGAGAATACAGTAATGAGCGATAGTCAAATATTTTAAAGCTTTGAGATTCCGTTCTTTGCACGGCCAAGAGATAAAAGTGAATAACGACCTTCCATTTGAGAAAAGTTTTAAACATTGCAAAACTCACTCAAATAACAAGTAAAATGAATTTGGATATATACTTGTGTGTTTTAATGAGATCTACATTTTCAGCACTTAGTGCAAGGTCTGTAGCTCAAATCCCGACTGTGACATTGAATTTTTCAGTTCCAATTCTATCTCTTGTATGCAATAGCTTTGGGACTTGAAAGTGCTATTTATTGTAAAAGGGTGAATTAATTTGTGAATATTGCAAGTTAATGGCAATAAAATTGAATTAGCAGAGGACCTGAATAGTTATTATGAATAATAATCCTCAGTCCTATTCATCTGCTTGTGCCCATGACGCCCTGAAGATAAGATCCGTCGTTGCATCATTACATCGCTAAAGAGTACTGCCTAAAAACACTTTGTTTAAATATATTTGCACAGCATTTATTGTGATTGTAAAATAGAATTACTGAGTATTTATCAAAGAAATGATACTGTTCAATAAAGGAACATTTATTAGTTGACAAGTAAAAGTAATAGAGATGATAGTAAAATAATCGCTTTGATATAATGTAGTTGATTGCCAGATTAGTACCTATCTTTGCCACCTACATATTGATATCTTTCCCAGTCCACCATTTTACAGACTCTAAGATATGTACAAAAATTGTAATACAGGTGGTAGTCTACCATTTACAGGGATTCTTATTAGCTGAAAAGGAAAGATAAAGTTATATGTTAAAATAAATTATTAACTTAAAACAAGTGCATTGGTTGCCAATAAACTGAATGTACAAGCATTAACATTTTGTAACCATTTTGAATAGGATTAGCATAATGACACATTTGAAAATGTCTACGTATAGTAATTTGCATTTGTTACTGATATAGTTGTATTATATAGACATATGAATTAGCCTAAACCTTGCATTTGTCACAATCACTACCAAATTCAACAATGAAAGAATTTAGATTAAGTAGTGCCTAGACAATGTTGAATGAAGGGAATTTTGACCAAGCTGGAACCTTGGTTCCATCTGGAGCTTATAATGCAGAGTCGCCTGCTTGGCCACTCAGAGCATACTGCCTTGTCGCTGGTCACTGCACCGGAGGCTTCCTAATAGAGATCATGTGACACACAAGTCACACTGCCAGTTACGTTAGTTACCACGTTGCTCCATAGGGGCCATCTATCAGCAGCAAGAGCCACCAGAAAAGTTCTTTGTGTGTGGCAATGTAATAATGAGATCCTGTGAGAGGGAAATAGGAGTATGCAGCATTTTAGATACTCTGTCCAACATGAGTAAGCGCATGCTTTTGTGGCCAGAGTTGATAATTCTGGAAGAGACTTCTGGGCTGATTTGTCATGGTCTGGGGCCCTAATGACCAAGTTGTCGATGGGCCCTTAAATCCGACACACTCATTCACTCACTTGTCATGGTCTGCTGGAGTGGCTGCGTCCGGACCTTTTGTCCGTGGCTGCGGTGGGCGTCGTCGGTGGCGCGGGCGTGGTCTTCTTGGTGAGGGTGCAACTGAACCCTCACCGGGAGGACTTTGCCCGCGCCGCCGATGATGTCCGCCGTAGTTGTGGATGAAGTGTCTGGGCCCAGTTGCTCCGGCAGACCATAGCAAATCGGCCCAGGGGTTTCTTCTAGAATTACTATCTCTCAACATTTTGTGTAAAGGGTTCCTGAGGGCTAGGGAGTCCTTATTTTTCCAACCTCTCCGTTTCTCTATAAAACCTTAACCCCTAACATGCTGAACTGTCACGGCATGTAATACTTCCTCTGATTGGTAATCAGAGGAAATGGTCGGTGAATTTACTTTGATAATTCTCCCGGTCAGGTCGGTGAGACCCGTAAACCAACGACAGGTGTGGTCCTCCAGACATTCTGGGGGTTGTGAGAGAGCGATGTAACCGCCAAAACATAAAAATATGGTGCTCTCTAAAAAGCGGTTACTATTACTGCTAAGTCTCTTCATGAAAAATATTGGAGAGCAAGAGGATTAATGACTTCATTGTCAGAAATCCAGCATCAGCTAACAACAACAAAATTTTCTGTATAGTAAGATTTGGTCAATGTCTTACGGTTTACCACTTATACAAAAGTCATCAAGAATAAACAAGACTACATAGGCTACAGCCATAAAATTCAAAATATAAATTTCCTTAGCCATAAAAATATATTAAACATGGCGTTTTAATCAAAATCATTAGAGCCATTTTTGAGAAAGTCAAAGTTTTCGATAGTTTCCATGTAAAGGTTAGTTTAGGATGGCGGAATTTTCTTCTAAATCTTCGTGTCGCATCCTTGAAAGATATTAAACTTAAATACCAACTTTGGTGTTTAACCCACTTTTCATTTTTGAGTTATACTGTTCATAGGCATATACACACACAGAAAGAGAGAGGGAGAGAGAAACACTCGCGGACCTTCTTCTAAAATTGCTCTTTATGGTTTCAGGAGGCCTCAAAACATATTTCCTGTGAAATCTCGACATCGAAATTTCGTGTCAAATACAGTGCTTCCCCGGCTTATTCTACGTAGTAGAGAAAGTAAAAGGGTCTGATTTGAAACATTCATACGACATTCTCTATCTTATTTACTGGCAAATCTACTCCTCAGATTCTACATATAAAAGCTTACTTTTCTGACTCCTGTTGATTATAGAATATTCTCGGAATGCTTTTAAATTCGTAACATTATGGCAACACACTTTTCGACTGTTCTAATAAAAATTGACATTTAGTTGATAATATTGCATCTCAATTGACACTATGTATCTACTCTTTGCACAACTGCATGATAAACAGAGCAATCACCGCATAGCACTTCAAAGTGAATGCCTAATGTACAGACAGCAGCGAATACTTTGAAAGTGCTTAATGGACAATTAACTTTTATTTAAATTACACAACTTAATAGAAGTCTATTTAATTTTCCCCTTAAGTATATGTCCAAGCATATTTAAGGTTCTGCGGTTCATACAAAGTTTTATTGCAATAAACATGTGTTAAAAGAGTGGGTGAGTGAGTGAATGGGTGGGTGAATTGAGTGAGTGAGTGAGACAAGTTGAGTGAGTGAATGTGAGTAGAGTTCAAGGGCCCATCGACAACTAGATCATTTGGGCCCAGCCCGAGTATTAAAAGACCATCTGCAAAACATTCAAGATATGTATATTAATGCAATTCATCACATTTATATAACAAACATTTTAAATAGTGTTATAATATCCAACTTGAGAAAAGAAGAAAACCATTTTCCTCCAAGTAAACACGGTATGGAGTGAGAGATTTCCTTAAATGTTTGCCTTGTAGCCTTGACAGAATACTCAACTGCTATGAAACCGACAACCGTGGGAAAGACTCGGGGTAAGAGGATACAGTAGAGGCCCATTATCCGAGGTAAAGTGGACCGACAGTACCTCGGATAATCGAAAACTCGGATAACACTGACTGTCAAAAATCAAAAGAGAAACGTATTGCAAAACGGTGAAATGAATGAATACGTGATCAAAGATGTGAAGAAAAGGTGTATACTGTATCATCAAATGAAGAAATGGCCTGCATACAAACAAAATAAAATAAAAATACAAAGTAAAGCTATATTCCTTTCCACTTCATTGTTATCCTGTTCACCTGAGAGCATATACTGATTATTCAATGAAAATTCTGTTCTTGGAGTTATCCCGAACATTTTTAGTTGTTTTTCACATATTATGTGATTACAAAACTAGTTGTGTTTTATGGTGCCTTATAAATGTGAGTTAAATCTTCAGAACCGCTGGAGTATCAAACTCACCTTTCTTTTGAGACATTTTTTTAAAGCATTACGACGCAGTCAGGACTCACTTTCATAAACTTTGATATCGAAATACCTTGTACATTTTTTAATGTTCGTCGTAATACTGAGTGCGGGCTTTGGAGGATATGCTTTAATTACATACAGCTTTTCAGAGAAATTTGAATGTTTTGGAGGTTCTTACGTTGAGTTTGTCAATCACACAACAGTTTTTGATTTTCGTTACAACGGCATGGAAACGTAATTATTGTGTTTACGCTCTAGCTCTGATTCGCATTGTAAGTCATGGATGCAACTGCCTCTCTTGTATACTTTCGCCCGGAATCCGCGCAGATCTGAACCTACAATTTACTTTAATAGTAAGTACTCAAGAGTCCAAACCATGCTCAAATGTCCGCAATTGAAGAGCACACATACAAGAAGCAAAACAAATTTCGAAATACTCCCTATTCACGACTTTAAATGCAATAATGTGAGCACGATCCTTAACATGAGATGTGGTCTGGCCCGGTATATACCTTGGATCAGGCGCGGAACTATAGCCTCCTCTGACGGCAGATGACGTTGACCCATGGTGTTTTTTCGGAACATACTGCTGCAGAGCGGCGTGAATTCAAATCATGTTCCGGAAAGCCGGATTTTTAATGACATTGAAACGATTATGTACACAAAATTATAATGAACACCAATTTGGCAATCAGTTTGAGGAAAATTACGGGATATTTAATGCATCTCCCATATCCATTGACGCTACGCTCCTAGAGGTCGCGAGTTCGAATCTCGCTTAGGGTAAGTTATCCGGGTAAGGTTTTCTCCGAGGTTTTCCCTTATCCTGAGAAGACGAATGCCGAGTAACTTAAAGCTCCATGGACCTCGGGCTCACTTGAGCATCATTTCGCCCATTTCATTCATTCACCGTCCGATATGACAATGTTGGAGGACGTTAAAAAAAAAAAAAAAAACTACGCCCCTGATTGGAATGCGAACTGATGTGTGTGCAAACCAATCGTCTCTCTTATGATCTGATTGACGTCACCTTGTCGTTCTAGCCTACCTCCTTCGTTTTGTGCATGAAACATTCCCCATTCATTCATTAGCTTATCATACATTAGAAAGCTTTGTTTTCGAGCCCAATGAATGCGTCATAGCTCGATGAGAAGTAGGTGGTGGCAAATCCGCCCTCCCTCTTTCACATAAAGTTGGGCGTCACTGATGTAGATAATGGCAAACATGGAAAAAAATCATAAATGAAAGGCACAATGAATTGATTATATTACGGAACTATACATTTAACATCCAAAAATACGTTGGTTACTTCGGTTACTATCCTTGGCCGTCCGAAGTCTGTGTAAAGTGTGACGGAAAATCGTGCGGTTAAGCCATGGAGGGAATCGGACTACACTTTGGAAAAGGTAGAGTGAGACTGAAAAATTCAATGCTATCATGCCATGACCGGGATTTTAACCACGGACCTACCGGTTACCGTCCGGCTGCTCTAAGCACTAAGCTATTATAGTCAACATGCCGATACATTAAATTCTCCAACTCATTCGCATTTTTTCCGGTAAACCACACAAGGATATTTCAATGTATATAACACACTTTAATGACCACAATATTATAAATACTTGGCTTCTAGTTTAACAACTATAAGGTCAATCAATGTAATTAAAGTAGGAAGAAAACTCAAATGTTCGAAAATATTCCATATAAAGCGAAGTTCACGGTGGCGGATTCTCTTGGAAATCTTCGTGCCGCAGCCTTGGAAGAGCTGGACTTAACTACCAAGTATGCAATTTAGCTGACGTTTCGGTTTTGACCTGTGCTGTTTACAGCCACACATGGAGCTTTTCCTAAAAATAGTTTTCTTTTTTATTTGGGGACCTGAAAACGTATATTTCCACTGAAATATCTGTACTGAACTATTGGGTGGAATGCAATACCTTCTCTACGTACAATGTACGTGGTAGAGAAAGTAAAAGAGCTTGCTGGGTTTAGATACTTCAAGAAATGTTCTTGTGTACTTAGTTAAATCAAAATACCAAAATGATTAGGATTACTTGACTGTCAAAGCATTTGTAGTCTAAAAAACCTTCATGGAGAAAGTAGTTTTCAAATGTATACCAAATGTTGCTCCTCGAACGGTTTTTCATTGTAACTGCAAATATTTCAATGCACTGGTTTTAATTGACTAGATGCTTTCTTTTATAAAGAAATGCTTACATAAATCTAATTATCACCAATTCAGAAGGCTAAAATCACAAAAACGGACACATACACTGTGATTTTATTGACATATATTTCTACAAATAAGCATAATCTTATAAGAATAAATAAAAAATATATATTTACATTACTGGAGGCTAACTGTTCAAATTTACTTTTATAGACAATGCTACTGATGCCTTGCTATAGCTTTTCCATTTTATGAATGCTTAGCCTTAAAGCATGCACTTTTGCAGCTGGCTATAATAATGGAATTGAGTTTAATGGATACATATTTGTGTTAACCAAATTCAAACCTAACAATCACTGAAATGGAAGCATTGTATTTACAAATTTACAGTTTTTGTGATGGCAACTTACAATATTTGGGTATAACTTTATTCATTTTTTACAATATATATAATATAAAAGATTCTTCCATTCAAAATAGTGAATATTAAAAGCCAGCTTCCGATAGAATCTGCATATCAATAGATTTACTGCTTCTATAATTTTATGAGATTACTTCAGAGAAGAAAAGCACCTTTATGCACATTTCATTCTATTATAGCAAAATTCATTTTTAGTTCATTTTGGACTTCTGACAAAATAAATTATACAAGCAAGTTCATATGAGCTGCAGAAATTTTAATTGCATAATACGCTTTTTCTTTCTTACTGATAAAAAGATGTTGATTATACCATGTAAGCCATTCAAAATATGAACAAATCAGCACATCTATAGCAAGTAGAAACTTTTTTTTCCTCCAGAAGGCTAATATGCAACATAAATCTCTTTTAATAAGTTATTCACTTTGTATATCACGTTTCATCTCTTTCTTGATTAATAATCTTTTACTTGAATCATCCTTTAGTTCCAATTCTACTTGATAAACATTCCATTTAGTTTCTGGATTTTCTCTACTGGCCCAAAAGAACAGAGTTCCTTTGGCTTTTGGGCCCTTAACAGGAACTTCAAATTGTGCACTTACAGCATCGCAAGTATTTGTTTCTTTACCAAAGTCTATATTTCCTGCTTTAATCGGTTCACCTAACAAGTACACAGATGGCTGATGTGTTCTTAATATCTTCATGGCTTCTCTATGAAAGTCAGACTTTTTCAATCTGTCTTGTGTTTTCCAGTGTGCAAGAACACCAGTGCTAGCAACAATGACTGCTCCATAGGTTGCAACTTTTGCTAATGTTTTAGTGGAAACCATAGTAAATTTTGCACCTGCAGACAGAAAAGTTTAACAGTAAGTGCATGAAAAAAACAAGATATTTCAATGTAAAATTCACACAAAATATAACAAAATTGTATATAATTGCTCATTCCTCTCATTTACTGGATGAAAACATGTTCTCTGAAAATTGATTCGAAATGCTTTACTTCCTTATTTCAGCTCTTTTGTTAGCTTACACTGTGTGACTAGATTTAAGAAAGGAAAATAGTATACCATAAGGAAATTTCTCTTAGCCCATTAACATGTTTACATACATCATCCTACCACCACAATGAATTTCAGATGCACTTGGATATTCCTAGCAAGAGTGGTAATGTCTCAGTACCAGTAAAGCAATGAAATGTTTGCATGTTAATACAGTATGCAATACTGGGACTATAAAACACTAGCAGTAAAAATTACAAGCTGTCGCATATTGTACGGCAACCTTCCCTTGCTCCATTTGCAGTTACATTTTACACGGAGTTAAACAAGAACATGTACTTGTAATTTGACTTATGATGGTGTGGGATGCTATTACATGACAGCTCGTGTCATTCCACGAATAGTTTGTGCATCATACAATCTCAACAGTAAAGCTTGGGAGAGGAAAAACATTTAAGAAATAAATGATCATATATAAGAAGAGTGTGCTGTTATGTGATGACAGTTTATGGTGGGGACGCTGTGTTAGAGATATGCATTTGATCCCTATTATGGATAATCTGTAAACCCTTTCTCATATACTGCTTGAAATCTTAATCCAATTGGTAAACCAATTATTGAATCAATCAGATGTATTAAAACTGAGTCTTACCGTCATATCCGTGCATATTTTTGAAAACCTAGACATTCATGCCTATCACTATGAAGCAGGGAGCTTTTATCTTCATCTGTTGAACATATATAATTTAAAATCAATGCTGTGACTAAGCCATTGTCATTTTCTAGCAAACTAGTTTGATTCCGGCTGTTAAAATGGATCGACAACACTATTTCTAGACGTTTCTCGTCAAAATTAATGCAAATAAAGAAAATAAAATGTATCGTAAAGATTAGGTACTATCATTAGTAACAGGTTACGAGCACTGGGGACTTACTCAAAATACAACACAACAAACGTACAGAGTAAAATAAATCCTATTTAAATAGCTATTACGCCTATATATAATGGTACAACAGCTAAACGCAGTGGAGCTACAAAATCCTTTTTAAAATGTTACGATTTCCCTCCATAATAATTTTATCGCTTAAAATTAATATTTTAATGTACTTACATGTCTTCCTAACATTCACATCTTCACTTTAAATATTCTACTCTGACTAAGTTTTTCGACACTGTGTTTTGTAACAAGACTATCTGAATATACCGAGTCAAAATATACCAAAATATAACATGTGATCTTAACAAATTATCACTGCAGCTACGAAATAACAGACTGAGCATTGGCGTTTATCATGAAAGCATTTGAAAACCATAAAGCATTAATACCAATAATATGTATGATGCATACATACATGATGTCTGTATGATGACAGAGTTAATAATATGCTGTAGCTGCAGCTGCGTAAGTATTTACGTCGATATACCTATTCAGACATTGTATAGGTTAAGTAACGGAGAACCAATTCTTTTACATCAGCAATCGTAGGACTTCTAGGTAGAATAATTTTTCATCCCTGAGTAATGAAAGAAATATGCATTTACTCAGCTGTGGCCTTACCTAAACTATCAGTTGCAGAACTACTTACCTTCCTTCTTACCAAAAAAACATCTTCCTCCTCTCGTTATGCTTATTTGCTACAGAATACAGATGACGATCGCGGAAGCAATGTCACAATGACACCAACATTACATTATATCGATCGTAATTTCCTGCAATTAAATGTGTGTAAATCGTGTAAATAGATGCAATTAGTAATATTGACGCATATTAGAGGTCCTAATAAATGTTTCGTATAACATTGCTTTCAACTACATATATCGTAAATGTTTTATGGCGGAAATAGCAAGGTGACAGCGATTAAATTGATCTTTCAAATATTTTGGAAAGGAAATTCTTAGGCTCGCAAATTAAATTAAATGGATACCTCGTCTTAAAATCGCTGAAAGTTAAAGGTGCGACTCGTCAGGATGTATGCTCATTACAGCAACCATAATAAAATGTGACCATATTTTCTGAAGCTGAAAACGGGACACCTCTCAACTGATATTTTTTTTTAACTACCGGCAACCATTGCCCTTTAAGTTAACGCAATTAGAACATCTAAACCTTACCGTAAGATGGGGTTACCTTGTCGCAGATTTTGAGGTTTTTCCCTCTCCGGTTGCTGAACTTATAATGAAACCCAAAATAGATTGTTGCACAATATTTATACATCCTTCCTCTATGTAGTATTATAATCCGCGTATCTACTTATTTAATAGCGACAGACAAATTGTAGTTGGAAGTTGTCACAAAGTTGTCCGGCCAGGTGGGGTAACTTTGTGACACCGTTTTTTTTATTTTGAAAAGCTAGAAGAAAAATGATTGTCACAAACTTAAGCCATGAAAGGTTTATTGAAAACCTTGTACAAACTCTGGTAAACGACAGGCCATCTCCAATAGATTTTTGATCCATTATGCTTACCATGTATCCCTCTTGCTGATATGTCACCATGAACGTCGGCAGACTTTTTTCCAGGGGGGGGGGGGGGGGGCAAATGTTAGAATTTTGCAATCAGATAATATTAATTCATTATTTTGTTGTCAAAAGTTATAGTATTTGTTGCGGATAACCATATAAATTTGCGCTAAATAGAAATTGTTCTTTACCTAAAAATTAAAATAATAGTTTAATAGTCAGCACATTAAGTTCATTAATTTCCAAGCGGGGGCCGCGGCCCTCCCTTGCCCCCCTTCGCGACGCCCATGTATGTCACTTTCCCAGGGAAAAGTTTGCCCTCGAAAGTGACCACCACAAAATCCCCCACTTGGAAGCGTGAGCATCGGCAGACTTTTTTCCAGGGGAGGACCATATGTTGGAAGTTTGCAAACAGTTAATATTAATTCTTGTTTTGCCAAAATTTATATTTGTTGCAAATAACTGTATTAATTTGTCCCAATAAAAAGTGTTCTTTACATCAAAATTAAAATAATAGTTTAATAGTCAATAATTGATCACACATTAAGTTCAACAACTTCCAAGGGGGGGCGGAACCCCCTTGCCCCCTCCACCCTTTGTGACACCCATGCTTGGAAGATATTTAAAACGATTTTGTCGAACACATTGTTGGTATGTGAGAGCACTGACGATGGAGCACCGTCTATTTCTGATGCATTTGAATCCTCTCATGCCATTCCATGTTCTCATCAGATTGGCAAAGAGAAAATGTGTCACTGCTGTTGTCTGTCTCTTCATCTTAAATTTCTATATGGGAAGACTTCTTACAATAGTTTGAAGATTGCAATCTTCTCTTTCCTCCCAGTGGATTTCGTTATTTCTTCACTGTTCCTGGCTTCTTGTACCAATGCTTCTTCGTTAGCACCAATTGCACCACTTCGTTTAGGCTATCCACCGTGTAATTATTGTAGGGAAGTGCACCTAGCTGATGCTTGTACGTCCCAATAACACTTCTTCACTTTTTCCACTGCAAACCAGATAAAAAAGATGTAATTTTTAAATAACAACCTATCCATATTTTGGTTATATTCTCATATCTCACGTAAACGTCTTTCAAAAAATATTATATTGTTTCACAGACTAACCAACATACTAAGTATAAAAAATAAATACCTGTCTTCCTTTCATAGAAGTTTGAAAAGTGTTGTAATTAATTTAATTTAAAAGGTGAGTCAATTAATAACACTGAACAACACTTACAAGATAATTTTCCGGAATGCATTTCGAAGGTTAACTTTCCTCCATTATCAACCAGACAATAACTGGGTTTCCATGGTGTTTCATGGTGCGGATGGCGATGCTTCATCTGATGTTTCTTCTGGTAACGATTCAATGAATTTGCTGAAAATATCTTTCTGAGGAATGTCGAAATTAAATACTCAGTTTCTATTTTTTAAAATGAAGATTTGTTCCCATGTGGACAGTTCTTGTTTTCCGGTTATGTGTTTCAGAAGTTTCGGTTCTAGCTTTATGTCATGATTTTTTGTCCAAAAGTGAAATGCAACTGCTGATTTTTCTAATTGTTCACTCTTGATGTTCCTAACGTGTTCCTTGGATCTAATTTCTAAATTTCTTTTGGTTTTTCCTATGTATATTTCATTACAATCACTGCATTCAATTTGGTATATACCAGACTTTTTGTTAGGTGGAATAGCATCTTTGATGTTTGAAAGTAGTAGGTTTTTTATGGAGTAATGGTTTACTGGTGCTAGCTGAATGTTGTATTCCTTGAACACTTTTTTAAATTTATCAAAGGCCCATGGATGATATGTGAATTTTTTTAATGTCATTTTTGTTTTTGCTGCTGTGAGAGTTGTAGTTTCTTTTAATTATTTTTTCTTTTCTGCTCGTTTTACTTTTTTATCTACTAATTCTTTGGGGAAGCCATTTTTTGTGCTATTTCAATTATTGTCCACATGGGAACAAATCTTCGTTTTAAAAGATAGAAACAGAGTATTTAATTTCAACATTCCTCAGAAAGATATTTTCAGCAAGTTCATTGAACCATTACCAGAAGAAACATCAGACAAAGCATCGCCATCCACTCCATGAAACACCATGGAAACCCAGTTATTGTCCGGTTGATAATGAAGGAAAGTTAACCTTCTAAACACGTTCTGGAAAATTATGTTGTAAGTGTTGTTCAGTGTTATTAATTGACTCACCTTTTAAATTAAAATAAATACCTGTATTGGTTGGTTCTGTGAGGTCCTATACTTCAACAGACAGAGCTCAAGTGAAAAACATGAAAACAGGTCCCAACAAATCAGTGAGTAGTAGAACCTAATATGCCCTAGCAGCTGCTGGCTCCAGCACATACATGGCAAGGTATATACGGCAAGATTCTGATGCAAACTTTAGCTTTCCTGGACTCATGGTTGTAGTGCAAGATTAAAATCCAAAAAATGTGTCCATGTCACAAAGTAACCCCTACAGTCACAAAGAAACCCCACCTTACAGTATTTATCTATTTATTATTAGCAAACAAAATATAATTATCAGCGTATTCAACATACAATTACATTATGACAAAGGCAAGCTACTACAATACTAAAATAATATGTACATGTAACATTAGTTAACATTTACTATAAACACCAACACCAAAAAAATTTTATATAATTCATAAAACTGTTTGTTACTGGACATATTTTTCTGAACAATGAATTTTCTTCACAAGTTTCTCTTTTGCTTCAAGTAATTAAAAAACTCAACAATTTGAAATTTATTTTGGTAAGCAACATTGCTTTCAGTGTTTCAACTTTCAATTGCGTTTTTTTCCTGATGTCCATATTTTTTCTCTATGTGTTGCATGTCCTTGCCATATTTTAAGATATTTTTCTTGCAAAGCAGCCGTGAACACACTTTCTTTTTGGTATCTTGAATCTCTCACAGAACTGCTGAAACAATACACACCACACTCCATCTGTCACTGAAAGAATGGAATCGAATTGTCAAAGTGAAGCACGGGAAAAAAAATTAAAGGAGTGTGGCCATTAGATTATTTGTTTTTCGTAACAAAATGGAACAAAGAGGCATCCTGACAAAATCTATCAGGACAGCAAAACCGCAGGTTGAAAAGCGGTACTGTTCTGTTTGAAACAGGATATCTTATCACTTTGCATAGAAGATTAGGTACGCTGACCACTCTTAGATAAATAATAATGGTTAAACCCCTTGGTTCAAGTAATGCTTCATTGTACAGAAAATATATATTATGTAATAAAAATCAGACTTAATATAGAAATACATATATGGGCATCAAAAAGAGGGAGGAGCAAGAGGGGCCACAGCCTCCCTTGTAAATTACCTAGTAAATATAATGTGCAGTCAATTTCTATTAGAGTATTGTTTTAATTTTGATGCAAAGAGCAATTTTTCCTCAGGATACTCTTACAAAAGAGACACTCAATTGTTTCATTTCACGTGTTATAAATGAGTTTGCAGTGATGTTATTCACATTTTTTTGTAAATAGGGAATGCAATATTTTTAATTTGTAACTACATACTTTTACTAATTATTCTCGTCAACAAGAATGTCATACCAACAGTTACAGATATTTAATTTATTGTCATCAACAGTGGTTCTGCCCCACAATGATAGTTTTTATTTTTGTATTGATTTTTATTTTTGTGCAAAATTTTGCAGTTGAAGTCCATGAGCATTCTTGCCGACAGAAACTGAAAGCAGAAAACAGTAATATAATTACGTAATTAAATCAATAATGTTTGTTATTACAAATTAATATGGCATCTGCAATAAAAACTATAACTCATCTTTTGCAGTTTTTGACAACAGAATAATGAATTAATATTGTTAGATGACAAAGTTTCAATATGTGGCCCCCTCCTGAAAAAAGGTCTGCCGACGCCATGTATGGGTACATATATTCAAAATGAAGACTCTCCCTACTGTTTGGTGAATATGGCAACTCAGAACACACACTACCCCACTTACCTTGTATAGGATGCAATTTTTATCAGAAAGAAAACAAAGAATTACTGCGTTCATTATAGAATATAGGTAAGTTTAAGGCAATGTATCTGTGAAATTTGGTGAAAATTGCCAAAAATTTTGATTTTTTACTTTTTGCAGTTTTTATTATGCTTATACTTTAAACTTTAATGTAAACTTTAGTTTTCTCAATATCAACCAGTTTTAAAGCTCCAAGAGGGCATTTAAATGTCCTTGTGTGGATGAGTGTTCCTCGCTAAACTCCGTTGCTACAGTTTTGAAATGCTTTTTTCGTTTTCACTGGCTTTGATTATGATCTCTTTCAGGGAATTCTGCTTCAGAAAGGTTGTGAGTTGGCTGTGCTGAAATGAATTTGATATATTGAACTGAAATGCTGTGAATCTGACACACGTTTTGCTGACAAGCAAGGAAGTGCCGTCAGTGTTCTGTAATTCTGTAATCTTGCCAGGTTATTTCAGTGTTCCAGTTATATATTAGGCAATGTTTAGGTAGTTAATAGGTTTTAATTTATATACTAGTCTATAGTAAAGCCATAACAAGCAGATATTTTATGAATTTTATGTTGTTATTGTTAGCTAATGCTGGATTTCTGACAATGAAGTCATTAATCCTCTTGCTCTCCAATATTTTTCACTGATGGATGGGGTACTAGAAGTGGCCAGGCATATTTGAAGGTGGTCTCGATCCATTTCCTCTTGCAGATCACATAGAGGACAGAGTGGTGAAGAATATATCCCAATTCTGTTTAAATGTTTTGCCAGACAATCATGTCCTGTAATCAACCTGAAGGTTGCAACTGCTGTTTTTCGAGGATACTCAGGAATTACTGTTTGAATGTTTGGTAGTTCCCATCTTTTATTTTTTGATTTTTCATAGTAATATTTTTCAATAATTTTTTTGAATTCAGAGTTGACTAATCTTTTAGCTGCATAAAATGGTAGGTTAACTATTGATTTCTGCACATTGCCGGTACCCTTTTTTGCAAGAAAATCAGCTTTCTCATTACCACTCAGTCCACAGTGAGCCGGTATCCATTGGAAGACTAGGTGTTTTTGAAGTGCTGTTAGATGGATAAGGATATTCCAACATTCTATAATTGTTTGGTTTTTTGGTAACAACTTGGAAGTAATTGCTATAATTGCCGCCCTGGAATCTGAGAGAATAACTGCTTGCTGAAAATGTGAAATTCTGTACAAAAGATTTTGTAGGGCCATTCGAATTGCCTCAATTTCTCCATCAAAGTTTGTAGTTCCATAACTTAAAGATTTGTAATAGGAAAAGAGGTGACATGTGACTCCAGCACCTGCTCCATCTTGGTTTGATATTAGTGATCCATCAATGAATTTTATGTATAAATTGGTAAAAGAGCATAGTGTAGGGGTTAGTTAAAAATAATAAATTTCCTAATTTTGTGAACAATGCGAAGGTAAAAGGGAAGTTTTCATATTAAGAAACAATCAAGCAAACTTCTCATAAAGTTCTGCTGAGGCCAAGAAGAAAGCAATAGAGGGTGCCACATATGGTGTTGGGAAATTTTAAGTTGTTAAAGTACAAAAACATACTGTTAAACTTTCAAAATTCATTTTTCTTAGTTCTTTTTTTTTCTCAGCATTTTTCACTATTCAAAATGCTCCTTGAACCCTACTTTAACTCCTTGGGTGGAGTGGTTTGTAAATAATTTCATGCATGTAAACTGTAAAAGCCTAGCAGATGAGGTAGATGCATAGATACTTTGCAGTAGTATCTATGATACTGTTGCTCCCATTTTTAAAACTTTTTGGAAATACCATACACCTTGTAATCACTGGGCATATGGGTAAGCCTTAGGGTGATTAATTTTGTTAATGAGAGAGTTGTAGTCCAATTTGTAAACTGTTAAACGAGTGCTTGATCATTGCAAAAGCCCAATAAAGGATCAAAAGAATCCTTCTGACACCAATATTCAATTAGATGGGAAAGATAGAGTATATGAGATACTGATTCCCTTACTTCACATTTTGGAAGCATTCTGTAATGAAATCCATTTAGAAATTTCTAAGGTTAAATTCAGATACTTAAAATATTTTTAAAATTCTGTAAAGCATATCAGAATAGATAAGTTGCATAAAAACCTTGAAACTCCAGTAATATTTGCTATAGTTTTAACCCTTAACTGGTGATGTGGTGACTGGTAACATTTTTATTTATGTTGCTCCAGAATTAACATTTATTGGTTTTTCAAGATTCCAAGCCTTTTATTTAATCAAGGCATCATTGAACATTATCTTGATATATGGCAAGTTTATCAATTATATTATTTTAAACAATAAAAAATAAGGATCCCTCTTGTGTAAATAATTAGAAAATAAAACGTTTACTTGACATTTTCTGCTCCCTTGAGATTTTTATTTTTATTATGCGGTTTATTGAATAAGCTTTTATGATGCACGTTACCAAAACATTTTATTGATTTTTAAACAAAGGAAAAACAAAAGATAGCAACATAGAATATCAACTTCATTAGAATGTTTCTGGATTTCTCCACTAGTGACCGCATGCGGTTTATTGAATAACCTTTTCTGATGGGTGTTACCAAAATGTTTTATTGATTTTTAAACAAAGGAAAAACAAAAGATAGCAACATAGAATATCAACTTCACTAGAATGTTTCTGGATTTCTCCACTAGTGACCACCACAAGATTAACAAAAACCAGATATTTTCAGATTTAGCAACATATGACAATTATAAAAAAATGTTAAGTGTGGTGCTGTTTTTATGTATTACGAAGTTGATGTTGATGATGAGCTTTTGACTCTTTCGTAATCTCGGGTCGTGGTACTGGAAGGAATGAACATACACTCGGATTTAACTTTGGTGAAATATTTTATTCGCACCTTCTTGTTCACAGTATTTAAATCGTATTACAGTAGTAAGTCTTTTATTTCAGTTGATCGACTTCCCTAGCATCGCCAGGATTTAATGTCTGAAAATTTAGCGATATTTCACTAAAAGTGTTTTCTATCACTTTACACTTCGTCTATTTTACGTCCTTTTATTTAATTGCGCACTTCGTATTAACTAACTTACTAAAGTTAGCTAATGTCTTACTTATTTTACACAAATTAACAGTCTTTAAACACTTAGTAAATTTACTTTCACTATTTTATGACGGGCACACATAAAAATACGTCCATCTACCCCAAACACATAGACGCTAATCCTAATTCTTTTAGTTGCGAGTCTATGATTCCGACTGCCATGTATACATCCGTGTATGTGTTCATCAAATAGTTCCCGCATTGTTAGGGAAGCGATCCTTAGCCATTTTACCTTCGCTTTCAATATTAAACGCATATAATTCTTTTATTTATACATATATATATTAAAATTAAATATGGAAATATTTATGATGTCTTTAAACAAACTTAATTGTTTGTAACGATGAACATTAGTAACACGTTTTCGTCATTTAACCAACTCATACCAACATCAAAAACAAATTACACTCTTAACAAATATTCACATAAACGATTTTCTTTTGGGGTCTTTTAATATTCTGTCTCAAGTGTTTATATTTCAACCAATGTGTTCAAAACATGCATGCCTTTCCTATTGTGCCTTCTTACCACAGTTTTTACAGGATTTTCAATGTCTTTGTTGTTTGTCTTTGTGATTTAGTAGCTACTGTGGCTCAGAGAGTGAATATATCTTCTTCAGACTCCTTTTTGCACATTTATGGGTTCTAAAATATAATAGTCTTTCCTGACTTCAGTTTCTGTTGATCTGTGGCATTTTCATCTACAGTACAAGAGTTTTCAACAGAATCATGTTCATGGTTTCTCTGTATCATATTCACTTTCAATTGCAATTTGCTATCGTTACTCTCATCATCACTGGTATCTTCATTCAATCTTTCAAGCACTTGAATTTCAAAATCAGGGTCTCTGAGCGTCACTCTGCTGGATGGAACAACACAATTCGCCATTGTAAACAAAGTTGCTCCTGACAGAAAAAAATCACGCAACTGGTCATGTGATGTCTGTCAGATGTTCATATTCTCTTGGACACTAAACAACCAAGGGCTATTCACCGAAACTTACTGGAATATCTAGAGTAAGCAAAGATAAGAAGGTATTGTAAGCACCAGAATCAACTTTTCATATACAATGCAGGATAGCATTTCTTAACTTGTGCAATGCCTGAGAGACATCACGTTACCAGTTGAGGATTAATCAAATTAAATCTATAACAAAAATACTTAGTTTAAAGTCAGCTGCATGTATGAACTTCTGCTGGACAAATCTACTATGGAGACTGAAGCTAGTCTGTAAAAGAGCAGGTGTTTACCCTAAATTGTGCATCCCAATGTTGAAAGCACTTATAAAGCTGCCTGTAATTTGCAAGTCTTAAGCATAAACCCTTGTAAGGATTGTATAAGAGTTTTTTTCCTATTTTGTTTCTATTTCTTAATTCCTCCATTCAGAGTTTTTATTAAGGATACACTGTATTGAAAATATGCAGTAATTATGTAATACTAAAGCAGAAGCAACATTCAGATATTTTGCTGTGATAAATAGTTCTTGCAATGGAAAGAAAAAAAAATTGCAAACTTTCAAGCATGCTCATCAAACGAGACTTTTATGTTCAATAAAGAATATGTCAAAGGCACTAAAGAAGAAAATTTGACTCAAACTGTATATTTTCAAGAGTTTTGTAATTTCCCCATTTTGTTTATATATTTTATAATTCATCAAAGTTCTAAGGCTTTCACGGCCGGTGTCAATACTAGATGCAATATTAACCGGGCTTGTGGGCCGTGGTCTATTGAGTTCCTTCTTCTTCCCAAACGTTTCGTCTGCGACTACGGCAGACATCTTCAGTGGCGGCGAGGTCGAAGTTTCCTAGTGGAGATCTCAGCACCAACTGCGCTGGTCACCACCAGAGGTGCGGTATTTATGTCGGCGGCTGGAGGGGAAGTACGTTGTGATAGGTCCGGGTGGCCAGTGGGCTGGACTTGTACCAGTGGAGTACTACAAGGAGCTGGCGCATGATTGGCTGGAGAGGGGTTCTGGATTTTTGTTTTTGTTAACGCTGTTTGCCATATTCTGTTGAGTTTAAGTCCTTCTTCTTTGCGATTTATATTATTTTTGTGCTTGTGTATTTCAATGGCTTCACGGAATAAGCGAGAATAGTAGTGGGATGTAGATGCCAGAATATCTGTGTTACCATATTGGATGATGTGTTCCCCTTCTTCGAGTATGGCATGTTCAGCAATTGCTGATTTTTCAGTTTGACCCAAGCGACAATTTCTTCTGTGTTCTTCAATGCGGGTTTTATACTACGTTGTGTGGTTCCGATGTACACCTTGCCACACGAACAAGGTATTCTATATACTCCTGCGGTGGATAGAGGATCCCTGGGGTCTTTGGCGGAACGGAGTATGTTACAAATCTGTTTAGTGGGCTTGTAGACGGTGTCAATGTTTTATAATTTTCCAGTTATGCAAAATTATTGAAAACTCAATTAGACTGAAGGGGACTTCACAGGTCATAGAAAATTCAGGATACCTGTACATATTGTTTATGCAAGCATGTTAAACATATGGTGTTTGAATCAAAATCATTAAGCCATTTTTGAGAAGATGAAAACAATAAATTTTCTGTGTGAAGGTGGTTAGGTGCAAGGGCTTTTGCCTGATAAGCTCAAACAGTGTTAGATTCAAGTATGAAATTTGGTACAAGTATTTTTTAATGAGTCATTGTAACATTAAAACACCATTTACTAAATTTTTTTAATGGGACGTGTTTCAGAATCAAATTTTGTAAGTGATTTAATTTAAAAGGTGAGTTAATTAATAACACTGAACAACACTTACAACATATTTTTCCAGGACACGTTTCGAAGGTTAACTTTCCTCCATTATCAACCGGACAATAACTGGGTTTCCATGGTGTTTCATGGTGCAGATGGTGATGCTTCTTCTGGTGTTTCTTCTGGTGGAGGTTCAATGAACTTAATGAAAATGTCTCTCTGAGGAATGTCGAAATTAAATACTCAGTTTCTATTTTTTAAAATAAAGATTTGTTCCCATGTGGACAGTTCTTGTTTTCTGGTTATGTGTTTGAGAAGTTTGGGTTCTAGCTTTATGTCATGATTTTTTGTCCAAAAGTGAAATACAACCACTGATTTTTCTAATTGTTTACTCTTAATGTTTCTAACGTGTTCCTTGGATCTAATTTCTAAATTTCTTTTGGTTATTCCTATGTATATTTCATTACAATCACTGCATTCAATTTGTATATGCCAAATTTTTTGTTAGGTGGAATAGCATCTTTGATGTTTGAAAGTAGTAGGCTTTTTATGGAGTAATGGTTTACTGCTGCTAGTTGAATGTTTTAAGTGTTACCACTGACTCATTACAAAAAAAAAAAAAAATATGTATTAAATGACATCACTGTAAATTTCTTCCATATTTAAATGCATATTTGAATGAAATTTGGTATTTATCTGAATGTTCATTTTTGAGTCCCCCCATTCTCTCTCTCTGTCTGTCTGCATCTCTCTCTCTTTCTCTCTCACACACATACATGCACTTTTTCTAAAGTGATTTCCTTTTAATGAGGGAAGGGATTTCAGTGGTCCAAAAAGTGTGATTAGGGACAGGTTTTCTTGATAATCTTTGCTTGGCAAACAATAGTGAACTGAGTATGAAATTTGGCATGTAACTAACTTTTAATTTTTGAGTTATATATTATCTGTTTCTTTCTCTCTCTTTAAAACCTTGCATTGTGTATGCATGACTGATTTTAAAATCTTTGCTTCCTAAATTGCTAAGTTTGGTGGTAAAACAATCAGTGTGTGTGCAAATCAAATGAACAAAGTGTGAACTCTACCACTACAACAAGTGCGAAAAAAGGAAATGCTCACTAAATGAACTCATAAAAGAAAACAGATGGACAAATTCATTAAATGCTCATTTGAGTGCAACTTTCACTCATCATCATCATCATCATTGTCATTGTCATCGTCATCATTGTCATCGTCATTGTGATCGTCATCATCATAATCATCATCATCATCATCATCATCATCATTATTAATTGCTAAGTTTACAATAGATGCTGATGTTTGTAGCTTCCCTCTTTAACTAGGCACTAAATGAGGAAAACATTTTAAGTACTACAGTTAAGCTTTTTAGAACATTTCTCAGAGATAAAAGATTTATTTGACAATTTATTAACATTGGCATTAAAGTCTGTCGAAAATGATGGAGATATGGCATATTTCTGTTCCCTGTAGCTACTTAGATGTTTTGAGCTGTGCAACCTCTGCCTATATACCTGACATGTTTCAGCAGAGTAAATAAACAGATTTCTTCATCTCTTCATACTATTTGAACAGATGTGATGCCATTGAGACACACCTCTCTAAATGTTTGTTTATGTGTGTTCGTTATGCTACATTCAGGAATCTAAATATAGGTTCATACAGCTTAATGAGGATATAATAAAACTGAAATCATCACTTAACATGGCTAATCTTCAGCATAATACTACTTATCTAATCATCTAATTCTGTATACTCTGTTTGCATTATATTATTAATGCTTATTTAATATATACTTACTACATTGTTAAAGCCATACCTCCATAAGCATTAAAGCATATCACTTGGGATATTTTCTAATAAATTCAAACTAACAAATGTTCCTAAACATAAAAAAAGATTAAGTAAATGTTGTCTATAATTATGAGCTTATGCTATCCAGTCTAGTTTTTCTAAATTATGCCAAACAGAATTGCTCCTTTCCTGTAAAAGTATGCATTTAGTCTAGTATATATAAAACATTTAAACAGAATTGGGATATATTCTTCACCACTCTGTCCTCTATGTGATCTGCAAGAGGAAATGGATCGAGACCACCTTCAAATATGCCCGGCCACTTCTAGTGCCAAATCCATCAGTGAAAAATATTGGAGAGCAAGAGGATTAATGACTTCATTGTCAGAAATCCAGCATTAGCTAACAACAACATATATAAATGGATGTTTATATGCTTGTAGTCTATGTGCTCCTAAACTACTTGGCCCATCACTTCAATATTTGGTACACACACACGCACGCACACACACACACACACACACACACTTTTTTTTTTTTTTTTTTTTTTTTTTTTTTTTTTTTTTTTTTTTTTTTCCCATGCAAAAGGTTTGTATGTTATCCATTTTACTATACAATATGACATTCACATATCCTTCCCTACTCACCCTTCAAGAAATTATTTTATGACTGAACTTCAAATGTCAAGTGTTACATTCACATTGTTATCTCTACTCACTTTTCATTTAAGAAACATGATCTCATTTCTTTCTCTATTCACCCCTCAACATAGAATTCCTACAATTTTCTATGATTGAAATAGGAATGCAACACATTATACTTTCACCATTTTGTCTACTCACTTTCACAAAATGCTATTGCATTTGTTTCTCTATTCACCCATCAGCATACAATTCATACAAGTTTCTATCATTGAAATCTAGGTACAACACATTACATTCTCATTATTTTTTCTACACACTTTTCTTCTGTAAAACACAGTCATACTTCTTTCTCTACTCCGTCTTCTACAAGTAATTGATACAATTTTCCACGTGTTTAAAATTGCAATGCAATGCATTACATTCACATAGTTATCTTTACTCACGTTTCTTTTATGAAACACATTTCCTTCTCTACTCCCTCTTCTAGAGTCTTTTAGAAACAATTCATATAATTTTCCATATGTTTGAAATTAATATGCAATGCATTACATTCACACAATTATCTGTACTCACATTTCTTTTACAGAACACAATCACATTTCTTTCTCTGCTGCCTCTTCTACCAAGAACTCATACAATTTTCTATATGGTTGACTTAGAAATGCAATATCTTACATTGACCCAGTTTTCTCTACTTGTGTTTCTTCCTGTCGTATAATAGCCATAGAAATTCTGATACAATTTTAAATGTAGAGTTTTCCAGGACTGTAATTTTGGACCTTTACATTTTATAGTAAACATCAATGATCTGCCTCTCAATGTACTGCTGGCTGAGATGATATTGTATGTCAGTTATACCAACTTTATTCTCAAGAGTAATATTCTCAAGAGTAATATTCAGCATGATAAAATGATAATCCATAAATTAACTTGTGTTAAATTAAAAAGAAAAGGTCTTTCAGCATTATACATGCCAATGGAAATAATAAACTAGTGGGAGCAATAGGATAGTTTACAGTAGTGCAATAATACAATGTCTCTCAGGAGCAAACTTTTGCAGGATCACAATCAATAAATTCATGAACTGGAACAGTCATTTTAAGAATATTGCAAACAAGAATTAATAGGGCCTACTATGTAACACCTGTTTTAAAAACAAACACTAAAACACACAAACACTAAAACAAGCATACTTCTTCCATGTACATACAAGAATTTTGTAAAATACAATGTTTGGGAAGATCTGTCAGTTTCTTAATACCTTATAGGGACTTGCAAGGGACGAGGAATAAGTACTGACAAATGACAACCCTGCAACAAGAGGCAAGAGGCATGGCACGGTAATGAGGACAGAGAAAGGTGGGGGAAGGGGAAGGATAGATACACCTGACATAGAAAAGCCATGTTTTAATTTTCTTTAGATTTATCTCCAAATTTTTAATGCTTATTATGGAAAAGGTTGCAAATCTTGCTTGAAATAAGCAGCAATTATTGAGTTCAATAACTATGTGCTATAAGAAAAGTTTTAGCTTTGTCCTTAAAATCACAAAAATGTGTAAAGCCTTACAGTAAACATAATGCAATATTGTATCAAAAAATATAAAAGTTTAATCCTTCTACAAATTCTCCCTATATTTATAATTGAATTAGAATTTTATTTAAATAACTTGAAACATTATTATTTATTTATGCCAACAAACTTACTGTTGGTGTTTTTTTTTTAAACACACAAGCCGTGTGTGGGCAAAGTTTGAGAGGTAGAACTGGAACTTAAAAGTTCAATGCCACAACTGGGATTTGAACCACAGACCTTCCACTTACCGGGCGGACGCTCTAACCACTGAGCTATTGTGACAAACTGCCAGAATGGTTTGAGAATTTAATGCCATTCTGGCAGTTTGTCATAATAGCTCAGTGGTTAGAGCGTCTGCCCGGTAAGTGGAAGGTCTGTGGTTCAAATCCCAGTTGTGGCATTGTATTTTTAAGTTCCAGTTCTACCTCTCAAACTTGAAACATGTTTATCTATTGTGTTATATTATAATACAGCATCTGCTTTTGAATGAAAGGTTTTCTTCCAATACCTATGCAACAAACTGCCTTTCTTGAGTGGCATTAAAATTTAATTACAGAAACTGGCAAGTTCACAGTTTCTGTAGTTCATCAAACTGTGTTACCAGCTTGCCATAGACCAATAATCTGGCCACATGTAGTTTCAGATGTATGCAATGTGGTGTGAATCAAGCAACAGAGTAACAATTTAGTAAACTCAGAGATAATCAATACTTTCCTTTCATGTCATTGGTTATAACTAGGGCCCGGATTTTTAGGTTCTTAAAATTAACTTTTAGTTATTTTTGTATCTTAAAAAAGCTTTTTTTAGTTCTTTAACCTCCTGAAATAGTTTTTGTGTTATTATTGTTTATTAATTTTATTATTAATTGTCCTCTTTTTTATAGCAATGTTGCTAATATGTCCTATAGATCCTTTGTGCTGCTCAAGGTGCTATTTTTGGCGAGAGGGTACCTAGAAAATACATAAATAAAATTATAGTTTATACGCTATGTGCATTATAACAGGTGTTTAATCCTTACCTGCATTCCAGCATTCGAGAATAGGTCGTACAGGTTCTGCTGTATGGTATGTTTATCTGCACAGCACTTAGCTGCTTAATGCAATTTTATCTGTGCAGTATAGAAGATGTTAATATTTGTTCAAGTTTTTGTGTCTGTGGGCATGGTTTCTTTCGCTTTTGGCAGATTTAGCAAAATATTACTTTGCCATCTGTGGTGAAGTTCGGATCGTTACCTATCCACTGACGAATCAACCACCTTTGAGATGAGCTGACTTTAGGCATGACACTGGCTCCTTAAATTACCTGCCTAATCTAAGGAAAATTTACTTCTAACAATGTAGCAATTGTATGCATTAACAATACACAATAGCTGACTGAACATATGGTTACTGTTTCTAAACTTGAGTTTATGGTATGTTCTCCTAATGACCCCTTTCCCCTGGACAACAGTCCCCGCATTTCTTGCTTGCAAGAATACAGAGCTTGGTCCCACACAGCTAAATACAAGCCAGTTGCCTCTTGCATTGCTGTCATTACTCCTCTTAGTGAAAAGACGTGGCAAAGATGTAACAATCAAAGTCCATTCATAATTTCATAAACATTCTCTTTTCTCATTTTAAAATAAGGTTGTTTTTTCAATTTTAAAATAAATAGGAGATTTAGCCTCTTTTAGGTTTTAAAGTCTCATTTAGCCACTTTTAGGTTTTATAAGATTCAAGCATTTGTCTTCGATGATCATGAAACAGATAATTAAATTAAACCACTGCAGTTAACTATCAAGGAACAAAATAGCTGAAAAACTAAGAATCCGGGCCCTAGTTATAACTATGGCCAGCAGTAGCACAAATACTGCTGTCATTGAAGAGGGGTAAAGATAGGGAAATAAGGGAAAGCTACGAAGGCCTCATTAAATAATCATATACCCTTGCTCTTATTAAATTCACGTTCTGTATAATCTATGATTGCTTAAGGTGTAATTAATTGAGATCTAATAATAAAAAAAATACTGTTCATAATGCAGAAGAAAATAACAAAGTGGATGTTTTTTAACGAACATTCATTTATTGCATATAAACAACACTGTACATGAGCATACCACTAGAAATGGTTACAAAATACATTTACAGGCTGCTAACAACATCAATTAATGCATACATAGCTATTGTTCAATTACAAATAAAGGAAGCAATTTAAATCAAACCTGGTTCAGGAAAGATGTAAAAAGAATTTTTGATTGAGCAATCCTTTCACAGGTGTGCAAGAGATTTTTTTTAATATCATAGTCTAAAAAGTAATGTAATAAATATAAGTAATTATCATTATTGATTAGTGTTTAGGTATTCACTGTATACATCTAGTGCTCTTTTGTTTGTATTATATGTATATAATTCATTTCTTTTTTTTTTTCACTATTCTATTTATGTACTGTGTTTAACATCTTAGGCCATATCTG
This sequence comes from Tenodera sinensis, assembly GCA_030765045.1. Classification (NCBI taxonomy): domain Eukaryota; kingdom Metazoa; phylum Arthropoda; class Insecta; order Mantodea; family Mantidae; genus Tenodera; species Tenodera sinensis. Next base: position 144,006,304 of record CM060961.1, on the reverse strand, counting down.
GAGCCTTAATAACTTTGGAACAATTGCTCACCAGATTTTATATAATTACATGTTCTGTTCCTGTACATGTAGCTATAAGAAAAGCTAAAATGTGAACAAATTACACTAATAGGACCCATATTTCATATTTTGAGTTATAATACATATTAGCCATACCACATAGCCAGGGATGAAATGTAACTTTCAAACACACATCCAGTTTAATTCTCTAAATCCTAAAATTGAAATATTTCTACATCTCATAATTAAAAACACTTCTTATTGTACTATGCATAAAGGTAATGTTAAATGGATGTAGAATGGAATGGAATGTAGTAGAGATGGATGAACATTTTGCAAAATAAAAGCTACAGACATACAATGTCCGTGGATATGCAGGTATATTAGGAATGTACGCATAAAAGAATTTAATGAACGCAAACATTTAAACATCAATAAGCGTTATTGTTTCAAATGTTTCTTTTTTTTGGGGGGGGGGGGGGGGGGCGGAGGTAAAAACAACAGTGCTTCTTTACTATTAACAAAACATTATTTTTATCATTTTTAATGTCTGTGCAATCATAGATAACAGATGTTTCAGCACCTTCACTTGCAACTACTTTGTTTTGTGTGTATACAGCTGTTTTCTGGGAGAGATATAACTGCCTGAAATTGTCAACATCTCTAGATAGACAATCACTGCACATATATATATAGGAGAGATAGCAGATGCAAGGTAGTACTCTTGTCTTTTGTGCACAAGGTAAGTTATATGCATTACTGAACACTCATGTGGTCTGATTTTCACTAGATTGTCGCCCTTTCTTTTGTTTTTTAATTAAGATGCACTGCTTTGGAAAAAGGTAAAAAGGTCACTCTGAAGGTTTTGAGAATTAATGCAATAAAATTATAAAAATTTAGATGATCTTTGGATTTTTTAAACTATTCTTAATTGCCTTCTATACAACCTCTCATTCCTTTAAACCATTTTTCAAAGACTGAACACCATCTTTGGAGAGAGTACAAAGACATTCTTCATAAGCAACTACTGCAGTTTCAGGCAGTTTAAATTGTTGAACCGAATGCTTTCTTTTATTGTGAGGAATGAAAATATTCACATGAGACTAGATCTGGACCATATAATAGGTAGGATGAAAGAAATATTTGACTCCAAACTTCTGCAGAAATTGAGTTGTTTCTCATACAGCGTAGACAGAGGCCTTATCATAGTACGCAAAATTCTACACAGACCAGTCTTAGGATACATTGTTCTCATTTCATTGAAGACTTGTGGCAGACATTTTGTGGTGTACTATCTGGCAGTGAGTCTTTTTCCCTCAAGCATAATTGTCACAATATGCCACTAGCTACGAACAGAGATCATCTTCTTGCCAACGCTTCTTGCTTGTCTTACTTTAGTTGGGGATCCTCTCCTGGGAAGACCCAGATGATAGCTGTCGTTTGGTTTGCAGATCATATTGGTATACCCAGCTTTCATCATTGGTTACAATGTTAAATATGTTTTAAGATCTTCCCCATCAAATGTTTCTATTGTTTCCTGGCATTTTGCAGTGTGCCTGTTTCTGCTCATTTGTGGGGAGGTAAGGGATCCAACAACTACAGAGCTTTCTGATTTAAGTTTTTCTTTAAGGATTACCCTCACTGCTGCCAATCTAATTGTTGAACCTGATAATGTGTGCAACAATCATCTTTCCACCACATGCATTCTTCTTTCACCACATTTTCATCTGTTGTTGCTCAAGCTGGCCATCTTGTATGCTCTTCATCTTCAACAGAATCCATTCCTGTTCTAAACTCTGCAAACCATCAATAATGGTGGATTGCAAGTGACAAAGATCCCCAAATGAACAATACAGTCTTTTAAAACATTCTGTCTCCCTAAACTGACTTAAAAGTCTTAGAAAATCATAGCACAGAAATGCTCTCTCTTGAGCTCTGTCATAGCTTTTGACCTGGCAATACCTGGATGTACATACACAGCAGTGCTGATGCTATACATTGTTGGAGCATGCCCAGACTTGCATGGTTACAATCTAAGGCTTGGAAGTGAGGCGGAAAGTCGTTGTGTCCTCGTGGTTGGATCGCCATTTGAAGCTGAAGTCGTTGTTCGGTTCTCGTTGTCGCCCATTGATTTGGTTCTTTCCCGCTAGCTCAGCTTGAGATCTCTTTATTTTATCTCGGGTCTGCGTAGGTGTGTGATAGACAACCCAAGAAACCTTTGCATACTATTTATTGCATCTTAGATACATGCGGGAGCTATGCCGATCTGCTACACGCAGAAGAATCGCACTCACGTCTGCACTCCACAACGTGCAGTACTGGTCTGGGTAGTGACCAGACGCTTTCTCTCTTACCCACGCTAAGAAACCGTTCTCTCTCCAATTTTGAATGTCATGACGTCATCCAAGAAAGCCTCGTATCCAAAATGCTATTTCCTTTTCCCGCAATTTAGAAATGTCCCTTTCTATTATAACATGTTCTTTTATGAATTTCGAATATATAATTACCTTTTTAGGATTAAACGATGTTTACTTTATATTTTATTAAATATATCGCGCGACTTTTAAGGTTAGCAGACCTGACTTTCGAACGTGTATTTAAACTATGTAGTATGACGTCATGACTCGTTAATTTCAAACCAATAATGCGTTTATCCTACAAATTTAACGACTATTATTTACTCATATCTTGCTCACCTTACAACACTTCCTGCTCTATCATCTATTTATGTTATTACTTAACACTTATCGCAAATCTCACATCCGGCAATTAAATTAAAACGTGTCTTTATCAAGCCCATTCGATTGGAAATCTAAATTTCAGTATCAAATGCCCCCATTTATGTTATTTTATTATTTCATAATAAAATAATGTAAATGTCTTGCCCGAAAGAAAAAATTAAAAATTACTCCTGTATTTTGAATAATCGGCAACACTCCCATTATATACAATTTTCAATTACACTGTTTTTGAAATTGGTTATTAACACATTTTCTCATTAATCTTTTTAACATGACAAACAATTGTACACTTGACTAAACATTAATCCTTAAATACTAATTACAATATGTTATGGTTTCTTCTGTGAAGCTTTTATATAAAGGTTAAATTTCAAGAGTCTTTCTTTATACTTCCTTCTTTTAGTTCATGTTTGCTCACTTCGCTCTCACTATCACTTGCACTGTGAATTTTCACTTTTGTTATTGTAACACATATCTTTACTAGATCCTGTAAGCACTAAAATGTACATATATTTATATAAATCCATTACACTCTTCAGACAAGTTCTTTCTTTGTCTTGCTGTGATAACTATCTATACATCTAAATATTTTAACAAATGTTTTACAAAGTAAATACTCTGTTTTCTCTCTATGCGGAGATTAACATTTTAACAATCTTTCTGAAGCGGTTATTGTGAGCTCTATACAATGTATTCTTAAGCTCTTTGTAGTATATAGCAATTCACATTCTGCATTTTTCATGAATATGTAAGTACCTGACCAATATATGGTTTTTCAAGTAAGCTAACATTTAAATTTTATCTCAAAGCTGATTGGGCGCCAATATACAAATGACACTTCGAATTTTTTTTTTTTTTACATGAAATCAAGGTTCCAAGGTACCACACGGTTTCTTGCATGGTCGAAGGAGTTGTTTATGCCACCTTCCCAGACATTTTTCATTTTTAACATCTTTTAACTCATAGGTATGATAACCAAATTTGGATATAATTTCTGCAGGACCTTTATATAACAATTCCATCCTTTTGTTCCTACCTCGCAAGGCACTTGATAACTTATGGTCTTTAACTAGTACCCAATCGCCATCTTAGGTTCCCATTTATGTTTTCTACTCTTTTTCTTTAATTTTCGCTTCTCTGCCTTTTTCTTGATTCGTTCAAAAGCAATTTTCGCTCTTTCTTCTTCACTTAACTGAATGTCATTAATTTTCAGTGTTTTTGGTACCCCGATCAATATTGGTTCTGGTTCAATTCCTAACATTAATTTTATTGGTGCAAACCCAGTAGTTACATTAATGGTGTGATTGATAATCTTTTCTATCACTGGACAATATTTCACCCAATCCTTGTGATTATGATGTGTAAGTACATGTAAATAAATTCCTATATCTCGGAGGACACGTTCTGTTGGATTCCCTGATGGAAAGTAAGATAATTTAGTTTTCTCACGTCTAATGTCACCCTAATCTTTCATTGGCCTTATTTACAATACATAGGGGATTCACAAATTCTGAATTCGAAATCTCAATAACCTCATCTTCTAACATTGACTTTATAACTGCATCTACCTCTTCTCTTATTGTACTAGGGATAGCTCTCGCTTTATGTGTAAAAGGTTTGATGGGTATCATCTCAAACGAATGAGTATAAATATTACATTTACCAGGTTTCTCAGAGAATACTTCTTTATTTCGGATTAATATTTCTAACAGTTTATCCCTCTGTTGTTCATTTAGTTGATCAGCCTGAGTTACTTTTTTCCTCAACAATTCTTCTAAGTCTTCACTACTCTCCCTATCATAGTACCTAGTTGCATCAGAAAATCTCAAATTGTCTATGAAATCATTTTTATCCCATTCTACATTTTCTTTATTATCGACACTGTACTCTTTGACATTTACTTCAGTTAATTCCATAGCTCCTACTTTAACATATTCTACAAAGAATGTATCCCCTTGGATTTCTTCTTCCTCTTTTTCTCGTACAATAGTTTCTGAACTACTATCTTCCACAAAAGGCACTATAATGGTCTCATCTTCAACTTTCATTTCTAGAGTCATGTTTTTAAAATTCACCACAGCTTCCCAGGCATAAAGACAATCACAACCTATTATAATATCTGTCACAAGTCTTCCTACAATCAGAAATAAAATTCCTAGTACTCTCCCATTTATTTCAATATTTATCATTGCTTGAAATTTTACTCTCTCTTTTCGTTTTCCCACAGCTAGCGAGCAATATATCCCATTAACTGGTAAAGACATTACTTTAAAACCACTACTTTGTAAATTATCATAAAAATTTTGTGAGCATACTGTGCTATTTGATCCCGTATCTATAATTGCATTGTATTGTTTTCCATTTACTCCAATTTTGATTTTAGGTGGATCTCCTACTTTTTCGTTTTCGTCAATTCTATTTTTACATTCTCTTTTCTTTTGTATCATCATTTGCCTTCCAGGACTATTTATTTCCGAGTACTTATCACAATCATTACTAGGATACCCAGTTCTCACTGAAGGCGCGTTTGACCGGGTCTGGCGTTTCCCTGATTTTTAGGTATTGCTCCTGTACTATTTCCCGAATTGTTACTTCTGTTTTCCTGCATTAAATCGGGGTTACTTCCTACCATGTTTTTGACCGTGTTAATGGCCTCAACCATTTCTGCATTTTCGGGGGAATTTCGTCCATTAGAATACCTTTCTCCCTGTCTTGGTGACCTCGGTCTAAACTCATTATCTCCGTTTGTCCAATACCCATCATTTGAATTTCTACTATGTCCAAAATAACGTCCCCGTCTACCTCGATCAAATCTATTTGTATTCATATAATTCACCCTTATATTTCTTCCCCTTAGATTACCATTTCTATTTTGGTGATGCCCTTCCTGGTTATATCTACCTTGATTTTCCCACCGGAATGATTCCATCCTTGGCACTGGTCCTTTATATATTTCCCTAATCTCACTTCTATTCTGATAATACTGTGCCCCTTGCCCGAAAGAATTGACAGTTTCGTTTCCTTCATATTTATTTCCAAATGCGTGTTTTGGCTTATTGACTTCTAAGGCTGATAATAATTCGATCATAGCTGCAATGCTATCGGGTCGGGCTATGATTAGGTAGTGTTGAAGCGTTTCCGGAAAATGTGGAGTAACTATATTTATTAGATCTTTTTCATCTAAGGGAGGATCCAACATCTTCGATTTTCTCGCTATTCTCATAAAATAGTTGACCATCGATTCCTCCGATCTAGGATTAAACTTTCCATTGCTTAATTCAACTCTAATATTAGCCTGCCTACTAGCTCCCCAATATCTGGTTAAAAAGATGTTTCTAAAGGTCCTGTAATCATTATTGTTACCCATAGAAAGGCCTAGCCAATTGGCAGCATTACCCTTTAGGCATTTTCTTACTATCACCATCTTGTACTCCTCCGGTATACGTTTCACCGTGAAGTACTCTTGTAACCCTTCTAAAAAGGCTTTAGGATCATCTGAATCTTCATTTTCAAAAACTGGAGGTGTCATTTCATTTAAGACATGCTTAGGCCAATGTAAATTTGAATTGTCACCTATCCCTGAGCTATTTCCGAGATCAGAATGGGAATTACTGTTACCCCTATTTTGCATCGAAATGTCAGCTGATACACCTGGTATTGCCTCGTTTCTTGCAACTTCATTACTAAGATTGTTGTGATTACATGCATTTTCATTTAATTTCAAATTTTCTAAGGCCTCTTTTACCTGAGTAATTTCTGTCACTACTCCTTTTATTTTGTCTGTAACATCCTCCAAATTTCTAGCCTGCCTTTCACTTTCTACATCAGATCTTTCCATTCTAACTTTACACCCCTGTAGCTCTTCTCTAATTTCTTCCCTGTCTTTATCTAACCTTTGTACTACCTCTTCCCTTTGTTTGTCTAATTTATATGTTACTCTTTCCCTTTCTTTCTCTAATTTTTCACTAACTTGTTGACCTAATTTCTTTTCAGAATTCTTTACTTCTTGCCTTATTGTCTCTAATTCTCCCTTAACCTGTTCTCTATTTTCTTTTACTTCACTACTAACTTTATTAATTTCCTCCCTAACTTCTTCCCTAAAGGTTTCTAAAGCTCTCTTCTGATTTTCCAATTGCATTCCCAATTCCTGTTGTCCCTTCTCTAGTTTCTGTCCTAACTCTATACTAGTTTCATCTATCTTTTGACTTAACTCTGTACTCATCATTTTCACTGTTCTTAATTCTTTACTAGTTTCATCTATTATCTTTTGACTTAACTCTGTACTCATCTTTTTCATTATCTTTTGAAACATATTCTCTATTTCTGACATAATCACTGGCCTTTCTGAATTAGTACTAAACATTTCTGAACTACCTCTAGGTGTTTCTCTAACGTTCTGATCTTCTAATTCTTGGCATATTCTGCTACCAATTACATTCTGATTATATTCTTCCATCCTAACTACACTTTTCTCAATTTCCGGACTCTCAAAACCTAGAAAATCGCTATCACTGTCTTCCATTTCTAAGCTATTTACATGTGTTTTTCTACTCACCAAAATTTTCAATATTTTCACTATTTCACTTTTTTTTTTTTTTTTTTTTTTTTTTTTTTTAACTGCACTTAAAGTTGTTCACTACACGTTTCACAGATGTTCACACGCTGGGCACCTTCTTGTCTGCTGGTTCGATGCTGGCCTGGTCGTCTTGGGGTTGGTCCATTCTTTTGACGCCACACGTTGGGTCGCCATTTGAGGCGGAAAGTCGTTGTGTCCTCGTGGTTGGATCGCCATTTGAAGCTGAAGTCGTTGTTCGGTTCTCGTTGTCGCCCGTTGATTTGGTTCTTTCCCGCTAGCTCAGCTTGAGATCTCTTTATTTTATCTCGGGTCTGCGTAGGTGTGTGATAGACAACCCAAGAAACCTTTGCATACTATTTATTGCATCTTAGATACATGCGGGAGCTATGCCGATCTGCTACACGCAGAAGAATCGCACTCACGTCTGCACTCCACAACGTGCAGTACTGGTCTGGGTAGTGACCAGACGCTTTCTCTCTTACCCACGCTAAGAAACCGTTCTCTCTCCAATTTTGAATGTCATGACGTCATCCAAGAAAGCCTCGTATCCAAAATGCTATTTCCTTTTCCCGCAATTTAGAAATGTCCCTTTCTATTATAACATGTTCTTTTATGAATTTCGAATATATAATTACCTTTTTAGGATTAAACGATGTTTACTTTATATTTTATTAAATATATCGCGCGACTTTTAAGGTTAGCAGACCTGACTTTCGAACGTGTATTTAAACTATGTAGTATGACGTCATGACTCGTTAATTTCAAACCAATAATGCGTTTATCCTACAAATTTAACGACTATTATTTACTCATATCTTGCTCACCTTACAACACTTCCTGCTCTATCATCTATTTATGTTATTACTTAACACTTATCGCAAATCTCACATCCGGCAATTAAATTAAAACGTGTCTTTATCAAGCCCATTCGATTGGAAATCTAAATTTCGGTATCAGAAGAATTACTTTGGCTTACCACAACTCATTCTCAAAATTTTCAGAGTGACCCTCATATGCAAATTCTACTTACATGTAATATTTATCTTGTTAGAATGGAAAAGATGTTTAATTGAGAGTGTGGAGGAGAAAGAAAGAATTGGAAAAAAAAAGAAACCAATAAATGTCTCATATTTCTAAACCCAAAACTGATTTTATAGCAATAAACCTTGTATCTCTATTTAACCCAGTTCTGGTTAGTAAAATTCTAGAGCGAGGTATCTCTGATTTTGATTTAAAAGCTCTTAAAAATAGCTCCATGCACCAAACTGCTTTATCAAAGTTTTATCTTGTGTCTTAAATAGTATCATATTAATTAAAAATAATTCAACTAACCCAATTTACTAAAACAATGTTACGTTGGCAGAGAAATTCTCGAAGACATATGCAAATAAATGTGAAAGAGCATTCTCATTAACATGAGGGTGATTCAAACATGAGAAGTAATTTTGCCTAATACTGCGCAAGCATACTGCAGGATGATGGAGTGTGGGGTTGAAGGTCAATGTGTTAGGGAGGGGGAACCAGCTTGATTGTCTGATTGGCTAGGTTTTGGCACCAGTACAGCCAGAAGCAAACAAGAGGTTCCTTTGTCTGTTGTGCAACACATTATTATAAAGTTTTTAACCAATGAAGGGGTTAAACCCTTGGAGATTTTAACTCATTTGAAGGTGCGGCTTGGAGGCACTACACTCTCCCAGAATCGAGTGTTTACTTGGGCCAGACAATTCAAGGGTGGCCAAGAAATTGTGGAAAACGAAGGTCATGCTCGACACCCAAGGTCAAGTCTCCCATGACAATATCTGTGCCATTCAAGAGCTTATTGAAGGTGATCGCCGCTGCACTGTTGAAGAAGTTGAATCAGAAGTGGGTGTCAGCATTGGGATTGCTCATCCCATTATCAGTGAACATCTTGGATTTAGAAAAATTAATGCTGGATGCAGCAAAAACAAGTTAGGTTGGAGATCTGTAAGAGGCTTCTGAATGGATACCAGGAAGAAGGGGAGGATTTTTTTGAAGCACATCGTTACATGTGTTGAGACATCAGTTCATCACTATACTTCAGAATCCAAAATGGAGAGCAAAGAATGGCAAAGAAAGGATGAAGCTTGCTCAGTGAAAGCCAAAATCCATCCCTCAGCTGGAAAGGTTATCACAACTGTGTTTTTAACTAAACAGGAGTTTTAATCCTTGATTTTCTTTATGATTGACACACAATGAATGCAGCTTACTATTGCCAATTATTAAGGTCAGCAAAAGCTGCCTACCAAAACACTGTATGCCCATCAGAAATGTCAACCTTCTCCAAGACGTTAAACCTCACACTGCAAATTTGACTGGAGGACATGCACTGGGAAATCCTTAACCACCCTGCCTACAGTCCAGACCTGTCCCCCCAGAATACTTTTTGTTTGTGCCCATGAAAGAATGCTCAGAGGGAAATGATGAAGACCTTAAGGATTATGTGTACAATTGGTTGATGGCATGCCCTCAAACTTTTTTTGAACAAGGAATATTCAAACATTGGCCAAAATGTGTACAGAGTGAAGGAAGTTATGTAGAGCAATAGTGAAGGTGTTACTTGTGTACATGTTTAATCAACAACTATATAAAAAAGAAATTAACGTTTATATTTGAATGACCGATGTATTTAAAAATTCACATGTTATTTTGAATTTTAAATGCTTATTCCCATGAGAAGAGGTTTTATTACAAAATATTTTGTAGTTCAAATGGCCAATAGATAATTGTGAAGGACTTGTATGTTCAACATAACATGGAGCAAATTTCAGCAGAATTGCTGCACCCTTTTTGTCTGATTGGCTTCCAAAGAATACAAAGGGCTGAAATCAGACTGAAATAAGCAATATCTGTTGCTATATATATTGCAACATTTTTAAATGCAATAGGTATTTTTGCTTTCAAGCAGACATAAATGAAATGCTTTGTGAAAGCTAAAATATTTATTATTTTATGATGTAGTTATTTAATAAAATGAAGAGCTTTTGTGTGAAATTTCAATTTCATATAGCATACCTAGTGCAAACACACTAGCATAACATTGTCTTCACTTTCTTGTAGATACAGTAGAACCCTGATAAACCAAATTAATTGAAGGCGTGATCTGTTTGGGTTCTGAAATGTTAGGACTATCCAAAAAATGAAAAAAAGTGTATATAAATTCAGCTATAGGATTAGCAGTCACAAGGTAACATAGTGATGTGAGGAAGTGACAATATTAAAGTTACCATGCACAATATAATGATAATGTATTCAATATAACAACAATGTATTCTTCTGATCTGTAGACATAGCCAATTGCATGTGATAGTGGCAGTATGTAGGTAGTTCAGTTTGTTTCACCATTGTTAGTGGTCATTCTACAGTAATTTATGCTTTTGGCTCAAATTAATAAAGAACAGGTGCTTGTTTTGGTTATACAATGCACTATGATGTCAACCAAATGAAAACTGTTGCTGTATGTTAAAAGAAAAACCGGAAGTGACTTGACAAGGGGGAAAGTGCTACAAAATTGACTATTGAATTTGATGTTAGGAAAGTCACTAATCACTTCAATTATGGATTTTGTGTTCATATTATCCAGAATGTTTGATTTGTGGGATTCAGATTAGCAGGGTTCTACTGTAGAATTGAAGGGATGTGAAAGCCCAATTTTTTTTTTTTTTTTTTTTAAATTAACGTCCTCCAACATTGTGTCATATCGGACGAATGAATGAAATGAAGTGGGTGAAATGATGCTCAAATGAGCCCAAGGTCCATGGAGCTTTAAGTTACCCGACATTCGTCTTCTCAGGGTAGGGAAAACCTCGGAAAAAACCTTACCCGGATAACTTACCCTAGGCGAGATTCGAACTCGCGACCTCTTGAACGTGAGGCAGACATGCTAACCATCACGCTACAGAGGCGGGCTGAAAGCCCAATCAAGTACCTATGTTCTAAATGGGAAATTTGCTTATTTCTTTCTGGAAATCATGTATGTATAGATACTATTAATTAGTAAGCCCCAATAGGTTGTAAGGTCTTAAATCAAAGGAGCAAGGATTGTCCTAATTTATAAATACAGATTGTTTGGTATTGAACATATGGAAATGCAGGAGTTAAGTAAATCCTATTAAAACATTTATTCTTTTCCAGAGCCTAACAATGCAGTTTCTGTGGTCCCTACTTGGTGTGGCCCTTTTGGCTAGCTGTGTTGCAGCAGAGGGATGTAAGTCCATGTATTTTTAGTGTAAAAGAATATATGGAGAAGCAATCCAATATAAGAATTGAATGGTTATGATTCTTGTCCCCTACAGATCGAGTGGTATGTTACTATGGAAGCTGGGCAGTCTACCGCCCAGGAGAGGGCAAATATGATGTAGAAAACATTGACCCCACTCTCTGCACTCATCTTGTTTACACATTTGAGAATGTTGGCTCTGATGGTTCTGTGATTATCTACGATTCATGGAACGACATTGACAAGGGTGCCCTGAAACGATTTGTTAAACTTAGAGAGAAAAATCCATCTACCAAGATCATGGTAGCTATTGGAGGATGGAATGCAGGCTCATACACATTCTCCCAGGTAAGTAGACATAGAAAGTAAAGTACCTATATTAGAGTTAGCATAATAATACTCGTGTTAGTGTGTTAATTACATATGCATGCTTTACTGTCTCTCATGTTTATGCCATGCACTGTTTCAACATCTGGTAATATACCACTTTTTCTGAAGTACTAAAACAACAGAAGAAAGAGATGTACAAGGTTTATAAGACAGGGTATACATTCCACAGAAGCAAGGGAAGCATTGCTTCTGCTTTAATAGTTGTTAATATATTAATTTATTTTCATTCAAGTCACCTTATGGAAGATTTTTACAACACAATTTTCAAACAGCATATAGGAATGGCCCAAGTAGTTTTCTGGAACTTCTAGAGATGGCATGGAGTGTCTGCTGATGGTTGATATTTACATGCACTGTCAATATAATCTCATTTTGCAGAAGCAGTCATGAGCGTCGGCAGACATTTTTCTAAGGGGGGGGGGGGTCAATATTTGATGCATATAACTATATTAATTTGCGCTAAATAAAAATTGATCTCTACATTAAAATTAAAATAGTAGCTTAATAGTCAGTAATTGATTGCACATTAAGTTGACCAACCGGCCCCCCCTTGCTCCCCTTTCATGACGCCCATGGAGCAGTATATTCTTGCTTATTACCTCTCTGTGGGTAATCCAGATTATTGTCTCTTATAGGTTAGGAAAAAAAATCAAGTCAATTTATGTTTTCTTCATAAATAGTAATAATAATAATGTTAGTGGTTTAGTATTATGAATGTTCTAATGGAATTTTTGTTTGAGAAGTTTGATTTCTAAACAGAGAATTACACATTTTGGTAATTAGGAATAGCATTTACTGGAAGAAACTGCAAACTACTTGTGCTTTATGGCAAGATTATTAATGAGTAGGGAATAGTGTGTGGGAGGAATGCTCTGCTGTGTGTGAAATTCTGAAATGAGATTTCTTTTCATTTACTTAGCAAAGAAGAAAGAAATCATCACAAAAGAGAGGAAAGGTTCAGCATTAGAAAATTTGAAAACAAAAATCAAAACTTTTATGCAACTTTTAATAAAGACATTTATGGCATAGAATGTCTTACAGGTTATAAAAAATAAAGTCAACTTATTTCGTTGGCCATATCTACTCTTCTATACATTATTGCTTTCATACCTACTCTGAAACCACATGTCACTGGTATGCAGTACATAAACTTGTATCTATTCTTCAAATTTCTTATACTTTTAAAAACTTATTTGTCACAGTAACAATAGATCCTAAACTATAATATGTATAACTACACATACTTATGCAAAACTTTAACTTTTAAACACTCATCCTAACAAAATTTAAGTAGAAGTTTTCGTGTGAACATTATGCTTATAAAATTTTGTTTAAATAATAAGCAAGTTATCTTATTAGTATTTATTTATGCCAACAAACTAACTGTTGGTGTTTTTAAACACACAAGCCGTGTGTGGGCAAAGTTTAAGACGTAGAACTGGAACTTAAAAATTCAATGCCACAACTGGGATTTGAACCACAGACCTTCCGCTTACCGGGCAGACGCTCTAACCACTGAGCTATTGTGACAAACTGCCAGAATGGCATTAAATTCTCAAACCAGTTCGTATTTCTCCAGGTAAACCACAAAGGCAGTCTCACATCAGAGACAATTACCCCAATGGTGACTTACTATTGTAAGTACTTTATACCCCAGGATTAAATAACCTTCACATGGTAATTATTAAATTATTAAATTTATTGATTATTAAATTATTAAATTATTAAATAATAATTACCATGTGAAGGTTATTTAATCCTGGGATATAAAGTACTTACAATAGTAAGTCACCATTGGGGTAATTGTCTCTGATGTGAGACTGCCTTTGTGGTTTACCAGGAGAAATACGAACTGGTTTGAGAATTTAATGCCATTCTGGCAGTTTGTCACAATAGCTCAGTGGTTAGAGCGTCCGCCCGGTAAGCGGAAGGTCTGTGGTTCAAATCCCAGTTGTGGCATTGAATTTTTAAGTTCCAGTTCTACGTCTTAAACTTTGCCCACATACGGCTTGTGTGTTTAAAAACACCAACAGTAAGTTTGTTGGCATAAATAAATAATAATTACCATGTGAAGGTTATTTAATCCTGGGATATAAAGTACTTACAATAGTAAGTCACCATTGGGGTAATTGTCTCTGATGTGAGACTGCCTTTGTGGTTTACCAGGAGAAATACGAACTGGTTTGAGAATTTAATGCCATTCTGGCAGTTTGTCACAATAGCTTAGTGGTTAGAGCATCCTCCCGGTAAGTGGAAGGTCTGTGGTTCAAATCCCAGTTGTGGCATTGAATTTTTAAGTTCCAGTTCTACCTCTTAAAGTTATCTTATATTTTTTGACTTTCCCATTATCAACCTTCTCTCTCCCAGTTGAGAAAGTACAGATACAATAGAACCTGTTTTCTAAGTCAGTGGTGTCAATTGTGGCCCCGAGTGGCAATGCCACTGAGAGAGCAAGTCGCCGTGCCCTGGGCATAGAGGGCAAGTCCGTTAGAAACCAGTTCAGTGCAGTTTTCCGTGTGATGCAGGCAGAGCAATGGCTGCGTCCGAGAGCACAGACATGAGTCATTTGGATTCGCATGTTTCGAATGGGAAAATCAATTCCTCCACAAAGTTGTGGTAGTAGTATGCAGTACCTAATATGCAACCAGTATCTTGCATTAAAACACAACATACAAAGTCATTATGAACATAAAGTAAATAGTGGAGCAGTTCAGCTGGAGCTGATAGAAGTACAATGTGAGTGTCGCCTTCATGAGAAATTTGACAATTATTCATACTCAGACGCACTGATTGAATTTTACCAGAAACTTGACAATAGGCGTTACCCAAATTTGATTCCTAAGACAGCAAAAACTATGACAATGTATGGTAGTACCTACCTTTGTGAACAGGGTTTCTCTATAATGCAGCTCCTGAAAACTCGCCACAAAAGCAGACTCTCGGATAGCAATTTGACATCCAGTCTTAGAATCTGTCTTTGTAATATTATTGAGCCAAATTTTGAAAAGTGTGTGAATTCAAAAATATGCCAAGTGACTGATCCTACAAATGTGCAACATGTGGTATTTTACTTAGGTGTTCAGTAAGATTCTCTTAAATTCATTATGCAAACGCTTAACACTAAAATATGTATCTTTAAGGACAGCAGTTTTCAAACAACCTACCTGTAGTTCTTCCCTTTAATTTTGGAGGAAATCGTCAACTCCTGTTACTAATAATGGTTCGTGTTATTTCACTTGTTTGAAGATAATCCAAGTAAATATTGTCATTTATGTTTAATCAAAATAGATAAGAATATCCGTTTAAGGGATAACAGGATTTCAAAGCTGCCATTTACTTTTTGTATAAAATAGGTATATCTGATACAAGTTCGTATAAAAAACACTATTGTTAATACTGTATAATTATTCTGTTATTTATTTTGTTTATTATTTTCCTTCATTTGAAAATCAATTTTGACATTTTTACATCTGGGATTGAAAAGTCTATCTTTAAGAGGTATGAAGAGCATAAATGGTGTACTTCACAGTACGGGAATGCTAACCCAAGGGCTAGAGTAGGCTTAATAATACCTATAATTCAGCCTAATCATCAGAAAGTTGCAACTATGTTTCTATTTTAATCAACTTGAATAACTGTCAAGTAGTTTTCTTTTACGCGTGAGAAATATTGTTCCCCTTCATAGATCCAACTTGTATCTGTGCTATGCATCCTTGTAGGCAATTCTGAAGGAAAACGTTCATAATATACACGCACTCTAAGAAAGGTTTTATCCGTGGATGCAGCCAAGTTGCAAGTAAACAGGTATCAGGTGATAACGCTACTGGTGTTGATATGTATTACGTCATGTTTTGCCCTCAGCATGTACAAGATGCCCAGTGGAGCTCTCAGCGGCCTGTGACCTTGACATCACTGTTCTAAGTGACCACTATAGTATGTCATTCATAAGTTTATAGTGGTTCCACCACTCTTAATTGAAAAGGTAACTTTCTCTTATAGACACAGACACACATATACATACATACATACACATACATGTCCCATTACTTGTGGGACAATCCCATAACTGGCACAAAGTAGTGTATTTAATAATTGTTTTGTATTTACACTGTAGCACTTATCAAAGCTGACAATATGTAGTAGTTGGCAATTATTCAGGTAACACAATGGAAATACTCAATATATTATTGCATAAATTCATTGCATCCTTCATCCTTACTCTGATGATACAACTGTTAAGTGTCATTGGTTTGTATTCAGGTCATTTAAAGACCAAAAACAGTCAAAACATGATGTGTACACTTCCAGCTCCAAAATGTGCATGGAAAGCTAAATTTTAATATAAGTGCTCTCTCTGCTATAATACAGCTTTTAGAAGTATTCTTTGTCTGCCATCCTGTGATATTGTTCAGTAATTGTGGAGGAATATGTCTGCATACCTTGAAAATCTTGTTTTGCAGATTTTCTAGACTTTCTTGTTGTGCATAGTAAACATTTGATATTAAGTGTCCCCATTAAAACAAGTCCATTGATATCATATCTAGCGAATGCGCTGGTTTCTCCATTTGTTACAATCTATCTTTGTGAGAATTTCTTGCCCAGATATTCAGAAATAACAGTCATATTGTATTCTGATGCATCATCATACTGAAGCACTATTTTGCGGCAGTTCTGATTGAAGTCAACCAGATTCTGCCTCATTTTTCAGTTGGAGGTGTTACTGTGACACTCACATTCTTTCCACAATTCCACTCACCTTAGACATAAAATTTAAAATGTAATTATACATTATGTGTTACAACACTGACACCAAGGTATTACCAATTCAATGGATTGAAGTTACCTTATATATTTAAACCTATTCACATTTACAGTCATAAACTCAAGTACTAAAATGTTTATTCCTGCCAGAAAATAACGAAATTCTGTGCTTATTTGCAGGTGGTAAACAGCCCAACACTCCGCACCAAATTTGCAGACAGTATAGTTGAATTTGTACTGAAATGGGGCTTTGATGGTTTTGATGTTGATTGGGAATACCCTGCTCAACGAGGTGGACAGCCATCTGATAAGGTAATGGATATTTTATTGAATTAATGTTAGACTTATAAGCTTTCCACTAAGGACATTAGAGCTGAGCACTCTTATAGTTACAGGATAAGTTAAATGTGTACAAACCTTATGTACAATTGACACCAAATAGTAATACATCTTAATTTTCCCACTTTAGCTTGCTGCTCCATTTCTGTGCTTAATTAACACATTTTATGCTACTAAGCAGAAAATTTTATTTCTTTCAGTCATCTAATACATTGTTTGCCTTTCCCTGTTTAACACATTAATTTAAAATAGTAAAGAATATTAGTAAGATGATGCTCATTGGAATATATTTTAATTCATTATGTTTAATTTCTAGGAAGCATTGATAGAACTGCTGAAATTGCTTCGTCCTAAGTTTGATGAACATAAGCTGATACTCTCAGCTGCTTTATCTGCAGGTGTAACATCTGTGGATACTTCATATGATGTACCAGGACTGAATAAGTGAGTAATTAGTATAAATAAGGAAAAATTGAAGCTATTAACAGTGAAGCAACAAGATTCTAAAGTAAGAACAAATTAGAAACTAAAAATTTCACTTATCTTAGTATGATTTGCTGACCCTGGGTTTCAAGCTGTGTCCAGCTCATTCTCAAAGCTTTGAGAATGAGCTGGACACAGCTTGAAACCCAGGGTCAGCAAATCATACTAAGATAAGTGAAGTTTTGAGTAATTAGTATATTTTTAAAATATTTGTAATGCTTAATTGAGGTTTTGAAATACTTGTGTTCTTTTTCAACTTCCCTGTTCTACCACTATCATGGCATCAGGGGTTTACCTCGGATCTTCCAAGCCTCACATTTTCCTTTTGAATCTGACTTAACTTAAAGTGGGGATTAGCTCAATGCTTAAGGTCCCTGTTTTATCCCCAGAGTACTTGATCCCTAATTGAGGTAGGCATTGGGCATTTCCTCCTAACCCCAAAACGTGTTGGTTTTCCTTCCAATACTCAGGTGGCTGTTTGCAGTGGTTTCCCACTGGGCAATGGGGTCGCCACTTTCCTACACCAGTGAAATACTTGTCGATAGTAATACTTTAAAATAGCAAAAGCCTTTAGCTAGACAGTAGGTATTGTTCAGCAATAAGAAGATAAATAATATATACTGTTAGAGCTTTCATATGTGTGGTAGGAGCACATGCTCTCCAAAATGCAAGCAGAAGAAATTATTGTGAAAGTACACAAGTGATAGGGGTATGGATATTTTATGCTTGTATCTCAATACACAACTACTTCAGCATGATAGTTGTTTTTGTTTTTCTTCTCTTCATCTAACGGTTTTCCTATAAACATATCACATAATTTACTACCTAAGGTTTTCTGCACAATTGTAACTGCACCACAAAATGAACAACGCCTGTCAGTATAGATCATCCATTTTTGCTTACATATGTTCACACTTCACTACTCGACTTACTGCCCAGGTAGTCTGCAGTCATTAGCCTTACAGAAAATATTTGAACTCAATTATACATTAAAATAAACCCTTAATGTATTGGAACTACAAAGATAGTCACTAAGTCCTCAAACATATATAAATTCCTTTCTCATTTTTGAAAGTGTAAAGCTGTATATAATACAAAAAATGAATATTTGGGTACATAAGAACCATGACCTCGACATTTGTTATTGTGAGGCCTGCTCTCTCTGCTTTACCCCTCCCAACAACATGTTCCACACTCTCAGGGAAAATAAACATGTATGGCTTGT
This sequence comes from Tenodera sinensis, assembly GCA_030765045.1. Classification (NCBI taxonomy): domain Eukaryota; kingdom Metazoa; phylum Arthropoda; class Insecta; order Mantodea; family Mantidae; genus Tenodera; species Tenodera sinensis. The sequence continues at coordinate 143,987,552 of CM060961.1, read as the reverse complement.
GTATGCTACACATACTTGGAGGTATTCACCAGTATGAAAACATACAACTCCTAATAACTAAAAGTACTGTCTGCAAAAATATATATATAAACACAATCAAGTAATAATTGAAATGGATTCTAAAATATTAAACTCATAAGATGTAAAACAGTAGTGGCGGCTTGTGGACGTTGAATACAGGGGCGCTGCATACAAAAATTATAAGAACTGTTAACACTGCATCTTAACTTATTTGTAGATTAGTTCCATGCACCCCCTCTTGTAGGTCGTGAACTTTTGAATCACGTTGTTATTGAAGTCCAGAATGTTATTAATCATAGACTTCTCAATAGACAGCATAGCTAACACGGACGACCTCTCTTCTCCCATCGTATTTCTGAGGTAGAATTTTACCATTTTCAAACATGAGAAGCACTGTTCTGGTTTGGAAGTTGTCATTGGTATAGTGACAGCTATGCACAGTAATTTTACAACTTCTGAGAACGAGGCTTGTAAGTTCTGAGATAGAAGAAACTGCAAGAGCTTTGAAAGCACCACTGATGTTTCTGAATTCTAGTCTCTGGTACAATACAATGAGTTCCATTTTCAGTCTGTCTTTCTCGAGCACTGGAAAAAGCTTCACACACGTATTTAGGCCACTTTCAGGAAAAGTTTGATAATTTTCAAATTTGTCTTCACATAGAATGGAAGATATTACCAGATAGTCTGGGAACTGGAATTGGGTGTTGGTTTGTGATATAATGAGATGAGATCACACACTTCGATACACTTCTTTCGCAGCTGCAATCCATGTCTGATTGCCATCAACCTTGCGGCATTTGCTGGAGTTTTAGTTTTTGCATTCCTCTCTACTCACGTGTACACTGCTCCATACAGTCTGTACGGCATGTCAAAAGTTTGATATGCAGTCTTGTGCCTTGGAAACTCTAATTGGCGATGTTGCAGTTGGTTGTATAAAATGTCTACATGAGGCATCAGTAAATGGAAAAAAGACGAGCCAGGAGTTGAATTCAGAATCTTCAAGAAAACGTATCAGGGCACTTGCCTCATTTATTGTAATGTTGTTTGATGTTTCAGATTCCATTATAGTCTGAAAACATTCCAGTAATGACTCTTTCTTCTCACAGACTACATTTACTATTCTTGTTTTAAAATTCTATCTTGTAGCCCCAGCTGACGGAATTTTCTTTGAAACACATGCATCTAATGCAGATTGTCTATATGGAGATCATGAGAAGAAAACTGGAGTACTTGATAAGTTAGCAAAAAATATCCGTGTTCTTGTATTTTGTTTAGTTGCCTTTTTAATTATGAAATTGAATTGATGAGCATAGGAATGTACAAAATACGCATATTTGTAGCAGTCCCTGATTTTTGCTTGTACCCCATTTAATACACCACTCATTGCAGCTGCTCCATCATAACTCTGTCCAATCAGCTTATCTTTCTTGGTTTTTAGAATTACTTCTCACTGCGAAAGTATGCACTCCGATATTGAATTGGCATCTTGACCTGTTGCGTTGAAGAAACCGTAGAATCTCTCAATGGCTTTTCCTTCTTTGTTATAATAACAAAGAATGATCACAAGCAGAAATATTTCTGAGATGTCTATGGTTTCATCAGCAAGAATAGAAACAAATTCAGTTACTTCAATCTCAGATAAAATTTCCTCTCTGCATACTTCCAGCATACATTCAAGGAGCTCATTTTGAATTGTCTTGGTAAGCCTTTAAAAGGCGAAGGACTCTCAAAATGTGACTTACACAACGAATCAATTTCACCCATATATTTGATCAAATTGAGAAGTACATCTTGATTGTCAGAATCTGCATTTTCATTATGCCCTCTTAATGCCAAGTCATTGATTCCACAAAACTTAACACAATTGATAATTCTTGACAACACCTCTTGGTTTTCCCCTACCTTGTTATTGTGGTGTTCAATGGTTTCTTTATGAGCTGAACTAAAACTCTTCCCAACATAGCCAAGTTCACAGTGTTGTTTAAATGTTTCTCAGATTTTGGATTTTCTTTTTTAAAAGCTTTTCAAGCAGTTTTCTATGATCAGTTATACCTTTCCAAGTCCAACTAGAGTCCGCACCAAACAAAATACATGGGAAACAAAATAATGCAGTTTTAATATCACAGCCGGAAAACTATTCAAACTTTTTGTACACTTTGCTATTAAAACTGCTTGTATATTCTTTTTGTCGGCTTGTAGGTGATTGTTCAATGTCTAGCATGGGTGTAGGCCTTCCGCGATGCTTAATTTCATATTTCTCCTGTAATGTTAATGTACTGAAGTGAATAGACTGCTGGCAACACTATTGTGGTTACGACATGCACTTAGAACACACGAAACAGCGCTCTAACTGCCTGCTCCCGACTTCTCCAAGCATTGAGAGCTGCATGTTTTGTAGCTCATTCCAAAGGTAATGCAGGGGTTCTGGAGAGGGATGAAACTGAAGGAATATGGGCAGAGAGTCAACTCTTTTAGCCTGGCAGTGCCAGGGAAGGAAATGGTTTTGCCAGTTGCACAAGAGGAAGTAGCTGCTCTAAGCAGTACTTCAATACTAATTGACTGCATTTAACTCGATGGGCGCAACATTTAAAACTATTTTAAAAGCAGAATACGAATCTGTATTACAAAACATAAGGTGAGTCATTGAGTCAGAAACACCTGGGGGTGCTGCAGCACTGTAGCCCCTTATCACCAGCCGCCACTGTAAAACAGTTATACAATTTTTGAAAGTACTACATTATGTGAATGTATACCCCTTTTTTCCCTTCAAATGGTACATTCCAAGCTAAAATTCTAACCTGATTGGTATACAATGATCAGCTTCACTGAACTTTGCAAAAGCCCCTACAAATAAAACTTGACCAGTACAACAAATGACACTTTGATGAGTGCAGTTTTATAATAAGCCAAACTTCACAAAAAGCTGAGCTTCAACATCTCAAAATTGCAATTATGATTAGCTAAAACATTGAACATAATAACTTGAGTGACCCACTAAGCCATCTAATCCAATTTTGGCAGTTAATGGTAGCTGACATATTTCAGAATCTATCTTTTATTGTTCACCCCAGCAGGAGGAGCAAAAGAACAGTCAAGTAGGCCATAATTTCTCTATCTCAGGGGCAGCTGCTAATTGACTTTGGGAACTAAAGCTCAATCACCTCCGCTCAACTTGTATTATGAACCATTTTGTATGCCAATCTGACATCCCTTGTTATATATGCACGTATACTAACATAGCAGATTTATAATTACAGTTGAATTAAAACATGCCCATTCTCACAGCTAGATACACGTATGCACTTGAGAAAGTTTTGAAGGAATGGAAGGCTTCAAAACAGCTTTAATATGAGGGAAAGTGAGGGGTGCAGTGTAACAAGGGACTGCTAATTGGCAGAAGTGTTCATTACCATGGAAACACTTTCAAGTGCACATTTGCATCTAGCTGTCAGAATGGACTTGTTTTAATTAAACTGTAAATACATATTGATACAACTTGAAATTTAAAACCTTAACACTGTCTTTGTTAAAAATAGGCTGAATCGTTCAAGTAGATTTAATGAAATGGGTACCTTTTCATCTGGAGTGACAGTTATTGCACTGTAAGATTTGAAGCTTTCACGGCGAACGTTCGCCGTGAAAGCTCTGATCACAGTTATTGCACTGTTCAACATCTTTTATCTGTAAACAAACAAATAATCATAATGCTGTTCTCAACATTAGGATTACATGTCATAACTTAATGTGTAACTGTATAACAACCCTGTTTTCAGATACTTGGATTTCTTGAATGTAATGGCATATGATCTCCATGGTTCATGGGAGCGTTTCACTGGTGAAAATGCACCTCTTTATGCAGGTCCTGCTGATCAGTCTGAATTGCAGAAAACACTGAATGTGGTAAGATTTCTCTCATTAAAACTAATTCTTAATTTTCTTTATTTAATAGGATATAATTTTCCCACTAATTTACAACAGACTGGTTAGTATCCATATATATTTCATCTTATATTAAAAATAACAAAAGACCTCTGTATTCACATGCTCTCTTAATTGTCTGCCTCCTTATGTGAAGACCAAGTTGGTATACTATAGGGCCAATATCATAAAACAACTCCACTTTATCAAAGTTCTACGGCTTTCACGGCTGGTGTCAAAACTAGATACAGTATAATCTAGGCTTGTGGTCTACAGAGTTCCTTCTTCTTCTTCCCAGAATTTTGTCTGTGACTGCAGCAGACATCTTCAGTGGTAGCAAAATTAAAGTACTCTGGTAGAGGTTTTAACAGCGACTATGAAACCTCCATCAGAGTACTTCAAACTTGCTGCTACCACTGAAAATGTCTACCACAGTCTCAGGCAAAATGTCTGGGAAGAAGAAGGAGCCCAGTAGACCATGCCCCATAAGCCCAGATTATACTGTATCTAATAACTTCACTTTAATATAAGTGCTGAGGCTTTCACAGCCGGCGTTGTCAACTATGTTAAGTAGATTTTCCGGGCTTGTGGGCCGTGGTCGAGTTGGATTGCCTTCCTCCGATGTCCTGGATGCAGTTTTCAGCGAAACGTCAGAGGAAGGCAATCCAACTCGACCACGGCCCACAAGCCCGGAAAATCTACTTAACATAGTTAACTTCACTTTAGTTTCATTCCTGTTCTTAAGATCTCTACATATGTTCAACCTTCTTCATATTTCCCAGCTGCCTCAATTTTGTAACTCTCTATGAAGCTTCTTTTCATATATTGAGCTATTAAATTATACATACTCTATTTCCCCATTTTGCAACATGGGCATATTTCCATACCTAGTTTATCCTCTAAACCTTGAAATGTTTTTCTCAGTTTGTTACTAGTTCATATTCTTCCTATTCTAATTTATCACATACTTAATCTTCACCTACCTATCCACCTACCCATGTTTTCAAAACTAAAAGTAATTTTTCTCTATTAAAATAGTGACTAAATTTTGTTGGTCTTTGTATCTTTTATCCCTTGGATCCAAATATTTGAAAAATATGTTCCTTTAAAATGTTCCCACCAACTTTAAAACATCTCCCACAACAAAAAGCAGAATTTGAAAATTATCATGTTAATCTCATCTAACATTGAGTCCAATAGACTGAACTTCTACTTCTTCATTCTTTGCATATACTATTGAACTGCATTCTATATCAGAGTAGTCATTAAGGCTGACAAAGATTTATGATCACATGAATTAAGGAGTGGATTAATCATATGTTGTATAACAAATGCAGTAGTCATACAGTGGAGTTCCGATAACTCAACCTTGTGTGAACTGAGAGGCTGTCAAGTTGCCAAAAGGTTGACTTTTATAGAATAAGGAGTCTGTTATTCACAACATATAACATAGACTTACTCATCCATATGTTTCGTTTACACAGGACATATTGTCAGAAAAACTCTGTAAACATGCATCACAATGTATAGTTACATAGTATTGTACAAACATCACTACTGCAAATTACATAAATACATATTCTAACACAATATAAGAAACAAAAGTATAACATATTCTAAAATTTATCACACATTAATATATTTCCCTTTGTCCAGTCTCTTAACACATCCAATTTAATTTCCATATCATTTAACTTGTCTTTTCTTCTTGTTCAACATTTTCAATGGCACAAACAACTCAACAAACACTAACAGCAAGCCTGAAATCTTAGAAGCTGCACTGTAATCAGAAATATGTAACTGAAAATGTAGCTTACCATGTACAGGGGTATTTTTAGACGTGGTGAATGACTTTGCTACGAGCTGCGTGAGTGACATCATACAAATTGATGATAGAGTAACATCTCCTGTTTCCTTCCCTCAAATAAACAAGACACTGCTGATAATACAATATGGCTCTGTACTTAATTATGCACAGTCCATGATGTTTATGTACTACACAGAAATCAGGAAGATAATCTAATTATTTTTATAATTTTATAATACCCATATGGCCTTATAAATCCATTGTACAATTCTGTAGTCTAAAAAATACCTTTCCACTGGGTAAAGCAATAAATCTTTAAACCTTCCAAACATGTGTTTGGGTATATATCCACATTATTGGTGGCAAGCTTTTGGTTTTGTGATAATGGTCTGCCGGCTGCATATGTTCTGACTAGATATTGAGATCTATACACGGTCAGCCCTTTTGTCATTGTGAGGGAGAATGCAATACATACACTATACATACACTAATTAAAATTTACCCATACTATTTATACCGCATAGTAGATAATAGAAATTATTACAGTCAAGCTTAATGATAAAAAATAAAAACAAAACAGGTCTTTGAGTTACACAGAATGTTAAATTATCGAGAGTTGGGTTATCAGCATTCTACTGTACTCATAACACAACCCGTTGAAATCAAATTATACAAAATATATGCAAATACTACAGGATTATGCTGTAAAATACTGGATCAAGAAGGGTGCCTCACCTGAAAAGATCAATCTTGGCATGGGCACCTATGGACGCAGCTTCACTCTTGCTAGTGCTACCAAGAGTGGTGTTGGAGCAGAGACATATGGACCTGGAGAGGCAGGACCCTACACACGTGAGGGTGGAATGTTGGGATACAATGAGGTAATTGTCAGAAATTAAAATGTAAACATACTGAATATGCATTTAGGTGGAAAAAGAGAAATTAAATCTCTTGTTGTTTGTTGTATGCTAATGCACTGGATCTTCAACTTCATCCATTTTCTAACTGGCATCCCAATAATGGGAAAGAGAAATTAAAACTACATTTCTGCAAATCTCAAATATAAAAGCCACTTCTCATATTACAAAGGAAATAAATAAGGAAAGAAGATAGATAAAAAGAGTTGATGTATGGTTAGATTTGAACTGATGAGGAAGAATTTATTTAATACGATCAGATATTTGATTTCAAATCAAGAGTCTAATAGTTTAGAATAAATAATTCAGCTTCTAGTCTTAATTGTTTATAATTGTCAACTAAGCAAACTTAAGTTTTACTGAGTGATAAATAACTACAAGGACAAAGGAAACATTTTTCTGGTTATTTAGTAAATAGCTATTCATGAAAGATGACTTAATCAAGTGCATAAAGCATTAATTTACAATATTAAGGTTATAGGTAATAAACTGTAATGTGTTTCTTCCTTTTGCATAGATCTGTGATTTTGTAAAACAAGGAAAGTGGACTGAGCACTGGAATGAGCCACAGCAAGTACCTTATGCCACTAGTGGAACCCAGTGGGTTGGTTATGACAACATTAAGTCCATCAAGCTGAAGGTAAGTCAGAATGCATTTTAAAAAGAACTGCAAAGAGAAAATGGGGTTGGAAAGAGGAAGTCTATAGACAATCAGAATAATGATATGAAGGCAATAATGCATGTCGTTCCTCTAATTTCAGCTTTAAAATTTCAGTAATTGGCTTAATACATAGCACTGAGTATGAAAACGTAAAATTTTAATTTGCAATAAAATAAAACTTTATATAAATTTGAAATTTGATACATAAATAACATGAATTTAAAAAAAAATTCACTTTCTTTTGATTAATGTGATTTTCTAAATAACTTTCAGTTATTTAATTCTTTTAGTTACAGCTCCTTCAATCTAATAATATTACAAAAATACAAAATACTCTGTCATAATGGTGTGCTAGCAGCACAGGAAAAAAAAAAGAGAAAAGAAAGAAAAATAAGTTCCTTTTAGTTTTCTGAGGGATGAAAAGTTTTTAACTCAGAAACAATGATTTAAGATCAATAATATTTGTAAGATATAAATAATTTATTCAGGACAATAAACCCATTATTGATATATAAAAAGCTGATTGTGGAAGCTGGTTAAAGCCATTCAATTCAAGTTTCACAGATGTGCCCACTCTGAAATCAGCACTAGTTCACTAAAATGGAAGTTCAAGGTTTGCCTCTTTGAAAGTTATTAATAGTTGCACTTATTGAGCAATTAACACATGAATAGGGAAGTTATCAGAATATGCTCATCTGATGTTCAAATCCCTTCCTCCTTTGCCATCCACACTCTATGCTCATAGAAGCAACTAGTGTGTGACATGTTCCGATAAATTATAAATGCTCTGTAGTGTTATTAATTGACTCACCTTTTTTGGTTTTAAAGGCTTGTTTAGGCAATTGTAATTCTTTATCAATCACTACCAAGTGGCTGAAGAATTAGAGCTCTTAGTTGATCTAAATTTCTCACTTATCTACCTGCTGCTTTATAGCATATCAGTCATAGTTAGAAAATTGAGCTAATTTAATTATTTAAGCATATATATTTTGCTTGGAACATCAATCACTTGGTTCCTGCTGAGACAAGGGCGAAATACACATAGAATAAAATATGAATATTTTTCCCTAGAATACTTGAATTTAGTCTGAAATTGTAACTGCCCTTATCTCTGATATTTCAAGTAGATACTTTGCATTTATTTTCTTGTAAATACTAAATATTACTCTAAGTGAGATACTTTTTTTTTATAAAATTAGCTTTATATTTATAGTGGCATAAAGCACCTGACTAAAAGAAAGTGAGAGAATTTTGAGAAATTGAAGACAACATTCATTAAGAAAATTTTGTGTATATCGAAGTACACACTCAGAAGATTAGCATATGAAATATGCAGAGAAACAATGTGGATAGAAGATCCACTAAAAATGTTGCTACTGACAACAGAGCCATACAAGCAACTAGTGAAGAAACACTGAATGAAGAGAACAGAAATCTAGGAAGAGTTCTACACCACAGACACCATGACAAAGGAAGACTGGAAGGCACCAAACTGTGAACTAAGGCATTTTGTAGCAAGATATGCAGCACATAGTTTCCACCACTTGATATGTAAGAAAAAAACACACCATGACCCTGGCAAAGATTGCATTTGTGCATTATGTGGAAAGCAATACACAAGAGACCACGTAAAAGTGTGTCAAAAGAGAATAATCTCCATGAAAAAATTTTGTTGTGGTGACAATTAGACAATGGATAAGTGAAGTGGAATGCAAAAGGTGACATATGGAACAAAACCAGATGATCAGGACAAGGTCTATGCACAATACACATTACATTAATGTAACTTGCATCAATGCACATTGTACAACTTCCTCATATTCTTATTTATAGTAGCATTTTTACAGACAAAGGAACCAATCTGCACAAACTGAGGGTGCTGAGGTTTTATTTGAGTGATAAATAGTGCATATAAGCTCTTTTATTAATTTTGTAAAGAACATTCATAGTAATCCCATTTTTAATTAAAATAACACATCTTTCAGGAAAAGTAACCTTGTCCCCTCTAACACTGAACAGTGTACCATAAAATGTGGAATTATGGACCAATTTTTTGGATGTGATAGTAATACTATAACAGTGCCACGCAGCAAAGCATGTGTACTACAGGTTAGCCACATGCTGACCTTTCTTCAGAACAAATTAACTTATCCTTCCCTCCCTCTCTGAATGCCCACACACAATGATAATAGAACAGAACAGTTGTGAATGAGGGGATATGCAATACAGTCACTACGAATATAATTTTATAGCAGGAACAGAAAGCTACTTAAAACTTGAAGATGCTAGAGGTTGTATAGCACATTAGTATCACCAAGGGGTTTGCAGTAATTCATGAAAAGTCAGGTGCAAAAATGTGTCAGACATACCTCCGTCTGGTCATCCATTGGTAAGTGACAAAAAGATGGAAACTGTGTCAGCATTAGCGGAGGCAGATTGAAACTTCACAGTTCATGAATTAGCCCAAAATGCAGGAATGACATCTTCAACTATGCTTCACATCCTGATGGACCACCTAAGAATGTGAAAAATTGTCTTAAGATCGGTTCAGGTGCAGAAATGAAATGGTGCAGAAATGGCTGCAATATGGCAATCCTCATACTTCTAGCATTATGAGAGGTTATATGGTCTATTACAATTATTGATAGAACTGGGCCAGACCTTATGAATTAAGCTAAAGCAACAATCAAATGAGGAGCACATGAGGAGGACATAATCCTAAAACATTTTTGCATTTGATCAAATTAGTCCTTAAAACACTTATGCCATACTTCCTGAGAATCTTCAGAAGCCAGATTTTTTATAATATTCCATTGCTTCTTCTGATAAGAAAAAAGTGATTCCACACATTTTATCTTTAATTATTGGAAACAACAAGAACTCAAAAGATATATGTTAGGGTGATGTGATGGAGTGTCTATGGTGCTGATCTTTAGGACATCCAGGTTTTAGTTTTGTGTATGCGACAATGCATAGTCATGATGTAAAATTATTTTCCATTTTGAGCATTTTTCACTTTTTAAATAATTTGCAGTACACAAACATTTTTGTATGAATCTACAGTAGTGATACACCTATTTCTAATGCTACAGTAACAATATAGTCTGTTTTAGGAAACAGAAAAACAACTAGCAACCATGTTCTTACCAGCACTGCAAATTCATCAGACTTTTATAAGCTTAGGTTCTGCTCAAAAGACTGACTTTTCTTTTCAGGATCATAATAATAAATCCAAAATTCATCATCAGAAAGAATAGTCTAAATCAAATAACCATGTGCTGCCTTGGAATTTTTCCAGAGATTTTCTGCACCAAGCAATGCATTGTTTTTGATTGGGAGTCAGTTTATATGGAATCCATGAAAATTTTCCTCATCTAACTGTTGATGTAAGTCGTTTTAGATTTGGCTCATACCAATCCTTAATATTGCCCAAATAAATTCATAAGATGTCCGATCTTCTTGATGTATAGCTTGAACAGCGGCAATATTGACATCAGTAATAGCAATTTTGGGTGACCTTCATGAAGTTCATCACTAAGGAGAATTCAGTCTCTTTTGAATTCACTGTATCAATATATATTACTACCTTAGATGTGGCTTCTTCACTAAATGCACTTCTAACCTAATCTTCATAGTGCTCAAGCATTAATTATTTAACATCCCAAAAAATCATAGCCCGGTAAAGTTCTCTATTGTGAAACTCATTTCTGGGTGAATGTAAAATCTTTAAATGAGGATAAGAAACTATTAGAGCAACTTGAATGAAGTACATGGTAACCAATTCACAAACCATTAGACAGTAGCTAACAAACATTAACAAATTTTATTTTTTTATAAATATGGTGTTCTAAAAATTTTCTAAATAGTTCTCATGTATGAAATTCTTACACACAATCAGGAGTCCCCTTAAATGCCAAACCATTGTTTAATATCCCTGAGTTCAGAGAAAATGTGACTAAAAATAAAAGTTAGTCAACACCTTTGAAAACTTTTTATTACATTCAAAAGAATATGTTTTCTTTCAGAATTGTTATTTTATTCTTAAAAATATAGAAAGAAAAATAATAGTAAATAAACAGAATTAACCATAAATTATGAGTATAAGTTATATCAGCTAGATGTCCTGTTCCTTATAATTTCAGTCACAGTACATTAAGGATAATGGACTGGGAGGAGCTATGATCTGGAGTGTGGAAACTGATGACTTCCATGGAAAGTGTGGTAATGGTGAAAATCCACTTCTTCATGCAATTAACGAAGTTCTTACCGGTGAAAGAGTAAGTAATGCCAATTTTATATCCTAGGTACTAAGTTTTGTTAATTTTCATTATAATTGCGCTAAATATGAATATAAACAACATATCCATGTACAAGGCAGTTCTTGTTAATCCTTAAACTCTATGCTGCAACACCTCAAGATGAATCAGAGCCTCCCACATAAAACTGCATCTTCTGCTCAGACTACACTGGAGAGCATGAGTAGAAGACATAATTGGGAATGGCCTGTGATCAGTGCATAAAATCCATATGGCCCCTTTGATGGTTTATTAGAAATAGGAGCAACTATTTCATCATTGGCTCTTAGAATTGTATAAAACTAAGAGCATTCAAATCAAACCTCTCAATTGGATGTCTTTGTATTCAGGCTGCGGTATTACTTTACAATTTAGGGGGATATGCAATTTGTTTCAATATTCTTTAAGTGTTTATATTACTATATCATGGGCTATCTTTTTGTCAGTCTGTTAATACACTTGTGATGAACATCAGAGTGGCAAGGGAAGGGAACAGCTTTAAGGTTAAATTATAACTCAATCTTTTCATTTTTTTTATATAAAACATTGAGTACCATAACAGGTATAATTATGGCTGACACAAAATTTAATGGTAGATGGTACCTGACCACTACTGTTCTCTTTCCTGTTTTACTAATAAATTTTTGGGCACAAATGATATTTATCACTGTGATTTCACAGCACGTTTAACTATACAACACTGCAAGGCCCAACAAGCCTCTGATTGGAGTTTTTATTGGCCAGGACCTCCTGCCATCCACCATAACCCAACTGCAATGATCATAAAAAGAATAATGTTGATCTAATAACTGATATTTCATTTTATTATAAAAGTAATGTAGGTAATCAGTATGATAAACTCACAACAAATCAATGAAAATGTTCTTTATTAAAGTTTCACGGGCGATCAGCCGTGTGAGGTTTGAAAATATTGAGCTTTCGGCCATTCTAAACTCCATGGCCTTCGTCAGAATGAAATGACCGTTATTTTCCCGCTCCCCCTATATATACAATGTTAGATGAGAGGGGGTTGCGTTGCCCTGGCCAATGAGCGGGTGACGATTTGTGATTGGGCCTGCTGTTTCGGGCTATGTTTGTCACCGGCCACAGTGTTTTCTTGAGGGTCAGTACTTGGACCAGAATCATTATAGTTGCTGTTGTGAATGTGTTTCATGGCTATTGTCCAGGCAGGGCTTAGCTGAAGACCGCGGTCCCTGTTCTTATTCAAACTGACCATAAATATACTAAAGATGGAAGGTGAATCATACTTGAAAATTCCATTGCACTGGGATTCAAACCACAGACCTTTGGCATCATAAGTCAATATTCTTCCTGCCTGAGTTACAGTGGCTTTTTCTTGTCTTTTTCCAATATGTTGCACAAAAAGTTTTCAGATAAATCCTATGGCACTACAGCCCACAAAGGGCCTGACTCTGCAAACCAGACTACTCATTTACACACGGCAGAGCTGAGCAATAATAAACCAACATGAGGAGGTGATGTGACCAACATCATGCATCTCCCAGCCAGAAAGTTCTCAAGGACAATTCAATTATGAGTGTTTAAACATCACAGGCAACTCACTATTGCGAGTACCTGTATTATAACAGATTCAAGCTATTTGCTAGAGCTGGAATATGTAGAATGCTATGGAATATTCTTTTCACATTAAATGTGTGTAGGATATGTTGCATGAAATTGAACATATGATGCTATATAATAAAAATATGTATGGATCACATTCATGAGCTCTTATTAAGCAATAAACACCTAAGTTGCTTAAATGATGGAAAATAAATCTTCGCTAAAAATACATATTGGAAATTAATTGTTCTTCCTCTCTAATCTATAGGACAAGTTTGTAAAGGGGTAGAATGAGACTGAAAAACTCAATTACATAACTGAGATTCAAAACACGGCTCTTCTGGTCTCTGTCTGGCTGCTCTAACCAATGAGCTGCCATGGCCAACGTGCCAACACAACATCAAATTCTCTAGCTCACTTGCATTTACCCGGTGAACCACCAAAGGAGATCTCAAATACATATGAGATAATACACCCTAATGGTGATTTACTATGCATAGTAAGCACAGCAGATCATGAAAACTGAAACTGAACATTTGGGAGGAGCTGGTGAAGCAGTGGCTGCATGAAGCCGCAGACTTTGCTCTTGGTTCATAAAGTTTTATTGCACTTGCATTAAGTAGGTATATTTTCCTATGCACCATTAGGAGATTGTCATTCCAAGGTTCTCTAAAACTGTGATTTCATAATGGCCATTTATTAGCCACATTCTCACTAAGAGAAGAAAAGAATTGATGGTAAATTAACTCAAAAGAAATTATGGTAATGTAATATAATGCAGCTAAGTTCACAACACGTAACACATCAGATACTGAGGCTGCCCATTTTATTGAGTCACCGAAACTCAATACCTTTTAATTCATTGATTTAAATGGAAGGTTGAAGCTTCAGGGTGTCAGGGTTTTCCTAGGGTTACTCTAGCACAGAGATCTCTAGCTATGGATCAGGGTGTGGAAGCATCCTGGGTCTGGTGTTGGATTTTCTAAGGAAAACACGCTTGACTGTTTAGACACAATTTAATGTCCCAAAAGTTATTGTGGTTCACACGCTGCCATCTTAATTTGGTGTGTTGAAGAATCTAACTTGCATTTTTTCATAACTTTGGCATCTTTATCATCTGAGCTGGATAAATATGCTACATGAGGAACTTTGCCTCTGTTCTATTTGCCACCACTTTGAAGAGTGTCCTCCTCATTTCGGCACCTTTTTCTTGTATACCTGGAAAAAACCCTCACCTGTATGTCATTCATCCCTTGGCCAGAAGTCGGTCTGGGTGGCTCAGTTGGTTAGACGCTGGCTTAATGATCCCAAGGCTGCGGGTTCAAATCCAGCCCATACCAATGATTTTTAAGTGTGCTTAAAAACGACAGCTACATGTTAGTAGATTTACTGGCATGTAAAATAACTCTATTGGGACAAAATTCCGGCACACCGGCGACGCTGATGTGATCCTGGCAATTGGCAGGTCGTTAAACAACAAAATAATTTTCAATTTTCCTTGGTCAGAAGGAAACCCCATTAGGTTGGGTCATTGTTTCCCTGTATACCTGTCCTGTCTCTGCCAAAATTCCTGACCTCAAGCACTTATACCAGTTTGGAACCAGTTGTATTTGCAAAGATACATTTGCCATGGTTACCCACTATATGGTTTATATGAGTATAACTTCCGTGTAGTACCATCTTTAATTGATAATCATATGTCTTAATTACCTACTGCAACAATGGTTTCAATACTCATAAGGTGCATTTTAAAAATTGCTTCTTTAATAATTTATTCTTTTACAGCCTAATCCACCACCAACACAGGCACCAAGCCATACAACAGCAGGAGATCATACTCAGCCACCGAAGACTGAACCACCTGTGACTGAACCTCCAGTGACTGAACCACCTGTCACACAGCCACCACCACCACCCAAGGGAATATGTACCACAACCGGATTTGTGAGGGATCCAAACAATTGTGCCGTATTTTATGACTGTGTAAATGTAAATGGAGAGTATCAGGCATACAGGTATGAATGTGCACCTGGTACTGTATTTGACCTCAACATCAAAGCCTGCAATTTTCAATCTTCTGTCAAATGCTAAATACACACATAAAATAAAAAATTAAACCAAAGATATCAGCTCCTTTTTTCAGGAGGATGTACAAGTGATCACATTTCACCCACAAGCCCTCCAGGATTGCATTCTATGGAAAAATGTTAAATAAATTGTATTTTACATACAATAGCTCTTAATGATATAACCATAAAAGTCTACTAGTTGAAAGGTGGGAATGCCATACATTGTTTCAACAGCAATTTTGCAGTTTGTTGTGCTTCATTTCCTCCTTCCTAAGCTGATATGCTTGACAACCTCAACTGCGGACTGTATGGTGGGGAGTAATGTCTGTACAAAATGATCCTGGAAAGCTAGTGCACAAATTCATGGTCACTTTATGTATTCCCATGCCCCTCATAACTCCTTACTTGTTCAATCCATACTGAATATAGTTTTAGAGGATATGTATCAATATTAGCAGATGAAATATCATTTATGTAAAAAGTCAGGTAAGCCTACTATATAAGAAAACTGAAATTGAAATTTTAGCGAATTATGTTAAATTGTGAATTAGTATTTGGTAATCCATATTTGTATGAATGAGTGAGTGAGTGAGTAGGGTTTAAGGGCCCGTCGACAGCTAGGTCATTAGAGCCCCATATTTGTATGAATGAGTTCAATAAGTGTTCAATGTCTTTACAACAATGGGTTCTTGCTCTTGAATTATTTAATGACATGAACGATAATTAGAAAATGAGCAAAAATAGTAGTAGTAGTAATAATATTAATAATAATAATAATAATAATAATAATAATAATAATAATAATAATAATAATAATAATAATAGTAATAGTAATAGTAATAGTAATAGTAATAGTAATAGTAATAGTAATAGTAATAGTAATAGTAATAGTAATAGTAATAGTAATAGTAATAGTAATAGTAATAGTAATAGTAATAGTAATAGTAATAGTAATAGTAATAGTAATAGTAATAGTAATAGTAATAGTAATAGTAATAGTAATAGTAATAGTAATAGTAATAGTAATAGTAATAGTAATAGTAATAGTAATAGTAATAGTAATAGTAATAGTAATAGTAATAGTAATAGTAATAGTAATAGTAATAGTAATAGTAATAGTAATAGTAATAGTAATAGTAATAGTAATAGTTATAGTTATAGTTATAGTTATAGTTATAGTTATAGTTATAGTTATAGTAATAGTAATAGTAATAGTAATAGTAATAGTAATAGTAATAGTAATAGTAATAGTAATAGTAATAGTAATAGTAATAGTAATAGTAATAGTAATAGTAATAATAGTAATAGTAATAATAATAATAATAATAATAATAATAATAATAATAATAATAATAATAATAATAATAATAATAATAATAATAATAATAATTTTTCCCTAGGGCATCTTCCCCTTATTCAGAGGTTACCCTCATCGCCCGGCCGCTGCGTCCTCCAGCCGCAGCCAAGGCCACGGGGGAGTGCAGGTTGGGGATGGCGGGGGTCAGCACACTGACTCCCCCGACCGTAGGGCGACTACTTTGACCTTTTAGGGATGCTACCTTTCTATCAGGATAGCTCCTCAATTGGCCCCCCAGGGACCTAACGAGGCTAAGTGCACCCTGTACCAGACCTCCCAGTGGGGGAAAAATCCCATGCCGGTACCGGGGATCGAACCCGGGTCCTCCGCGCCACAGGCAGGCACGCTACCACTGTAATAATAATAATAATAATAATAATAATAAT